>CM028132.1:869290000-870490000 GCA_016271365.2 Neoceratodus forsteri | reverse complement strand
CATCGTCATGGATGGCCCCTAGTGAACTGCTAGTAAAAGTTTCCTCGTGGTCCTAGTGCCTGACCGCTTAATATTCAATAGATGTGGCCTGATGATACCCTCCAAGAAGATGAGCTGTTCCACACATCCAGTGCAATATTATCACACAGAAGAATTTTTAATGAGCGAAACGAGAAAAAATACTTCAGAAATAAAAAGTTACTGTTGACGACTACTTAAAATTTGAATTATTTTTCTGCCTGTTTTGGTTCCACTAGCTCTTTAATGCACTTCCCGAGTGTATTTAAAGTCACTCGACTGTTGGCCTTATGCCTTTCAAGTCACCCAAGGTGTGCATTTATTCTCAGAAAATGCATGCCCTGTTGTGTGTTCTTTCTTACTTCTGTAAACCTCAGCTTCAGTATTATATTTCACATGCTGCTCTGGACTTCATTCTTCAAGCAGCAGCTGCACAGAAGGACTTTGCGGCAGTTTGCAGGGCTCAGCCTGCAGGAGGGGGAACCCCAGGCTGCAGTGCCTTGTAGGACTGCCATAGTGTGCACTCTGTTTTCTGTGCTTTGCAGGACTGAATTTCTGCCCATCCCCCAACAAAGACAAGGTAGGATCTGGGGTTCTTGGGTTAAAGGAGTTTAATTATATCTTCAGGAGGAGCGCTGTGAGGTCCATGCATACCTCTCAACTAGCCCTGATAATGAGGAATGTCCCTCATTTTACCCCTCAGAATTGCTCTATCCCTCAAGGAAAAGGTGCTGGCCACACAGAGAGTATGCTGTAAATTCTGAGTTTAAAGCAGAAATTCGTAACATCCTAAGATACTAAATCAAAAACAAACTTTATACACATAAAAAAAACTGCAGTTTTCACAATGTTCTGGGCTTGTATCTTCATGCTTGTGGATGTGCCCCTCATTATGAGTGTCTGTGTCCTTATTTCAGAGACAACATGTTGAGTGGCATGGGTCTGTGCCCAGTTGGTGTTCCCTCACTGTTGTGTACATTTGTGATGGGGTCATCCTGTGAGGCCTATAGCTGCCCATGGTGCTGAGGGTTGCAGTGCTGGATGCCACACCTTCACTACACTGGTGACCAAGGTTCAGATGTGGATACAGGTTATCGTCCAGGGCAGGAGAGGATAGAGCATCCAGAAGACTACTGTCCTCTCTCGGGGAGGGAGGGTTACAGTGCCCAGTGTTTGCCTGGCCCCTAGCATTGGCTGGGGGTAAGGCAGCTGGACTGATCAGAAAGGGTAGGAGTGGCAGCTGCTGATGTTACATGTATGGAAGTTTGTGTGGGACCTTCGGGGCCATATTGGCATGCACACTCCTTGGAGGCACAGAAAAACAGGGAAAATGGTGGACTCCTGAGTGGCTGCTGACATCCACCCTCCCAGTAACCCTGCACTTAATGAATACCCGAACCATGTTGCTGTGTGCGTATGTAAGCCGTGGAAGAAAATCGAGGTGACTGGGCTGGGGTGTCTGGCATCCAATGAGCTGCTTGGAAGAGAAACTACTAACTTTAAAAAAAATCTTGAGAGGCCTATACTGTGCATTACTCAGGCAGCAGCCCTCAATTTGTGTGGTGTCCATCTTGGTACAGTATGTGCGTTAGAGCGGGGCAGACAGTTTGGAAGATTTTTTCCTGGATAAAACCACTCCAACACTTCTACAAGGCACTGCTTTGGTGGTTATGGAGCAACCCTTCCCCCTTTAACATTATCAAATAGTGTTCGGACAAATGTGGGCCATCCTGACAGTTTTTAAATTCCAGCTTGGCATCCTCTATAGCTGCACCAAAAGAAATGAGATACAAGGCGCCCCGAGTGTAAAAAGAGCCAGACAAGGCACTTATTCACAGTGGCTGGTTCCTCTTGTGCATCACGTGACCAGGCTTCTTTCTCTTGGCAAAGCTAAGCCTAAATTGCAGCAGATGACAGGCCCCAGAGCCCAATGCTAAGGCATCTTCCTCTAAGAACCCCATTACCTATCTCTGGCATCATCTCGTTGGGGTCCAGATTACTTTGTGTGATAGGAGCGGTACAACAGCTTGTACCCTCAGTGGTGAAGTTCTTAAAAGCCATAGATGTCCTTATCTCAAGAGTACAACTCTGAGTGTTCCATCACTGTCAGCAGTACACTACAGGTGTTATCCTGAGTCTACACAGCCAAAATACAGCACAACACACCATACCTCAAAAAATGCAAGTATCTCACAAACTATAATAGCTGCACACAAAGTGCGAGTGCAGAGTTGTTCATTACAAGACTATTGACAGTAAGTAAGCCAATAATTTCCATTTGTTCTATACTTGTGGAAATGCCAAAAAATTGAATTTTTTTTTTTTTTATATAAACAAAATCAACCACAGATTTGTCAACTATATGGCATAGTTAACACAAACTGCATATGCTATTTACAGATCTTCTTTGAGGCAGTTTCTTGCAGCAAGTCATAACTCGTGGGATATCAGCTGCAGGCGTCATTTCCTCCGGATGACTTCTCAGCAGTTGACCCTGGTACTTCCCCCTAACATTACCACATGGTGTCTGTATGGCATTTATAAAAGGGGGAGGTCCCGGCTACTCCTCAGTTCTTTTCAACTGTGACCTGCATGCAACAAGTCCTCCTTTGGAGCTCTGCTTACCAGTCATCAATGAAGAGTTCTACCGACCAAATGTTCATTCTAAATGGGTTCATCTGCTGATTTCTTCAGATCCCTTATTCTGAAAGTGTACCTGTACTCTCAGAATCACTACAGAGGACCTCTGTGACATCTGTGTTCAGTGTCTTGGTCCTGAATACTACAGCCAGGATTGTATCCTGCCTAAGTGGTTCAACCAGGCCACCAAACGTCTAAGGCTTCAGCAGCTTCTTGAGTTCCTCATGGAGCAAAAGGTTGCCATTCTGGAGCAGCAGCAATGCTCCAAGCCCAGGGGGTCTTTGATGTCCTCCTCTGGGTTTCACTGCTTTGCAGGTGAGCCCTGCTCCTTGACGGGACAGGGTCCTGGTAAGAAACATGCCAGCAAAATGAAGCACGTTTCTGCCGCCAAACCCTTGTCATCGACGAGTGCCCTGATCATTACCAGAAAAGTAAGTATTGAGAAGGTGGCCACAGTTACATCGTCTTCTGCACCGTCAACAATAGTTGCTTCCTCTCTTCCCTTGTTGACTCCTTCTCCGTCTACAGTGGGTTTTGGGGTGAATGTGCAGCTTCCATCGCTGCCTCCCCCCTCTATGGTTCCTAGCCACTGTCGTCGACAATGGCTTCTGGCCCGTTGACAGTCCTCATCGACAACCGGCCTTACCACAAACGGCTCTATGTTGCCACCCTCGTCGATGATCCTGTTGTCCGATACACACCCTCATTGATGGCTGCTCACTTGGTTCCACTGCCTTCTTCTATAACATCAGTGGTCCCTAGTCACACTCAGTCCATGCTACCCCGGCTACTTCCGCTGGGCAGATGGCTATGATTGATGTCCAGGCTCTAGTAAATACTATCCTGGACTTTTAGACAGACCCCTCACCCCCCCTTACTAAAGGGTCAGCTCCGGTCTCTGCTCTGTCTCGACCTTCTTCCACCCAGAGGACAGCCAGCTCTTCCTCTGTCTCCCCGGATTTTCACCCCATGTTGACATGGATGACCCTTTCCTACTGGACTGGGATTTGGCTGACCCAGAGGATGAGGATGGTATGGACCAGGGGAACTCCCTTCAGTCCTCCTTGGCCGCCTTGTCAGTGCAGGGTGAACCTACCCCTGAACTCCCATGTTCTCCACCAGATGATCCCACATTTTCGGACATTATGATGCACCTCCAGAAAATGTTTGGGTTCCAGAGCACAGAACAGGATGCTTCAAGAAAGAAGCTGGCATTTGGGCTGCTTGGAAGCAACCGTTCAAAATTCCCTCCAATCCTCGTAAGGCTGATAGAATTTATCAAGCCCCGGTGGACTACCCTTACTTCATGTCTCTACCTCAGGCAGACTCTGTGGTGATCAATGCTGCTCATAAGTCCTCTAGACCTCGGCACATAAGTTCTCAACCCCCTGATAAGGAATCCAAGAAATTGGATGTTAAGGGGAAAAGGGTTTATGCCTCTGCTACTGTGTCTCTCCATATACTTAATTACATGGGACACCTCCCTAAATATCATAAGCAAATCCTAAAAAGCCTCCCAGGCAATGGTCCAGTTCCTCCCTGCGGGTTCTGCCCAGGAGGATCTGACTGACAAGATGTCTACAGCAGTGGCTGTTTGCCGCCACCTGCTCAGGGCCACCTATGATGCTATTGACACTGCAGCCCAAATGCCCTCGGCATAGATTTGTCTCAGACATCATGCCTGGCTCGGAGTGTTAGTATTTTCACAGGATGTGCAGCAATGTATCCTTAACACTCCTTTTAAGGGTGATCGGCTCTTTGGTCCACAGACTCAAGAAATGTTGAAGGACTTACAGGACTCTGGTTGTACCCTTCAATCAGTCCGGACACTGTACCATCCAAAAACAAAACCAGCCTTCAGGGGATCCTCCAGGAGCCGCCCCTACAGGATGCGTCCCAATGCTCAAAGGCCACCTGCCAATAAGCGAAAGCTTCAATTGACGTTGCCTGATCCTAGAAATGCTCAGAAAACATCCCATTATGTCCCTGCTGCTCCCCAGCAGGGCCAGCCTTTGGCCTGAAGTCTTTCTTCAGTTGTGGGACCGGAGACCCTTCCCACGGCCATCAGGGGTAGGTTTTCCCTGCACCTACAAGGGTGGCAAGCCATCTCCTCTGACCTGTGGCTCGTGCAGTTGATAGTCAGGATACATACTGGAATACATAGAGATTCCCCTTGCCTTCCCACCAAGGGTCTCTCACTACCCCCTGCCCAAGTATTGGTTTTACGGAATGAAATTGATGCTTTGCTCATAAAACATGCCATTGAACCAGTTTCCCTTCCACAGAAGGGTATGGGAGTTTACTCCCATTTTTTCCTGGTTCCTAAATGGACGGGGAAATCATGCCCCATTTTAGATCTAAAGTGTCAACGTCTATATCAAATACCAAAAATTCAGGATGGTATCTCTTCCAACACTTCTCCCCTTGCTGAACAGGGGAGATTGGCTTTGCTCCCTCGATATGAAGGACGCGTACCTCTATATCCTGATGCACCCTGCTTAGACTGTTTCTCCATTTTTTGTTTCAGGGTCATCATCCATTCAGGGCCCTCCGATTCGGCCTTTCCTCTGCCCCAAGGGTATTCACAAAATGCCTAGTGGCAGTCGCAGCTGCCCTTCGCAGGGAAGGCTTGTATGTCTTTCCCTACCTGGATGACTGGCTCCTGAAACTGTTGTCCCACCAAAGGATGTCCACATTTTCTTGAACTCTGCAGTTGTTTGCCCAAGTGGGGATAGCTGTAAACTATCTGGAGCCCAAAATGGACCCGGTGCAATGCCTCCTCTATATCAGAGCCGTGTTACATGCCCCCTTGGGGATGGCATATTTGCCAATAGCTCGGGCGGATGCCCTGATTGCTTTGGCATGCAGACTAGAGTCCAGCAGATTGGTCTCGCCATGAGACTACTTGCACCTCCAGGGACATTTGGCAGCCGTGATTCCAATGGTCCCAGTGCCAGGTTGAATATATGAGGGTCCTTCAGAGGTCCCTGAGAGTCCAGTGGGACCAGAAGAAGGATGATTTTGATGCCCCAGTCCTGATGTCTTCTTTGGCTCTTTGAGCTGTACAATGGTGGAAGTCCAGGGACAACGTAATGCGAGGCATGCCGTTTCATTCTCCTTTCCCAGGTCTCATTCTGACTACAGATGCCTCCTTGACAGAGTGGAGTGCTCATCTCCTGCATGTCTGGTCCCAAGGTTCCTGGAGACCCATCTCCACATCAATGTCTTGGAGATGAGGGTTGTTCTGTACCCCTCACAGGCGTTCAAGACTCTCCTCCCTTCCCGGTTGCCTTCAGGTGAAATGAGAATTGGACAATTCTGCGGTAGTCCACTACCTAAACAAGCAAGGAGGCACCCCTTCATACTCTCTCTTCAGAGAATTGATGAGGGTGTGGTACTGGGTAATCCAGAGAAATATCCATCTTCTGGTGGTCCACATCCCTGGGGTGTCGAACACCCTGGTGGATGCCCTGAGCAGATCCACTGCATGAGCCCACAAGGGGGAAATCCTACCAGATGTCCTAAACAACATCTTCCATCAATGGGCCGACCAGAGTTGGACCTGTTTGCTTCTCCACAAAATGAAAAACTGCCTCTTTACTGCTCTCTCGAGCAAGGTTCTGGAACTGTGGTGTTGGGACGCATTATCTCTTTCCTGGACAGGAAGATTTCTTTATGCCTTCCCGTCCTTTCCTCTCATTCAGAGAGTAGTACTCAAACTGGTCCAGGACGGGTGTCTGTGATCCTCATAGCACCATTCTGGACAAGACAGATTTGGTTACCTCTGCTTCTGCAGCTCTCTGAACCAGATCCCCTACTTCTGCCGATTTGCGGGGCTCTGTTGTCCCAGGCACAAGGCTTCCTGCTACACCCAGACCTTCACTCCCTCCAGCTGTATGCCTGGCTCCTGAGGACACAGTCCTCTCGCATTTCAGGGTGTCCCTAAAGGTGGCAGAAGTTCTCTAGACTGCCAGGAGGCTATCTATGCGTTCTTCCTATTCTGTGAAGTGGAAACACTTCTCCATTTGGGTGTCTACACAAGCCTTAGACCCTTATTAGTGTTCCCCTCAAAGCATCTTAGACTATTTGCTCTCCTTGTCAGAGGGTGGACTGAAATATTCCTATGTAAAAGTCCACCTTTCAGCTATTGCTGCATTCCATTTACCTGTAGGCAACAAACCATTGTTCCATTTACCTTTGATCAGAACCTTTTTAAAAGGTATTTTGCACCTTCATCTCCCTATCCAGGATCCAGTCCCTGTTTGGGATTTGAATTTTGTGCTTGAAAAATTGAGTCCTTTTGAGCCTGCTGAATCCAGTGAGTTCCGTTCTCGGTCTTGGAAAACTATATTCTTAGTTGCCATTACGTCAGGTAGACGGATTTCAGAGTTACAGGCACTAATGTGCAAACCTCCCTACCTGCAGTTTCATAACGATAGGGTGATTTTACACACCAACCCATCGTTTTTGCCAAAGGTTGTTCTGAATTTGCTTTAAATCAGGCTATCCACCTACCAGAGTACTATGCAGAGCCTGTGAATTCAGAGGAATCTCTACTTCATACTCTCTGTGCATAGAACATTGAGTCTTTATCTTCTCTGCACCTCACAGTTGCGAAAAACTGAGCAACTTTTTGTTTCTTTCACCTCTGGAAAGCAGGGCATTCAGGTTTTGAAGCAGGGCTTGTCCACGTTTGGCCAACTGCATTTCGATTATCTATTAAAAAAAAAAAAAAAAGTCAACCCTCTCACAGGAGTTGTAAAACACCATTCTGCTAGAGGCATGGCTGCCTCCACGGTGTGTTTCCGGGGTTCCTCTGCCTTAGAAATCTGCGAGGTCACCACATGGTCTACTGTACATACTTTCACAAAACATTACAGTCTAGACATCGCTTCCAAGAAGCGAACTGTTTTTGGATGGGCCGTTTTACAAGGTCTATTGTCCCAAGTCCTGATAGTTCACTTCCTCCTCCCCTTGGCATAATAACTGCTTGGGAATCTTCCCATGTGTTATGACTTGCTGCAAGTGTTTTCTTCGAAGAAGATAATACAGTTGCATAAGAACTTGCCGTAACAGTAGATCTTCGAGAGTATCTCTTGCAGCAGGTCATGCAGCCCCGCCCACCTTCCCGCTTGCTGTTACTTAAGAAGGGTTCCTTGCTCCTGTCCTTTTATGACTCCATGAGCTGCTGCCTTATTTCCCTCCTCTGTTCCAGTTGGAGGCCTGAGAAATGATTTCTCATGTGGTCACTAGAATGGAAAACAACTGAGGAGTAGCTGGAACCTCCCCCTTTTATACATGCCATGCAGACACCACATGGCAACGTTAGAGGGAGGTCCCAGGGTTGACTGCTAAGATGTCATCCAGAGGAAATTATGTCTGCGGCTGATATCCCATGTGCTATGACCTGCTGCAAGAGATACACTCTAATATCTTCTGATACAGTAAGTTCTTGTGCAACTGTACTGTCTTCTTCAAGGATATCTCCTTCCACTGAGCCACATCATGCAATTGTAAGCCATCAGTGTCGGAACTATCTGGAAGTCTTTGCTGGCTGGGGCCACCCATGTTAACGTGCCTTGTAGGTGCCTGTATAACCTGGCCATTCCCAGCTTGCCTTGGTTCTTACTTCTGCCATCAACCACTCATTGGTCCACTGCTGCTGAAGAATGTTGTCAAACTTGAAAATATGTGCTGTTGCTGTCTCAAGATTTTTATTTAAAAACTTTTCTTTTATGCTGACACCGACTGACAAGGAACTGTTGGTAAGATTTATAAAGAGAACCACTCTGTATTTCAGTTCAGTTTATGGTGAAGGGATGAAAATCTGTTGAGCAAACTCATTTGCAAGGAGGTCCCTTTTACAATATACTCAACAATATGCAGATAATATACACAGTGGTAAAGACACATTATAGAATAACATCATTACATGGGAGCACAAAGGACTAGGAATACATCTTTCAGATAGACAAAACAGTTACAGTTGGAATACATAAAGAAAACAGTGAGGTGCACAAGGTAAGAGAGACGGTTCCAGTGAGGCTGAATGGATACGCAAATGACAGCGTATAAGTGCCAAGAGTCAAAAAGAACCATCCCGCCGGCCTGGTGGTGCTGAGGGTTGAGGCACTGGATGCTACACCTAATGCCCTGCTGGCGACCCGAGTTCAGGAGTGAGCTCAGGCACCGGGTGTCAGCAGGGATGGGGTGAGGATTGAGCGCCCATAGGGCTACTCTCATCCCCCGGGGAGTGGGTGGGGGTGCTGTAGAGTGTCAGTTGCACGTCATGCAGCGTGGATGATGCTAGCAGGGTTGCCTTGCACCACGCAGGGGGAGGGGCACCAAGAACAAGGAAAAACCCGGTTCTGAGGGGAAGGCGACAGCACCTGACCCCCATGCCCACCGCCGGATCAACCCTGTCTGGCCTTCCAGGTCCTCCGCCCAGGGCCCACTCTCTCAGCCAGAGTCTTAAGTGTGAGCGCGCCCAACGAGGAGGGGTGGCCCCAACCCAGAGGGGTTAAGCTGGGTGTGCTGGCTGTGGGAGGGGTGGGGGAGAGAGGAGGCACAGGTTCAGGGGGACCTCAGGCAGGCAGGAACAGGGAGAGGATGCCTGAGAGATGCCCCCTTGGGCCGTGACTGGAAGGAAAAAGAATTAAAAAAAAAAAAAAAAAAAACATCCCAGACGAGGGACAAAAGGAAGTGCTAGATATTAAAAGTGGCTTGGAGAGGGAGATTAGAAGCATTGACAGGATTCAAAAGTGATTCTGTAAATGATCCTTTTGACTGCATTTAGTGGTATTAAGTTCTGAAGCTTGAGTGTGGATTGGAGCTTATTCCAGATGGTGGGGAGGACATGGCTCATGGTTGCCCTGCCATAACGTGTGCAAAGATTGGGAACTTCCAAGGAAATGTAGGCACAATTTCTAAGGTCATAAGCACTGTGTAAACTGTGGAAGGCTGTAATAATGTTGCCTTGACAAAGACCATGATATTAAAGCGTGCTCAGTCTGCCAGGACTTTAATCGGGCAGCTGGGAAACATTGTAAGAAGGCTTTAGAGATTCATCTAAAGCTTAGAGAAATGATTTCTTCAAACACAGCTTCAGCATTGTCAACTGCATCTGTTCCAGGTTTGCCTTTGACCAGCTACTCCCCAAGGTTGACGGCGCCCGACGATTCATCAAAGAAAAAGGACAAATCCTCTAAGCCAGCAGAAAAACACCACCACTCTGAGGAGAAGCAGCACAAAGGACAGGCCACTTCCCTAAACTGTCTCTGTTCACCTCTAACAAGAGGTTAAGTCCCCTGAGGATGACAGTCCCAGGCTCTGGCCATGGGTCCTGCAACCACCCCAACTACCTCTTCGAAGGCCAAAGTCAGGGTCTGGTGGCGGTGGTCTGGGGGATTCGCAGTCACTAACATCATAAGGTATAGTCCTGTTGATGGTTCCATCGTCGAGCCAGTCAGAGCCAGTTGCCACACAGCTCATTTATCGAACTGTGTCAGAGCTCTTTCAGAGCCTAATGCTGCTGCCACTGTTGTCTGCTCCCTTGGTTGTACTGTCATTGATCTTACCATTGACACTTCAGTTCTCAGTCCCCACAATAGTGCTGGGCCCTGAATGGCCTCTGACAGGACACCCTTTGGTTCCTCCTCCATATCTCTTGTCCCATCGACCCTCTGCCAGTGACGGTCAATGTCAACGATGAACTGGAGTATAATCTAGAATACATGGAGGAGGCAGCTGTGGATGAAGAGGAGGAAGTAATTGATGTAGTAGTCTCAAGCTCTACTCTTCCTTTTTAGTGGAGAGTGTGAAAAACACTGCTAGGTCTCCACCTGAGGATGCCTTATTTCAGGCCTTCCTTAAACAGGTATAGGCTAAACGGGGGTTTCAAGCAGAGGGAGAGGATTCATTCAAGAAAGGCAAGGCAATTTTATTTATAAGGTGCCCAATCCCGGAGGCTCTGGGCACCGAACATAAATGAGAACACACAGCAGTAAATGAAAACATAATAAAACCATCCCAGGAATAAAACTTAGCAAAACAGAGGTTTCCAGAAGTCAATCTTCAAGGGATTGGCCAAAGCTAAAGAGGGTATCGGCAGTCAAAGGCCAGGCTAAAGAGGTGAACCTTTAGCCTCCCCTTGAACACCTCAATCGAGGGAGCCTCCAGGACTGCAGGTGGAAATGAGTTCCTCAGGGTTGGCACAGAGACACTAAAAGCATGATCTTCCAAGGTTTTGAGCGGAACCCTGGGAATGTCCAGGAGACCCCTCGAAGATGAGCAGAGGGAGCTAGCAGAGGACACCAATGTCAAGAGCTTAGACAGGTAACCAGGACCCAGCCCATATAGGGCCTTAAAGGTGAGAAGACCAACCTTGAAAAGGACCCTCCACCTACGGTCTCTCCCATGACCCAGAAGTACAGAGCATTACAGCAGTCAAGCCTAGAAGTCACAAAGGCATGTACTAGTGTCTGCGGGTCCTCTGGCTGAATGAGGGGCTTAATCCAGGCAATGTTCTATAAGTGATAAAAACCACTGCTGACTACAGCTGACACCTGATCTTCAAAGGTCAATCTGCAATCAAGGATCACGCCCAGATTTCGCACCTTCAAAGAAACCACCAATAGAGTAGACCCCAGAACAAGTCCAGAGTCAGCCCCTGGTGGCAACCCATCACATCTGCGACCACGCTTGATCACCAGCACCTCAGTCTTAGCCAGGTTGAGTCTCAGCTGGCTAGAAGCCATCCAGTCATTGATTTGAGCCAGACAGCTATTAAGCATGTCAACTGCTCCCGATGTTCCAGGTCCAAAGGATAAATACGGTTGGGTATCATCTGCATAGTAGTGAAACTCCACACTGCATTGTCTGATGATCTTGCCCAGGGGCAGCATGTACACTGTGAACAACATCGGCGACAAGATCGAACCCTGAGGTACTCTGCAAGACAGAGGCATTGGGGAGGAGGAGAAATTCCCCATCACCACCCACTGCACTCTGTCTGAGAGAGAGGACTCAAACCATTTGATTACAGTGCTGATGAGTCCACAAAACTCAGTCGATCAAGAAGCACGACGTGATCCACAGTGTTAAAAGCTGAGGAGAGATTGAGGAGCACAAGAACTGACTTGTCTCCTCCATCTCTAGCCCTAAGCAGATCATTATGCACTCTCACTAGGGCAGTTTCAGTGCTGTGTCTTGCCCAAAAACCCGACTGGAATGGCTCATAGATGTCTGAGGACACCAGGCAATCCTCAAGCTGATGTGCCACCAATTTCTCAACAACCTTGCTCAAAAACCGCAGGTTGGAGATTAGATGGTAATTTGCCAGGACATCTGGGTTGAGGGCTGATTTCTTTAGGAGGGGCTTCACCAGTGCTTCTTTCAAAGCAGCTGGGAAGACTCCCTCCGCCATCAAGCACCTGGCAATCCTGGCGAACATCGGGCCAACAGCATCGACATGTCCCATTAAGAAACGCGTTGGTACCGGGTCCAGTTCACAAAAGGTGTGCTTCAGCTCCAAGGTCACTTCAGACACCTCCACTGGCATAAACTCCCCCCAGGCAGACTGAGTGCCTCTGAAACTCCCAACTCTATCACTGCGAGGCACAAGCCTCCCTGGTGGAATCCCCAACCAGAAGGCTGACACTCTGTCAGAGAAAAACAGAGCAAACTCTTCACATAAAGTGGTTGAAAAAGCTTTTTTTCCGCTGGAGACCAGCAGGATGTAAAGGCCTGTCCATGGTCCGAAACAGCTGATATTGTCTATTTCTCCCCGCAGCAATTTCCCTGGACAGAAATACTGCCTTCTTATGGGAAATTGCCCCCTGGTACTCCGCATAGTGAGAAGGTAGGGCCAGTCTGTCAGCCCCCAGCTGGGCCTTCCACCAGCAATGCTCCAAACATCTTCATGAGTTCTTGAAAGTATCTGCCTCCCCTACAGTAATCATCCCTTCTTCAGCATTGGGAACGTTACTACTTTGACTGCTTGGCATAGGCCAACTCAATTATAAGGAGTCCCAAGAAAGGCTGACTAACAATATCTTGCCTCCACGGCAAAGCCTCATTACTTACTCATTTCAGCCTGAAACAGATTTGGTGGTAATCATGACTGCTTGTTATGATAGATCAAAGCCACCCAAGCATGCAAGTTTTCTTCCTCCAGACAGTAAGTCGAGGAAGCTGGATGTGATGAGGAAGAGGACTTTTGCTTTTGCTGCCTTCGGCCTAAGGACTGCAGATTATCAGGCTTACATGATTAAAGGGGAGAGGAAATTTTATTTATTTTTGAAAGTCAGATTTACAACCTTTGAGAGTCAGGGACTCATTTACAAAGGCACCTCGTCGTAGGGAGCGTAGACATGGTTACAGTGTGAGATAAAACAGTGGTAATATACAGGTGCAATACAGATAACAAAAAGAACACAATATAACAGTGGTTTACAGGATAAAGTTACATGCAGCAAATCGCAACCGTATAAAGTGAAATATGTGCTACTTAGCAGCAGCTAGTAATGCAGCAACAGAAATCAAATGCATACCTCCATGATGTGTAAAACTGTGTTTTCAGATGTTTTCTTTTTATGGACAGCATTCTGCACAGTTCTCTGAATGGAACCAGTAATTTGGAGTTTTTATTATGACATGGTTTGTGTATAGAATGCAAAGCATGAGCTGCTGACCTATCAGAACCATACTTAAAATTCTGTACACAGTAGTTAAAACTCTAGCACTGGTTTCATGACGAGAACTGTAACAGTATGCTGCCTATTAAAACAACACAATGCATGCAAAATATAGTTGTTTCACATAAGTTTTAGGTACAGTTACATATGTATCAGTTACGGGCAGGAGTGTAGCCAGAAAGTTCAGTTCAGTGCACACACACGCCAACTGCTGTCCCCCATTAAAAAAATATATAAATCCTCTCCAGCTGCTGCCCCCCCTAACAAAACAAATCGGATTGTCAGATGGCTCATCAAATGTCTAAACAGGTTGTACATGTACAGTATCTATGTTCTAGACAGTAGAAGTTTAATCACATGATAGGTACTACTCAGTGGCGTACACTAACGAAAATACTTCAGCAATAAGACATGACAGTGTGCGTTGTGGTGGTATAATGGTACACCTTGGGTGTGTTGAGGTACAAGGCATTGTCGAGTGCCTTCAACCACTGGAGAAGTGCCATTATCCTACCACAAAGCACACCCAGGTGGGTCCTATCATGATGATGGATCCAAGATTTTTATTTATGGGATGCACACAAAAAAACATTTTTATGACTTTTTTTTTTTTTTTTTAAATGTCCATCCACCCCAGCAAAACGGTCCCTGCACATCTCAACACTAACTTGCAATCTCAGGATAAAAAAAAAAAAAAAAAAATTATGCACAGCAAAATACATTTATTTTTAATTAGCCCTTAAACCCTCTGTTTCCCCCAGCCTACCCACATTTACCTGTTTCCTCACCTTTCTTTCTTCTTTTTTATATTCCCTCTCTTTTCCCCTCCTTGTTTCTTTTCTGTCTTACCTACATTCAGGAAATGGACTGGTTTCTGTGGATGGAATACGTAAGCAATAAGACACGATGGGGTGTGCATTGAACAGATACTACCGCATGCCCAGGGGTGTACTGAGGCATGAGGCTGCGGGCTGAGTGCCTTCAACCCTTGGAAGTGTGGTAATATCTGTTCAATGCACATCCCTGGAGTGTCTTATTGCACTTCTAAAATGGGGCTATATATTTTGCATTGATGTAAAATTTAAATAAATGCATTTAAATATTTTTTAAAATTCAATTTTAATGTGTTTAAATGTAAAATAGTTGCTTCACCTGCATTACATTGAGCTAGTTTTCTTTTTTTGGTATTAGAATGTTTGTCCTGCTGTGCCCACTGTATCTCTAGTTTGAACCAGTTATCGTGATTACTCCTCATACACACACACACACACACACACACACACACACAAGTGAAAGATTTACTTTTTATTTCTCATTCTTTTATTTATTTTTTTCATTTACAATTTCTGGGTGGCTAGCAGGCACTCCAGCCCCTCTCTGAGGGGTTCACCTCTCTGGTCCTGCGCCCTGCACTTTCTCCTCTGGAGAATCCCCCATGGGTTGCCCCCTCCCTGTGATGGCGCCCGGAAGAGAAGCGTCAACTTTCTCCCCTCCCTGGAAGCCAACATCCAGATCCCAGAGGTCAACACGGGTATAGCTGGCCATCATGGAGCCTACCAGCTCCATTTTCTACTTTTTCTCCCCACCCACGCACCGTGCAGTGGACAGGGTGGCTGATCCCCACTTCTGTGGAAGCAGCCATACACCCCAGATGCAGGACCACCCCCTTCCAGATGGCGCGCCTGTGCTGGCACCCAGCCAACGCTGGGTGTCAGGCTGCAGCACACAGCACTGTCCCCCCCCCTCCCCGAGGAAGGGGAGCAGTCTATAGACACTCAGTCTCTTCCTCACCCCGTCCAACTCCCGAGTAACCAGAGCCCCTTTCTGGACGTGGGTCGCCGGCATGTCAGGAGGTGTGGCGTCCAGCACCACCGGACTGGCCCTGTATTTTATTTTAATACAGTGAGGTTGTGCAGGGTGTGAGCAGTGGTCAGTGAGGCACAATCCTGATGTGCTTCACATAACATTAGGCAGCGAGTGAAAGAGCAGTCCAGTGGCCGGGAAAGAAGACATGATCTAGTGAAAGAGCCGGGAGCAGGAGCACTGTTTAGTGTGCTCCAGTACAGCTGGCTATCGAGAGAGGGCGGGTAGGAAGAAAGCTGTGGAGCTGTGACACAAGCTGTAAGTGCAGTAAATAAATGGAGCTAGTAAAACAGGTGTTCCATTTAAAAATAGGGCGTTTCGGTGTGGCAATACCAGTCTCACCAGTCCAAGACTAAATTCAGTTAAGTTGAGCATTAGAAAAAAAAATTGTTCAGTTTGTTTGCCGGTAAAGTAGTGGAGCGGCAGGCTGGGTGAGCAAGCGAGGGAGGTGGGGAGTTTGTGGATGCAGATCTTGGTGGGAGTTTTGTTTCTGTATGTTTCAGCAGACTGTAACAGGCAGGGTAACTTGCCCGTGATTTTGAGATGAGCCATGTTACTGAGGGGAGAAAATGGCGGCATTTCAAAAATGAGTGTTCCAATGGCTCATTGATTTTTTTTCATTCTCTTTTCTAGTGCAGTCAAGCTTTTAAGTACTTTGTTATACCTGTGCATCGAATGGATTGGATGCACAGGTAAAAACTAATCAAAATAGAGGATTTACTCTCCCCATTTTATAAAAGAATTCAAATCTCTGCTCCGTTCTACTGGCAGAATGTTCACCCCACAAAAGTATGGCAGCTTAGATTCAATGCAAGAAGTACAAAGTAATGCACCTGGGAAACAAAAACCCAGGGGAAGAGTACACAGTGGGGGGTGAGATACCAACAACAACAAAAATGGAAAGGGACCTGCGGGTAGTCACATCAGAATACCTAAAGGTAAGCAAGCAGTGTGAGAAGGCAGTAAGGAGGGCTGAGGGGGATACTGGGATGCACAGGGAGAGGCATCACCAGTAGAAAACAGGAACTTATCCCTCTGTCCAGACAGTTGTTGAGACCCCATTTGGAGTACTTCGTGCAGTTCTGGAGACCCCATCTCCGCAAAGACATAGGATGGAGGCAGTCCAGAGGAGGGCAACTAAAATGGCGCAGGGTTTGCACCAGAAGCCATATGAAGAGAGAGACTAAAGGAGCTTAATATGTATACCCTTGAGGAAAGGAGGAAGAGGGGGACATGATAGAAACTTTCAAGTATCTCAAGGGAATCGACAAAGTCCAAGCGGGTAGCATCTGTCAGAAAAAGGGATGTGCAAGAACAAGGGGGTACAATTTGAAGGGGGGGGGTGGCTCGGGTAACATGAAGTATTTTTACATGGAGTGGGTGGTGGACACATGGAATGTCCTTCCTGAGGAGGTAATGGGGTCAACAACTGTGGGGGAATTCAAGAATGCATGGGACAGACATAAGGCATTTCTGGTGGGGGGGGTAGGAAGAAGTAGGCAGTTGGTTAACTAGGATCTGCAGCTTATCAAATAGGTAAGGAGATGGGCAGACTGGATGGGCCTTGCAGTCCTTATCTGCTGTCAAAGTCTGTTTTTGTCACACAACAGAAAGGCCTCAGATGGAACAAGGGCTTTTGTTTCATCTGCAGTAAGTTAAAGGGCAGAAATGTTCCTAGTAAGCAGGTAAAGATAGGAGGAGGAATTTTCATGGTAAGAAAAAAAATGTCAGAAATTAAATCTGTAAGTACTGTAGTATTTACATAGAAACATAGAACTTGACGGCAGATAAGAACCACCTGGCTCGCCTAGTCTGTCCATTCCCCTACCTACTGTATAAGCTCCAGATCCTACTGTATTTGATCTACAGCCTACCTCCTCCTTCCTACCACTAGTTTTGTCTTCTGCCTGTCCCATGCATTCTTGAATTAGACAACTGTTTTTACCCCCACACCCTCCTCCGGGAGGCAGTTCCATGCATCCACCACTTTTTCTGTGAAAATATACTTCCTCACAGTGCCCTTGTCTTCCCCTCTTCAGCCTCATATTGTGACTCCTTGTTCTTGCACATCTCCTTTTCTGAAAGATACTGCCCTCTTGAACTCTGTTGATCCCCTTGAGGTATTTGAATGTATGTCATATCCCCACCTCTCCCTCCTGTCCTCCAGATTATACATATTCAGTTCTCTCAATCTCTCCTCGTATGGTTTCTGGTGTAGTCTTTGCACCATTTTCATTGCCTTTCTCTGGACTGCCTCCACCCTGTGGATGTCCTTTCAGAGATGAGATCTCCAGAACTGCACGCAGTACTCCAGATGAGGCCTCACCAACTGCCTGTATAGCAGCATCACAACCTCCTGTTTTCTACTGGTGATGCCTCTCCCTATGCACCCCAGCATACCACCGGCTTTCCTCACTGCCTTCTCACATTATTTAGCTACTTTTAGATCATCTGTCATGACTACCCCCAGGTCTCTTTCTGTTTTGGTTGTTGTTAGTACCCCTCCCCCCCACCACCACCACCACCAATTGTGTATTCCTCCCCTGGGTTTTTCTTCCCCAAGTGCATGATTTTGCACTTCTTGCCATTGAATCTGAGCTGCCACACTTTTGACCACTCCTACAACTTGCCTAAGTCTCTCCTCATTTGTTCCACCCCCCTGGAGTGTCAACCCTATTGCAGATCTCGGTGTCATCTGCAAAAGACACCAATTTTATATATATCTGTGTGTGTCAGTGTCAGAAGAGAATTATGAGGGCAAATAACATTCAAGTATTTCATTTAAAATTTAAGCCAGTTTTATTTTTATGACCTAACTTAAGGTTTGTAATGAGTAAAGGTGACAATGGTTGTATTGATTTTAGTATGAAGAGGCTGCTGGATCTTTATCCAGTGGTGAGATAACAGCACTGGTAAAAATGGCCCTCAGCTAATTGGAGTTCACGATTTTTAAAACCAACCCTATAATCCATATCAGAATGGTAGCTGTAACAAAGGCATGGCATTTGGGACAGGTGCTCCAAAAAACCCCATAAAACTGTACACAAATGTGTACAGTGAGTATGCCTGCCTTGTTTAGGAGTACTGATACAGTTTCTGAAAACAGAAATGTTATAAACAGTTGCCAGTTAGAAATAATTTCCTGTCCTCTTTAAAATGTCAGAATTGCTTATAGAAGGCTGTAGCCTCCCTGGCTTGACAAAATGCCAGAAGGTCAGGATAAAGTATTAGCCCAGCAGACAACTGCAGATGGACAGGAGGCTGGAACGTACCTGCTGAGGTCTGCTTATGATGTCTCAGATGCTGCTGCCTCTGGGATTTGCCACTGTTGGTTGTGGGTGGCAGGCTTTACCTCTGATCCACCACAATGTGTAATGAATGCTTCTTTTAGAGGAAAGCAGTTATTTGGCAGTGACGTGGAAAATGCCTTGAGGGATTTACAGTCCCCAAAAATGACGTTACAGTCCCTACATACTTGGAAGCAGAAACCCCGGGGTAGGGCTAGAATTTCTTTTTGCAGGCCGTATGCCCATCTGGGCTGGGGATGTTCCAGCAGTCAGGGATGTGGCACCCAGAGAACTCAGTCTTCCATTTCCAGGCTGCAAACCTGCTTCCTGGTGTGACACTCAGACAGCTGGTTCTGATTAATCTAGGATTTTTGAAATATAAAAATGTGTTATTGAATGTCTCTCATGAGAGATGCTGACAGCCTGTGAAATGACAACCCCCCCTCCCAGGTTTTGGCTACAATGTGTTATCTGGAAGGCCAAGACATAATTACAGGCTAGAAGAGATTTAAAATTTAGGATCTCCTTTTTATGTGACTAATTGCAGCTTGCCAACTGCCAAGATAGATCATAAACTTTTATAACTTTCAGAGGAAACACAGTTAAAATTCACATGGTGATACAAAGCATGTTGCACCTCCGTGAGATCTGGCAGAGAGACATAAGTCCTTTGATGTCTTAGAAAGGGGAAGCTGCTCATAGATCAAAGAAAGTCATTTAAAAAAAAAAAAAGTTTTGCTGAGGTCACAGAATTTTAATTTACCTTTGATAAGATATCCTGTTTTATATATATATATATATATATATATATATATATAGTTTTTTATATTCTGACAGGGAGGAGCTAGGTGACCTCATGCAAAGAGGTTGGCAAAGCCAGTTTTTAAACAGTATTCTGTTTTCCATTTACACACAATTGTTTGGACTCTGAAAAAGAAACATCAGCAGCACTGTAAGAGATACATTAGATAGATCACATCTAATTGTCTGGTGGTAGGAAATTGCACTTTTAAAATCTTTTTTTTTTTTTTAAGTGATTGTATGTTTTTGTGTGATAGTTCTGTATTTACACTTTACATTTTTATCTTTTTAAGTAAGCATCTCATTTTTTAATAGACTATTTTTGTCTTTCAAGTCCTTCTGTTTTTGCCTGTGATGCGTGGATGGTTAAGAGTGTGACAACACTGTGCATGAGCTTATATGGTTTTACCAAACTGGGAAAAGGTAAGATTTTATTCTGAGGTCTTTAATAGAGTTTTAAAGGTTCATTTTGTACGCCTGGTTAGGTGACCGTAGGCGAAGGATGTCTGGCCCCCCTGAAGAGCAGAATTATCTGAGCCTGTACATTGGGTACGCTAACAAGAGGTTCACAGTTTGAATCCCTCCAAGACTTGAGACCAAAGGTTGATTCGAACCCACAAAACAGACAGGAGGGTTACCCTGTTTCTGTTAACTGTTCACAAGACTGTGCTCAGAGGTTGGCACTTTGGTAGTAGAGGGCCTGACCTGCTGAGTGGGTACACCCGGTACACATTGCAGACTTACACCTAGTACACATTGCAGACTTACACTAGGTCAGACCATTACTGATAGCCCCGTCACCCCTGGTGCTTTCTGACTCCTCTCTACTTCCTCTGGCCTTACTGCTTCAGGAAGCTCTGGTTGGTGGCCCAGTCTCTCCCTTCTTACAAAAGTGGAGGAAGTTCACAATGGACGCTTGGGTCCTGGAGATGGTTCAGCAAAGACATGCCATAGAGCTTCTTAATGTTCCTCCAGTAACCCCCTCCTCTGCCATACAGATATCCAGGGCATCTTACCCTCCTGCTGGAGGAGGTTCAAACCCTCCTTTGCAAGAGAGCTTTGCAACTCATCCCAATTTCAGAACAAATCCAGGGCTGTTATTCCCCTATACTTTCTGATCCAAAAATGGACCAGGGGTCTAAGGTCCATATTAGACCTTCGAGGATTGTTTTAAAAGTCTTAACGTTTCACACCATGGAGAGCTCTCACAAGATTAGAGGGTGCCAGAACCCTGTTAGTAGTAGTGCTGCAGCAGTCTCTGGAGTGGAACAGAATACTGGAAACTGCACAAGGCATGGGTCCATCGATAATGGAGAATGGGACAAAAATATTCCTTTTCCCAGACTTAAGTTTGGCTACCTGTTTTAGGAAGAAAGCTTTTGATGCTATGCAGTCAAACCTCTTTGAGCTCTGAGTGTCACACAGTCTACAATTTCCAACAAAATTGAAAATCACGTACTTGGGCAAGGTATACATTTTCAGTGACCCAAAAGGTGCTGGAGCCTTGCTGAGCAGAATGAAAAAACACTTTAGTTCTCAGGGGGCGCTTGTAGATGAAGAGGACGATGGAATGCTGAAAGAGACTGAACTGTAGTAATCTGGTACTGGGTAGGGAGGAGGGGAGTTGGCTTGAGGTGCATGTATTAGTTGAATATTTAGTAAAGGTTAAGCTAGATATGTTCTTATTGCTGCATGTCTTTAAAAGTTTCTTTATTAAGTGCCATAACATGGTAATGTTGTATATCATTCCTTAATGGTGCCAGCCTCATGGCAAGAGCTCTCTCCTCCCACCTCTTAAGTCTGGCTAGCATTCAGCTAGACACTGCAAGTTGGGAAACTTGTATCTCGCCAAACCATACCACTATAATCAATCCATTAAGTCTGGCAGTGCGTTCAAGCCATAAATTGCAAAGGACACTACAGTCTCTGTTGTTTTTCAAACTCTTACACAGTGTTAACAGTTCTCTAGTCTGCATGCTTCTAGATCCATCCATATGTATTTCATTCCTTTTCCCTACATTGTGCTAGTGTGGGACTTTCAGCCAAGGACTAAAATGCTGGACTTTATACTTGGAAAATACATTGTTTACTAATCCTGTACTGCTTTTGCAGTTTCTACATCTTGGCTGAATAGCTGGAGCTTTACTTGACACAGTAAAAATATCATAAGCTTTTGCTTCATACAGTCATAGGACCTTTAGTAGCTGCAGAGATCATTCATATACATCCTGGACTTTTAAGATATTTTAAATTGGTCCTTGCTTGGTGGTAACATGATAGTTATCTGTGTGTATTTTAACAATAAGACCATACTTCTTGCCCTCAGTGATGTAACAGCCTGGGCATAATGAGTTATTCCTCCTATTGTAATGTATTCTGTATCAAATGTCTGAACGCTGTTATACTGTGTGTCAAATTAGTAAGTACTACTTATAAAAACAAGTATAACATTTCGAAAAAAAGACCTTTGAGAACTGAATCTATTCATCAAATACAAAAGTTTTGAATGGTCTTTTTGCAGTCGCTCCTCCCCCATTATAGAATGGGGATTGGGTGGTTGCTCTGAACATGAAGGACACATACTTTTCTGTCAAAATCTGTAAGTCACAAAGAAATTACCTGTGTTTCACGCTTCAGTGCAAGCACTATTAATTTTGTCTTATTTATTTCATTTTGGTAACCGGGTAGGACCCACTGAGACAAAAGGTCCCTTTTTCAGGGGTGACCTGGGATTAGTTACAGATCGGTCTTAGCAAGTACATGGTAGGCTTACACTGTAGAGACAAACAACATGAAACAAGTGCATAAAAAGCAAGTGTTATTGACAAACAGTAGGCTAGTCAACATTACAGAAGGGTTGGGCACAAGTCTAGGCTAGAAGAACATCTACAAGAACAATAGTCTCTGTACAAATGGTAGGAGAGCAGGTATTTAACTTCAGCTGAGAAACTCATTCTACACAGAGGTCAAGTGTGATGGTGCATCAGAGAAGACGGTGATCGGCGGAAGCAGGAATAGAGGCAGCTCTCAAGTAGATGCATCTTAAGCTCATTTCTTTTTTTTGGTCATTTCTTTTTACCTCATTTTTCTTGGCCACCTGGTCTGTCCCTCCCGCCCCCCAACATCGCATCCTTTAGAGAATCCAGCCACCATCTGCCTCAACCTTGATTCACCCGGCACCTTTCTGCTGCAGTTTTACCCTCCACAGCAGGGCTGCAGGGAGCCCCCAACTCCCCACAGAACACTGATCTAGTTGTGTGCCAAGCAACTGTGGCGAAACTCACAGATAGCCATCAAGCCACTCAACGCAGGCGGCAACCCCCATTTCACCCTGGAGCTGAGGACATGCAATGACGTCGCCGGAGGGGAGTGCGCACACTCCCTCCAGACATCTGCCCCCAGCTCCACCCCTGTGTGCAGCGGAGCATGTTGTCCCCCAGCCTCCGCCAGGAGGCACCCAAGCACCGACTGTCATGGACCCCCCCCTCCTCAGAGAAGGAGAGCAGTCCTTCTCCTCTCCTGCCAACTCCCAGCAGCCCATGCTCGTTCCTGAACACCGGTCGTTGGTGTGGTGTGCGGTGTGGCGTCCAGTGCCTCAGCCCTCTGTGCCACTGGGCCGGCTTAAGCTTGTTTCTGAAACTAGACTCTCAGCTTGCTGTAGGTCCTCCAGGAGCACATTCCAAAGGGAAGGTGCTAGAAAGGCAAAGGACCTCTCCCCTGTATGAGTCTGGATCCTAGGTATATTGAGCAGTTTTTAGGGCTGTGGGCAGAGCCTACAGCCCTATTGGGATCAGATTATAGCTCTAAAAACAGCTGATCATGGAACTCCCTTTTTGGACATTTGGAAGTATTCCTCCACAGCTGCAAAATAGTGCACTTCCCCTCTGATTTTTGCTATTTGCTGCTCTGTTAAAGGCATCTGAAGGGAGAGGGATGCTACTGTATTGTACCTCTGAACTTCTCAGGATATTAACAAAAAAAAACTTTTGAAACTGTTGTTTCTAGCCCCTCAGTTGAACCTTTGCAGGGCTGCAGATTGAGCATCTGTCCAGCTCAGTCTAATAGATTTATTTTATTTCTTTCAGCAACCTAGGGGTTAACTCATTATCTGTTGTACTGGAATTTATTGAAGCTCTGAAACAATCAGGCAGACTACAGTGTCAGATTACAGACAGTCCAGATGTAGCTTTGCTCTACAACTCTCTCGCCCCTTACTGACAAACTTAAGTTTTTACCCTTGTTCCTATGGGCTTTTATTGGGATCTGAGACCATTTGCTTCTGTTTTTTTATTTTATTTTTTTATTCGACCTTTGTATATTTGCTATCCAGTGCTAGTGAAAGGTGGGGACTTACAGCACCTCTGTTTATCCACAGAATCTGGTTCACTGCTGACTTTTCTTCTCAATGTTCATACAAGGTACAGTTGAGATATCACTGGATGGTAAACTAAAGCCCTTTGTTTATCCACAGGGACAGGTACTGTGCAGCCCCCCCCCACCCAACATACACACATACGCTCACCCACTGTGATGAATTTATTGCTTGTAAAAAGTAGATAAAGCCCTTAGTTTATCCACAGGTACAGTACCATGTGGGGCCAGCTCAGTGCACACTTACCCACACTGTGATGGATTTAGTGCTGGTAAGAGGTAAAGGACTGACACCACTTGGGCTTTAAACCCTTGGATAATCCACAGAGACAGCTACAGTGTGGGGGCAGGGTGAGTGCTTGGTTTCCACACTGTCTGCATTTAGTCCTGGTGAATGGTGAGAGACTGCCAGAACTGGGGACTGTAGCATTTTGTTTATCTACAATGACAGGTACAGTGTGTGACTGGTGAACAGTAAGGGAGTGGCACCACTGGAGACTGATATATTGATGTTTTGGTTTGTCTTAACTGCCCACCAAGTTATTTACATTTTTGTTATGTAGTACTGCTGCTTAAAGTTATGAGGCTATGTTGAATTTTACAAATGCAGGCTCAAAACTTTGGTACTATTCAATATTTTTACTACAAATTTTGAACATAACCATTTCATGACAGCAACTTATGAATGTGACAGCTGCCATTTTTCAACTTCTGCCCAAAATGTGTGTTTGCAGCCTAAAAGTTGATTTTTCAGTCCCTGCACAACATCATCCTTAGGCCAGGAGTTGAACATTTTCTGTGCCCTTCTTTATGAGGCAGGGTCATAACAAGGCTTTGTTGAAATATTGGTGTAAAAATAATTAAAAAATAATGTTCCATATTTTCAACCCAGATTTCTCTCCTGCGGCCCTGTTGGCTCTGGGCAGAAAAACGGACGATCATGGAACCTTCTTTTGGACATTTGGAAGTATCCTTCCGAATGTCCAATGGAACTTGAAACCCTCTGCCACGATTGGCCACTAGGGAATAAGAGGTATATGTGTGTGTGTGTGTGTGTGAGTAATCATACTGCTATTTAACACCTTTGCTGCCTTAAACTCGACCACACTCTGCAAGCATGCTGCTGTGTAACATCTCTGCTCCACAATTTGCCAGTGCCTCACAAGTGAACCCTGAACTTTTGAAAGCTGCGGTCCTGTGCAGCTCAAATAGATTAATTCTAGTTCTTTCAGCAGTCTCACGGTTAACTCATTATCTCCTTGGCCATTGAGCTGTAACTCTGCAAGCACGCTGCTGTGTAACATCTCTGCTCCACAGCTTGCCAGTGTCTCGCAAGTGCATCCTGAACTTTTGAAGAGCAAGACACCTTCAGAGGTTGAGACTTATGCTTTCCTTTTCTGAAATCAATTCTTGTGAGATAACAGAATTGAAACCAAAAAAGATGAATGCTTTCAGGAAATAGTTTGTACTGCAGTATGTGCTATGCCAAGATTTTTCAAAAAGGCCTATGTGGCCCAAACACAATATGGTTACAGTGCCCTCCTCCTGTCCTCTGGAGTCACCCAAGTTTCCATTGATCTGTTCACTCAAAGCAAGTCATAATTTAAAGAGCTGGTGTACTACCTACATCTAATATTAGATTTTAAGAGCAGCCAACCGTTACCTTTTATATCTGAGGTACTTTTTCTTTTCCCTATCTTTAATTAAAAGATTGTTTACCTAATGTTAGTAGATGTGATCTGTGTAACAGCCCCCCACTACATCATCAGCATCAAGACCTCACTGACTGTGACATCACTGCTGCTTAGGAACAGCAGTTCAGTGACTTCCAGGTCATTCATCTGTGATGTCACTGTCAGTGAGATCACAAAGCCGATGATGTAGTATGGGGCAGTAGAGCTAGATATGTCAGCTGTCGGGCTAAGAGCTGTTCCACACATCCAGCACAGTATTATCACATAGAAGACTTTTCTGATGAGCAAAAGGAAAATGAAAAATACTTCAGAAATAAAAAGTTACAACTGGCTGCTACTTAAAATTAGCATTATTTTCCTGTCTGCCTGTTTTGGCTCCACTAGCTCTTTAAAATGCATTAATTTGGAAGGCTTGCACTGGGTGAACCCCTAACCTTTGTCTCCTGCACCCAGCCACCAAATCAATTTGATTTGTACACCTCCTACTTTGTTTACCTCCAACAGAGATTTTGCTTGCAGCAAACAACCTCCCCCCCCAACCCTCCTGGAAAGCCACTGTACTAACAAAAGTACAAATCCAGGCTAACTGAATTGTCACCAGGGGGTTGTTTCAAGAACCAGTTTCACCAAGTTTGTGTGGGGGGGGCGCATTGGAAGCAAACAGCATGGTAACTGTAACGTGATACCCATCTGCTAGTTATGTGTATAATTTTGATAAGTATATGTTTCTTTGAATTTCTGCTTATGAGATATGACCGGGTCAGCAGGCCCATGGGAAAGACTAGCTTTTAAAGGGGCCTGACCTTTTAACCCCAAAGGCCCTTGCTTGCTGGAATAGCTGGCTGTAGTAACTGGCCCAGTGGCTAAACTAATTAAGAGCTTCCTGTTGACACCTACCTGTCTGAGCCTGTGTTAACTGCTATACACCAGGTTGTAACAGGTTGCAAAACCAGCCACTGCTTTGAACCTAGGAAACTAACCATAAAAGACTGCATTTTATGACATCAGGAGGGAAGCCTGTTCTGTTGGATGCCTGTGACAATTCACACAGTTAAAATGTTTTTCTGAAGTTCAAAGGGGAAAGGCTCTGATGAGGAAAGAGACTGTCTTTTATAATTTAATATTGCTATCTTTGCAGATTTCAAGCAAGCAGTAGGAGGACATCCTTTTGGGGGTACACTTGGTCATGTTACAAATTAATTACAGGACTAACAGTGACCTCGTGCTGTGACATCACAAGGAGGTTGGGACGTTAACTTTGAATATTGCTAAGCAGTCTGAGGGGACTGAGGCTCACTCTTGTTACAGCTTTGCAAGTCTTAACACACTTGTGTTCTGGACTTAAGGGCACTTCTGTCAAGAATAGGTAACACACAACTGAAAACTGAGTTAGAATTAGTAATTCAGTTACAAGGCATTTTGTTTGGTAATTTTCATTTATTTTTGACTGTAAGCATAATGTATATACGTTCTGTGTTTTGTATTCATTTACTATTTTTAATTTTAGTAAACTTTTTGGTTTCCTTAATCCTGCCTGAGACATTTTCTCATTGTGAGTGTGAATGCTGGAACAGTATTGATAATTATGACATAACTGTTAAAGTGCTTATTATGTCACCATATGCAGCAAGTTAAGAAAATACCTTGGTCTCAATTGAATCAGAAGAGGGATTAGGAACCAGGTTGTGTGCCCTCTGGGTTAAGTATTGCACTGCTTTCCCCAAAGAGGGTGTGATATTTGGACCTGTTACCTGGGCGTTCTATCTAAAAAGGGTTCATATTTGACCCCAGGACTCGAGACTGGTAGTTGCTTGGACCCAAAACAGACAGGAGGGTGTCCCTGTTTGTCTCCTGTTCACATATTGCACTTCAAGGTTGGGCACTGTGGGAGCAGAGGGTCTGATCCCCAGTGTGTGTTTATGAAAGTAACAAACTAACAAAGCAAGTAAATTAGCCACTGCTGGGGGTGGTTCAGCAAACAAAGTACTTAGCTGGGCTAGGTGTTAAGGGTAACCTTAATGAAAGTTGAGTTAAAGTAAGTTTAGCGCAGTGGTTTAAGGCTCTGAGCTGCAAATCTGGAGACCTGGGGTTGAATCCCACAGCCCCCACTTGCATACTGTGTGTGTGACCGGGAGCTCCTGCCACTCTTGAGGACTGACCTTTTCTTAAATCCATTGTAACAGTTCTTCTATTTCTAAGCCTAATCTATCCTTTACTATTTCTAGTCCATAAGGTTGGCCACCTATGGGCACCCCTTCCTTTCTCTTGACTATGCTATAGTGCCCTCTTTGGTTTTCCTTTTCCCTCTCAGGTCCTCGTGCAGGGAGGTTATTGTGGTGACCTCCACATGCATATGAAACGGGTTGTGTTAATTGTTGAATTTAGTATGTAATAGCACTACTATGTCATAAAATACCTTGAGATATATATATCTTATGTTTATGAAACCTGTAAATGTTTACCATGGCACTAGGTGTTTTTGATAATGGTAAAAAGTACTAGGTGTCTATTATAGAAATTAAGCTAGTTGTGCTATTTAAAATGCATGGAAATTGATGTAAACTGAAAAAGTCTAAATGTCATATTGATTTGCATATATTCCATGATACAGTGCATTATAGAAGTATGTATGATGTTGTATTTCTTATTTGTTGCCAATACCCTTTGGGGTAACCCTTCTTTCAGTGATTCTGCATTGAGGTTCTTTGTTTATAGCTTGCTTTTTTTTTTTTCTTTTTGAGCCCCCACTATGCAAGCAAATGGGGCTTGCTTAGGGGTGGTCACTACATCTCAACTAGTGAATTGGATCAGAGATCAGTGTCAGTAGGTGCTGGCTAATGCAGAGAAAGGACATGTGTAGTCTGTTGCTGCAAACTGATGTACTGAAGAAGGAATATGGCATTGCAGAAGCTTATTTTTTGTATTTTAAATAAACATCACACAGAGATTGTGTGTTAGAACCTGAAGTTCGGTGTCTGGTCCATCTTGTCATCCCACAACCTCTCCACAGTGTGATTAACTTCCTTGTGCTCCCAGGTCACACCTGTAAACAAGCTTCAACTTAGTGTCTCTCCTGGTTGAAAAAAAAATAGCAGCAGATGCATCTTGGGCAGATCTCTTTGAAAATAGTTGGCTTGTCTGGTTAAACAAGCAAAGCAACAAATGACAAACTTATCTGGGTGCTAAGCTATGTCAAAGTGTCAGTCAAGCAAAGTGTCAACAGTTTCTTGGAGCAAACAGCTAGGGCCAGGTCTGTTGGAGGTGGGAGGAGAACACTATAAAAAGTTGAACTAATGGCATGGTGGTAGAGTTTAAATGATTTGCACCCCCCCCCCACGACAGCCAGGTGGCAATGGTAAATTGTTACGCAGGTGCCTGGGACTCAGGGAGCAGCAAGGAGATGCAAAAAGAGATACATACAGCAGAGCAAGCATTAAACTACAACAAAAAACACTCTGGAAGTATTCTCAGTTAGAGTTCGGGGAGGAGGTAGGTTACTCATTTCCGATACTTCTCTCCTCATTGCCTGCCGGCTCAGTCAGTGTCTCTCCTTAGTTTCTTTGCTGTACAGGCTGCCTTGCCTTGTCACTCAGTCTTTTCCTGGATGTATTTATCCACTTGCTGGTTAATTTCTTTCAACCAGCAGTGAGCACTATGACCAACACTAACATACAGACACAACCACACAGCCAATAAACAAATCAGCTGCTCCCCTAGACTACACACATCTCAGCAACTAGAAACAGACGCGCACACGCACACACTCCACTGCACACACAGCTGCACATACCCTGCAGAAAGTCAGACTTGTCAGTCTCAAGACACGGAGACAAAGCTGTCCCAAACTAGATAAGTGCAATAATGCAACCCGCACCAACATTTTGTAAGATGAGTCTTTTGATTTACAAAATTATGCAGTGATTTTGAAAGACAATAAGTTGATAGGCGTGGACACCACTACACCAGAGACCTTAATCACCCCAATAACAACCAACAAAAAGGCTACAGAGAAGAGTAAGGCCCTGTACACACTAGCAACCGATTATAAAACATTACTAAAATCGTTTTATAAATCTGTCCCTAGCATGGTTGTCAGAGCGTCCACATTGCATTCCGACAACCGTGCTAGGAGAAGCAGGTTCCCAGGCATGACTGCAGTACCAAGTGTAAGCATTATAGGTACCGCAATGCATGACGGGATACTCGTGAACGGGAACCAAAGCAATCGGGAGTACATCATTGGAACCAGTGTTTCAAGGGCTACTAGGCAATACCAGTACCGCTTTTTTTTTTTTTTTAATCCTGTTGCTTAAAAAAATACTTTTCCCATAGGATGGGTTGCCTTAACCTGTATTACAGCATGGTTTTCATACACACTGCTGTTAACTCGGATTAAGGCAACCGTGTTTAGCTAAAATTGTGCTAAAGACCACCTCTTTATCAGGGTTTTAGCACGGTTTTAGAACGCAGTTGTAACACGATTTTAACCATGTTACAGTGTGAATGCAAAACGTGTTCCGGGAGCTTAAAACGGTTTTAAGCTCTCTAGTGTGTATAGGGCCTAAGAATTCATACCACCTCTCCTCCCACAAGCTAACCACTCAACTTCATGCGTCACTTATGGAGAAAAATTGTAACATGATACAAATAAATAAGAACAGGCTTGCTTAGAATAAGAAAGAGATAACAAAAGAAGCCCTAGCCATTGTTCCATTTAGCAACAAGATGATGCACAGCACTGCTGTGAAGTACATTTTCTCAGCTAAGCTCCCACCTTGAAAACTAGCCACCTTTCTCTGTTCACAACTACCTTATGTTCACATGTGCTTCCTTCCTCTGATGATGTAAAACCTGGCTGCATTCCTCTCTCCTGGGATTTCTTCAACCCTCTCCTTGCCAGAAAACTTGCTTCTAACCCCAGGAATCACTCATTATGATTAAACTGATGCAGTCAGCCTCCTGTGTTGAACTGCCTGGAGACATGGAACTATATGCAAATTATGGAACTCTCAATTGGCTCATGCCACTTTCAAACTGCTGCCCTAGCAACTGTTGCACTCTGAGTGCTTCAGATTCTTTACTCCACCTGCCTAGTAAGGATGTTCCGGAGAGCTCTCCTTGAACTGTCTTCATACTAAAGTTTATCTGTGGATAAGTACTCATTTTTAGTTTAATTTCAAATTGCTGCCTTAGAAACATTGTTTAGTTATTTAGTATTATAGTAGTTTTTTGTCTCTCTTTGCGGTTCCCTCATGGTTCCTTGGAACCCAGGGTCCTGCATCTATTTGGAAGGTTTTACCTCAGTTTTCTTTATTATATACAGTATGGGTGGGATATTCAAAAGGGTTGTGCATGCGCAAGTCCGAATTTGCGCCATTCTGCGATATTCAGCAGGAGGCAGTTGCGCCACTGAAGACAGGCTGAGCAACAGCGCAATGCAAATGAAGGCATGTGCAACTGAAGGGGGTGGATCCATGCATAAAGAGCGCAATGCGATATTCAAAGGTTTGCGCAATAGCGGAACAACCGGAAGGTGCGCCACAGCTTAGAAATGAGCCAAAATAAAAGGTTCAAGTAAGAGGCGCAAGAACGCCACAGGGATGCCAAGCGAGACAGACAGAGAGAGACAGCGACAGTCCAGAACAGGACAGGCAAGGGAAGATGTGTGGGCCATAGGCTGCAGAGGCCAGCGGGGGTACCCAGTGCAGTGGAGGTAGCAGTCAGGACAGCGGGGGTAACAGAGCAACATCAGCCGGGGGTCACAAGCCAGGGAGATGGACAGTGCCAGCTTCCACATGGAAGCTGTAATGAGGGGGGTGAGAATGCATGCTGCAGGGGGACGTGGCCGTGGAAGGGCCCGTCGGTAGTACGCCCCCAACAGGCAGTACCGTGCCCGCATCAGCTTTGAGCTGTACACAGATGTAGAGATCGTGGGCCGGTACCGCCTGAACAGGGCAATACTGAGGCGGCTCTGTGAGCTGTGCAGTGATGTGATGTATGCACCCTCACGACAGAGTCACGCTCTGTCAGTGGAGACCAAGGTGACAGCCTGCATGTGCCTGCTCGCCACGGGCACCTTCCAGAGGCTGACAGGGGACACCACAGGCATCACACAGTCGGGCACGTCACGCATCCTCACCCAATTCCTCAGTGCACTGCTGCCACATGCTGCGGAGCACATCCATTTCCCCAGCAAAGCATACAATAAACATGCAGGAGGTCCACAGGGTAGCACGTATGCCTGGCATGCTAGGGGCCATAGACTGCACCCATGTGGCCATTCGCATGCCACCTGGCCCCGATGGGGCTGCATATAGGAACAGGAAGGGCTATTCCAGTGTCAACTGCCAGGTGGTGTGTGATGCCACTGGGCGCATAATCAATGTCTGTGCCACACACCCTGGCGGAGCACATGATGCCTTCATATGGTATCAGTCCACACTGTGCCATCGATTCGAGAGTGGGGACATCCCCACAGGCCATCTAGTGAGTGAGTACGCATGTAGGAATTGCAAACGTGGGGCAAGGGTGGGAATGCCACAGGTGCTATGGTAGTGGCACACAGGGATATTGGCAATATGGACCTGAACATGATACTCATCTCCACCATCTCCACACAGGTGACAGCGGATACCCACTCCGTCCCTGGCTGCTCACACCATACCGGCGCCCCATGACCCCATCGCAGCAACGCTACAATGAGGTGCATGCCACCACACACAGCATCATCGAGCGGGTGTTTGGGATGCTCAAGGCATGCTTCTGATACCTAGACACCTCCGGCGGTGCCCTACAGTACAGCCCCTCAAAGGCCTGTGGGATATTCCTGGCCTGTTGTATCCTGCACAACATGGCCAAAGACTGGGGGATAGCCATTCAGGTCAAGGAGGGGGACAGCAATGGGGACGCCAGCGGCACCAGTGATGATGGTGATGAGCAGCCCCCCCTTGGACGGCGGGACCCCCGACTGATCCGGCAGGCCCAGCTGCACCGGGACACCATCACGGAGGAGCATTATGCACGACACAGGTAAGTCAAGGGGCCATGTGCAACCAACACTGTCCTGGCGCAACCCACAGGCACACAGAGTAACACACCAGGGATGCATGACAGCAAGGGGAGTGGAAGGGACCAGGCACACTAACACACCATCAGGGAGGTGAGCGGTCATATGGAGACACACACACACACACACACACACAGGCACAAAGCGTACATGGGCAGGTGCACAGCAGAGCAGGAACAGACGCCCAGCAAACACAGATCCACAGACCACACCCACCACCTACTGCTCACCAAATACGTGTCAGATGCTGGGCACCCTTGCACCTTGGTGTACAGTACAATGCAGGCATCATCTGCACCGCACCTGTGGACAGCAGTCGGGATGGTGTGCAGGTGGTCCGTGTGTTGGCGTGATGGGCAGGGCACCCACCAGTGCACTGCCCACCATGACGCACATTGACACAGGGCATCACCAGACAGGGCCCGCACTGGGAGACAGGTCCGTCATGTTGCACTGTTCCACGGCCACCGCGGATGCGTGGGGCCCCACCGTGACCCAACAGCACTGGCAGGCTGAGCAGGGCCACATGGGGGTGGCACCGATGGACCACCAGGGTCCCACTGGCGCGCGACCTTGTCCGCACTGGGGTCTGTAGTATGCAAACATACCTGCACAGGGTGCTCGATGCCCACAGCAGAACCTGGCGTCGACAGGCTGGGTGTCGCACGACGCCGGGAACGGGGAGTGGAGAGTGTACTGTGTGGGGTGCGCGGTACAGGGGCATCTGCTTGTGTGCCCAATGCAGCCACGACAGCGACCAATGCCTGGATCTGCCTGTCAATGGCGGCGGTCACATCCATCCGCATATGGACCATCTCTGCAAGGATCAGAACACAGTCCCTGCTGTGCCGCTCCACAGCCATGCACAGTGCCTCCACGGACGTTGCAACCCGCCTTTGCTGCTATACTGATTCCCGCAGCAGGCGGGTGTGCTCTTCAAATGGGTACTGTGCCACAACGGCATCCTGTCCCCCAGGGTATGGAAGGTCCTGATGCTCAACACCCCTTGAGGGTAGGCGTGTTCACGAGGACCAGGAATGGGCATATCAAAGGGCGGTGGGCATGTGCCACTGCTGGACACTGTACCCCCAGACCTGGTGGGTGACTGCTGCTGCCCCTCCAACCGCTGTGCCCCAGGGACCACTCATTCCACTGCTGTGGCCGCAACAGTGCCAGACACCTGCACAGCCACCAGTGCTGCCCCACCGGTGCTGACAGGCACAGCCTGGGACTGTGCCGACATGATGGCACACACGTTGGAACCAGCTAGGCCCAGGGGCATGCTGGCCTGCTGTGTGTCCGTCCATGGGACACCCACATGTCACTGCCCATTGCAGTCCTTGCATCATCAATGGTGCAGTGGGTGCTACGGCCACAGTCACAGGCGTGCTGGCATGCTTGCATGCCAGACTGCTGAGACACAGGCTGTGCACCCCACACCTGACTCACCGACAACAGAGTTGGCAGCCAGGCGTGCATGCTGGTGCAGTGGCATGCTGGCTGGTGATAGAGGTGGATGGACCCTCCTCCAACTCCGGCAGGTCTTCCTCACTGCCTGGACCCACCACCACCGTCCCTGAAGACGAACAGGATCTGTAACAGAAAGTGAGGACATGTGAGTGCATGTAACTAACCTCCCCAAACACCACCACCATGTCATACCGTGCAGTGATGGGCTTCCACCTGTCTGGAATCCACCTCCTGGTATGCCCTCATAGCACTCCGCTGCATTGATGCAGCCAGTCGGTCCTCAGCCGGGTCAGCTCCGCCACCGCTGGCTGGCCCCGCCTGTGCCAGCGTGCCGCCCTGAGGGCTGCCACCTTCTCCTTCACCCTCCTGCGGTCTGTCCCCATCTTCTTTGCATTCCTGCAGGGGCCTGGTGGCTTCCGTGCAGGTTCACTGCCCGAGCTACCCCTCCCATGCAGCCACACGGGCCTGAGGGGTGCCCCGCCGTCCACTCAGTAGTGGCTCCTCCTCCAGGTAGGCCTGGAAGAGGGCCTCAGTCTCCGCCGTGGTGAAGTTGGGCCTCCTCCTCCGCCCACCATCCTCACCCTCAACTTGGCTCTGCTCGGTCATGTCAGTCTGTATGGGTGGAAGTGGACACCTGTCACTGTGCAGTCTACAGCGTTATCCCATGACCATTGTCCAGAACATCACACAGCATGCAACCCACCTCTCACCTGCAGTAACGAATCTGGCCAGCGAGCCCAATGTCGACATTTATAGCGCAATGCATGCAAATTAGGTGGAGCAACTGTAATGAGATGCAAATCGCGCACTGCGCCTTTGAATAGCTGATCAGATGATTTACGTATGGCTGAATATCGCGCCGTTGCGCTTTGCACTATACGGTTGAGCCGGCTGAGCCAATGGCGCATTTCCGTGACTGTGTAGTACACCACATTGCGCATGCCCAGGTGGCTTACTCAGGCATCTGCCACGCTGATGACGTGCTGTGCACGATCAGCAATTCAGGATATGGCCACCATTGTGCCAGTGGCGCTACAGCGCTGGGAACCAAATGGCGCTGTGGCACAACTGCGCAATAGCCCACTGTGGCACTGGCATGCAGGTGACCATTCGCGCAGGATGTGTAGACGTCCGATGGCGCTGTGCATGGCCTTGCGCCAATGACCCCTGACCTTGTGCCCAGCCTTTGCCCCCTGGCGCTGTACGTCTGGCATGTGTACGGCTCTATCGTGCTGTTCGGTGACAGCGCGATAGGGAATGGCAGCACTGTACTGACAGCACGATAGGGAATGCCGGCGATGTACCGCGCAGCACTTCCACGTGGGGTTGACGCGCTGCGGAGCACCATATTGTATACTATAGCATTAGAGATGGCACGCAGGAGAGCCCCTCAGTGGGATGCCCTTGAGCTGGCCAACCTTGTGGCCACTGTGGAGCCACACTATGGCCCACTGTTTGGTGAGGTGCCACTGGACAGGGCCAGGACCCAGGTCTGGGAAGAGGTGGTCACTGACCTGGAGGCGGCCACTGGCCGCAGGAGAACGGCCGAACAGTGCAGGCACCGGTATGGGGACCTGAGATGGAGGGAGCTGGAGCTACTGGCACGTCTGCGGTCTCGTGCCAGGAGGGGCGTGGTGCCTCGTCCAGGTGGTTGATACGTCTACACACTTCTATGGTCCATATGGGTAACACTGTCTCATGTGTCCAGCACATAGGGGAGGGATGGTCTAGGGTTTGCTGTGGCGGTGTTTACAGGGTATGGGATGGGTGGGTCTGGCTGGGTGGGTGGGCACACACATTGGGGCGGGGGGAATATGCTTTGGGTTTGTACTGATGTGTTTCTCTCCTTTTGTCTCCCACAGGCGTGGCTGAGCAGAGGAGGAATTTGGATCAGCAGCGGAGGGTGGTGGCTGCAGGACCGGATCATGGCGGTGAACAACCACAACGCCAGCAGCATCCCGATGAGGGTGAGTGCCATAACACCATGATTGCTATTGCATGCTGTGTGACAGGGTGGGAGGCAGGGCATGGCCACCATCCATGGACACCACTGCCATGCACGCGACATGTGACAGTCAGCACTGTCCAGTGCCACTGCATGTCTGGGAGGTGCGTCAATGGTGGTCCATGCGTGCATGGGCACATAGCGTGGCACTGCCTGCTCACCGCATAGCCATGTTACTGTCGGCTTTGGTTGTGCTGTGCTGGACATGGGCGGTGGGTGTCTGCAGTGGTACACATGGCTGTTGCTGCCTGGTTGGGCATGTCTTGTGGACACGGTCACTGTGGGTGGACGACACCATCACAGCAGGAGCGTGGCACATGGCTTCTCGATGCATACTGGGTGGGCTGCGGGGGATGGACAGTCACACCATTGACTCTGATCCCTTGTCCTAGGTGTGCGGATACTCCTTGAATGCAGCGGTCCATCCAGGACCTTGTGGTGGTGCAAGAGTCCCTTGCCATCCCAGGGATCTGCAGCAGCATGGCGTGAGGAGGAGGAGGCGACCAGACAACAGCCCCAGGCAGCAGAGGACCAGGCTGGCCGCCAGTGAAGACAAACCTCCCCTTTGACAACCTCCACCCCGCCTTCTCTCTCCCATATGTTCACCCTGCCCTACCCACCCCACCTTGTTCCTGTCCCTCCACCCATGTTTGTACATAATTGTAAATAGTTGTTGTTATATTTTGGAATACAGTTATTTTGATATGAATACTGTGGTGGTCTCTGATTTGCAGCTGGCTATAGGTGCTCAGTTGCAGTGGTGTGCATGGCATCTGGGGTGGTTCAGTCATGGGTATGTGTGTGTGTGTGTGCATGGGGAAGTGTCTCTGGTGTGGGAGTGGCCATCAGTCGGTATTTGTGGTGTGTGTGTTGTTCCCTGTGCATTGCATTACTGTGTGCAGTGGTCCATGGTACCTGCTCTGTGTCCATTGTGCTCCTGTCAACCCATCCTTGGCCTGTGTAGCTGACACCCTTGCATGTCTGTGGCCTGCGAGGTCTGCTGCCTTGTCAGTGGTGGCTGTCCTGCAGGTCATCCACTGTGACCATCACCATGCTGGGTTGCCTCCTGTCAATGGGTGGTGCATGTTTGCCTCAGGTGACACTATGGCCTCCAGCAGTTGCTGTCCCACCTCCATGCTGTGGCTTGTGTGTATTGCAGGGGCTGTGCACCACTGTCTGTGACTTGTGATCCAGGCATCTGCTGGTGGCGTACAGGGCTCACAGTTCATGCACAGGGTGGTGTCACCCTGTGCCATGAGGGACTGCAGGCTGTGTGTGCACAGTTTTCATGGGCCCACACTGGGGGCTTGGCTGCCACACTACTGCGTCCCTGTGTTAGTGTCCCCGTGGGTATGGGTATGTGTTTGCCCCTGCACTGTGTTGTATCCAGTGTGCTGCATGCTTCCACACACCACTGTGGGTGTCTGTGCAGGCTGCTGTGGCTCATGGTGGGTCTGGCTTGTATGGTTCTGTGGTACACGTGGTTGCAGTGTGGCAGTGGGGGGGTGGTGGTATGCATGGGGATTCCCGCAGTGGTGGTCACTGCTTATGGGGGGTGTCTTGGGGTCACGGTGCAGGGTGTGCTGTGCGGGGGGGGCTGCTGTGCCATGGGGTGGTCCGGCCTCCTTGTGTGGCAGTCTCAGCTTGCCGGTGGGTGTGCTGGGGCACCATGGCCCAGCTGTACTTTGTTTGCTTGTCCCCATGGTCCGATGGCTGTTCCATCCCTCCCCCAGTTATGCTGTGCTTGGGGTGTGGGGGTACATTGTTGGTTCTGCAGCGTGTCCCTGTGCCCATCTGTGGCATGGGTGGTGGGCCCCTGCCTACCTCCCTGGTTGTGCAGTTCCATTGCTCTGCTGCTGGGGGGCTCCTTGCTTGCGCTATGGCACCTCTGGGCTGCTCAGCTGGGCAGCGGCCCTTGTTGCGCCATAGCGCATCGTCTCTGCTCAGCTTCCCCTTCCTGGTTGCGCTATAGCGCAGGTTGTGCGATATTCAGATGCTGGCTTATTGCGCAATTTGGCTTGCTCCATGTTTGAATATCGCGTCTATTGCACATGTGCGCAAGTGACTTGCGCTTGCTCCTGCTGTTGAGCACTTTTTGGGCGCAGTTTGAATATCCAGCCCTATATATTTAGCAGTCTGTTCCTTGAACTGCTTTAGTTTTGTTTAAATTACTGTATTTCTCAGTTCCTTTTTCTTCAGGAACCGAATAGTGCTCAGTTCCAGGAACCATTAGCAGTTGTTATTTTAAAAAAATCCTCCAGTTCCGAGGTACTTTTGTATAACTGTTTTTGTGAAGTAATCTTTTTGCCTATCAATGTCAGAGGTCCATTTGGATGAACCTAAAAAACACAGGACCCACAGGTTTTAAATGTTATGAGTCTTGTAGGCAACTTATAGCAAAAGCAGATAGATACTCTGTGTATTTCTTGTTTGGGTACATGTCATATATTTGCCAATTTTGATTTCTGTAAGATCTTTTGCCTTAAAACATTAAAGAAAAGGTCTAAGATTTTAGAAGAGATGACTTCTGCTTCTAGTGTGGATAATTCTGCTTCTTCCTCTTCCCATAAAAAGGATGGAGGTAAAGCCAAGGATCCTGACAAGAGTTCAGATAAATCTGAACAAGGTAAAACAAAAAGGGCTGTGGAAACCAGCTCTGAACCTGTTCCTTTAAAGAAAAAGTGTAAAGAAAAACATGTCACTGTGCCTCCGGCCGAGAAGGCTAAGGAGCTCCCAGCAGACAAGCATATTATGCCCTCAGCTGAGGACATTGCTAAAGCATTACAATCGTTACAAGCCCTACAGGGTGTGATCCCATTTCCTACACCGACTGCACTGGTTCCTCCTCCAGCCCCAGCAAGGCAAGAACTGCTGGAAGTATATGGTGAGGAGGAGGAGGAGGATGACTTCGGGAACCCTATAGATCCGGAGGTCTCCCCGGAGCAAGAGTTTAGGTCTCCTCCTAGGGGTCCTGAGGAATATTCTTCCCACTATGCTTTTGTTAAGAGCATGGTTGAAACCCTGAAACTTTCTCTTCAGGAAACAGAAGAGGATAGGGAGGAGGCAGACTTTCTGGAAATGATGGGGTTAACCCGCACGAAACGTCTGCTTCTGCCCATGCATAAGTCCTTAAAAAAGACTGCAGTACAGATTTTTAAAACTCCAACCTCTATCCCTTGTGTGGATAAGAAAGCTGACAAGAAATACCAGCTGGATAGAACTACAGCTGATTTTTCACTTTACTCATCCTGATCCTGAGGGAGTAGTCCAAGCTGTTGCCTGTGATAAGGCCAGGATCCTTTTGGCTACCCATACACCAGACAAAGACTCAAGAAAAATGGATGCCTTGGGAAAGAAAGGGTACATGGCTGCCTCTTTATTAGTTGGGCAGGCCAATTACATGGCATATTCAGTGCAGTACCAAAAAGATCTCTGGAACACTGTTCCAGCTTTGGCTGATAAAGTCCCAGGTGAAGTGGCTGTATATTTACAGGATACAGCAGAGGCTGCACTTGATGCTACCAAGCACCAATTTCATATGGCAGTGGATGCCAGTGATGCTGCATCCAGGTTGATAGCTTTGTCTGTTTCGCTTAGGAGGTTTGCTTGGCTTAGAGCCACTAACCTGACTTTAGACACCCAAGCTAAAGCAATGGATTTTCCCCTTGAGAACAACTCCTTGTTTGGGTATAAGACTGAAGCATACATGAAGAAGGTGGAGGAATATAAATCCACCTATCTGAGCAACCCCAAAGAGAAGCCTTCCACCTCTTATAGACCCCAGAGTAGGGGAGGCAGGGGTAGGGGTTTTTACCCCAAACCTTTCTTTCAAATGCAGGCCTCTCAGCCTCAACAGCAGGCCAGAGGTTACTTTAGAGGAAGGGGCAGGAGAGCCATGAGAAGAGCGGCTCCTGCACCACAGGTTCAGGCACAGCCTGCACAGAATTCCTGATGGGCTAGTACAGGTCGCATCCCCTATTACAGAACCACCAGTAGGTGGCAGACTGGCTCATTGCCTTCACGCTTGGTATTCTATCACCACAGACAAGTGGGTGTTGGAGGTAGTGAGCCAGGGCCTGGCACTCGGCTTCAAATCCTTCCCAAAGCTGAGAACAAGAACCTTTGCTCCAGTAACAGCTGCAGACAGGATTCTGTTGGAAGCAGAGCTAAAGCATCTGCTGGCAATCAAAGCAGTGGAGGCAGTGCCTCTAATAAGCATGGGCAAAGGTTTTTATTCAAGGTACTTCCTCATAAGGAAGAAAAACGGGGATTGGCAACCTATTTTGGATCTAAGACTTCTGAACAAGCACATTTTGAAACCAAAGTTCAAAATGGTCACTCTTGCAATAATCATTCCTTCACTGCAAAAGGGAGCCTGGCTAGCCTCCCTAGATCTAAGAGATGCTTATTTCCACATTCCCATCAGACCATCTCACATAAAATTCTTGAGATTCAGGCTGGCTTCAGGCCATTATCAGTTTGCAGCTCTCCCTTTTGGACTAACTTCAGCACCAAGGGTTTTTACAAAGTGCCTATCAGTAGTGGTATTGAGAAGACAGTATTCCCCTACCTGGACGACTGGTTAGTAGTAGGACAGACTCTGCAGCATGCAGTGCAGTCACTGGCACTAACAAAATCTACACTGGAGTCCCTGGGATTTCTTATAAATGAAGAGAAATCTCAGCAGGTGCCACTTCAGGTGCTGGAGTTTATTGGAGCAGAACTAAACACCAGATAGGGCAGAGCCTTCCTACCACAAGACAGGGTGACAAGCATTCTGCAGATTGCAAGCTCCTTCATGTCGGAAAGACCCAAAAAAGCCAGAGAATTTCTCAGGCTACTGGGCCACATGGCATCTGCCACTGCAGTGGTAATGGGTTCCAGGTTTCAAATGAGATATTCAGTTTCACCTCAGACAGTACTGGTCTCAAAGGACAGATTCTCTGTCCAAACTGTTTCCAGTCACAAAAAGCTTAGTCCAGGCATTGCAATGGTGGCTGGGCAAGCACAACCTCGGGGTTGGTGTACCCTTTATAAAGGAACAACCCTCAGTAATCCTCACAACAGATGCCTCTCTTCTAGGTTGGGGGGCACACATGTTAGAGCACACAGCAAGTGGCACATGATTCCCCCCCTTCAAGAGTCTCTGTTACACACAAATCTTTTGGAGCTCAGGGCTGTTTACTTGGCTCTAAAACATTTGCACCTTACTTTCAAAACAAGGTGGTGCAAGTTAGAACAGACAACACCACAACCATGTATTACATCAACAAGCAAGGGGTTACCTGGTCAATTCTGCTGTGCACAGAAGCAATGAGACTGTGGTCCCTGGTATACTTCATGGGAGTATCTTTGTCAGCCATACACCTTCCAGGGAAGGACAATGTACTGGCAGACTCTCTCAGCAGGATAAGTCAGGACCACCATGAGTGGTGCCTGAATACTCAGGTACTCGGTACAATTTTCAGGAGATGGGGCATTCCAGAGGTGGATCTCTTTGCCTCCTTCAGAAAACCACCAGCTTCCAATGTACTGTGGCAGATCTCCTCTAAGGGGCACAATTCCCCTGGATGCAATGGTCCTGGATTGGACAGGGAAATTTCTGTATGCATTCCTTCATTTTCCTATGATTTTCAGGACCCTGCTGAAATTGAGGTCCCAACCAGCAACAATGATACTGGTGGCTCCGGATTGGGTGAGACAGCACTGGTATTCTTTCCTGCTGACTCTGTCAGTGGTTTCCCCAATTCATCTGCCCAGGAGGCACAACCTGCTAACCTCTTCTCAGGGCAGGATCCTGTACCCCAATCTCAAATCACTGAGGCTCAAGGCATGGCTCTTGAGGACTTAGAATTTTCAAACCTTAAACTATCAGAGCAAGTGCTCACAGTGCTTAGAGGCTCCAGGAAACCTTCTAGTAAGAAAACATATTCCTGTAAGTGGAAAAGGTTTTCCATATGGTATACAGATAAAGGTGAGAGCTCCTTCAGGGCTGATGTGGCTATTCTCCTAGATTATCTTACATATTTACATTCCTTAGGCTGAAGCCTCCACCCTCAAGGTTCATTTAGCTTCAGTCTCTGCTTATCTGTCAATTGGTAAGGAGAGGTCCATGGCTCTCACCCAGTATTCAGAAAATATTTTAAAGGACTTAATCTTCTGTACCCTCCACTGAGGGAACCAGTCCTGGCCTGGAATTTAAATATCTGCATTGCTAAGCTCATGGATGCACCATTCGAACCTATGGCAACTGAAGATTTGAAGTATATCACTTGGAAAACTGTTTTTCTGGTTGCTATTACTTCAGCCAGAAGAATTAGTGAATTACAAGCCCTGTGTGCAGGTGTGGACTACATCTCCTTCCACAGGAATAAGGTGGTCCTCAGGACTAATAGAAAATTCCTTCCAAAAGTGGTCTCTGATTTTCACTTAAATCAGTCTATCACTCTACCTGTCTTTTTTTACAGAGAACTCTAGTCCTCCAGAAAGGAGGTTTCATTCCCTTGATGTCAAAAGGGCACTTAGCAATTACATTGACAGAACTAAGTCTTACAGATCAAGTCAATCACAGCTCTTTCTCACCTATGGTGAAGTTGGTAAGGGCAGAGCTGCAACAAAACTTCCAATTGCCCACTGGATAGTGGCATGTATACAGTTTTGTTATAGTAAGATGGGTAAACAGGTGCCTCTGGGCCTGAGAGCACACTCCACCAGGGGCACAGCTATTTCACTGGCAGCTTCAAGAGAAATTCCACTACTGGAAATCTGTAAAGCAGCTACATGGAAAATAGTACACACCTTTACAAAGCATTACAGCCTGCATTTGCAATCCAGAGGGGATGCTAGGTTTGGTACAGCAGTACTACAGAGATCGTTTTAAAATAGGTTCTCTGCCCAGCCTCCAAAGAACTGCTTGGTAGTCTGCATCAGTTTAATCATAGTGAGTGATTCCTGAGGTTAGAAGAAAAAATTACCATAGTAATCTTGTTTCTTCAAAGGGATCACTCATTATGATTAAAGATCCTCCCTGCCTCCCCTACTAGAACCTAGAGAAGTTGCTCTGCATCCCTGCATTAAGGTTTTTTTTTTCTCTCCTATATAGGTTAAGGTAGAGACTCACTTTGTTTAACCAGTTAATGTCCAGGTGGTCTCGAGTTTCTTAGGTTTGTTGGTTACGGATGTTTTGACTTGAAAGGACAAAAATATTATTTTTAATGTTATTAATTTTAGCTAGTGGGTCTTTTACCCAGTTAGGCTACGTAAGAATCTGAAGCACTCAGAGTGCAACAGTTGCTAGGGCAGCAGTTTGAAAGTGGCATGAGCCAATTGAGAGTTCCATAATTTGCATATAATTCCACCCCTCTGGGCAGTTCAACACAGCAGGCTGACTGCATCAGTTTAACCATAATGAATGATCCCTTTGAAGAAACAAGATTACTATGGTGAGTAATTTTTTCTTCCCTCTCGCAGGGCTAGTAGAGTTGCATACACACACACACGCACATATCACACTGACTGTGTCCATCCCCTGTAGCTTATAAATCCCAGAAACTGGAAGCAAGAAGTCGTAAAATGCCTCAGTTTACTAAACAGCCTTTTTCTGGTGTGGCAGCATCCTTGGGGTCACATTTACACAGAATATGAAAATTAACTTACCAGTTGATGTTTGGACTGGTGATAGTATTCTTTGACTCAGTGGTCGTGTGAGAGAGACTAGTTTCATTGCTGAATGATCTCTCTCTCAGCATGACACTGCAACTCCTTCTCGCTGACCATACTACCAGGCAGGCTTGCCATAGCAGAAGAGCTGAACGGCAAATCATACTTACCAGCAGCAAGAGACTCACTCTGGGTATAAGCACAAGAGTCTGAGCACTGCTCTTGGGCCAGGTTTTGAACTGCCCACCACCTTTCAGGACTGATTCATGAAATGACAGTGCCACTGTTCATGAGGTGGGGTCCCAAAAAGCCTATGTTGCAAATTTGATGAAAAAGTTCCAAAAAATGACTGCGCTATGAGCGTGCATCGCGCAGTTTCTACGCACGCTTCTGACTTCACCAGTGTTTCATATTTTCACTCTACATTTTCAGCATTGCCATTTTTGCACACCTCCTTAAAAACAGTACAGCTGTCATTTACCACAACCTGCCCAAAACATGTTTTAAGCACCTGTGACACAGAAGATAAAGCATTCACTGTCTGGGAAACCACTGTTCGGGACAAGTGAACAAAATGACACTGGCACTCTTCATGAGGAGGGGTTCCAAAAAGGCCATGTTGAAAATTTGGTGCAATACCTCCAAAAAATGGCCAAGTTACACCGGGGCGTTGCATAATTTCTACACATTTGTGACTTTGGTCATTTGATAGCTATTTACAGCCCAATCAGTTCTGGCTAGAGTTTGTTTATTTGAGCTACGAATAAGCCTTCTTATAGGTTTGGGGGCTAGCAGACAATCTAAGCTAGTAGGGGTATGCAGAGATGTCAACTTGTGGACCATACATACTAGGAGATAATGGAGTCTACCTTAGAGTGTGGGCCAACTTAACCAGGTAAACGCATCGCAGTGATGTTTCATGTGGTTCTTTGGTTTATGCTCTGCACCATGTGTATTTACTAATGTTTTTACCACAGTAGCCGCTGCCCTCCACAGAGAGGGCCTCTTGTCTTCCCTTACATAGGTGGCTGGCTGCTGAAAACCCTGTCTTGGGAGGCCATAGTATGCACACTGTTTGGGCTTTACAGTTGTTAGACTAACTGGGCATACTGCTGAATGAACCTAAAGTTGGGCTTTACACACTACTAGAGGCTGCAGTATATAGGGGCTGTCCTGGACACCGGACTGGGTCGGGCATTTCTGCCCTCCGACCATGCTATGACACTCGTGTCCCAGGCACAGCTGGTATCATCTAGCGACTGTGTCTCAGCCAAATGCCCTTTAAGGTTAATCGGACTGATGGCAGCTGCCATACTCAGAATTTCACAGGCACGCCTCCATATGAGAATCCCTCAGTGGTTCCTCAGGGCACAGGGGGCACAACATTCAGATGAGTTGGAGTGTCTCATACAAGTGACTCCTCCCCACCACCACTCCCCTGCTCTGGTGATTAGACGTCCCCATTCCTCTGGCCATCCCCCCCCGTCCTGGTGATGAACCACAGATACCTTGGGTTCAGGGTGGGGTGGCCATCTGGGCACCTTTGAAACTCTGGGCCCGAGGCCTCCTCTGGGTATGGTTCAGCACAGCAACACTCTGGAGATGAGGGCTGTTCTGCATGGCCTGCAAGTCTTTGTCACCCTCCTTCTGGGGAATCAGCTACTGATCTATACAGACAATATTTTGGTGATGTACTACATCACCTGACAGGGTGGAATGCTTTCGTACCCTCTCTCCAGAGGCGATGAGAGTTGGGTGCTGGGTGGTGGAACACAACATATTTTTGTCAGCAGTGTTCCTGCCTGGTACCCTGACTGCATTGATGGATCTCCTCAGTTGATCCTGTGTGCCCTGCCATGAATGAGAACTCCTGGATTCCGTCATGGATGACCTTTGAAAAATGAGGTTTGACCAAACATAAGCCCGTTTATATCTCCATATAATGCAAAACTGCTGTGTTTCTGCTCGCTTGCTCCAGGGCCTGGAGTTTTCTGGAAAGATGCATTCTCCCTTTCCTGGAAAGGGAGATTTTTGTACACTTTTCCCTCTTAATACAGAGGGTTCTGATCAAGCTACAGGCAGAACCAGCCACCTTGATTCTGGTGGCCCCTTACTGGCCCAGACAAATTTAGTTCCCTATACTCCAGCAACTGGCAGTGGAACCTCCCATCCTACTCCCCTGCGAGTGGGACTTCTGACACAGGAGCAGGGTGTTGTGGTGCAGACGGATTGCCAGTCACTTCACTTCCACACTTGACCGGACTCCTGCGGACGTAGAACTCTCCCGCTTTGGGGTCTCCCTGGCAGTTGCTGATCTACTGGTGGCTAGAAAGCCATATACATGGTGCACCTACTTTCAAAATGTCACTAGCCAGGGACTTCCCATTATGACAGAAATTTAAAGAACGCATAGGGGAACATATAAAAAGTATTAATAAGGCAAATGGGGTTAGTGCATTGGCACAGCACACAGGAAGTATGGGCAAAGAATATGACTATTGGATTCAGGCTTTGGAAAATATGTATTTTAACATTAGAGGTGGAGATCAGGAGAATAGATTACAGAGGTGTGAAACTTTTTGGCAGTATCATTTAAGCGTGAGTGAGTATCCAGGTTTAAATGACCTGTGTCTTTTAAATAATCTGAAAAAGATGTAGTGTGTCTTTAATCATCTGTTTTTAAATGGTGCCTTCATGAAGTGACAGCAAGCAAAGAGAAAGTGCCTGGTTTGGTGCAAAAATGTTTGGCGTTGAGGTGGAGGGGAGAGTGTTTATCTATAATATGGATTTTATTTAAAATAAATGCTGTCTTTCAACACAAATAGAGTGTGATCAAGCAGTTGTTTCCTGGTTCGAGAGTCGATGCTGTGTGTGAGTGCCTACTTGATTCTGTTGCATTTGGCACTGAAGCTTTTCCTTAGCCACCTGCATTTTGAAATAGTTTGCGTAACCAATATTTCAGAAAGTCTCTTGGGTTCTCCCCCTCACTTCCTTCTGGCAGTACCAAGAGATGCAGGTGAGTTACCCTTAACAGTATTCACTAAGATCTTTGAGGATGTCTCTTCTATCAGACCACACCTTTGGAACTATAGCCGCCAGGCACTAGGACCACACAGAAACTTTTGCTAGCCAGGGACCGCCCATGATGACATCATGCATTAGCGTTTATATAAACATGGGCAGCCCCATCACTCATTAGTTCTTTTTGACATTATTATTGGTCGACACACCCCTGAGAGATATGGCTCTGGCACACTGTCCACCCCTGAGGCATTGTTAAGCAGCAGGAAAATCCCAGCCTCCTCCTACAAAATAGGGTACTAAATGAGAAAAAGACCAAGGTAGAAAGGTCAGTGGGGGATGCTGCTACAGAAGGTAAAGCCATCAAAAAATGAAGAGCAATGAGTACCAATGCCCGTAGTCTGGGTAACAAGCTTCCTGAATTAGTGGCCTTGATGGAGGAGGAACATCTGGATATCGTGGCAGTCATAGAAACATGGTACACACAGAACCATGGCTGGGACGTAAACATACCAGGATACACTATCTACAGGAGGGACAGGGAGGATAAAAGAGGAGGAGGAGTAGCTCTTTACATAAGGGAAGGAATAAAAGCAACAGAACAAAAGGGTAAACAGGGAGGAGAAGAAGCACTGTGGGTCAATTTGGAGGCAGGCAATCGCACCACAATCCGCACAGGGGTTGTATACAGACCCCCCTCTCAGGGGGAGGAAATGGACAAGGAAATGATTGAAAGTATACTTAGAATGGCAGATAAAGGGGAGATATTGCTGATGGGTGATCTGAATATGCCAGATGTTAACTGGAGTGCAGTTGCAGCAGCCACTTCTAAGAGTGGGGTTATTCTAGATGCCCTACAGGGGGCATACCTTAGACAACTAGTATTGGAACCCACTCGAGAGGGAGCGATCTTAGACGTGGTCCTCTCAAATGGAGATGGAGAGAGGATCACAGATGTAGAAGTGGGTAGCCATCTGGGAACTAGCGACCATCGAACAGTATGGTTCACAATAAACACAGCAATAGAGTCAAGCCATACAAAGGCAAAGGTCCAGGACTTTAGGAGGGCTGACTTTGCCAAAATGGGTGAGTGCCTATGGAATGCACTAGCAAATGGGCAGGAAGGAGGGGTGGAAGAACAATGGGGAATAATAAAAACTGCCATCACAGAGGTAACAAGCCTTTGTTTGAAGCAAATAAACAAAACAAAACGAGGTAAGAAACCACTATGGTTCTCAAAGGAGGTGGCAGTGAAGGTTCGAGAGAAAAAGAAAGCATTCAGAAAGTACAAGGAATCACAGAAGGAGCAGGACAGAGAATTGTATCAGTTAAAGCAAAAGGAAGCTGTGAAGGCAGTCAGAACAGCAAAGGCCCGAACTGAGGATAAGATAGCCAACTCAGTTAAGAAGGGGAATAAAACCTTTTTTAGGTACATCAGGGAGCGAAGGAAGACTAAGGGAGGGAGGGATAGTGAGGCTTAATAAAGGGGAGGGGATGGGTAGAGGGTGACTGTGAAAAGGCAGAGATACTAAACAAATATTTTTGCTCAGTATTTACAAACGAAGAGGGGGAGGTACCTAAAACAAACAATAGAAACATTCTGGATACAGAAGTTGATAACATCCCATTTACAGAAGAAAGGGTTCTGAAAGAACTCTTAAAACTGAAGGTGGACAAAGCAATGGGGCCTGATGGGATTCATCCCAGAATTCTAAAAGAACTAAGGGTAGAACTAGTGACACCACTGACTACCCTCTTTAACAAATCATGGGAGGATGGGGTGGTACCTGAGGACTGGAGGAGGGCAGATGTGATTCCCCTTCACAAAAGTGAGGACCAGGGCAGAAGCAGGAAACTACAGACCTGTTAGTTTAACCTTAGTGATAGGGAAAATGATGGAATCACTTCTGAAGGAAAGAATTGTCGAGTACCTAGAGGCCAGAGGGGCACAGGACCCAAGGCAGCATGGATTCACAGCGGGAAGGTCATGCCAGATGAATCTAATAGATTTCTTTGACTGGGTGACCAAAGTAGTAGATCAGGGAGGGGCTGTGGACATGGCCTACCTAGACTTTAGCAAGGCATTTGACTCAGTCCACACAAAGATTAATATACAAGCTAGCCAGCCTGGGAGTGGGTCCCAAGATGATAGCCTGGGTAAAGGATTGGCTGGAGAATAGGACACAGAGGGTAATAATAAATGGAGTCCCTCTGAAGGGGTTACTGAGTGGGGTGCCACTGAGGTTCAGTATTAGGACCGGTCCTTTCAATGTCTTTGTAAGTGACATTGCTGAGGGACTGAAGGAAAGCTATGTCTCTTTGCAGATGACACAAAGATCTGCAACAGAGTTGATGCACAAGGTGGGATGGAAAGGATGAGAAGGACTTGGCAAGGTTAGAGGAATGGTCAAATGTATGGCAGCTTAGATTTAATGCTAAGAAGTGCAAGGTAATGCACCTGGGAAACAAAACCCAGGGAAGAGTACACAATGGGGGTGAGATACTAACAACAAGAAAATGGCAAGGGACCGGGGATAGTCATATCAGATGACTTAAAGGTGGGCAAGCAATGTGGAGAGGGCAGTAAGGAGGGCTGCGGGGATACTGGGATGCATAGGGAGAGGCATCACCAGTAGAAAACAGGAAGTTGTTATCCCTCTGTACAGACAGCTGGTGAGATCCCATCTGGAGTACTGTGTGCAGTTTTGGAGACCCAATCTCCACAAGGACATAGACAAGATGGAAGCTGTCCAGAGGAGGGCAACTAAAATGGTGCAGGGTCTGCACCGGAAGACATATGAAGAGAGATTAAAGGAGCTTAATATGTATAGCCTCGAGGAAAGGAGGGAGAGGGGGGATATGATAGAAACTTTCAAGTACCTCAAGGTAATCAACAAAGTCCAAGAGGGTAGCATCTTTCAAAAAAAGAGGTGTGCAAGAACAAGGGGGCACAATTTGAAGATAGAGGGGGGTGGCTCAGAGGTAATGTGAGGAAGTATTTTTTTCATGGAGATGGTTGTGGTTGCATGGAACGGCCTTCCAGAGGAGGTTGTGGAGTAAAAAACAGTGGTTGAATTCAAGCATGCATGGGACAGCCATGAGGCAATTCTAGGGGGTTGGGGTAGAAAGAAGTAGGCTGCTGGTTAACTAGAATCTGCAGCTTATCCATTAGGTAGGAAAATGGGCAGACTGGGTGGGCCAAGTGGTTCTTATGTGCCATCAAATTCTATGTTTCTATGTTTCTCCTCGATATGGCTACAAGTAGTAAAAGATACAGTATACTCCCATTTGCTGACGTGGTTTACTGGCTGTTTCACACCTGGGGTTGGGATGGAATTTTTAGGGGCTGGTACCACTGTTTAAATTGAATGTGATAGTGTGGCAGGAGATAAGGAAGAAACTTCAGCCAACAGTGTTTTTGCCACTCCTTTGCCTGCTGGGTTTGGCTGAGAACTTTCAGATGACCAGGCAAGACCCAGGTTATAAAAAACTGGAGCAGATGCTCATTACAGTATATCTATCTATTCTATAAGGGTTGTATCTTCAGCTCCCTTGTGGTAATGTAACAAAAATATGCCCTCCCCAAAACAGACTTCCACCAATATTTATAGCCTGACACTACATCACATCCCCACCCAAGGCAGCGAAGGAGATGGATAAGTTCCCCCACTGGAGCAGGCGCTTATTACATGCAGTAAATAGGGATAAGGTAATGTCTGGTTTCCATCCTATAGTGGATTCTTGGGGTGAGATACCACCCCAGTTCTACTTAAATGATGAGAAGGATTACATAGAAACGGACAATGACAGCATGAAAAGACCATTGGTACATCCAGTCCTGTCATCATGTCAAAGTGGGGAAGGAAGAGTGACGCAGAAGTTGAAAGGAGACACATAAGGTAACAAGCTTATACATACGAAGGTGAGTATATGTGGAAGTATTTGCTCAGATTTTTTAGAACACCTCCGATTAAATTAGTGCACATTGTGGACAGGGTAGATTCTTCAAGTATTGTAGGCAATGTGAGGAGCTGAGTGCAGGGCACCCACATTCTCTGAAGCTGCCCAAAGCTTACTCTGTATCTCTCTTATATCAGGGCACAGATAGCAGAGGTTCTACAGCAACTGAAAATCTTAATACCATTCTGTTCTTTTTATTAACATATCTGATGGGTTGCCATGACTAGCATGCAAAATATATTAAGAATATTAATAACAGCTGGGAAAAAGTGTATTACAAGGTTATGGTGGATACACAGCTCCACTGATAGAAGCCTGGTTGGAAGTGATGAGCCAGATTTATAAAATGGAGATGATTACATACTCCCTAAATAATAGACAAAAATAACTTACATCTTGGTGCTGTAGTTGGGTATTGTACATCATGGCTAAAGGTCTGGCATTTTCCCCAAAGTAAGGTGTACTAAAAGTATTGCCCCACTACCTACTGGTGGGTTATATTTCTCCTCCCCTAGATTATTTTCAAGTGTGATCTGATCCATTGAATAATGCTTGAATATTGTATGGATGCAAAATCAAATGCGATGTACTACTAAGCTAAGCAATCTTTTGAAATAAAAAGTTATAAAGAACAGAATGGTGTCTTCCTTTTTTGTTTAAAGTGATCTCCTACTTCTACAGAAACGAAATCCATTCCTGTATTCTCTTTCACAGGGCTGCTGCCCATGAGGCAAAATGCACTCTCTGGTACCTTGCTTCAGGCACATTTCAGTGTTACTTAGCAATGTCAGGTTGATGGTACTCTGAGCTAGTCTGTGAAGGTATGTTTAGCCCCACTTGTATTGCAGTGGTTGGCAGTTGGCTGAGTGCAGCTGTTCCAATTGGATGTGCTCCTAAACCTGGATGGATTTTTCATTTACATCACCATAGTTACTGATATATACCACTCTGTGCATTCTTGGGAGGATGGGGTGGTACCTGAGGACTGGAGGAGGGTAGATGTGATTCCCCTTCACAAAAGTGGGAGCAGGGCAGAAGCAGGAAGCTACAGACCTGTTAGTTTGACCTCAGTGGTGGGGAAAATGATGGAATCACTTCTGAAAGAAAGAATTGTTGAGTACCTAGAGGTCAGCGGGGCACAGGACCCAAAGCAGCATGGATTCACAGCGGGAAGGTCATGTGAGACAAATCTAATTGATTTCTTTGACTGGGTGATCAAAGTAATAGACCAGGGAGGGGCTGTGGATACGGCCTACCTAGACTTTAGCAAGGCATTTGAAACAGTACCGCACAAAAGATTAATAATCAGGTTAGTCAGCCTGGGAGCGGATCACAGGGCGGTAGCGTGGGTAGCAAACTGGCTGCACAACAGGACACAGAAGGTAATAGTGAATGGAACTCATTCCGAAGAAAGGGGAGTTACTAGTGGAGTACCTCAGGGCTCAGTACTGGGTCCAGTCCTCTCTAACGTCTTTATAGGTGACATTGCAGAGGGTCTGGAAGGAAAGGTATGCCTCTTTGCAGATGACACACAGATCTGTAACAGAGTTGATACACAAGGGGTGGTAGAAAGGATGAGAGGGGACTTGGCAAAGTTGGAGGAATGGTCAGATGTATGGCAACTTAGATTCAATGCAAAGAAGTGCAAAGTAATGCACCTGGGAAACAAAAACCCAGGAGAAGAGTACACAATGGCAGGGGAGGTACTAACAACAACAATAATGGAAAGGGACCTGGTGGTAATCATATCAGATGACCTAAAGGTGGGTAAGCAATGTGAAAAGTCAGTAAGGAGAGCTGGGGGGATACTGGGATGCATAGGGAGGGGCATCACAAGTAGAAAAAGGGAAGTGGTTATCCCTCTGTAGACAGTTGGTGAGACCCCATCTGGAGTACTGCGTACAGTTTTGGAGACCTCATCTACGCAAGGACATAGACAGGATGGAGGACCCCTGCAGACTAGTCTCCCCGCAGGGGAAAAAAGGAATAGCTGTGGTGGTCATGAGGGCCCTCAGTTGCTTTGCCCTCCCTTCCTAACTGGACCCCTGCAGACTCGTCTCCCCGCAGGGAAAAAAGGAACAGGTACACACACAAGGAGCTCAGCCGCGCCTACCTACTTAGGTGGACTGCTGCCTGTGGAGGACAAAGGCTCCTGTTCTTTGGTGCCATTTTCAAAACAGACCTGCTGTACTTTGTCACCAGAGTAGTGAAGATAGTTTTTTTAACACTAAAAATCTGCTAAGCTTGTACAGAAATCTCTCTGATTGCACAGGAACCTTGTGTAATTTTAACTTCAGACTGTAGAATCTCCTGGCTGCCTCTGGTGCCTTAATTTTAAACTGCACAGCATAAGAAATCGTAGTTTGCTGCCTTACTAAGCTGCAAAAGTCTCCATTTTGCCCCAGGTGCTTGTAACCAATTTGCACAGGAATTTCAGACTGCCCCTTCCTCTGCTTACCTGTGTATAAATACAGTGCCTTTTTCTCTTTCTTCCTTCCTTAGCTGTGGTGGTCGTGAGGGCCTCAGTTGCTTAGCCCTCCCCAGCGGACCCCTGCAGACTCATCTCCGCAGGAAAAAGGAACAAATACGTACACAAGGAGCTCAGCCGCGCATACCTACTTCGGTGGACTGCTGCCAGTGGAGGCCCCGCCGGCACTGTGCGCGGTTCCCCACCACCACCCTTGGTGAGCATCTACTTATATAGCTGAGATCACGTGAGCTGCAGAACCTATCAGCTCACTTTACCATTTGCAGGTTCTCAGTTTCCTCCACTGGTGGGCGCATCTCACATCTCTTGTTCGCTCTAACCCTCATCAGCTGGCTAAATAGGCAGGACATTTTGTCCCTTCACATTTCTGGCTGCAGTTTCCGTCACGCTGGAGCAGGCGGTAGGAAAAGTCTGCAAAACAATTTTTGTAAAACAAGCATAGCTCGCTGCAGCCCTGCCCTGTCTAGATTGGGGACTCGTGGCAACAAACTGCTCTGAACCTAAATCATACTGTGCTCAGCCTGCTTCACTCTCCTCTGAACCCCAGAGGTGGCCAAACAATATTGAATATACTTAGCCCCATTCTTAACCTGATCCCTGCCTGTAGTCTCCCAGCACATTATCAGCCAAATCAACTACAGCTAAATTTGCTGGGTGATTCCCACTTAACACCTTGCTTCCTACCTAGCTGACTGGTGCTGATGTTACAGCCAGAAACCTACTTCCAACCCCTTCATATACATAACTCATCATGCTGCCCCACAGGGAAGGGTAAGAGGTCTAAAGATTGCCCACCTCAATATATGGAGCATCCTTGCCAATCACTCAGATCTAACGGCATGGGTCACCCACTACAAACCTGACATCCTTGGGGTCTCCGAAACCTGGTTCAAACCTGCACTTTTAACTCTGTCTGTGCTCTCCTAGCTACCTTGCGATTAGACCCGGACAAGGCGGGCAAAAAGCATGGTGGTGGGTTGGTGCTCTATTACAAATCTCATTTAAAAGTGACTGACATACCTCACCCCCCCTCCCCCTCCTGTGAGTTTATACATGCCCTCCTCCTATTAGGTAACACTAAGAAGCTTCACCTCGCCTGAGTATTCAACCCCCCAAAAGGTGGTGTTCATGGGCTTTCCTACCTACTTGACTGCCTTAGCCCCAAGGTGAGGACTAGTAAACTCCTAATGTTTGAGGACTTCAGCCTTAACTGGCTGAGTGGGAATGCAAAAATCTGTGAGCCCCTTCTATCTGGCCTTGCCCTCAGCCAGCTTACCACCAAACCCACCAGACCCTCCTCCTCCGGGGAAAATGGCTCTCTGCTTGACTGGATGCTGTGTAATAGGCCTGACCGAATTACTACCTCAGACCTCCTCCCCGATTTGATCTCGGACCATTGCCCTACTTACTGCATCTAGAAGGTTCAAAATTCCAGGGTTCCACCAAAAGTCTTACAGATGAGAGATTACTCAATCTTTGACCTAAACAACTTCCATACCGACCTCAGCCTGACAGGTTGGTCCCCGGTATATGCAGACCCGGACCCCTCGGTTGCTGTAGACAGCTTCCTGACCATATTCACCTCACTACAAGACGGACATGCTCCACTCATTAAAAGAAGAGTGAGGGGCACAGTCACTAAATGATTACAAGAGGAACTGTTTGCCCTGATGAATCTCAGGGACAAAAGTTGGCTAACATACAAAGCCTTTGGGAACAGATCAGACTTCGAGGTCTACAGGGAGCTTAGAAACTCATGCAAATGGGCAATCCGCTCGGCAAAGAGTGATTTCTGCAAAGCATCCCTCGAAGTGTCCGCCAAGAACCCGAGGAGTTTCTGGCACACTATAAAGTACATGGTAAATGGTCTGGCCTGCCAGCAGGTCCCTGACCTGCAAATAAACGGAGTCAGTTGCAATAATCCCCGAACAATAGCTAACGCATTCAATGACCTGTTCTCGGACCTATCTGATTATACCTCTATGCCTTCAATTTCTAAGGATATGGGTCCTGCTCCTGGTGCTCCACCCAATCCTCCCCTCCCTCCCTTATACTTTAAGTCTGTCTCCTTCAAAGAAACCCAGAAACTTCTAGTAGGTCTCTCCCCTCACTCCAGTGCTGGGCACGACAACCTTGTGCCCAAACTGCTAAACCTTGGGGCCCCCTTCTTGGCCCGACCGATCTCCCATATTCTAAACTTCTCGCTCACAATGGGGTCTGTCCCAACCTTGTGGAAGGTGGCCCGTGTGACCTCTGCCCTCAAGCATGGCAATCCCAAATTACTTAAGAACTATTGACCCATAGCGATTCTATCCGCAGTCAACAAACTGCTCGAGAAAGTAGTGGCCTCCCAGATTGCCCTCTTCCTCTAAACCTATGGCCTTCTCTCCCCTGAGCAACATGGGTTCCAAAAAGGACATAGCACCGCCACTGCCCTAGCACAGGTCACCTCTAACATTAGAACCGCGACTGATCAAGGCAAACTCACAGGGGCTGTCTTCATAGATCTGTCCAGGGCCTTCGACTTGGTCGATCACACCCTCCTGGGCTCTGCTCTCCAGTCTTTTGGTCTGTCCCGTCCCGTCCTAGCATGGTTCTCTAACTATCTCTAGTGTAGGAAACAGTACACGAGGTTCCAAAATGCCATATCCGTCCTATCACCAGTAGCCTGTGGGGTTCCTCAGGGGTCGGTCCTTGGTCCCCTCCTGTTTTCCCTCTTTATAAACCAGTTGCCCTCAATCCCAACCTTTGGACAAGTTACTCTATATGCCAATGATATGGTGCTCCTTGCCAGTTCACAAAGTATTGATGACATTAACTATGGACTCAACTTGGATTTTGAACGCATCCAATCCTGGCTCAAGGCAAGTAAGCTGGTCACCAACCTTCAGAAGACGCAGGCAATGTTATTCAGCTCCCTTCCCAAGGTGAGAGCATGCCCGGCCATACTCAGAGTCAATGGCACTGACGGCATCCCTTTGAAGGTGGTGGAATCGTTCAAGTACTTGGGAGTGAGTCTTGACCCACAAATGGATCTCACCCTGCACATACTTAACTCCTGTAAGGCAACCAACTGCAAACTAGGACTTGCGTACAGAGCAAAAAGTTGCCTCACCCCAGCTGCCAGACTTGCCCTGGCAAAAGGGGTCTTCCTCCCCTCACTTTGTTACGAGCTTACCTCCTTCACGAATTCCCCAAAGCCTGACTCTCCAAATGGGACACCTCGTATAACAACATATGTCGGTTCGCCTTATCAGCCCCTCGTCTCACCCATCGGTGTCTACTCTAGACTGGGTTGGCTTTCCCCAAGCAACCATCGCTCATTCATTATGGGCAACCTTACGGATAACATCATCCAATCATCTACTCCTCCAGCACTTGCTGACCTCCTCCAGCCTGTCCCCTCTAGCTATCAGTTGAGGTCCACTGAATGCCAGGCACTGATGGTTCTGAAGACTCACTCTCTTGCGGGGGATCGAGCATTTGCAGCTCTTGCCCCAAAAACCTGGAACCTCCTACCTCCTCACGTAAGAACTGCCCCCACCCACAGTTGTTTCAGGTCCTCCCTTTGGGATTACCTAAAACAAGCCTCAAGCTGCCTCTGTCCCCTGTAGTCCCTCCCTCCGTGAAGTGCCTGAAATAAAAAAAAAAAAAATACCTGGCTGCAGGCGTCCACTTATTCCAAAAATAATTAACAAATAAGCAATATTCACAAATATTGTTGCTGTTGGCACTGGCTTTAATTTTTCCTGGCTGCCCTCCCTGGGTTGTTCTGCCTCATACTGAACTGCACTAAAATTGTTCTCTGCTTGTTACCTGACTGTAGATGATTGCTTATACCTGTCTGTACCTTGCCTAACAGTTGGACCCAAGCCTTTGTACTTTGTTTCGGCTGGTCCTTCTTGCTTGTATTCGGACTGTACCTTTGTGTAACTTGATGCTAGCCTCTGTACTGTTATTGCTTGTATCTCTGTAACTCTCCCGGGTCGCACCTGAAAATAGGCACGTGACTGTCTAGTGTGCTTACCTGGTAAACTAAAGCTAAATAAATAAATAAAAATAAAGTCCAGAGGAGGACAAGTAAAATGGTGCAGGGTCTGCATCAGAAACCAATGAAGAGAGACCTTAATGTGTATACCCTTGATGGAAGGAGGGACGGGGGGACATGATAGAAACTTTCAAGTACCTCAAGGGAATCAACAAAGTCCAGGAGGGTAGCATCTTTCAGAAAAAGAGATGTGCAAGAACAAGGGGGCACAATTTAAAGATAGAGGGGGGACGACTCAGGGGCAATGTGAGGAAATTATTTTTAACACAGAGTGGTGGACGCATGGAACCACCTTCCTGGGGAGGTTGTGGGGTCTAAAACAGTGGGGGAATTCAAACATGCATGGGACAGACGTAAGGCAATTATAGTGGGAGGGTTACAGGAAGTAGGCTGTTAACTAGAACCTGCAGCTTATCCAATAAGTAGGGAAATGGACAGACTGGGTGGGCCAAGTGGTCCTTATCTGCCATCAAAGTCTATGTTATGTCCCTCCCTATGTCTCAGACTGTCGGCATCACTTGTAACCTGAAATTATTTGCTGCACCTTCCACTTCTGTGCTCTGCAATTTTTGCCTTGGCCTCCTGCCAGAAACAAGTGTCTATGTTTTAATATGGTCTCCCAAACCAGCTGGGCATGTAAGGAAAATCATACCCTCACTGTTCAAATACCCTTCATCCTATTTTGTTGTCTACTTGACAGTTCTTGACTAGGTCGATTGGGCCAGAGCACAAGTATAGACAACATTTGAGATCCTTCCCACTCTGCACCACCACTAATTATAATTCCAGCTGAGATATAGGCAAGGGTTCCACACATAGTTGGGCTGATGCCCTTTGTAGTATATGTTTATGTACAGTCTTTTCCAAAACTTGGGATGGGGTTGGTGGCACACTGGGGGTATTTCCCCACTGGAACCGTTGGCCCTGGTGGTCCTGCTCCCTCTTGGTTCTAAGTCTGGCTGTTGCTCATGTGTTAGTCGACTAGCATTGACTGGTTGCAACATACTTATGTGGCCAGCACAGAAAACTCTTTGACAAGGTTTCTCATTACTGACTTCAGGAGCTAGTCTCTTATTGTGCCAGTGCAGTCGTGCCAAATAGTGAAATTAAAAGTTTTTGCAGCAACTGCTGGCGGGGTTTCTGGAGCAGTTTTCTGGTCACCCTTGGCATGGATCAGGGCACCTGGTTCATCATCTTCGTTTAGGTGTCTCTGACCTTGATGATCACTACCAGTTGAATTTAAGTGCCCTTACTTCACACTGTTGACTGTGGTTGCATCTGATGGAGTTTGATAGGTATTTGGGTAGCTGTCTGCAAACTAATGCCACTTAATCGGCTGTGGCTGTTCTCTGGTTACTACCAGTCAAGGGTTCTCACTCTTGATCTCCACCCTGTAAACTCAGCACAGCACAATGATTTCACATCCCCCCCCCCCGTCTTCGATGCCAGCATCGCTGGTGCCTTGAAGGTCACAGACACACTGGGAACTAGCATCTCATGCTGGACTCCATGAATTTTTGTTTAGCGACAGGTCTATGTGCTCTACTGAGAGATTCAGTGCTCATTCTCTCAAAACAATCAAGATGGTGAATTTTTCTGCTCCCTAATCACTGAGTGCAGATGTCCCTCACTCCCAGCTTCACATGCAAATCATGCACTTTCCTAACCAATCACAGCATTCCTAGAGTCTGGTCACTCCCTGAGTAATCCTGGTTCCAATTTGCTGTATGCAGACTAGGTTACTTTCGATCAGGGTTTTTATGCCTGTCAGAATTTTTGTGTGATTTTCCTTACACTCAAAACATTGACGCTTCGGTTGTGACTTTTCAAAAGGAGATTTTTCCTGGGCATTTGTGTTATTCTCTTTGCAACAGATCATGGGCTGTCCCACAGCCACAGACTGGTAAATTGTCCACACAGTTTCCATACCAGACAATGACCCCCAACATGGTAACCCTTTTTTTTTTTTTTTTTGAGCACTTATAGTTTGTATTAGGCACCCTGGCCTCCACTGGGTACTAGCTAGGATGGGCATGGCCCAAGGAAACTGTCCATATCTAGGGGTAATTGTAGTATGCTCATGGAAGGTTTGCTCTGGAACAACACCCACAGTCACCAGACCTCTCGGGTCCCCAGCCTTGGGGTGAGTGCAGCCCAGAAGTCCACTCTAACTGAAATAAATCACTCACATTCAGTGTAATAAGCAGCAAAATAGGTGCACGGTACAATGCATACAAATGTACATATTCATATTCAATGCAATGTAAAATTGTACAAGGTGCAAATAAGGTAGTTAAAAATGGTACTTAGACGGACAGTAGCAGTGAGACAATCCCGACCAGAGTGCAACAGTGAGCGGTGTCTCAAAAGCAAATCAGGGCTGGAGCAACCCGTAATGGGGAGGGTGCTAAGGTCTGAGATCAGGGACAGTTGCAGGAGGGAGATGTAAAGTCGCAAAGAAGAGACTTAAAGGGGAACTGTCAGCATTCCCCAATTAAAAACACCAGATCTACAGGTCCCGATTTTCTAAAATGCACAACTGTAATTGTTTGAAATACCCGAGACTGCTGAAATCTTAAATTTATCTGGTTGATCCTGTGACCCTCTGCCTGCCATTATTGTACCAGAATCCCCCACGGCCAGCCATCTGATGACGCTTCTGATAGGCTAAGCCGCCACGGACTCCTATGTGGCAGTATAGTTATTATAAGATATTTAACAGATAAGTGCATGTTTACGCTTCTAAGGCTGGAACCCATCAACCTAAGGAAGCACTTTCCTTGATTGATTGGTACCAACCTTAGAAGCATAAACATACACTTATCTGTTAAATATTTTACAGCAAATATATACTGTCACATAGGAGTCCCAGGCAGCTTAGCCCGTCAGTCGCATCATCATAGGGCTGGCTGCAGGGGACTCTGACATATAAACCTAAGATTTCAACTAGCCCACTGACACAGTGAGCTTGTACTGTATGTATTCCAGTACAGTTCAGGTGGTGGCTAGCTGTGGCAGTGTGAGGAGGGCTGCGCCAGTCACTGGGTTGGGTTGGAGGGGGAGCAGGGTCGTGGGTCACAGCCTACCTGGGTGTGGGGCCACTAAACTACCAGGGATTCAGGATTTTATTTTCTTAATACACGGATTGGGGCTTAAGGAGGGGGACCGCTAGACTATCAGGGAATCAGGGATTTTATTTTATTGTCTTACAGATCGGAGAGGGGGAACCACTAGACTACCAGGGAAAAGAATGTTATTTTATTGTAAAAGTGACATGGATCAGGGCTTGGGGAGGGACCACTGGACCACCTGGGACCCTGTTCTTAACAGTGCATGGACGAGGTGCGTGGGGCTAAGCCTGTCTTTGCACTAAGAGTAGGGTTTCAGGAACGTTAAGCTGCACTGCAGCGGGCGGCCATTTAGCATTTCTAAAACATTTGTATGTTGCGCTGCGCCACATATGCATGAGGGATCCCTCATTTGCATATGTGCAGGGCACTATTGTGCACTGTGATGCTGTTAGGAGTGGGCAGTGCATCTCTGGACTTTGCATATGGCCACACCCGACAGCTGGCATTCTTCCCAGTTTGTGTGGCACAAACCTTTTGAAAATGGGGGCCCTGGTGCCCAAACACTGCTCTATAGGCTGCTGAATGGATCCCGACAACAGATGTTAAGAGCTGAGTCTCACCACTCTCGGTGAGTGAAATTATTGCCACAGCACAAAATGAGGAATCGGTAAAACTGCCAAGCGCTGATGTTGATCAATCTGATATTAATAGTATACATCATTCCGATAATATAAATACAAATTCATATGGTATAACTGACGGTGCAACAGTTGGAACGCTGGTCACAGAATCTTTCCTGTCAAAAATACTGCAAATAGCAAAGGCAACTTTGGACACTGCCTCACATCTGTCTTTACCTGCAGGTACTGTCTCAAATATTGATAAATCTACACTTACTAACACTGTGCCCAGTATAAATGAAAATACAAATTTTTTTTTGTGTGTGTATTATGCTTTTCTACCTCCCACACTGACCAAGCTGCCCTCTCCTTCAGGCGACCAAACCTACGTGCCACCATTCTGTTGCTCCCTCCAGGTCGCCATCCGCTACCCCTCAGCGCACCTTCCCCTGAGTGACCTAATGTATTCCTTTGTCATGGGGGCCTCTCCTCCCATGGGTACGACTGGGTGGGGAGACTGTAGTGCTCCCAAAGGTGCACGCTGCCATCCTCTTCCGTGGAGGCGAGGGTGCAGCTCAGGACTATCCCAAGCTTTGCAGTGATGGAGAGGTAAGCCGTTATCACCCAGGTAGCATAGGTCACCATTCTTTTTCTCAATTTTCAACCCACCCACCTCCCAGTCTGACCTGTCGGACACCCTAGGGTGGAGACATACGATGGCACGTCGAGGCAGCACACCGTCAAGTACATCTCCAATCCACCACCAGGAGTCGCAGGTCTGCCCACCCCCTGAGAGGGAAGCATCCAATGGATGCTCTTCACTCCCTCCCTGCTGGTCTCTGATCCTGGTACCCGGGTTGGGGTGTGAACCCAGGTTGCCAGCATGCCATGTGGACCCCTTTGCTCGGTGCCACAAAGCTGGCTTGAAAATACAAATTTTGATGTTTAAGTGCGCAAAGAGCCTCATTCTGGGGAAAGCTATTCTGAGTCGGAGAGCTCTGACTTACTTGACCTCTCTCAACCTCCGCAAGAATCAGACAATGAGCAGAATGGAGAACATACACAAAAGGACTCTGACCATCAAAATGGGACATTTAAAATGTCAGATTTTTTTTTTTTTAAAAAGGTTGGGTGCCTGCTCAAAGACACAATGCATGTAGGCTAAAATATACTGGAACTGATGAAATCTTTCCTGATAGGAAGTTTGTGATGCATAAACTTTTTGCACTTATTCATGTGAAGGGGGAAGCAACACACATTAGTTTCAAACAAGTGCAATCTTTGGAGAAATTCTGGCAAAAGTATAGCTTGGTCAAAGATACCCCTCTCTGGCAACCGTTTTTCCTACTCCTCTAACCAAACTGACAGTAAAGACCATTACACTGCTGTTTAGGAATGAGGGGGGTAATATTGCTGATGTTTAGTATTGGTTAAAGCAATGATGTGACATCTTAGAATGACCCATCCCCATTCTGGATGAAGACGTAATTTGGACAGGAGGGTGGAAGGTAAAAGTGCAATTAAAGCAAACAAGTACAGGGATCTGACATTTACCCAGTGGTTTTTGTATAGGCAAGGAGAGGGGATTGTGTTTCTACCCCCATGACGTAGACAGCCAGTTCTGAGTGCTGTATCTTTTTTTTTAATATAAAATGTATGACTGACTGACTGTCTCTGCTGAAAATCTGATGCTCTAGAAGTGACCTCACCCCCCCCCCCCAGGTTTCAGCTGAAAGATGAAAGCCATGAGAAAATGCTGACGGCATGTGTATCACAAACACTCAGGTTTTAGAGACAATGTGTTACATGGAAGTCTTTAATCAAGGATCCTGTTTGTCTGAGTTATTACAGCTGTAGTTGCTCTATCATATCCAGTTTATGACGTTGGAGAGGAACCTAGGTTGTCGCACAGGGGTGCAAGGTTGTAAATGCTCCTGTGAAGCCTGTGTGAGGGAGGATGCAGCATGGATCAAAAAGATGTCATTGAAACAGGAGTCCTGCTGATGATTGCAAAATTAATACTTTGAAACAACATACTGTTTTTTTATTAGCTATATTTTTATATATAATCTGACAGAGGAGGAGCTAGCTGACCTCACACAAAAAGGGGTTGGCCAATACAGTTGTTTAAGGAATACCCTGTTTTGCTGACACACTTTTACCTAGACTCCGACAAGGAAAGATCGTGAGCACTTTTAAACCGGTATTTAGAGACAGAGTCAAATCTAAGTACTGTAAGTAGGAATTTGCACTGTTTAAACCTTGTGCTTTTAAAAAATTTGTATGTCTTGTGATATGAGTTCTGTATTTTGTGTTTCACATATTTTTATCTTTTTAGTAAAACTCCTTTTAGAGCATACTTGGTCTGTGTCTGACTTTTTTTTTACTTGTAAGAAAAGTATGTATGGTTAAAGCAGACAATAGACATAAGCTTGAATGGTGATACCAAACAAAAAAGAGAAGTGTTTTAAATCTGAGGTCTTTATTAAAGTTTTTAAGGGTTCATCTCTGTATACCTGGTTAGGTGCCCATAGGCAAAGATATCTGGCCCCCCGAAGACAGAAATATCTGAGCCTGTACATTGGGTACGCTAGCAAGAGGTTCACAGTTTGAATCCCTTCAAGACTTGAGACTAAAGGTTGATCCGAACTCATAAAACAGACAAGGGGGTTACCTTGTTCTGTTAAACTGTTCACAAGACTACGCTCAGAGGTTGGCATTTTGGGAGTAGAGGACCTGACCTGCTGAGTGGGTTTGTGACACCCCTGACAGTCCAAAGCTTGTCATAAATGTGGTGCTAGGACTCATTTCATTTAATTTCTGTATGTGATAAACCAAGATGCAATTTTTGTTTAGAATATAGGCATGTTAGTCTAGGGTGTCCAATCCCTTTCAGGTGTAATTTGTATGATAAGACTGGACACTCGTATAAACAATGTTCTTGGGCAGCCTATAATAGATTAGACAGAGTCATGCAAGACCAAGAACAACTTATTACAGAATCCCATGCCAAAGTTCAGCAAGCTAAGGAACCGGGACCCCATCTCACACCTGAACCCCAAGAATACACTGAACATACTTCACACCCCACCCCCAATTTACTGTATTTGTCCTTGCAGCCTAGCTTTCACACTGTCTAGACCTCTGTACTGCTATTGTAAACTGTAACTCTTATCTGGGCACTGGATGGCTCGGGATTCTATGTTGTTTGTTCTGACACCTGCAAATATATGAATACTGTTTGCTATTCGCTGTTTGGTATGTAACAAAAAACTTCTGTAACCTCCTGTCTATCATATTGCATTTGTGTTGCTATGTGTTGAATCCACTGGAACTGACGTGGAGCCTTTGGAAACGAGTCCTTGACTCAAAGGGTTGTGATTCCGATATGTATAATAAATAAATAAAAAAAGAATGTAGCTCTCCCAGACAGGAATCCACTGTACCCAGGGATCATATGTCACCTATTGCTGCAGCTGCCTTTATTTTGGCTCAGGGAAATAATCCTGAAGAGAGCCTGTCCTATAGCTAGGTTAGAGGGCAGACTGATGGAATGCCCCCTTCCCCACTGCCTGGGGAGGCTCCTATGACTTTTGTCAAATCTCACAAAAAGGGCGCATTAAGAAAAAACATGAACCTGTGGAAATTACTAAAACTATCTAAAAGAAAGCAGTGAGGGGATACAGAGCAGTACGATGGTGACTCGGATGCCTCCTTGGTTACATCCTTAATTATGGATTATTCAACAGACTCCCAGTCTGAAGTATCCAAGGCAAAAAAGGCCAGAGATAAAGCCCAAGCAAAATCTAGTAAAGAATGATAACTCCCTTTCCCTTTTAAGTGTGTATGGAACCAAGCATAACTCCTCTGACCATTGTAAGAGGGTAATGTTAGCAGTGTTAAGACATAAAAAATATCGTACAACTTTGTAAATTTTGAGAGACTTACCAAATTGTATCATATTTTTACAGGACACGAGACTTATAACAATACATGAAATATCTCATGCTAAACAGCAATGGTCACAGTGTTCCTTTTGGTCTCAAGGTACAGAAATGTGTGATGAGGTTGTCATCCTATTAAAAGGATTCCAATTTACCATAAAAAGACTGGTAGAAACTGTACTTGGAAGGGCTCTCCTAGTAGATTTGACCTATAATTTTGTTAAATTTCACTTGATAAACATTTACACTTGGCAAAGTATAGCTTTGCGAGTACAGTTATTTTGCACAGTACAGCCTGTCTTACATACAAATAATTATTTTCAGTAGAGATTTTAACTGTGTGACATGCCCCTTTCAGATAGGGGAAGTAAGACTTCTAAAATTTTCAGTTATATGAACTGCTTTTTTTTTTTAGTATTATCCATAAAGATTTTTTCCTTTTTTTTTCTTTTCAAAAAACAAACACAGTATTACAGTACACTTACTTGGATAGTCATACAGACATCATATAGTTATTTTATCTATTAATCTTGACATGGTCCACACCCCCCCCCCACACACACACACACTATATCTGCAAGTTAACCTTTATCTTCCCCAATTAAGTGACTGTAAACCTTGTGTTAAGCTTTCTTACCCACCATGTATCTGTCAAACCTTGTTTAGCCTGTTAGCACTATGTCTCTACCCCAAATCAATTTGTATTCTATTTGTTGCACCCTGCTCACCAATTAGTGATTGTAAAACCTTGCCTCAATGTTGACTTTTACCTAATTGTAAAATCTCGTTTTTCTCTGTCTGTATTTTGTCTCTACCCCAAATCAACTGTATTTCTGTTGTTCACCTCTGCCTATTGTAAATCTCCCGGGTCGCACCTGAAAATAGTCATGCCTTGGCTAATGGCACCTACCCGGTAAACAAAAACTAAATAAATAAATATGATTTAATCTGTTTTGGGTGAATCATCCCCAGTCCATCAACAGATCCTTACACTTAATTATGTTGTAAGCATTGTAATACCTTAAAAACTAAGAAAAAGGACAGAAGAGAAGTAGAACAGGAGATAAAAATGCATTAACCTAAAATAATAGTGCATGGTTTCTGAGAGAAGCTTAAAATACATGCTTTGTCTTACAGATAAACTAGCTTGCCTGTTTCTTGCCTACCATTCCTTCCTAGGACGTTGGGTACATTAGGTTCTTCTGCTCTGTGGTTCTGATAGTTTTATAATGCTCAAATCATCTCTCCCCCTTCTCTCATTAATGTGGCCTCTCCAGGTGATAGGCCATTCAGGAAGTTACTCCATTCATTTATAAACTGTTCCTCTCTTCCCCTTAGTACATATGTCAACCTGTCCACTGCCAATGCTCTAAGAGTCAGGCCCTTCTATTGCGCTGTCGTTGGCACCAAACTGGTTACCCATACATTTTGTATTCCTTGTCTGGCCACCACCAATTTGGCTCTTCTCCCTGGTCATCAGAGGATTATTTATCCTATTTTTCCTTTGTTAGAAAAATGGTGGATGCTCTGGATATCTCTACCACTGAGGTTCCTGAGATTCTAGGCTCCCCTCGGATTTTGATGGCCAGTGGCTCCATTGCAATTGCAAATAAGAGGGGGGAGAGGGTGCATCCCTGCCTGGTACCCATTTCTAGTTTGAATTCCTCTGTGAGTATTCCATTAACTAGTACTCTCGCTGTTGGGGTCCTATAAAAAGCCTCCACCACTTGTTTATATTTTTCCCCCCAGTCCAAAATGGGCTAGCACTTCAAATACTGTAGATATTTCCACTCTATCCTGCTTTCTCAGCGTTCATGGACAAAACACATGCCTGCCAAGTACGCCGAGATCCCCACCAAATCACATTGAGCAATATTCTCTCATTATGGTAGTACAGTTTGCCCTGTACAAAGCCCGTCTGGTCTGGGTGAATTATCTCAGGTAGCATCCTTTCCAATCGTAAGGCTAGGACTTTTGCCATAATCTTACAATCACAATTCAACAGAGATATTGACCTATAAGAGGAGCATTCTGTTGGATCTTTGCCCGGCTTTGGTAGGACACATATATTTGCCTCACAGCAGGTCTAGGGCAGCTCCCTCTCCCCCCGGCCTCATCCATGAGGTTTTTTATGGGCTCAGCCAATTCCCCTCTTAATTCTTTATAATATTCTGCCCCAAAACCATCTGGGTCCTCTGCTTTACCTTTCTTGAGACATCCAATTGCTTTAATTACCTCTGTAGTTGTTATTGTTGCCCCAAGAATTGCCCTTTGCTCATTAGTTAGCTTAGGAATGGGCAGCCCTTCTAAGAAGTCATGCATTTCCTGCTCCAACCCTTGGCATTCCACCTTGTACAACTTGTTGTAAAACTCCTCAAAGCATCTTCTAATTTGCTTAGCCTCTTTTACCATACATCCTGTCGTATCTTTAATATTTGTTATCCATTTAGTTGTCTTGCCTCCCTTCATAAGTTTTACTAGCAGGGGTCCTGGTTTGTTGCCCCACTCATATATTTTTTGTCTCGCATATAACATTTTCGATCTAGCTTCCTCTGCTATGGTAAGATTCAGAATTTCCCTTGCCATTTGTAGCTCTCTTAGGTTATCCCCCAAACCTGTCTGGACTACCTCCCGTTCCAGCGCTCGTACGTGTTCCTCCAGCTCCTTCTGTTTTTGCTGCCTGTCTATTTTGGCTGTGAAACTGATAATGACACCCCTCATGTATACCTTTCCTGCTTCCCAAAAAATTCCCTCTGAATCCACCGACCCCTTATTTGCTTCCACATATGTTTTCCATTGATCCTTAAGAAAGTCCTGGAATTGCTTTTTAGCTAGCAGGTATGTGGGAAACCTCCACCCTCCTGTTTTCACCTCACTTCTTGTCAGTGCTGTGTCCCTCAAGACCATAGCATGGTCCGACAGGAAAATAGAGCTATGCTTCACTTGTTTAACTGAGGGGTATAAGGCCCTTTGCACATACTGTACAGATAGTCCAGCCTCAACCAGGTTGCATGGGGGTGGGAGAAAAAAGTATACTCTTGAGCCCCAGGATTTATAGCATGCCATGCATCCATCAAGTTTAAGTCTGTTAGTCCCAAACTCCATTGCTGTATGGCGTCAAGCTCCCTAGGCCTTGTGCCTGAATAGTCCAGTTTGAATCCACTACGCAATTAAAGTCCCCAATCAGGTTCAGAAACTGATCTCTTATCAAGTCAATTATCTTCTGGTAAAAAGTTGGATCTATTACTGCCAGAGCATATACATTGCTAAAGGTCACCATCCACCCCTGCATTTCTCCAGTTACAGAATCGTAGCACCCATCCTTGGGGTCCCTAACTGTCTTGTGGGGGTGAAGGGAAGATTCTTATTTATTAATATAGCCACCCCTCTTTTATGCAAGTTGTAGGATGCTGCGTGACAAGTCCCAACCACCCACCCCACCAATTTTGCATGCTCTTCTCATGTTCAATGGGTTTCTTGAAGTAATGCAACAGCCGTCCCCTGCCTTTTTAATGCAGTCAATATTTTAGCCCTCTTAAATGGGGGGGTAAATCTCCTAACATTAAACAAAACCACAGTACTATAGTGAGCCTGTGCCATAGTCCTCGCTTCTATTCCCTCTAACCTCACTTTCCTTTAGGTTTATGTTTTGTTGTTTTTTCAGTCGTCCTTTCACTTTAAATCCACAGGCTAAGCAAGCTGTGCACTCGACACTAACAAAACTCTGATAAAATTCAACAGTAGCTAGAACAAACCCACTCTTCCCCAACTCACTATTCTCATCTTCATTTTATATTTATCATGCTACAATAGTGTTAAAACTCTTCTAATATCCCCATACCCCCTTCCTCCACACTGTCTTCCAAGTCTTGTATCTCTGTGCATATTCTTTTCAACCCTGGTGCAATGTAAGCTTGCGGCCCTCGTGTATTAGCTCTTTTTGATTCCTGTAGGCCATCATTAGAGCCTGCCGATCCGGGTAATGATGTAGCCTAAATATAACCTGTCATGGCTGACCATTAGGTGGGTGTGGGGCCAGCACCCTGTGTGCTTGTTCCACCTTGAGTCTGCTGGTTTTCGGTGCCATTCCCAATAGCTTTAGCAGTGTTTCTGAGCAAAAATCCATAAGGTTTCCCCTTTCCACCCCTTCTGGCAAACCCCGGATTCTCAGAATATTCCTGCAGCTGTAGTTTTCCTGATGATTGCGAGTTTCCTTTAGCTCCTCCATCTCCTGCTCAAGTTTCACCAGCCTTTCAGGAGTCACCCTCGTGGGGTCTTCTATGTCTGAGACCCTTTGTTCAACTTCTGTAAGTCATCTATTCTACTGCTTGATTTCCATGGTAAACCGTGAAATTGACTGCTCAAATTGGTCCCATCTTGGTTTTAAGTCCAATAGAATTTACTCCGAAACTGCCCTGCTTATCAGCGCTATCTCCATGGCTGAAAGCAATATTGGGCCTGTTCCCCCAGATGCTGTGCTCTTATATTGCCAATTTCTTTGTATTTTTGCTTGTTTGCCTCGATGATTTGCTTGTAGTGAGGAATTCTTCCACTATTGGGTTGCTAGAAGACTTTTTATTTGTAGAGTTTGCCAGTTTATATGCACAAAAAGGCTTTTAATTGTAATCTAGGGCGGCGCACCGGAGAGTTGCGACCTACTTCATCAGCTGCTCATTAGCGCCCCATATAAACTGCTTAAATGACATTATAAGCACCTCAGATTTACAGGATGGTTTCACGACAGTGCAGCAGAAGGGGGAGAAAACATTTGTTAAAGATGTGCTAGTGCTGGCTACTAGAATAGATTTTCTGTTTTTTTTTCCTTTTAACTATTACAGTCAATAAAGCCTTCCCTATTCCCTTTAAACCTTGGATCATCTAGCAGTCTCACGTCACTACACATTGGAAATTACACAGCTTATTGTCTGATCCACAGATTATTGAGAAACGGGGTTATTTGTTTAGGGCTAGTCTCTCATATCTATGCATAAAATTCAGTAATGAAGTGGTGATAGAAACTAAAATGGATTTTAATACTTTCCTTATTCGGCAAGCCACCATGAAAGTGAGGAAAAAATATTTCCATTATCTTAAACTAAGGGACCGGTTACAAAAACTAATCTCTTTAGCACATGAAAGAAAACAAAATCTAGGGGCTTACATAAAACAGCTCAAGGAGGAAATGTTCCAATATCAGCACAATAGAACAGAAACTGTGAAACTGGAAGTGCAGTTCAGTACCCGGAGTCATGAACTAATATTGGACATTTTTAAGGCGTTTGTAGATCATGTTAACTATACACAAACTGAAGGTCTCCTAGAGCTCAACAATAACCATATATATAAATATATATATATAGTCCTGGAAAAATGAGACATTGCACAGAAATACTTGGGTAGTGTGTTTGGAACCCTGTCTAAAGCTACATGGGACAAAATCTTTCTTAAGATATTGAAATCTTTGGTATCTACACAACTACAACAAAGCCATGGTAGCTGATCTTACTAAAATAGCAGGCCATACTGTTGTTAAAGTACTACATAAAGATTCTGCTCCTGGATAAGATGGTTTGACAGCAGAAATGTACAAAATATTATCTGCACAACTTTGTCCTGTGTTAGCTATACTTTTGAATGTCATTCTGCAATCTTGTTATATTCCCATGGAAATGAATCAAGCAGTCAGTCTATTTTTTAAAAAAAAGTGATGCTGGATGTTAAAAATTAGAGACTTATGAGACTCCTTAATATATAGAAAACACTTACTAGCATATTAGCAAAACAATTGTTAAGACTGGCTGAAGCTGTAATTTTACCTGTACAAACCTGCGACATCCATACTAGAGCTATGTTTCATAGCCTACTTTTTATAAGGGATTTAATAGAAAAAGGAAGGGTAAATTCCCTTTATGGTTACATATTTTCTCTAGATCAAGAGAAGGCATATGATAGAGTATGTCATAAGTATATGTTCCACATTCTATAGGGATATGGAGCTCCAGTAAAATTAATTTCTTGACTTCAGACTTTATACATGAATGCAAGTTGCCCAGTGCCATTCATTAATGGGAAAATGGGATTAACTTTTAAAGCAAGTAATGGAGTTGGACAAGGTTGCCCTCTAAGTCTTTATTTTCATAGTATCATAGTAGTGTGTCGGTAGAAAAGGACCATCCTGGTCCATCTAGTCTGCCCATTTCCCACCCGCCAATACTTGTCTCCACTTCCCAGGGATATTTTCCTCTGCCCACTAGCCAGACCCCTGTGTCTATCCCACACCATCTTGAATTCCTCCACTGTTTCTGCACATACCACCATATTAGGTAATCTGTTCCAGGGTTCCACCACCCTCTCAGTGAAATAACATCTCCTTACATTGCTCTTAAATCTTCCCCCTTCCAATCTTAAATTATGACCCCTTGTTGTAACTCCTACTTTCCTTTTGAATGTTACCTTCTTTCACTTTATTTATTCCCTTCATGTACTTAAGTCTCTATCATACCTCTTATCTCTTCTAGCCTCCAGCGGGTATAGATTTAATTCTCTCCTTCTAGTCTCGTATGGCTTCCCTTGCATACCTTGCACCATCTTTGTTCCTTTCTCTGAACCCTCTCCAACCCATCTATATCCTTTCTTAAATGAGGCCTCCTGAACTGTACCCCATATGCCAGGTGTGGTCTGACCATGGTCTTATACAGTAGAGTCCTGTTTATCTGAACTGCACCAGCAACATGTTTTCAGTTCGGATAAACTGCCATTCGCTTGAACAGGAGTGTTTTTTTTTGGGGGGGGCGTCACCTTTAAGAACACTGGGGATAGTGGGGATAGCAGTGCGAACAAGAGCAGTGGCGAGATGTAGCTTTAGCTCTGATGGATTTCAGGTTAATGGAGTGGGAAGTACAGTAAGGAACTTGAAACAGTGCTTGAATGTGTTGGTTTTTTTGGCTTGTGCATACGTGCTTTGTTTTTGTGCTTTGCGGTGGAGTTAGGCTACACCCTTGACTTTGACTGATGGACCACTTTTCTATCTCCTTATTTCCTAGTTACCAAAACTTCTGTTACGCAACAGTTAACACTTTTCTCTTTGCTTTTCTTCCTTTTTCCCTGTACCCTAGTTTGGCCATCTAGCGTAGCTCTTTACTATCCCTACTAAACTTCCTACTAGTTCTCTCTTTTCATTCTTTTTCCATTTCCATCCATCCAGTCCCTGGAATGATGCCAGCTACCCAGGAGGTGTTGTGTAAAGTGCATAAGTGCATTTTGTGCACAAAAAGCATGAAGGCTATTTTAAATAGGAATGAATACAGTTACTAAAGCCTCTTTAAAGAAAAAGGATACAGAAGTCATATAAAACAGTAATAATAATGTCACAATTAGTACAGTTATAAGAAATCCTTAAGGTATTTTCATAAATTCACACTACAGACCTGTTACTGTATATGGTTTTATGTATGAGGCTGAATGATATGCTTTATAAAAGTGCTTAGTCATTGTGGATCAGAGCTATAGAGAGTCAGTATATCTGTGGATATATACACTGTACCTTTAACTGAACCAGGAAATCCCCTGACACAAACCCCCTTCCCCTTGGTTTTGAAACATGTTCAGACATGAAACAACATGTCCAGACTTGTAAATACAGAAAGGGTTTAGTCAGGTGACCCCCCACCAAAAGATATAAAAAGCCTCTTCACTAAGTTCACTTCAGTTCAGCCCAGTAGGACTCAGCCCTGAGAGAGAGGTTCTACTGCTACTGTAGACAAGCTGTTGAATACAGATGAGAAGGGTCTTAGGAGCTCTAAGATCCAGGACTGTATTATGGGAGAAACTACTGATGTTGAGTAGTGATTTTCTTTGCAATTTGTTTATTTTTCAAAAGTTCGCAAAATAAATGAAAACAAATATTTAAACCTGTAAATTTGCCTCGTCTGAAGTTTATTCTCAGACGCTGTAACAAACTTGGTGTCAGACGTGGGATAGTACTGGTTGCCCAGAGAAACAAGTGGGAGACCAGTACCCAGATACCAGCCCTGGTATCCAGACATAAGGGGGAAAAGAGCAGAATTATGTACCTCCAGGATCTCGTCGATGCCAAGGATCTGTTGAAGGAGGAGGGGCTTACCAATGTGCATACCAGAGCCCAGGTGTGGAGAACTGGTGAGGAGCTATTGCCTGGATTGGAGTTCGATGGAACACGGAGGTGGACCAGTGCCAGAGAGAGGGGTGGAGTACGCCCACCAGGTGCTGATGGAGGGTTCCCTACTGGAGGATTTCATGGCCGAAGCAGAGGACCAGGATCCTTAGGTTCTATAGGAGGAGAAGGACCACCCCCTGATGGAACCTTTGTTGCCAGCTACTTTTGAGATCCCATTGATGCCTATTTTTCTGGGCTGCTGCTACTTGGAAGACGATGAGATGAAGGCCCCAGGTAAGACTGTTTCAGGACATTTGCATACTGGGGTGAAGACTACAAGCAACAGGGATGACACCATAGTGGTTTAATAGACTTTCCTATGTTTTGAACCCCCTGTGATATGGTATGAAATGTATGAAACATGTACTTTTAAAATGAATATAACATTAAGGCTGGTGCTGAGTACTGTCAGTTGAGGGTACTAGAATGGTCTAAGGGTTGAAAGGAAACCCCAAAGATTTTGGAGTTAGGAACTGTCTGGTTGATGTTCAGCATGAGAAGGTTCCTTGTCTACCAGAAAATATATGAAAGGGAAATGGATAAATGACATGATTATAAGAAATGTATAACATAAAAGAAATGTCTATACTGTATGATAGTGGGTGCACAGGGCTGAAACGATGCCAAGAGATGGGTATGGAGGAAGCTCGAAGTCAGCATAAAACTGCTGTGTATTACTTCCTCTTTTTTAATGTAATGATGAAAGTATGATAGTGGATGCTGAAACGATGCCTATTGATGGGTGTCTGATGTTACATATGAAATGTCTGAGTTGTAGTAACCAGAGTGAAATAGGGGGTAGAGAGTCACCACAGACTAAAGTCCTCTGAATGCATAGATAAATACTGTGCTGAACTGTGTGACCGCCCCAGGGTAATGTTGTGAAAGTATTGTCGTATTGCAGTAATGCGGTATGGTGGACAATACTAAAATACAGATGAGAAGGGTCTTAGGAGCTCTAAGATCCAGGACTGTATTTTGGGAGAAACTACTGATGTTAAGTAGTGATTTTCTTCACAATTTATTTGTTTTCATTTATTATTTTTTGAACTTTTGAAAAATAAATATTACACTAAGGTGTGTTCTTAACCTGTAAATTTGCCTCATCTGAAATTTATTCCCACACGCTGTGACATGCTTGTGCATAAGTTGTGCTTAAGTTACATTTTTTAATTCCTGTTTTTAGTGGAGTAAATAATTTCTGCATTGTAGATTGCTGAAGGCTCTGAACTCTTATTTGCTACATTCATTCTCAGCCCTCTCAATAGCATCAGCTGTACAGGGTCAGTGTCTGGTTGATTCTCCAGCCAAAGCAAGCATTTATCAAAGCTTGCAACAGCCTATGAATTCGTCAGAATCTGTAAAGGTTCGGACTCGTCGTCCGACTTGTCCTCATCACCACATTTGGATTTCTCAGCCTGACCCCCGGCTGTTGCCATACAGCATCAATGATAGCATCATCTATTAGATGCTCATGGCCCTCCTCTGCACTATCGCAGCATACCCAGCTCTCAAGTTCTTCTTTTGACAGGCTGACGTTCAGCTTCTCAATCATGTCCTCTGACATGGCTGCGATCTCCGGATCCTCGTCCGGGTCCAATGCATTCTCAGGGCACTCCTCATTTTTAGCAACAAGTTCATCACTTATCAATAAACCAGATTTTCTACAGGACTTGGCGATGGTTTCTGGTTTCAATTTGTCCCACGCCTCTCCGCACATATAAGCCACATCTTTCAGTGAAATTGACTTAATTTCTGGTAGACTCATGTCATCATTTGTTTCAGACAGCACAGTCTGCATAATACACTTTCTATACTGTCTTTTAAAGGTTTCAAGAATGCCCTGATCACAAGGCTGAATCTTCAGTGTTGTGTTGGGTAAAAAAAAAAACCATCAAATGCTGCCATCCCTAGTTTGGATAATTGGCATGTTGGGGTGGGTGGGAGAATGTTCAACCAGTAGAATAACATTAACAGGCAGACTAAGAGACATAAGGTGTTATTTTACAGCTGGAATGAAATGCTCCTTGTACCACTTCAGGAAGAGGTCACCATTCATCCAAGAATTTTTATGGTTAGCATAAATCATAGGCAGCCGAGACATGTTTACATGCCTGAAGCACCTGGGCTCCCTAGATTTTCTAATCATAAAAAGTGGAAGTTTATGGGAATCACTAGCGTTTACGCAAGCAAGCACTGTTACCCTGTCTTCTTGCTTGCTCTTGAAGCCTGGAGCATCCTTTTCTGCACTGTGGGCTGTTTTATCAGGCAAGCACCACTAATATAACCCAGTTTCATCTGTGTTGTAAATTTGATGTGCAGACAATGATGCAGCTTTAATGAGCTCTTTAAGGTGTTGCATGAACTCAGTGATGTCTTCATCACCTGCGCTTAATCACTCTCCACATAGCCTCAGTTGCCTGTTACCTTGGCATTTTTTTTTAATCGATCAAGCCACCCATCACTGGCAACAAAGCTCCCTCTGTCAGGACCAAGCATGTTGTGGAGCTGAATAGTTTTTTTCTTTTAATAGAGGGCCTGAGATAGGTGTCTCCTTTTCCCTCTCCTGACAGAATCATAAATAAACTGAGTCATCTCTCTCATCATCTTTACAGGCTGTCATAGTTTTCCTCTTCTCCAACCCGAATGACCCCTCCATTGACATTGCAGACTGTCTCAGCTTTTCTTTGGCCTCTTTTATGTCGCTAATGGGTGACTTACCCACCCCATACTCAGCAGCTAGCGCAACTGCTGTCTCCCCATTCTCTATTCTTTCAGGAATCTGCAGCTTCTGCTGCAGTGTTAAAATATTTCTCTTATGCTTTGTGCCACTCATTGCCAAAATAAAGATTGCACACAATAAATTAAGAAAACAAAGAAGAAACCGTGGGAGAAATGACGACGCACTTGAGTGCTACAGCTGATCTCTAAGAACCAATAGAAAGAGGTACAGTATTTGAAGTTTTGCCAGCCAATTGAAAGAAGACACATTGACAGCCCCAAGCACCGGCTTCCAATTGCCTACCTGTCAGCTACTGTAGAACACAGTGCTTTGTGAATTGAGGTACAGTGAGGGAGCTGTGCGGATGCAGTGCAAACAAGAATAATGCGAAAGTACGGGCGACATGATGTCGGGTCGGCTAAGGGGGAGTTTCAGTTAGCCAGGATTTGGTTAAACGGGACTCCACTGTATAAAGGCATCAACACCTCCCTCCTCCTACTTGTTATACCCCTTCCTATGCATGCCATCATTCTATTAGCTTTACTTACTGCTTTACTACATTGGTCTCCTACCTTAAGTTTGTTTGAGATAATAATCCCCAGGTCCCTTTCCCATTATGTTTTCTTTTTTTTTTACTTTCTTTATCCTCTTGTGGCAGGTCCACTATCGTCGTCCAGCAACACACTGGACTCTGGGTCCTTCGGGGGCTTGTAGCGCCATGCGCGCCCTGGCAGATCCCCAGAGCTGGTCCAGAGGCATCATCCTTGGTGGCCCCCACACTTTCCTCCATTTTCTCCTGTGAACTTGTTACTCCCGAGACCCCCGGACGTGGTAGCGCATGTGCGTGGAGGTGCACATGCACACCACAACTCCAGATGGGGTCTCCTCCTCCCTTCCCAGTCTGCCTAGCACTGAAGGTCCTCGGAATGATGCTGCTTCTCTGGCCTCCACCAGGGGGCAGCCAAGCTCTGAGGGTACCTGCAACCCCTGCCCAAGGTAGAGGGCTGGCAGCCTGCTCTAGTCCTCCCCCCCCCACTGACCTCCGATGACCTAGGCTCATTCCTGAACCCAGGTCGCCGGCATGGCACAACGTGTGGCATCCAGTGCCACCAGGCCGGCTAGCTGTTCTGTTTTCTTTATCGACTCTCCCCCAGTGAGTACTCGGCCAATGGATTTTTACACCCCACATGCATCACTACACACTTCTTAGCATTGAACTTCAGCTGCCAAATGTCCGACCACTTCTCTAGGATGCTCAGATCTCTCCTCATGGTCTCAACCCCTCCTGCTATGTCAACCCTATTATATAACTTTGCATCATCCACAAAATGAAACACTTTCCGTTCAAGTCCCACTGAGATATATGTTAAAAAGGATTGGTCCCAGTACTGACCCCTGAGGAACACCGCCAGTCACCCTCTTTATCCTAGAATGTACACCATTTACCACCACCCTCTGACTGCTATCCTTCAGCCAGTTTTCCACCCATCTAGTTATTTTCTGTCCCACCCCCAGGCTCTCTGTCTTATTTACTAGCCTACAGTGAGGAACAGAGTCAAAGGCCTTACTGAAGTCTAGGTAGGCCACATCAACTGCTCCCCCCCCCTTGATCAATAACCTTTGTTACCCCATCAAAAAAGTTGATCAGATTTGTCTGGCAAGATCTCCCACTAGTGAAGCCATGTTGCTTTTCATCTAATAGTTTATTGTCCATTAAGTATTTTACCACTCTTTTCTTTATTAACACCTCCGTCACCTTACCCACCACTGATGTGAGGCTGACAGGGCAGTAATTCCCTGTCTCCTCCCTATAGCCTTTTTATACCTTTTTTATTCTTTTTTGTAATTGACCCTTTTATTAGGAAAATTCTAAATAATTCCAATATTCCTGGAATACAACTCTCAGACCACCTAACATCCTACAATATTTGTGCTTATGCAGATTATATATGTATATGTTCAGGATGAGTATGGTGGCCCTGAGGTAGTAAACATAATCTCATCATTTGAGATGGTTTCAGGTGTAAAATGGAATTACTCTAAAAGCCAAGGCATACAAATAACACCTATAAAGAGAGACACTAATATTACATACATAGCTAATATCCCTATTAAATTAGAACCTATTAAGATTTTAGGGATTGTTTTTTGCAACACATGTTGGTGCATTAACTAATTGGGAGTCTGAGGCTTATTTGGCCAATGCACAGGTCCAGCTTTGGAAACATAAAACAATTTCTAAAAGAGAGAATTTTTAATCAAAACATTATTGTTACCTCAGTTTTTGCATGTTGTCTGTGTCTACCCAGTACCATTTACTACAGTATGGAAGTGAAAATATATAACATTTTCTTCCAGGGGCTCCGGGGTATTAGATTGAACCCCATAAAAAGAAATTATACTTACCACGATCATGGGGGAATTAGGATGCCCAATCCCATAGTGTTTTTTATTTATTTATGGCAACTTTTATAGCCTGTTAAGAGGATACACTTCCTTTTGGCACACTGTCACTGTTCAGTGGTTCTTTCTCTGTAAAAATAAATGGGACCATGATCTCATAACGGTTTCAGCTATAACTGGAACTAAAGATTTCTCACTCCATATGTTCCAGACTTACATAACCTTCAAAATCTAGGAAACAGTTCTGCTACAGTATTTTGCAAGACAGATTTTATTCATTACCACAGTTAACATTTTGCACGGATAGCTAAATAGATACATCTTTTCAACAGTTAGACAAAAGGATACCTATTCAAATGTGGGATGTGAGTTGGCTTGCATGTCATGGGAAACTTAGAGTTCATAACTCCTTAAAACTTAAAGCTATAGAAGACGTGTGTCCTCGCATGTCTTGTGGGCATATTTTGAAGACCCAGGAGTACTTTTTCCTTACATGTCCCTTTTCACAAACCAATCCATTAATCAATATCTTTATTTAGCCAGGTGGGTCACCATTGAGCAGGGCTCATTTACAAGATGGACCTGGTAGTTTAAACAACAACAAGTCACAATACAACAGTTTGGAGTAGGCATGGCAACATAGCAGCCTATGTACAGTCATTACAAGTGAGAAGGGTGTGGCTTGGCACGGTGGTGTACAATAATTTACAAATAGCAACATAAGGCTTGACACTGAGAACAGAACAAGGCAGCATAATTTACAGGAATGGTACCAAAGGCAGTCAGGATACCACTGTGATGCTTGGCCAGCTGGTTATGATCATTGTATGATATTGGTATTCTAAATAAATGGTCAGTGTATGAAATGTCAGTCTTATGAGATTTGGTCCTTTTAAATTACAAGGTGTCAGCAGTTAAAATCACAGGATGTATTAGACTGACCAGGAGATCTCTGTAGTGTAATTAACTTTCTTGAGAAATTGCATTTTATGACCTTTTTATAACCTCATGCTTTTGAAGTTGGAAACTAAATATACATTTTATGATATCAGTAGAGAGACGTCATTTAGGCTGATCTTGTATGCTTTCTATCACCTAGCTGAGAGTTGGTGACAGAGTGTGAGATTGTAAAACATGAAAGGGGATGTGTTGATCAAAGACTCATAATTTGTGAAATTACGTTTTGCTGATGTCACATTACTAACATGCCTCCTGGTAGGAAATCATGTTTGTATTTTTTTTTTTATTCTAAACAGGAGGAGCTAGATGACTCACAAAGGGGGTGGAGAGACAGAGTTAAACTAATACTTGTGTCTGAACTGTTTGATATATCTTTTGGGGCTCTTAAGAAACAAAGATCTCTAATTTAACTGCACTTACAGAGGAGTAATACATTAGATAGAAAATATCTAAATGTATTGTGGTAGGAGTTTGTTCTGTAGTTTTCCTTGATTTTTTCTTTTATGGGATTGTGAAGCTCTTTGATGTTTGTTCTGTATTTTATCTTACTGTTTTTATCCATTTTTAGTAAACATATTCTTTAAGATTCTGTCTGAGTCTCCTCCATCATTTTTGCACGTGGAGTGCCTGTATTTTTAAGTCTGACAACTGTTCAAGGGATTGATGGGGTTACTAAGCTTGGTAAAAGGTAAGAATACACCTAAGGTCTCTTATAGAGTTTTAAGGGTTCATTTTCGATACCTGGTTAGGTGCCCTTAGGCGAAAGATATATTGCATCCCCTGAAGGGAATATTATCTGAGCCTGTACATTTGGGTATGCTAACATAAGGTTCACAGTTTGACTCCCCCCAGAACTTGAGACTAAAGGTGATTTGGACCCAAAATCAGACAGGAGGGCTACCCTGTCTGTTACCTGTTCACAGTATTGTGCTCTGAGGTTGTCACTGTAGGAGAAGAGGGCCTGACCTGCTGAGTGCATTTGTGACAGATTTGCTTGGAAGCGGTGCAATAAATTTGGTAACACAAGCTTAACCTGTTCAGTGTGTCAGCTTAATACTGTACAGCTCACTTGCAAAATAAGGCAGTGATTTATTTTTGAGAGAGAACAGAACGATATCATGTTGCTTACAGTCAAAGTTACTACCTGTTTTATTTTTTTTTAAGTGCAAGTTAGAGTAGCCGTAGTTAGGGAAAAAGATGAGGATGGATTCCAACTACAGTGAGCATACTGCAGACTACCTGAAGCAGTTGTGCAAGAAGAGAGGAGCCCTGCACGAGGGGAGAGCCACCAAGCAGAACCTCGTGGACACTCTGATGGCTGCTGATGCCCAGTGTGTCAGGTCATAGACTGTGACTGTAAAGGACCAAACCTTGGGCGTGGAGGGCCAGCGGCCAGTGCAGTGTCCAGATCCAGTGAGGAGGACAGCAGGGCCAGTGCAAGCCAAGGGCCACAGCAGCAGGGGAAGGTCATCAGCATTCTGGAGCCAGAAGCCATCAGGCTGCAGATGGAGTTGCAGAGCTGGAGTTCCAGAAAGAAGAGAAGCATGAGCGCCAGTGAGCCGCAGAGGAGAAGAGAGAGCGAGAACAGTGAGAAGCTGACCCTGAAGAGCGTGAGTGCCAGCGAGCTGCAGAGGAGAAGTGGGAGTGAGAACAGTGAGAAGCTGAACGTGAACAGTGAGAGGCTGACTATGAAGAGCGTGAGCGCCAGAGGTGACATGAACTGGGGAAGCTGCGACTCCAACCACCAGCACCAGAGCAGGTAAGTGGCTTGGGTTTAACTGGAACTACAGGACTCTGTTACAAATTAAATTCCAAATTGATAGCTGAATTTAAAGAGGGGGAGAATATGGATGCCTTTTTAAATTACTTTGAAAAAGTTTGTATTCAGACAAAGATTCCTAGAGGGTCCTGGAGCTTCCAGCTATCCCCGCTATTTACCGGGAAAGCTCGGGATGCATTGGGTCAAATGGACAATGAGGACAGTGATGATTACAGCAAACTTAAAGCTGCACTGTTAAAGAAATTTGAATTAACTGCTGAATCATACAGAGCTAAATTCTGTAAGCTCAGGAGAAGCCCTGAAATGAGCTAAGAGGAGCTAGCCACGAAACAACGTCAGTTTTTTAAATGTTGGTGGGAAGGAATTGAAGCAAACTCTGTTGATAAAATTGAAAATGTGATTTTGTTAGAACAGTTTTTCTGGGCATGTCCAGCAGAGCTGAAAACCTGGCTGGAGGACTGAGATAACATAACAGTGCAAGAGGCTGCTGAACTATCGAACCGCTATGCCAAGAGCAGACCTGCCATAAGAGTGAGTGGGGCGGGCGTGGTAGTGCAGAAAATGAAAAGCGCACCTTCAGGGCAACTAAAACCCTCGCTGCCTCCACCAAAACCAGTTAGCCCCAGGTTTCAGAGAAAGATTTCTCTAAGAAAAGAATTGAATGTTGGTTGTGTAAAGAAACTGGGCATATTGCCAGACAGTGTCCCAAAAAGGCGAGCAATACACAATGGGGGCTAGGAAAGAAGTGGGTTGTTTGTGTGTCCCTGGAAGCATGCCTGTGAACATGAGGGAGCACATGCACCCAGTCATGATGAAAGGTGTACAGATGCAAGGGTTAAGGGACACGGGCAATCCTTGACATTGGCAAAAGGGGATCTGGTACAGCCTGGTCAGCTTATACCAAATAAATGTGTCACTGTACAAGGGTTCACTGGTGAAGAGAAAACATTGCTACTGGCCAGTGTTCTCATGGACTGGGGTGAAATGGGGAACTGTGCAACAGGTGGCTGTAGCAAAAACCTTAGGAGTGGATGTGATCCTGGGCAACAATCTCAAACAAGGGATGGTGTGTGCAGTTACCCGTAGCCAAGTGGCAAGGGAACACTGTAGTTCTCTGGACCCCACAGAAGCCACTGTGGAAACCACTGGGAGGCTGGTTCCCCAGCCTGTGTCTCCTGATATGGAGACTAACAAAAAGGGGGTAGAAATTTCCCCAGTAGCAGTTAACCACACAGCTACAGAGGGTTGCTCCGAGGAGGGAGGGGTGACCCATTGTCAGAGGGTTGGGACTGACAGTGATCCTGAGTGCCCTGACGCGAGTGCTAGGGACCCTAGTTTAGCACCTGAAGGGGACCTGTCCCATGCCTTGGGAATGAGTGAGGAGTTTGCTGCTACTCAGAGAAGTGACCCTAGTCTAGAGAAGCTGAGGGCTTGGGCAGACTCTGACGGAGCACAGGGATGTGATGGCAGACATAAGGTTTATTGGGAAAATGGACTGATGTATACTCAGGCTGTGCAGACAGAGGGAGGGGTGCTAGGCAGGCAGCTTGTTGTTCCCCAGGGGTATCATGAGCAGTTGCTCAAGATTGCGCATTATATTCCCTTGTCTGGTCATCTGGAAATTGCACACACTATGCAGCAGTTGGCCCAGAATTTCTATTGGCTAAACTTCACCCAGTAGGTGAAGAGTATTGCAGGTCTTGTCACCAGTGCCAAGAAATAGGGAAGGCGGGCAAGAAAACTCAAGCCATCCTGATTCCATTGCCCATAGTGGAGGAGCCATTCCAGAGGGTAGGAATGGATATTGTGGGGCCTTTAAATACCCTCAGCTCCTCGGGGAAGAGATTCATCCTGACTGTGGTGGATTATGCCACCCGGCAACTAGAGGCAGTCGCCCTAGCCTCACTGAGGACAGACAAAATGGCAGATGACTTGCTTGGGATTTTCTCCTGTGTTGGGTTTCCGCAGGAGGTTATCACCGATCGAGGGGGTTCCTTCATGTCAGACCTGATGAAATGTTTATGGGAGAAGTGTGGGGGTGGTGCAGAGATGCACGACACTGTATCACCCACAAGCCAATGGGCTTGTGGAAAGATTCAGTAGTACCCTGAAGTCAATGCTTCCGGTGTTTGCTGAACAGCATGGGAGGGACTGGGAGAAATACCTTCCCCACCTGTTGTTTGCATACAGGGAGGTGCCCCAATAGTTGACAGGATTTTCCCCCTTCAAACTCTTATATAGATGCTGGATACATGGGCCCCTAGACTTGATCCGGGAGGACTGGGAAGGTAAGCATGCCACCCAGGGAACTCCTATTGTGGATTACGTCCTTGGGTTTAGGGAAAGGCTGAAGGAGCTTATGGGGACAGCCCAGAGCAACCTGGCAGCTGCCCAACAGAAACAAAAAGTGTGGTACGACCGCAGAGCCAGAGCTTGCTAATACATGGTGGGTCAGAAAGTTATGGTCCTTATTCCGGTCCATAAAGACGAGCTGCAGGCTGAGTGGGCAGGACCATACAGAGTAGTTAGAAAGGTAAATGACGTGAACTGTATCATAGAATTACCTGACAGAAGACATACATAAAGAATGTACCATGTCAACATGATGAAGCCATATGCTAACAGGGCTGACATGGTGTTTGCAGTATGTAGTCCTGGGGAAGGGATGGATGAAGGAGACCCCCCCTTCTGGACTTGTTGGAAGAAAGCAAGTGGAAGTCCTCTGTGGAGGCAGTTAAATTGTCTCCCCAGCTGGCCTTGGACAAGATCCAGGAAGTAAGGGAGGTTTTAGCAGACTTTGCCACACTGTTTCGCACCAAGCCTGGACTTAACCCCCTTAGCAATGCACGATGTGGAGACCGGGACACAGACGCCCATACAGCGGACAGCATATCAGGTGTCAGAGGCTGTCCAAAAGGACATTAGGAGGAAATGCTGGATTTAGGGGTAATCAAGAGATCTCACAACCCCTGGGTCTCACCCGTAGTCCTTGTGCCCAAGCCAGATGGTTCTACTCATTTCTGTGTGGATTATTGTGGACTGAATGCAGTCATGAAGTCAGATACCCACCCGATGTCTCAGAGAGATGAACTCCTGGACAAGTTGGGAGTGGCAACCTACCTTACAACTACTAACCTGACAAAGTGGTATTGGCAGGTAGCGTTAACCGACACAGCTAGGGAGAGGTCAGCCTTCATCACTCCAATAGGCTTATTTAAGTTTAAAGTAATGCCTTTCCGAATGAAGAACGCCCCGGCCACTTTCCAGAGGTTGGTGAACCAGGTGTTAAATGGTGCTGATGAGTATGCCATGGTGTACCTGGATGACCCTGCCATCTTTGGTGCCAGCTGGGAGAAACACCTGTCCCACCTTAGGGAAGTGCTGGGTAGGATACAGAGGGCCGGGCTCATTGTCAAAGCTGAGAAGTGCCAGGTAGTCATGGCTGAAGTGGCATACGTGGGCATGTTGTAGGCCAGGGACAGCTCCGTCCTAACCAAGTAAAAATAGAGGTGATCAAGGCATGGCCCAGACAAGAAACACAGAAGCAGGTCAGGAGTTTTCTAGGGACAGCAGAGTACTATAGGAAATGTGTACCCAATTACAGTGCCCTGGCTGCACCCCTATCTGACCTGGTAAAGAAAAAGATGCCTAAGAAAATTACCTGGGAACCAGCCTGTGAAAAAGCCTTTCCCAGACTGAAGGAGGCACTGTGCAGTGCTCCTGTATTGACAAGTCCTGAGTATAGCAGACCCTTTATAGTCCAGACTGACACCTCAGATGTGTGTAGTGAGGCAGTACTGAGTCAGACATCCAACCAAGGGAAAGATCACCCTGTAGTGTACCTGAGCAGGGAACAGGCTTACTCTACTGTGGAAAAGTGTCTTGCCACAGTGTGGGCCCTAAAGAAGTTAGAGCCATACTTATATGGGCAGCATTTTGAGGTACAAACTGACCACAACCACCTGGTTTGGGTGACACAAATGGGAAAAACTAATGGTAGACTATTAAGATGGAGTCTTGCCTTGCAAGGGTATGCCATGACGATCTTACATAGGGCTGGAGCGACCAATCAGAATGCAGATGGCTTATTGTGTCTATATGAGGAGTGAACTGACTTGGGAAGCTCATCCCATGCAGGGATAGAGACCCCAAATTCAGTCTAGATGGGGAGGATCGTGACGCTTGGCCAGTTGGTTATGATTGTTGTATGATATTTGTAATACAAAAAATGTAGTATGTGATTGTCTCACATAAGACAGCCTGTGCTTCCATGTGTGCCCCTCCCCAGGTTTCAGTGAAGCTATAGGATATGTAACTGACCAGAGGATGTGAGAATTTGGCCTACATCAAGGTGTCAACAGTGACAAGTGACCTGAAACCAGGATGTAATTAAAAAGACCAGAGACCTGATTAAAGGTTTCCTGTTTTTTTTTTCTGTCTTAATTAGAACTGACCCAGCTGCAAGGATATAGGGCTCATCAAGTTTTATGATTCCTATAGGAAGAACGTTTGATACCAACATGGTGTTAAAAGTTGTAAAACCCTTTGATATGCCTTGGGAATAGGAACCACACAAGAGCAAAGAGAAAATGTTTAATTAAGGAGTCATATTTAGGAAGAGGAATTTTTGTTGATGTCACATTATTTAATACACTGTACCTCCTGCTCCAAAATCATGTTTGGAATTTTTAATTCTAAAAAGGAGGAGCTAGATGGCTCACCAAGGGGATGGGGAGATAGAGTATAAATGTATCCTTGTAACTGGGGAATATGTCATACCATCTTGGGACTCTAGAAAGACGCAGCTCTCTGATTTAATGTAACTGCACTTATAGAGGTAATACATTTGATGGAAAAGATCTAACTGTATATTGGTAGGCGTTCTGTAGTTTTCTTTGTTTTTCTTTTCTTTGATCATGAACTCTTTGATATATTGTTCTGTGTTTACATTCTTCATATTTTATCATCTTTTAGTAAAGTACCTTTTATTTGAAAGACTGCCTGGGTGTCTACCAGTTCTTTTTTGCATGTGACGTATAGATGGTTAAGTCTGACAATTGTTTAACAGCTTCATGGTGTTACTAAACAGGGAAAAGGTAAGAATATACAGTACCTAAGGTCTCTTATAGAGTTTTAAGGGTTCATTTTGGATGCCTGGTTAGGTGCCCTTAGGCGAAAGATATATTGCATCCCCCGAAGAGAATATTATCTGAGCCTGTACATTTGGGTACGCTAGCATAAGGTTCACAGTTTGAATCCCCCCAGGACTTGAGATTAATGGTGATTTGGACCCAAAATCAGACAGGAGGGTTACCCTGTCTGTTACCTGTTCACACTATTGCGCTCTGAGGTTGGCACTGTGGGAGCAGAGGGTCTAACCTGCTGAGTGCATTTGTGACAACCACTATGTGCGAGTTCTATGAAAGGCAGGTCTCTGATAGACAGTAGAGTACAATATTATATTGGATGAGGTCTAGACCAGCAAAGCATTATGTGGCCTAGGAGAAGACTATAAAGCAAGGGCACTGGGGGCACAGGATGCGTCAAGGATAGTGGAGGGAGGAGAGGTTAGATGGGGTGGAAGGGGACAGTTGTAATACCTTCGGCTACATTAGTCAGCACGGTAGGTCTAAGGGGGAGGGTATGGGGGTGAAAAGGTGCCATTAGTAGGGGGAGGTGACAGACAGGTAGGAGGGAGAGTCAGAGATTCAATGCCGGAAGCAGTTGCAGACAAAACATTTTGGGATCTGCTTATACAAGAGTGGGGTGATAAAAGACTGAGTCCTATTTCATTGGAAATGCTTGTTCTGGGAATATATCCTGCCACACTTCAGAAGTATAATGTCAGCACACTAAGGCTGACTTTTGCAGCATGCGGATTCAATTTATGGCAAGCTAGATGTGCCCTTATTCTGCAGCAAAAAGAACTGACAGGTATCCATATCATCCAGCAAATAAGTGTTTCTTAACAAAAGATATTCATTTAAAAGACATACTCTAGAACCTCACTTGTTTAAAATGTATTGGCAACATTGTACCTGTTTTTTAACATAATCATGTTATTTACTGGTATATAACAAGTGGCCTCCCTAGTTTTCTTCTGTCTGTGCCTGTTGTAGGTTATGATTCCATACGGATGCTTGTTTTGATAATATTGCTGCTCTTTCCTCCTTTTTTCATGGTATTATTCAGATAAATTTATTTGTTCGGTTATGTAAACCATTACAAATTCAGTGAAGCATATCACATAAAATAAACAAAGGCCTGTTTAGCTGTTAAAAATTCATAATACTGGATGCATAAAATATTCAAATGCAAAAGTACATTCATAAATATATATAAATATATATCTGATAAATCCGCTTGTACTTAAAGAATAATCTCATTATACAACAAACTCCATGTGTCTTATCATATGTTACTCAATTCTCTCATCACCATAAGGACTCTGCTATTATTAGAAAACTAATGCAAGCTTATCTTTCAGCATAATATAATTTATCACCTTTTCCTTAAAATATTGTTATTCCTACCTCATACATAACCTATTTCAGTTTATTTGCCTAAAAAGTGTTCCAATACTCCTAAATAACAGCCCTTATATGTTGACTTCTGTTAGCAGCCAGTGAGCCCAACCGGGATTACCCCAGATGTGATGGAGCCTTGATTTCTGTTCCACACCCGTGATCCAAACAGCGACAAGACCCTTGGGAACCAGAGTGTATGCACATGCTCTGCATCCGAGTGTGACCTTATGGCCCAAACTGGGTTACTTTGACTAGCTGAGCAAGCACTGCCCAGATGCACCAGTCCCTTCCCATGGCCACAGATAAGTTAGATCAGACACGCTGATCTGGGACACCACCTGGATCACCCTGCGGCTCATGCTGCCCCGTGCCCCATTGATTAAACTCCAGTCCAACCAGTCTTGCCAGCTGCCCATGGGTGTGCAAGCCAGGTCCACTGCAGTACAGGCTGCTGTCTCAGCATGTCATTTCACCCAATCATAGAGTCTCAGTGGGTCTCTCTCTCTCAGAGCCAGTCTGCGCTTCTACACACCAAGTTCCACCAGAATCATCGGCGTATGTTCCCATCGGTGCCATGCAGCCATTCCACCCCACACCTCTGTAAAACAGCCCCTAGTCTAACCCACAGCTGCTACACCTCATCATACTTAAGTGCTTTTACCTGCATAATTATTCAGCTAACAGCAAGAGCATCAAATGGGAATGAGCTTATTGTAACAACACAAGTTGCATTATATTTATCAAACAAGTGGAACTATGAATTTAAATAATATGTTGGCCATAGAAAAACAGCACACGCATCCTAAATTCTACATAACTATTTTTTACTTAAAGGTGTCAGAATTAACAAATTGCAGTGTCTGTTTTTTCTTACTCCTTTCATGCTTCTTCTACGTAAACCAGAAAATGTATAAATATGGCCCACAAATATCAAACTTACTCTTACTCACAAACCTTACAGCACAGATGTTATCCACACAAAAGCACATTTAATAATTAACAATATTACTTCAATAAATATCAAGGTCCAGTAATATGCAGATGACATTTTTATAAAAATCTGTTTATGGCCAAATGGCACAAATTCAAAAAGTATTAAGCTAGCTAAAAAGGCACAAATATGTGACATCTTTTGGTTTGGCTGATTAAAGTGTCAGAATTGAAAATATCACCTTTAAAGGAAAATGTACCTCCAGTATTTGTACTTATCTCAATCCATAGTATCGTCCGATACAAAAGATGCTTCAGTGTTCATGAATTACTCAGCCAATTTCACTCCCCCCTTTCAGAGCATACCAGAGGGTTCAAAATAGATGTCTTTAGGGACTACTCTTTTGGCTTATAAGAAGTTCCTTTCCGGCTTCTTCCACAACTCGATTCCTTGACTATCACCATCTCTCTCCTGCTATGCCCCTGTTACTTTATAACTCATTTGCAGCAAACACCTGATTTTTCAGAAATTTAAGGCATATCACATTTTTTACAACAGCAACACTCTATCCAAAGCTGCCTCTTCCTCTGTCTATTCAACTCCTCGAGCTGACAGGCCATGGCTGCAAATGTCCAATAACCCCTTGCCACACCTGAAGTAAGCCCAAATAAATGAGAGAGACAGTTCCCCTGTACGGCAGGGAGAACTCACAACTACAAAAATGGTCACTATTTCGATGTCACAGGCATATTAAAAAGCCCCTTTCCACCAGAGCTGCAAACTCCAGACAATACTAAAATACTGTGCTGGCAGGGCTAATCACATGGACAGAATGCCAAGTGTAGCCAAATGCTCAGTCAAAACACCAGACAAAAAGAGCAGAACGTCACAGGTAAATCAGATTAAATTCAGAACTAACATAAGTTTCATTCATCGGTTTGGCAGAAAAGCAAAATACAAAACGTTTATACAAAAAAACTTTTAAAGAACACTTCAGAAGATGAGCTGCAGGGAGCAAAGCAGTGTTACGGCTATCTTGCTGCTCCCCCCTGCCAATACCCTCACTGTATGTATTTCACAAGATTTTTAAAGCATTGTAATGTTTTTTCATCTGCATTTGTTTTTTATACAATATCCTTTTTCAGTAAAAAGAAAATTCCTCTGCTCTTGCCAGTGAGGGCAGCCTCTGTCATCTTCTCCCAAGATAGCTAATCCAGGTGGCACTGGAGATGGAAACACTGCTCTGTTAATAGAAGTCGATACTGCTATTTCAGACATTACTGTTAATAGTCAAGTTAGTTGTAGCACAGAAACTGCAGTATCATAATCCAACAGTAATGCTCTGAGTTACTGTAATATACCCTGAAATCTATAGATACTTGCCAAACAGTAGCTGAGATGCCTTTAGATAATGCTACACTACTGGAAGCTGAACACCGTCTACAGGACCAACTACAGGAGACGATGAAGCAACTGTTAGCTCTTATGGAAGCTGAAGAATAACTTTTTTTTTTTTGTACCCCATAGTTTTTTTTCCTTCCATTGGCATGATTACAGGTGGGCTTGTCGGCCCTCTCCCCACTTCCTCTCATCCGTTGTCTACCCCTGACTGCAAAGCCCCATCTCCCCCACAGATTACCTCCTGGTGGGGCCAGGAAGTGGAGGGCCATCCTCCCCCTACCCAGAGACACACATCCAGACTTGGGCCTGGCGATCGGGTGGCGGCATGGGAAAGAGGCAGGTGAGCAGGGCTTCATTATTCCTGCTCCAGCCAGAGTTCTTCCTTTTTTCTCCCGCACCCCAGGACTACAGCATACTGGGTTAGCGTATGTACATGGAGGCATGCATGCACACCGGAACCACCAGCCCCACTCCACCCACCCGCACTACACCAATCCCCCAAGACTTTGCTACCATCCAACTTCCATCTGGTGGCAGCCAAGAGCCAGGAAGGCACACCCCACCAATCTGGGAAAGGAAAGCTGCCTGCCAGCCGCTCAATCCTCTCGTGGCCCTCCCCCTGCCAGCCAACCCCTAATGAGCTGTGCTCGGTCCTGAACCTGGGCCATTTGCATGGGAGAGATAAGGCACTTTTGCAGTGCCTCAGCCCTCTCGCCACTGGGCTGGCTTAAGAAGAACTTTTTTTAATGGCAGAAAGGGAATTGCATACCTTGCACAAAAAGGATACAGTGGCTTTTTCTTACCCACATGATACATTTTTCTCAAAGTCCCCAGGTATGTCTACTGATAATACAATCCTCTCACTAAATGATTTGCATATTAAAAAAAATGTGTCCTTACCTTCAGGAACTACTGTTGCTTTGGCACTACACATCACTGTTAAGTCCGCCAAACTCCCGGTGCTTTGACGGGGCTGCAGTCTGATAACACCAGTCCTCCTGTCCAACAAGTCTCACGGGATCCCTGTATCTTAAATTTGCTCCACACTGAAGTACAACTTGTAGATAACAATGCCATCAGAAATGTTGTAGTAATATTACCGGCAAAAGACATATGTATGGTTGCCATGGATACCATCAGCTAGGTAGACCGGTTCTGTGACTTAGTGCACATTCCTTCTGCAGAGCCCAAATTAGCTGACTTCACATGAACAGCCCATGATGAACCTGACAGGACCTGCATGGAGCCAACTTGTGCTGCCAAAGTAAACACCCACAGCATGCAGGACTGGATCACGGCATAGGCAACATAGGCACTAGCCTGGGGCCCCCAACAATTCCCAAAATATATTTACTAAATACCCATTTCTTTCTGCCTGAGCTGCATTTTTTTGTAATGAACTTGGCTGCTGAATAATCAGAGCAAGGCAGGAGCTGAACTGTGATGGGAATCTCTGCTCCCTGATTAGGTGTTAAGTACAGCTGATAGCTTCAGGGGACTCCAGCCAGACTGACCTGTAAGATGGAAATGGGCCATTTTCCTTTGCTTTGTCTCCCACCCCACTGGTATCCTAAATGGGAAGAAGTAGCTAGAAAGATCCCTGCCCCCCAACTGGTGTTACTTATAGGGAGAGTGATCGGTGCAAATCTTAAATGCCCCCCCCGTAGTAGTTTGTCTGCTACTTGCCTCATCTTGTGCATATGAGGGGAGCCCTACCATTCATATTGGAAGGATCGGAGAACCAGCAGAGCCTGTTGCAAGTTCCAGATGCCTCTCATTAGCACATGGATGTTCTGTGACATGCCATGGCCCTGGGTCATGTAGTATATGGATAGAAGTTGTGGTTGACAAATCCAAGTGTTCTGAGTCTACATGTTTTCCAGGTTCTTGGCTTGGGGCTGTAGCCACTAGGCTATACTGCCTAATGTATTAATTTTTACACTCCTTGACTGGAATCCGATTTCATTGTTAAATGCAGTTCTCTCAGGGAAAATTAGTAGGAGGGTTCATGGTTGAGTTTGGGTTGGGGGCAATGAGTGTCATGAAAATGATCATCAAAGTAATGAAAAAAAAGAAAAAAATGGGGCTGAATTTTCTAAGTCCATTGACAATACTATATTGTAATTCGTAAACAGTATAACTAAGCCTGATCTTTAACACCACCTACAAAACCAGATTTTAATGACACAAAGTAGCAGAGACTACAGTGCTATCGATAGACTTACAATGCCATCAGGGCCAGCAGTGGACTTTAGATCATATTTGTTTAATTTGCAGACAATTGTATATATTATGGAGCTGTATACATACAATACTTCCACCATTATGTACAATTGCCTGCAAAGTAAAAAATAGTATCTGAAGGCCACCACTAACTCTAACTATTAGAAGTCTGTCTATAGCACTGCAACCCCTTCCCTATGTGGTTTTATAGGTCGGGCTGTATCAGGAAGTAAGATTGTACTTACAGTAAGCTAAGTAGCGTAAATACGCTGCCAGTCATGTATGCTGATAGTTGTCTTGCTCATACAGGGATCCCTCGATTATCTACCACGTTTGTCCAAAATGATAGCTATTCCATTGTCCCTTATTGTCTCACACCCTTGATTAGCCACCCAGTTTTGCTTGTATGAAAATGGGCAGATAGTCAAGGGTGCACTGTTGATTATCGGACTGAAATTGAGCAGTATGTGACACCTGGGGAAAAGGGAGACTAGAGAATGGTGTGCACTGTCGCTAATATGATTTTGAGAGAGAGGAACAGAAGGATAGGAATTTTGATTTGTATTCTGTTGCCCATACCTTTTTACATACAAACTGTATCCTAACATGAGATACAGTTTGTATGCAAATGGATTCCCCAGGTGCTTTACAGTCTGTGATAGGGTCCATTTGTGGCAAAGGGGCATGGTCACTGTGAGAGGGGGCCCCAGATTACCTTACTCTGGCCCTGGCAGCATGATGTATGTGGCACCTATCAAGGGATGGAGCCCTGAAGCAGCTCGTAGAGCAGCTGGCTGGATGAAATGATCATCCATGTGTTGCATGTGTCAGTGGCTCAGTAGGTAGCACACTCGCCTCCGAGGCCGGGAGATCAGAGGGCTGTGGGTTCAGTTCTCACATCTGGCACTTAGGTTAATGTCCCAGTACTGACACTGTAGTGCAGCATGAGAGGGGTGCTGCACTTCTGAGGTGCCGTCTTTCATATGAGACGTTAAACCGAGGTCCCATCTGCCTGGATTGGTAGTAGTTCAGGTGGATGTTCAAGATCCCATGGCACTTGTCTAAAAGAGTAGGGGAATTTCCACCAGTGTCCTGGGCAAATTTCCCTCATTCACTAAAAAATAATACCACCAACAGCTTAATCTGGTTCAAGGTCAGTTGGCATTCATCTGTATCCCCCTTCCCTGGGTCGTGCCTGAAAATAGGCAGGATTTGTCTAGTGCATTTACCCAGACAACAAAAACTAAACAAAATAAATAAATAAATGATTGGTCATGATGGGCACAGTTGGATCCTTAACCCTACACTGTTACCAAACTTTAAAATTAATGCCTGTGATAGGCAAATGAGCTTTGATAAGCAAAGTGCTTTACCCAGGACTCCGCTTTCTTCAAATTCCTTCAGTCCTTAACACATGCAAGCAGCTGCCATCTCAGAAACCATATCTACTGCTGATTTGGTACAATCTGCCATCATGGCATTGCCAGATTATATTGTGTCTACAGCCGATACTGAGACTTTGACTGTGCCTGATAATGAAAATAGACTCTGTTACGAACATACAACATTGCAGCAGATACAGGCCTTATGCTCTATCTAGTCTGCAGCACATCAGTCCATTAGACTGCAGCTGCCCTCCCAACCTCCACCTCTTCCCTCTCCCACCCCACCCTGCCCCTCCCAGTATGTACTTTCCTTGAATCTGTCCCACCCCTCTTGAAGTTCCCCACAGTCTACAATGATACTGAGTTCCTCAGGCAGTGCATTCCACCCTTTCAGTGAAGTAGTGTCTCCTCATTTCCCTTCTGAATCTGCCCACCATCAACTTCAGGGAGTGCTCTTTGGTACCTCTTCCACTTCTGAGAGTGAACCCACCCCTTGAGCCTACTCTGTTCATCCCCTTCATGTACTTGAATGTCTCAATCATGTCCTCTCTCTCTCTCTCTCTCTTCTATCCTCCAAGGTATACATGTTGATTTCTCTTAGTCTTTCCTTGTAAGGCCTATCTCCCAAGCCCAGGATTATCTTTGTTGCTTTTCATTGCACTGCCTCTAGTAGTTTGATGTCTGTTTTCAAGTAAAGGTGCCAGAACTGCACGCAGTACTCCAAGTGCGGCCTCACCAGGGACCTGTATGGGGCAATATGACTTTGCTACTTCTGGATGTAATCCCCCTTGCAATGCACCCTAGTATCCTGTTTGTCTTTGCTGCTGCTTTCCTACACTGAGCCAAATGGTTCATTTCCCCGGTCACCAGCACCCCCAGATCCTTCTCCTCGTTGGATGTGGACAATTGGACACCGTCCAGCCAGTAACTGTATCCTGGCACCAAGATGTATCACTTTGCACTTCTTGCCATTGAATCCAAGCTGCCAGGTGTGCGACCACTCCTCCAGTTTTGCCAAATCCTCCTGAAGCAATTTGCCACCCCACCCCCATCCACCTCAGCACAGATCATGGTGTCATCAGAGAAGAGGCTGATCTTATTCTTGATCCCCACTGCTATGTCTGCAATGAAAATGTTAAACAGGACTGGTTCCCATACTGAGCCCTGTGGGACACCACTTGTCACTACCCTGGGCTCCGATGCCTTGCCCCCCCCCACCACCACCACCACTACCCTCTGCTGCCTCTCCCCCAGCCAGTTTTCAACCCATCTGGCTAGTTTGCACTCTACTGCTAGACTCTTCAAATTGCAGCTCCTTTTCCATGTCCTCTTTCTGGGTTGGGGGCCTATAAACAACCCCCAATCGGACCCTAGCCCCCTTTGGGACGTGAAGTTGTATCCAAATGACTTCTGACCTTCCCTCCTCCCTAACACAACCAATCCCTTCCCTTACATAAATGACTACTCCCCCCCCCTTACCATTTTCTGTGTCCCTTCTGAATAATTTAAATCCTGGGATGGCCAAGTCCCAGTCGTGGTTTTGGGTTGCCCACGTTCCAGTGATGGCAGCTATGTCCACCTCCCCTTCTGCCATCAATGCCTGCAACTCTGCCATCTTGTTCCCCAGGCGCCTAGCATTTAATGGTACCACCTTCCACCCTGAACCTCTCCCAGCTGCCTCCTTAACCTCCCCTCCACCCCCTATCCCAGTCAAATTTGGCCCTATCATTGCTGTGGGGGGAGGTCCACTGGACCTCCTGTCCTGATTCAATCCACCTCCATAGCCCCACCCCAGCAAGTTTAAATTATACCTTGGGTGATAAATTCCCTCAGTCTCTGCTTTAACACCTCAGAACCCTCCTTACTTAGATGTAGCCTGTTCCCTGCATATAGATCTGGGTTCTCCCATGTGCTACCCCACTCTCCCACCAATCCATACCCCATGGACTCACACCAGTCTCTCAGCCACTTATTGAAGTTCATGATTCTGCATTTCCTGTCTGCTTGCTCATGGCACTGGTAGAATTTTTGAGGAAGCTACTGTGTGCCCCCCCACATCCCTGAAGCTGTCTTGAACCTCCTCTATCTGTCTTCTTTCCAGATCATTTGTTCCCAGGTGTACAATAATGTGTGACTTCCCCCCCACCTTCTGTACACACCTACCAATATGTTGCCCCACCCTAGCTGCTGTCATGCCAGGCATGCACTCCACCCAGATGCTGATTTTTCTGGCACCCCTTCCCCCCATCTAACCCCCTTAACTATAGAGTCCCCCAGAATTATGACTTTCTCCTTCTTCGTGTGTGTCCCCCTCTTGTTGCCTGTCCTTTACCTTCCCCAAAATGACCCTCCCCATCCTCCCCACTACTTCACCACTCTGCCTCCTCCATTCTGTGCCCCAACTTCACCCTCTACCAGCCATGGCTGGTGTATCAGCTTCCCTACTAAACTTTTCCCTCAGCCCCCCCTTTCCTTCCTCCATGCTTTTCCACTCCCTCCACCCTGCCACCCTCCCCACTACTGTCCCTTTGTGCCTTCCTTGAGTAGTGTGTCCCCCCCACCCAAGATTCCTTCCTCACCCTTGCTGCCTACTGTTACTTCCTTTGCTACACCTCCCTGCTCCTTTATCCCTGGTTTCACTTCCTTACCAGTTTCCTGCTTCCCCTTGCCACTAGGGCTATTTGGGCTACAGCTAGCTCTTTCCTTTTCTGTGCTGCATCCATTTTCCATGGTAGTGACCTCCCCCTTATCAGTCTCAGAGACTATACTACCCGCCCCTTCTGCTTCACTCGGCTAGCTTTAACATGATTTTATTTGCATTGGTACTCCCCTTTACCTGTTTGTTCTCAGACCCCCTTACCCGAGGCTTATAACCTTGCACTGGTATTGCTATAGCCTTGTCCCCTTGACTAATCCAACCCCCATCTCCACATCCTGCATGTGACTGCACCTGATTGTGCAGCCCACCTCCTGCTTCCCCTGGAATTTCCTTTTGCCGGCCTGCTGCTGGCAACATTGTATCTCTCAATGGGTTCCTCTCACGCCCACAATCTACCCTAGCCTGTCCTCCCCATGCCTCCAGTTCCCTCCTCAGCCACCCAATCTCCCACCTCAGTTGACTGATCTGCCGGCATACCATGCAGCCCCCAGCCCTCCATGCCACTCCCAGGAATATGGCTGCCCCGCATCCTTGGCAGCATACCACCCTCCTCAGCCCTTGCTCTGGCCGGTTGCCTATCCCCATCCTCCCTTCCCATTGATTGGTCCTTCCCCACTCCCGACCCTTCTCCCACACTGGCCAGCTCTCATCTATGTTGGACATGTTTGCTTATCCCTATGCAGGATCCTGACCCACACCCAGTCTAGATCCTGGGAAGCTATGCCACTATTGCTACCACTTTAGACAGTTCAGACACGTATTCACATGTGTCACTTAGTCACCCCCTGTACTTCTCTCCCTCTTTCCTATTCCACACTCTACGTCCGGACTGCTCCTGACCAGCAGTTGAACACTGCTAGTACCTCACCCTGTGTCAGAGAATGCACAACCTAGGGGTACTGCCTGCACCATTTCTGCCTTCTCTGCTGTAGTTTTCAATCCCTCCAGGACTACCACAAATTCATCAGGTGCACAGCTTTGACTGTCAGAATTTTTAGCAGCCCAGCCTGTACCTGCTTAATGGAGGACTACAGTTTGACTTAAATATAGGAGAAGTGAAGAATTACCCCCTGATCATTCCTTCATTGCAGAAAAACTTCTCTGGAATTTATGGCTACTAATATAGATGCTTTGAATATCAGGTGACACGATATATGACATCAGTTTCAAATTATCATCTGCTCTTGACAGATTCTGGACAAAGTATAATGATTTAAAGTATTCTGAAATTTGGCTTCCATTTTGAGCAGTTCCTCTTACAAAGCCCACTACTCCTACAGAATGATCTTGTTTCGCAACAAGGGGGGGGGGTGGCAATGTCCATGACATTACGTACTGGCTCAGGCAGCGTTTTAGGAAAACCAGAACCTATAATGGATAAATTTAATATATGGTCTGGGGGATGGAAATATAAAGTTAAACATAGAGCTACTGACACTATTTCCCACTTACCAAACAGCTTTTTCATCCGGCGAGACAAGAGGTTTAATTTTACCCTAGTCAACCAAAAGCATGTTTCAAATGTGGCTCCTTATCTCACCTCAGTAATGTCTGTGACCAAAGATTTTTGCAATATGTACCTAGAATATGGACACATTAACATTCACTGCCCCAGTAAAGTCAAATGCAATTTTGCCAAATAGAAGGACACACTGTTTGGCACTGCTCATGGGCAACCCACAACAGGGATGACAGACCCTGACAGGAGGACATACTGGATGATGTACAAAAATCTGGAATCAATGTGACTAAAGAAACACTACTTCCAGAGCCTCCTGTTGATCTCGATCTCCTGGAATCACCAGAAGGGGGCACTTCAGATGTAAATGCAATTCCTTCTCAGACTTGAGCAATACCCTGCTGCAGGAGAGAACTTTGACAATCTACTGCAACAAACACCACGACCACAGTCATCATAAATTTCTGTCTAACATCATACAGCTGTTCTTTCTCCTGGTAAAGTAATGCCTCCTCTGACACCCTATTTTGAAGTTAGAAGATGGCGTTCTTTATGTCATAAACCTTCACGGACCAAATTAACAGACTCCTTCTCTTGCCCAGTGACAGCAGGAACTAGATTTCACCTTCTCGCAGTATCTAAAAACTGGGGTGATAGTGACAAAGACCAGAACTCTGAAACATCTTCCACTCTTTCATCCATGAGGGTGACATCTTCTAATACTGAAGACGATGTCCAACCTTCTACACAAACCTGTAAGTGGAAAGATGGACCCAGTGCCATTGAAAAGATGAAGTCAAAGAAGAAACATACTCAATCACCTTAGACATTAATTATATGCTGATATTCTTCGACCTACTAGATCACTGCCATCCAGTATATGTGTTGCAACTTTAAATGTTAGCAGTATTAAGAATTTATTGCACAGACAAGTTACATTTCATATTTTACAACAATGTCCAGTTGATATTTTTTTTCTGCAAGGTACCAGACTCCAAACTTTATCAGACATAACTGCAGCACAAAGATTATGTACACTTGGGCCCAAATATTCAAACTGTGCCAGGCTGTGGTGCAAGCCTGGGCGCAGCACAACTTGGCTGCACAGGGGCATGGACTGGGCGATATTCAACGGAGCTGTGCCATGGCTCAGCAGTGTTGAATACCGCACCCTGGCCACCCGCAGTGCACATGGCGCAGTGGCCAAAGTGGAGCATGGGGATGCACTAACACAAGTTCCATTGTGCAAGGTGCAGCAACCGCGATATTCAAAAGTTGACATGCAAATGGTGCCATAATGTATGCAAGGCGCACATGGGCCCATTTGCATGTCATTATGGCCCCATTTGCATGCATGTGCACTGATCCCCGATGACTTGCGCCTGGCACCCTGCCAGGCAGCAGTCGTCTGGGACCGACACCCATTGCAGCATGGCAATGTGCCCCACAGCCCGATCGTGGGCTGCCATAAAAAAAAGAAGAATCATAAATCCCTGGTGGTCCAGTGGACTTTCCCGCCCAATCAGATGGTATGAGGAAGCAGTTTAAATCCCATTTAAAAGAGCTATTTTGCATCTTCCAATAGACCAGGGAGGTCTAAACATGGTTCACCCTGTCATTTTTTGTTTATTTTTTCTAACAAATATTATACTCTGGCTCACTGCTCAAAACCCTATCTGGAAGGAATGGGCTAATATATGGATAGAACCTTTTTGGTTAGAATGGCAAAGACCAAAACCCAGTTTTAGGAAAAATGCTGTTTTTCCAATGTATTTAGAACCCTTTATTTAATTTATTAAGAAAAGGAAACTTTCCTGGAATACTATCCATACACAATATCAGAAAGACGTCTACAAATCATTAGTTGTTATGGATATTGAGATAATGCCAGGAGTATCTCCAGGCTGCTTTGAATGATCTGACTGATAAAAGCATTCCTGTACAGTACTAGAATGTAATATGGTTATGCTGTCATGGCAAACAATGTAAAGGATAATAACAAACATAAAAGTATTACAGAGCATTTTTGCCCATGGAACAGCTGTATAGCTCAGTTTGAAAACATAAAATATTTATATTTTGACTTTCCTTTTATTCAAGCTTTCTGGTCACTTTTGAGCACTAACTGGTCTGAACCATTTGGGGCAAGCATCTCATGATACTCTCATATCTGGAAATTTACAGTCTCTGCCCCATAAATATGATCCCTCTGTGATATTACTTATTTTATCATGTTTATTTATTTGGAAAATGTTTCACCAGGAAAGACAACATGAGCTGTAAATAGCTAGTTTCCAGAAGTGTCCTGGTTGGGGGGTGGGGAACAAGAGTTGGGAGAACAGGCAAACACATAGCAATACAAGTACAATTACTAAAACAATTACAGAGCAGAAATAACCCAGTCCAACTGGCCAGGGTAAACAAAACCATGTTTGAATATAACGTACATTGCAACAACCCAAGAGCAGGTGACCAGTAGGGTAAAGGTTAGAGGATGGATAACACATTTGAAGTGCTAGAAGTAGTAGGCTGAGCACACGCTTCGAAGTGCTATTGTATACCCAAGGAAAGGCAGTTATAAGACAAGTGAGGAAGTGGAGAGGTGAGGAGAGAGAGAGGGACAGCTAAGATCTAACCCCGTCTGGATGCTGAGAACCCTGCAAGAGGACAGGACCAGGCAGAAAGGAAGGGGAGAGAAAGGGAGCAGGGAGGTAGAGAAGAGAGGGTGGAAGAACAGGAGGGGAGGAGAGGGATACGGAAGTAGGGAGGTGGGCAGGCGATGGATTTGAAAGTGGGCGGAAGGGAGACATACAATCTATACTCCTTAAGGATGCAGAGACCCGTGCAAGGGGTCAGGATAAGAAAGTGGGGGGAAAGGAAGAGAGGGAGCCAGGACCTATACCCCTTCAGGATGACAGAGAACCCTGCAAGGGGATAAGACCAGGCAGAAAAGGAGGAGAGAGAAGGGTGGCAGGGAGGAGGAGTGGAATGTGGCAGGTAACTGGAGGGGAGGGATAAGGAATAGGGAAGCTGAAGAAAATAGGGGTAAACAAGAATGGAAAAGGAGAGCATCATTGGGGAAGAAGGGGTAGTGGGGGAAGGACAGCAGTAGAAAATAGGGGTAAACTAGGAATGGAAAAAGGGAGCGCATCAGTTCGGGGGAGAGGGGGTAGTGGGGGGGGAAGGACAGCAGTAGAGTGTTGAAATAGCACAGTAGGTTGTGTATGGTATGTATTAAAATAATGATATGTCAGGTGCATTGTAAATCTGTTTTACAACAACTCCAATACTCAAACCTCAACCACCCAGCTAAATTCTGGAAGACAATGAAGTCGCTACTCTCTCCCCCACTCCCAGCCACCCACCCCTGCCCTAAATGTTGCTGGCTCCATGGTCACAGATCCAGGTGAAGTAGCCACTGTTCTCAACACTTTTTTCACTAACTGCGCCTCCTCCCTACTACCCACAAACCCACACCCCTCTTCGATCCCCATGTCACCCCCTCCATGGTCCCCCAGTTTTTCGTTTCACCTGGTCTCCCCAGAAGAGGTACTAACAGCCCTGCAGTCACTAAACCCAACCACAGGTAAATGCCCCTCCAGCCTCGACTCCAGGATGCTATACCTATCTGCCATGGCCATCGCCACCCCACTGGCCTCCCTCTACAATCTCTCTTTTTCTCTCACCAAACCCCCTGCTGTTTGGAAGCTTGCCACTGTCATCCCCCTCCCTAAAGGAGGCGACCCCTCCCCGCCGGGTAATTACCGCCCAATCTCCCTGCTCCCTATTCTAGCTAAAGTTCAGGAAAAACTTGTTCTTGGACAACTATCCACCTTCCTTGATTCCTCCTCCTTCCTCTCTCAGTACCAGGCTGGCTTCAGGAAATCGCACTCCACTATCACCTCCCTTCTAAGGCTAACAAACGACATCCTCACTGGCATGGATAAAGGGCATGTCACCTCAGCTATCTTCATCAACCTAGCTAAGGCCTTTGATACGGCCTCCCACTCACTCTTGCTATCCAAGCTCACCCTCGCCAGCCTCTCAAGTGAGGCCACCAGCTGGTTCCACCCATACCTTGTAGGGAGGCAACAATCAGTTAGAATCGGATCTCACTCCTCTATCTCCCTACCTATTACAATATGGGTTCCCCAAGGCTTAGTTCTTTGCCTGCTACTCTTCTCTATCTTCCTGAATGACCTGCCCTCAGTGTGCCCCCTCCGGCTATACACATGTATGCCGATGCCACAGGTTCCTCCCCTGCTGAAGTGTCAGCCAGACTCCAGCAGGATTTTAATGCAATTCAGCTCTGGTTCCACTCCAACCAGCTGTTTCTCAACCTGAAGAAAACCGTCTCACTTACCTTCAGGACTAGGCAAAGGCTTTCCCATGTCCTCTCCTCCCCAGCCTTCCATACCTTAGATGGGTCCCTTTTGGAGACCTGCACCTTGTTCAGATAGCTTGGGGTCTGGCTCAATCAACATCTCGACTTCTCAGTCCATATTGAAGCGATCCACAAAAAACTTCTCCCAAAACTGGGCGCCCTATATCGGAACAGAGGTTGTATCCCACTACCAACCTGCAAAGAAATTGCACAGAAAATGATTCTCCCACTATTGGACTATGGGGACGTTCTTTACAGCACAGCCTCCAAATCCTCCCTTACCAGGCTTGACCCCCCTCTTCCATTCTTTCTGGCATTTTGCCCTTGACCGCCTGCCCACAACTCACCACTGTGACCTCTACAGATCCCTAGACCTGTCTTCTTTACATGATAGGAGAACAGCACACTGCACAAAGTCAGTATCGAAATACTGGACCCAGTCCCTCCCTTCTTACCTAGCAGCTACTCTAGCTACTCAAACTCCTCCAACTTACTCCCTCCGGAACACTGACGCCAGGTTACTCCAACTTCCTCATATGACCTCCGCCAAAGGTCAGCATACCTTTAAGTACCGCATGCCTCACGTATGGAACTCCCTCCCAGCAGAGCTCAGACACGCCACCTCCTCACAGCAGTTTAACCTTCTTCTCAAGCAGCATTTCGTCTCCGCTCGCACATGCAGCTAGCCTCCTATAGCAGCCATCAGCCTCAAAGATATGTTTGTTGTCTGTGCGTTCACTCTCATAGGAAACCCCTTTACTGCTGAGGCAAGTGGCCCTGGTTTAGCTCCAAAATTGGCGTTTTTGCACTGTTAGCTACTCCTTGCCATGAAGCAGGCATATCTTGTACTCTGTAAATTTTTCATCAATGTACTTCATGTATAGTTCTCTCCAATTTCCCCTTCCCCAAGACGCATCTGGAATCGAGCGTTTGCTGTGCTCAGTATGCCTTCCTGGTAAAACTTTTAAATAAATAAAATCAGAAAGTTCTTTTGCACATGATTGAATTTGTCCTTAAAAAACCATGCACATTAGAAAACAATGCACTTTGGAATATACATAATTCTCTAGAACTCTATGGGTTATTTTTGGTCAATAAAACGTTATTGAAGTCATTAGGATAACAGAAACGCACCACTCATTAACATTTTATAATATACAAATATATAACAAACCAGATTTGTAAATTAATTAAATTAAAACTCAAAAGCATAAAACCTAAAATGAGTCAAGAAATTGCAGAGATGGAAACATTTTCCTTGGGCAGTTTCTTAACTGTGTACTGTTTCAGTTAGTGAACTGCTTGATTTTTTTTTTATCCTTTGTTTATTTTTGGAAATGGTAATGTATTCATTGGTATTATCACTTGATTTTTCCAGTAAACAATTCCCCTACTCTTGCGAAAAGTGCCTTGATTTCTTTTACTTCTACCTGTACATGCACCAAGACAGCACCCGAGGTGGGTAGAAGGGACATTGGTTTAATATCTTGTCCAAAGGACAGCACACCCTAACAGCATAGCACCCCTCTAGTACTGCACTCAGGTGCAAGCATTTTAGGTATGAGTCTAGTCCTTGTGTGGAACTAGAATCCACAACTTTCTGGCCCAGAGGCGGATGTGCTACCAACTGAACCATGCTGATAGATGGGAAGAGAAGACAGCTTGGACAGCAATAGATTTCCCAACAATATACACATAACGGCACTCCTCATTGATACTTTGGACTTAATAGTCACAGGTAATATGTCTTCGGATGGGGAGGAGGGCAAGCAGAGAGCAACAGATGCAGCTTTAACATACACACCCATTATAGCAATGTATCTGTGTATTTGTTGAATGACCACACTTTGGCACCGAACAGTAGTATCAATGATACTTCACTAGTACAGCTTTGTACCTTTTACCTGAGATTTGTTCCCAACTTAAACCACACACAAAAAAAACTAGCATGCCCCTTGCTCATCGACATTGGCCAGAGCATGAGACTCTGAAGAAGATGTCTTAGTATGTGGAAACGTTAGCCTAACGTAACCAGCATTCTTGTTCTGGCTGTCAGTGAGTGCATCTGCTCATCTCTGTTGCCCCCATCTGAAGCCATGTTATCGATGACTACAAAGTCCAAAGGATCATTGAGGAGTACTAGTATGTGTATATTTTTGGGAACAGAATAAAGTGGAAATATCCTGGAATCTGGTTAGGACTCTCACTTTTTTTTCTGCACACCAGTTGTGATGATCATTGTTTGAGCTTTGCAGATAAATGTATTACATAAGTCTGCATTGGCATTATAGCAACAGGTGCAATCTTGACTGTGCATGAGAGTCAGGCCCCTTGGGGCCCCTTGCAAAAGGTAGTGCCCAGCACATACGTGGAGCTACACAACCCCCTTTATTCCTTGTTACATTTGGATCCAGACACACACAAACACACACACACACACACACACACACACACACATATAAATGGGTGAGGTTATAGTAGTAATAGTACAGTACTTTATTTTATATCATGCCCTTTCCCAGAGGCTCCAAGTGCCTTACAAAATGAACATTCAATATGAAGAACAATAAATAATAAAATTCAGTTCAGAGTGGTAAAACAAACACTATCTCCATAGTTAAATAAATTAAAAAGGCAACAAACAGCATCAACAGAAAAAAAAAAACAGAGGTCCTAGCAATCAGCAAAGGCCTCAAAACAGAAAAGTCTTAAAACTCCCCTCTTGGTGCTTGACGACCTCCACTGAGTGGGCCTCCCTCAAAGATTTTGGTAATGAGTTCCACAGGGCAGGATTGGCTACTTTGAATGTCCAGTTCCCTCATGATTTTGGCCTTGCCCTAGGAACTGCAAGGAGGCCCACCTCTGAGGAGCGTAGGGGTGGGAGGATTGATGAGGAATCAGGAATTCCACCAGGTGTCTAGGGCCCAATCTGTATAGAACTTCATAATGTCAGTAAACTGACCTTGAATATGATTTGCCTCCTCACTGGCAGACAGTGCAACTCATGCAGCACTGGGGCCACATGGCAGGATCTTGGAAGGTGGGGTTAGCAACCCTGGTTCGGGGAAGTGCTTCTCTTCTAGAGTAGAGGTGCGGCAAATTACTGATGCTGCCTCCAAGGTGATCACTGGTGGTGGTACAGCTGTAGTCACTTAGGGGAAGGAGGATATTGCCTGGCTCTGGCAATGCCGACACATGTTATGCCTTAGAGTCCTTGCTGGCATGTCCAAAGGGGCAGAGCTAAATCCCTAAGGAGGAAAAACCATGGTCACACACAGCTTGAAGCTGGCTGCCCTGTTGCTTTCCCATATAGTAGGACCAGCAGGGGAGGAGACTGTTCAAACACCCCCAAGGTACCACCATGAAGGGGAGAGTGGCTTATGACCCCTGAAATGCAAAGTAACACGAAGAAAATGAGGGCCATACAACAGATAGGGATAAAGATAAACCTGTAGCTTGAGGGGTACAGACAGCCCTGTACACTGGCCTATTATGTTTAGTATTTGCCTGAAAAAATTGAGCTTTTAGCTGACCACGTCCCCATCCCAACTTGAAGCTAGCTATATTGCTGGCCATAATCCTTTCTTTATGGCATCGTCGTTTCTGTAGCAACAGATTGTGAGTTCACAAAGCAGACAACTGTGATGTCATGGGTAGGCATGTCACCAGGGCAGATGACATCTAGGGTGCCATAATTCTTTTTTTTTATGTTAATTAGCATCATTACAAAGAAAAAGGAAAAGCTGAACACTAAACATATATGAAAAATAAACGGACACTGAAAATATATGAAAAATAAACAGAACTGTGTCTAAAAGTTATGTTTTTCAGAGTGCCCATTGAGACATCAGGGATTTTTTAAAAGCACTGAAGGTGGGGAGCGGGGCATATGAGAGCATGCATTAGTTCTGGCATGTTATGTTGTGACAAGGCAGTTGAGAGGGATGATGAGGTGTATAGGGACAGGTACCACCAGCAGAAGGAGGGAGGTGGTGTTGCCTCTGTATAGGTAACTGGTAAGATCTCACCTAGAATACCATGTACAGTTCTGGAAGTCACATCTCGTGGAAGCGGTCCAATGGAGGGCAACTAAAATGGTGAGGGGTCTGCATTAAAAGCCCTTTGAGAAGAGACTAAAAGAACTCGATATGTACACCCTGGAAGAGAGGCGGGGGGGGGGGAGAATATGATAGAGACTTTTAAATACCTCATGGGGTAAATAAGGTACAGGAGGAAGGTATTTTTCAGAAAAAAAGGTGCTCAAGAACAAGAAAGATGCTATGAAGCTGGAGGGGGCAGAACTTCTTCATAGAAAGAGTGGTAGATTCCTGAAACAGCCTACCAGCTGAGGTGGTGGGGCAAAAACAGTGGTGGGGTTCAAGAAAGCATGGGGTAGGCATAAGGGAATCTTAGTGGAAAGGAATGAGGGGAAGGAGAAAGAGCTGGAGATCAAGTATGGTCTGTGGTGTTGTAGGTAGTGAAGAATGGGCAGACTGGGTGGGCCAAGAAGTCCTTATCTGCTAACAGATTTATGTTTCTGTGATATAGGAGACAGGCAATGCTGAATTTATGTATTTACAATACAGTGTGTTATTGGGCAGGGTGGTGCTTTTTTTGTCACACAAAACAAAAATGTAGTTGCTACCAAGAAGTAGTCTGTAAAAACAACAAATGGCTGCCCACTGTTTACTATTGGGGGTTATTGCACAACCGAAAGAAAGCAGATTACCAGCTGATACTGTAGTAGTCTTTATGTTGCAGTACTGTGGTGCTTTATTACATCATGACCACCAGAGAGCATTAATGGCATTGTAGAATGATCATGTCTGCACAGGAATTAGGATGTATGGCTATACGATATGTATGTTGTTTTGTTTTTACTGGTAACGTAACATATTAAAATAATGTTTTAATTAAAACAGTTGTTTCGGGCTTACCATAAGTCTACACATTTTTTTTTTTGTTAATTCTTTTCCATTCTTGATATGAGATATGCAACATCCTGATGGTGCAATTTTACTCATTTGTAGCTAATAATGAATTGCAAAAAATGTGTTTAGGTATCATATAAGGGTTGGAGCACAAAGTCACAAAAGTAGGGAAAAGCAATGTTAGGGTACAAAAGCCCCCTGAATCCTGGGGAATGAAAGGATGAGGTGTTCCTCAGGGTTTTGATTGCTCAAAGCAGCGATGGTTTTCCCCTAACTTCACTGCCTTTCAAGGTGCAAACATGTGTTCACATACCAATGCTTTGTAAGAGGGTGCCAAGGACAGGGCACTGCCAATGCTGCTTTGAGCAATTGCTCAAAGCTCAAGAACCACCACACCACATAATCACAAAGATTATGGGACTTTTACACTAACCTAGCATTTCCCTACTTTTGAGTCTTTGTGCTGCAACCCTAACTGTGCCTCTATATAGTGTTTTACAACAAATTTACAAATTTTGTAACTTTGTGGATTGAGCCCGTAACAGTCTTTTGCTGTCCTTATTCATCTGTTGTTTCTATTACTCAGGGTAGTTGCATATAAAGGAGATCTTTGTGCCTTGGACTTCATCTACCTTTGCTGATTGTTTACAAGTTACATCATAATTCTCTGCTTGTGCCATCATTGTTTGTTGTTCAGATGTTTGGGTGGTTCAGTCAATGTTAGCCATTCAGCATAAAAGGCTGAAACTGGATCTTTTCAATGTAACAGTGACACCTTCTTGGCTATTATCATTCTCACATTAATTAAAGAAAGCTCACTTTTATTATAGTTTGCTTTATTTGAGATACCAAAAATTGCAATCCTTGGGTCGAAGGGAACATTTTGGCTCAGTGTACATTTGTTTTAATGTATTGTTCTTTGTGCCTGTCTGTGAAAAAATTATGATATGCTCCCATTCTGCCTCTGCAATTGCCTGGCCCAAATCCTTTTCCTATGCTACCTTCAGACCATCTAATTTTACTACCTTTGAATGTTTCAATAAAAAGTATATTTTATTAAAATTAACTTTCGACTAGAGTTGATACAGGAAGCTTGTTAAAGTGGGGTACCTCAGGGGTCGGTGTTGGGGCCACTCCTTTTTAATATATTTATAAGGGACATAGCAGAGAGGCTAGAGGGAAGGGTATGTCTATTCGCGGATGACACGAAGGTCTGTAATAGAATGGATATGCCTTAGGGGACTGAAAGTATGCACAGGGATCCAGAGAAACTGGAGGGATGGTCCAAGGAGCGACAATTATCCTTCAATACAAAAAAGTGCAAGATCATGCACTTAGGCAAGAAAAACCAGGGTGCAGAATACCAGATAGGGGGGCATGTCCTAGAGGTTACCGAGCTGGAAAGGGACCTTGGCTTAATCATTTCACGGGACCTGAAGGTGACAAGGCAATGTGAGAAGGCTGTGGCAAGGGCCAGTAGGATGCTGGGTTGTATCAGTAGGGAATAACTAGCAGGGAGAGGGAGGTCATAATGCCCTTGTGCAGGCAGCTTGTCAGGTCACATCTTGAGTCTGGGGTCCAGTTCTGGTGGCCATACCTCAAGAAGGATGTGGATAGAGTGGAGCATGTCCAGAGGAAGGTGACAAAAATGGTGAAGGGCCTCAGTCAATTGTCATACAAGGAACAGTTGAAGGACCTAAGCATATACTCACTAGAACAAAGAAGGGAAAGGGGGACATACTAACATACTAACATGCTATTTGCCAGCAGATTAGGCCTTATGGTCTATCGAGTCTGCTCGAACCTAGATCCTTAGTTGGGTGCCGAGACCCTCCCATCCCCTGTGCTCCAGAAACTCCTATCATCCATCCCCACCCCCCCAGGACAGGCCATCATCTGATACATCCACTTTCTGTGTCTGTCCCACCCTCTCTTGAAGCCCTCCACTGTGGATCTCTGAACCAGCTCACCAGGCAGTGCATTCCAAGGGTCCACCACCCTCTCAGTGAAAAACCTCCTCCTCCTCTTTTCCCCCTCACCCTTCCACCTTCCAACTTCAAACCATGCCCTCTGGTGATACCTCCCTGCTTTAGTCTAAAGATCCCCTCCATGTTTACCCTATTTATTCCCTTGAGGTACTTGAAGACCTCAATCCATGTCCCCTGTCTCTCCTCTCCTCCAATGAAAACAGGCAGAGCTCCTCAAGTCTGTCCTCATACGTCAAATCCCCTAGCCCTCGTATCATCTTTGTTGCCCTCCTCTGTACCCTCTCCAGGAGCTGTATGTCCCTCTTCAAGTGTGGTCTCCAGTACTGTACACAGTACTCAAGGTGTGGTCTAACCAGTCCATTGTACAGCGGCAGAATCACTTCCTTGCTCCTAGAGGTGATCCCCCTTACGATGCATCCCACCATCCTGTTTGCTTTGCTAGCTGCTCTTCTGCACTGCTCAGAGTTATTCATACATGTATCCACCATGACCCCTAGGTCTTTTTCCCCTATTGAGGCCTCCAGCGCCTCCCCTCCCAGGGTGTACCTGTGTTTAGGGTTTCCCCGACCAAGATGCAACACCTTGCACTTGGTGATATTGAAATTTAATTTCCATGTGTGAGCCCAGCTTTCCAGGGTGTCCAGGTCCCCTTGCAGGGCCAACCTCCCCTCTTCTCCCTCAACTACTGCTCCCATCTTGGAGTCATCCATGAATAGACTCATTTCACACCCTATACCCTCCCTGATGTCCGATATGTATGCATTAAACAGGATCGGGACCCAGGACCGAGCCCTGTGGTAGCCCACTACCTACCTCTCTAGGGTTCAAGAGCTCCCCACAGACCACTACTCTCTGAGTGCGTCCAGCTAGCCATTTTCAATCCATCTGACCATGAAAGGGCCTACTCCTAACCCCATCAGTTTCTCCACCAGACCATTGTGGGGACAGAGTCAAACACCTTGCTGAAGTCCAAGAATAATACATCCACAGGCTTACTCCTGTCCAGTTCTGATGTTACCCATTCATAGAACTCCACAAGGTTGGTTTGACATGATCTACCTAGCACAAACCCATGTTGCCGACTATCCAGACCTCCCACCTCCTCCAAGTACACCCCAATCGTTTCCTTTAGTATACTCTCCATTAATTTTCCCACCACCGAGGTCAAACTGATTGGTCTATAGTTCCTATTACTTCCCTCGACCCCCCTTTATGGATTGGTACCATGTGCCTCTCGCCAATCCCTAGGTACCTTCCCTGTCTCAAGTGACCTGCTGAAAAGCTCCGCCAGGGGTGCTGCCAGTATGTCCGCCAATTCCCATAGCACTCTCGGATGAATGCCATCCGGCCCAGGAGATTTCTTTCTTGAGGGCTAACCACACCCTTTTGGTGGAAATAGCATCATCCGTCCCTCCACCTTACTGGTCTTTTATCCTTATCCAGATGTGACACCCCTGGGGTACCTTTCCCTCCCTCTTGCTCCATTTCTGTTGCTCCCTGATCCACTCCTGCCACATCTATCCCTTCATTGCCTTGCTTTGTAGATATCCCATCCCCCTCCCTAGTGAACACAGAGGCAAAGTACTCATTAAATACCTCTGCCTGGTCACTTGCCTCTTCCACCACCCTCCTTCTGATCTCAGTCTGCTGAGATGGTCCTTAGTTTTTCTCCGCTCCCCAATGTCGGAAGAACCCCTTTTCCCCTCCATGTATCCCCTATGCCAGCCGCTGCTCTTTACTGGACTTTGCTCCCCTCACCATACGGGTGACTTTTCTAGATGCAAGCTGGTACATTTCCTTATCCCTATCCCCTCTTGTTGTTTTATATTTTTTGTAGGCCGCCTTCTTTTCTCTGACTGCTACCTGTACCTCACTGGACCACCAGCATGGTTTATGTGACCTTGCTCCCTTGCGTTTCAACTTAGCGCAGATCCTGACTGCCTCATGAAGCCCCCATTTTATGACCTCCCATCTCCTTTCCACATTTGTCGTTGAGGTAATCCCCTTCAAGTGATCCTTGAGAATATTTCCCATGCCCATAAAGTCTGCCCCCCTGAAGTCCACTGCCAGTGTCCTAGATCTCACCCCCACTCCCCCATGCTTATTTGAAACCAGACAGTATTGTGGTCACTCCCAGTCAGGGGGTCCTGTACAACCATGTCCCTTACCAGATCCCCATCTGCCAGAACCCACATCCAGGACATGCCCCTCCCTTGTGGGCTCCATCACATGCTGTGTTAGAACACATCCTGGAAGCCATCCAGCAGCCTCTGCTCCTTGGCCACCTTAGAGGACATGGTTCCCCAGTTTGTACCTGGCATATTAAGGGTCCCCATCAACACCCTCCTTCCCTTTTGGACCACACTGGGCAATGATGTTGTCCAGCAAACCATCCTCTAGAACATCACTCATCCCGGGGGCCTATATGCTACTCCCAGCTTGACCTTATCTCCTGCTGGGGATCGTAAGGTGACCCATAAGGCCTCCACGTTTCCCTCTGCCTCTTCTACCATAGCAATTTCTATGTCATCTCTAATGAACACAGCCACTCCACCCCCTCTGCCCTCCTTTCTATCCTTCCTAAGCATAGTGTGCCCCGTACATTTAGGTCCCAGTCATGGTTTTTGTTGTACCGTCTCCGTGACTGCCGCCACATCCACCCCGAACAGCATGGCCTGGAACTCTGGCAACTTGTTTCCCAAGCTCCTGGCATTTACTAACACCAACCCCACCCTTATCCCTGATCCTCTTTGTGAACCCCACCCAGATTCCTTATACTTCCATCCTCCCCTGCTCCTCCTGAAACCTCCACCTCAGTCTGTTTCCCCCTCCCCCTTGGGCTTGAAGGCTACTCCCCTCATCTGGAGGAGAGGGCTTCTGATCAGCCCCTCCCTTATCCTTTCCCCCCCTTACAAGTTTAAACCCCACCTTCCTTGTTTGTAGTCAGCCATCCCCTGTTTAAGGACTTCCTTCCCTAATGGGGCAAGATGAAACCTGTCCTTGGCATATAGTCCCTTATCCTCCCAAACTCCATTCCATTTCCCTAACACCCCCAACCCATTCTTTTCACCCCACTTCCTGAGCCAGTCATTAACCTCTGTGAGCTTCATTTTTTTCTCCACTGAGGCCTTTGGTACTGGCAATATCTCTGAAAAGGAAATGTTGCATCCATTATCCCGACAGACTCTGGTAAGTTCTTGGAACCTTGCTTGGATTTCCAAAACGCTATTTCCCTCAAGATCATTAGTTCCCAAATGCACCAGGAAATCCGGTTTCCCTCCACAATCCCTAACCATTTCATACACCATGAACTTTGCTCTGTGCACTGTCAGCCCAGAGATACTCACTACCTTCACCTGGCTATGGCATCCACCCCCCTGTCCCTCCCAATGGATACCCCTAATCATCGAGTCTCCCAGTAACAGAACCTTACACGCCATCATCCTTATGGTTACCTCACTATGCTCTCTAGCCCCCCTTCCCCCTTTATTCATGATCTCAATCTCATGAGTCTTCCTGCCTTATTAGAGACCCCTTGTCACCCTCCCTTTCTGCCTCCCTCGTTATTTGCCCACTTAACTCAAACCCCCTCTGAATAGGTGTCCCCTTTAACCCTCTCTTATCTGAACCATTTATCCTGGCCCTGATGGTTTCCCCTTCCCCCACACCACCATCCTCCCCCCTAGTAATAGTACCCCTGCCTCCAGAGGCTCTCTGTGGGTCCCCTTTAGCTATGGCCCCATCCTTGGTACTGACCTCCCTGCTGAAGGGGGGCTCCTCTCCCACCTCCTTGTCTCCCAGTTTCTCTCTAATCATGCTCTCCTCCCTCATGTCTGGAATATGTTGCACCTCCCCATTTGCTATATATGTTTCCCCTTCTCTCTGGGACTATGTCTATCCTTTCCACAGCTGGTCTGTGATGCCCTATGGTATCCGACTCCCTCCCCGGCCTCTGTATAAGTTTCCTCATTTCCACCCCTTCCTCCCCTCTAGGTTGCTTAGTAGCTCAAATTTATTGTGACACTCTGTCAGCCTCCATCAAGTAACCAGTTTCCCTGACTGCATCTCTAAACTGACCCTCTTCTTCCTCTCTTGACTGTTCACCTTAGGGCTCCTTCCCACAGTCTGCTGTTTTAGGCTTCCTTAGCAGCCCTCTTGACTCTTCCCCTCTAGTCTCTTTGTATTCAGAATGTTCACCCGTATGCTTTCCCCTTAGCATCAACTTCCCTATCTAAGGGTCCTCTGTCCCTAATATCCCCCCTCCTGCTTGCTGTAACATAACATCCTGTAATTTCAGAGCATTGCCCCAGCCTCCCCTCAGCCCCACCCTTCTGATGCCCATATCCACACCCCTTATCCTTGGACACCCCCCCCAGCCCCACAGCTTACTCCTTAACCAATATACCTCACTCCTGATACAAGATAGCTGTCTACAGAGTGGGCAGCCTCCCTCTCTCCAGGCCCAATTTAGGAATTATTGCCATCCCACAGCCTGAGCAGCCTACAACCCTTCCAAGATGCCTGCCATGGTGGAATATAGCCACCCTGATTATCCCCTCTGTTTATAATAGCACACCCCTTTTCTCAGTCCCTTTCCCCTGGAGTACAGTTTCTCTCTATACTGACTGTAGTTATTTACAAACCCAAATTTCAACCCCACCAATAAAGTTCCCAAGTCTCACAAACACATACAGTCCAGTGTGTGTTCGGTCCCATTAACAGTGTGTGTAACCAGACATCAGGTACCGTATGATGTCACAGGCCCACCAGCTCCTGTTGCTTCAAATTTCAGTCCCAAACAGAAATATTCAGCCCTTCAATCCCAACCCCCAGTGGCTTTTCAGTATTTAAGAAAGCATACAAAACAGGGTGGATGGGAGGGCTCTTACCCTCTAATTATCCCTGCCAAACAACTATCTCCAAAGTTACAATATCACAGCCCAAGTAACAGTTCTAATTCAAGGTAATCATTTTTAACACATATAACTAATTTCACTTACAAACTATTCAAATATTTCAGTTAAAAACAGAATATAACTGCAGCCCTCTTTCCTACCATCCTGCTGTTTAAGCTCCCAAGTGAACAATGAAAGCCAAGGTAATTCCTGTTTAAAGACAAGGTAATTGCAGCTAATGTCCCTTCCCCAAGCACCAGGCAAACACATTTAAATTTCCCTCTAATTATCCCTGCCAAACAACTATCTCCAAAGTTACAATATCACAGCCCAAGTAACAGTTCTAATTCAAGGTAATAATTTTTAACACATAGAACTAATTTCACTTACAAACTATTCAAATATTTCAGTTAAAACAGAATATAACTGCAGCCCTCTTTCCTACCATCCTACTGTTTAAGCTCCCAAGTGAACAATGAAAGCCAAGGTAATTCCTGTTTAAAGACAAGGTAATTGCAGCTAATGTCCCTTCCCCAAACACCAGGCAAACACATTTAAATTTCCCTCTAATTATCCCTGCCAAACAACTATCTCCAAAGTTACAATATCACAGCCCAAGTAACAGTTCTAATTCAAGGTAATCATTTTTAACACATGTAACTAATTTCACTCACAAACTATTCAAATATTTCAGTTAAAAACCAAATATAACTGCAGCCCTCTTTCCTACCATCCTACTGTTTAAGCTCCCAAGTGAACAATGCGATTGAGACCTTCAGATATATCAAGGGTATTAATAGGGTGCTAGTTGGGGACATCTTCCAGCTAAAGGAGCAATCAAAAACAAGGGGACATGATATGCAGATATAGTAGGAGGGAGGTTCAGAGGAAGCATTAGAAAATTGTACTTCACGGAGAGGGTGGTGGTGGATAACTGGAACAGACTCCCAGAGGAGGTGGTGGGGGCAAGAACTGTTGGGGGGTTCAGAGAGAGTGGGATAGACACAAGGGTATTTTAGATCCGGGGGGGGGTGGCGGTAGGAAATAGCAAAGTCCTAGCAGTGAGCTAGGCATACTGGGCAAACTGGGTGGGCCTGGTGGGTCTTTTCTGTAGTCATATTCTGTGTTTCTATGTTTATATGCTTAACGTGTAAATACTGAAGTATGATTATTAGTAAGATCATATTTTTCCTTCAGCTGCTCAAATAATATAAAAGTATTATCATCGAGATGTTTTAATCGACCCTTTCTTTTTCCAAGCAATAAATACCTTTTCCAAGACAAGAAGGAGTAAAGTTTGGGTTACCTATTATTGGCATGAAATTGGATAGGAACAATTTCTACCCTAATATTTTTTGCACATTTTGCCATGTCCTGTTAGCGACCTTAGTAGAGTTTAAGCTGTTTTCAGATCTTTTAATATATTGAAGTGCTACTGTTAATGAATTAGACTACCGAAAGGAGTGGCTACAAGTTCAGGCTGAAAAAAATTGGGCAATTCAGTCCACCTTCCCTCTCTCCACCATATAATTTGTATAAGGCAATCCTGGGGTGAGAAGATTTCCACAGAAATTTACAAGTACGTTTTTCTAAATTTAAGAAGATTTTTATCCAAAATGATTGGAAGGGATTGAAATTAGAAAAACAGTCTTGGCAAAATATCCATTTTTAAAATATTCACCCTACCTATCAGGGCCAGAGGTAATGTTTGCCATCTTTCCAAATTGGTGGAAATTTTCTCCAGTATAGGTGCAAAATTTAATTCAAAAACCAATGTCAAATCTTTAGGTATAGTTACTCCTAGATATTTAATAGATTGTTTTTCCATTGGTAACTGTGGGTGTGGTTGAGTATTTGTGTTTGTCATTATAAACATTAATTCACTTTTATCCCAGTTCACTTTGTAGCTGGAAACATACCCAAAATCTGTCTATAAATAAAAATATGTGGAAATGTCGTCTGTATGTCAGAAATAAAACAAAATATTGTCTGTGTACATGGGGCTGGATTTTCAAAGTGGAAAACATGTCACAAGCCCTTAGTGCATGTCGACCATAGGGTCTTTGTGGAGTTCGGCAGTCCCCTGTCGACAGTTGGGATTTTCAATCCTTGCGCCACTACCCTTGCAAAGGAGCAAAGGAGGAGAGGTGATATGATCGAGGGCATTCAAACACCTTAAGGGCATAAACAAGGTGAAAGAGTCTAACATGTTTAAATATAAGGAAAATAGCAGGACAAGAGGACACAGCATGAAGATTAGAGGAGGCCGATTAAGGGGAATGTGAGGAAATTCTTTTCACAGAAAATTGGTGGATGCATGGAATGGCTTACCACAAGAAGTGGTGGCTATGAATACAGTGCAGGGCTTCAAACAAGCATGGGATAGGCATAAGGGAGCAATACAAATGACTATGAATAGATAGGCCACTGACAGAGCAAAGGCCGATGGCACATTTATAAGGTAGAAAAAGAAATGGGCAGACTGGATGGGCCTTGCGGTCCTTATCTGCTGTCAACTTCTATGTTTCTATGTTTCTACCGGTCCTTAGACTACATATTTGTGCTCTAGCCTACGCCACTCCCTGGGGCTTCTGACACAGAGCTTGTGCCAGATATGTGGCACAAGCTGCTGTAAATCATGGAAAGTGTTGCAGCTATGCCGGGGAATGGAAAATCAGGTGTAGTTGCAGCAGTGTGGTTCAATGCACCGGCAGCACCTAAGTCATGTGGCGCAGGGCAGGACGCATGCCCCGCATCATAGTTCGAAAATCCTACCCATGAATATTACGTACAAACATACGAATGTGTCGGCAGAAACAGACCTCCTGGCCTATCAATGTCTACTCGAGTGTGCAGCTAGCTCCCCTAAGTTGCAGCTGCCCCAATCCCCTCCTCTTTTGTCTGCCCTCTGCCTTTTTCAGCCTCCCCCACCCATACTGTCCCCTGCCCTTTTAAAGCTACCCACAGTTTTGCATGATATCACCCTCTCTGGTAGGGCATTCCACTTCGACACCACTCTCTCTCTCTCTCTGTGAAGTAATGCCTCCTCATCTCCCTCCTAAATCTTCCCCCCTCTATTCTTAGCCCATGCCCTCTAGTGTCTCTTTCCTTCTTCAGTTTAAAAACCCCACCAGCTCCATCTTTGTTGATTCCCCTGAGATATTTGAAAGTTCCAATCATGTCCTCAATTCCTTCTCTCCTCCAGGGTGTACATATTCAGTTCCCCCAGCCTGTTCTCATAGTCTCTCCCCTCCATTCCCTGTATCATCCTCGTTGCTCTCCGCTGCACTCCCTCCAGTAGCTTGATATCCCGCCTCAGGTATGGCCTCCAGAACTGCACACAGTACTCCAAGTGGAGCCTGACCAGTGCCCTATACAGGGGCGAGATCTCCTCCCTCCACCTGGATGAGAACCCCCTCGCTATACACCCCAGCATCCTGTTTGCCTTCACTGCCACTTTCCTGCATTGGGCAGAATTGTTCATGCTCCCTGTTACCATCACCCCTAGGTCCTTCTCCTCCGGAGTGATCCCCAGCTTCACCCCCCCAACCGGTATTCTCTCCTTGGGTTCTTTGCCCCAAAGTGCATGACCTTACATTTCTTAGCACTGAACTCCAGCTGCTACCTCTCTGACCATTCCTCCAGTTTGGTTAGGTCACCCTGCAGTTGCTTCCATCCCTCCTCCTCATGCACTAACATACTAAAATGCCAGCAGAATAGGCCTAACAGTCTTTCGCGTCTGCTCGTTTGGTCAGCCCCCACCCTGGGAGCTGACCTTGCTGCCCCCCTCACCTTCTCTGGCTTCTCCCTTCCCAGTTACGGATAGTCTCGCTGCATTGGATTTTGCTTACAGAACCCTTCCCCTGTACCTGTCCCACCCCTCTTGAACCCTCCACCAGCCCCTAGGCAGCACATTCCATGGCTCCACCACCCTCTCAGTGAAGTAGCAACTCCTCCTTTCTCCTGAATCTTCCCCTCCAGCTTTCACCCATGCCCTCTAGTGGCCCCTCCTCCTTCCTTGAAGCACCATGATTGCTCCTCCTTATTTACCCCTTCATGTACCTGAAGACTCTATCATGTCCCCCAGTCCATTGTCTCTTCCAATGTGTACATATTTAGCTCTTTCAAGCTCTCCTCAAGGTCCTGTCCCCAAGCCCCCAAATCATTTTGTTTGCCCTCCTATGGACCCTCTATAGGAGTTTAATGTCCCTCTTTAAGTGTGGCCTCCAAAACTGCACGCGTACTGAAGTGTTGGCCTCACCAAGCAGTTATACAGAGGGAGTATCACTTCCCTCCTTCTGGAGGTGATCCCCTTAGTGATGCATTCCAGCATCCTGTTGGCCTTGGCTGCTGCCCTCCTACAAGTCTCCGAGTTGTTCATCTTGACATCCACCACCACCCCCAGGTCCCTCTCAGGCTTCGAGACTTGAAGCATTCCCCCCCGCCACAGTGTATACTTGGCCCTGGTTTCTGGCCCCCAGGTGCAGTACCTTGCATTTCCCTGCATTGAACCTCGGCTTCCACTTTCTAGACCATCTTTCCAGAGCCTCCAGGTCCTCCTATAGGGCCACCCTCCCCTCCTCCCCATCCACCACCGCCCCCAGTTTTGAGTCATCTGCAAAGAGACTCATCTCACTCCTGATACCTGTCCTTATGTCAGAGATGTAGGCGTTGAACAGGAGGAGCCCAAGGACTGATCCCTGTGGGACCCCACTAATGACCCTCCTGGGGATGAGACTATCCGCCAACTACGATCCTCTGGGTCTGGTCCTGGAGCCAATTGCCTATCCATCTGATCATCTGGTTCCCCACCCCCATTTCTCCCAGCTTATCCAACAGGCCCTCGTGAGGAACAGAGTCAAATGCCTTGCTGAAGTCTAGAAAGAGGACATCCACTGGTCTACCCAGGTCCAAGACACTCGTCACCCAGTCATAGAACTCCACAAGGTTTGTCTGACATGATTTCCTGGGACGAATCCATGCTGTCTATCGTCCAGGCACCCTGACTTTTCCAGGTCCCCCCCAGCCACTCCTTGACAATGCCCTCTATCACCTTGCCCACCACTGATGTCAGGCTGACAGGCCTGTAGTTCCCTGCCACCTCCCTTGATCCCCCCTTGTGGATAGGCACTATATGCACCACCTTCCAGTCCTGAGGCACCCACCCTGTCCTCAGAGAGATGGTGAAAAGCTCTGCCAGGGGTTTCGCCAGGACATCCGTAAGTTCCTTCTGTACTCTGGGATATAATTTATCCGGCCCCGGTGCTTTCTCCGTCTTAAGGGACCTGAGGGCTTCCCTCACTCTCTCTCTCTCTGCTGTGATTTCCACTTCCGCTACCTCTTCTCCCTGCTTAGCCTTCCCCCCCTCCTGCCAGTGATGCCTCCCCCTCTCCCCAGACCTGCCGATCGGTAAGGGTCCTCCCCTCCTCAGTAACACTGTCTCCTCCCATGTATGATGCAGCACCCCCATTTTCCTTGGTGAAAACTGAGGTGAAGTACTCATTTAGTACCTCAGCCTGCTCCCCCAGGTCTTGTGCCCATCTCTCCCCTGTTTTAATCCTGCTAATCTGCCCCTTCACCCTTCATTTTTCCCCAATGTATCTAAAGAACCCCTTGTTCCCTCTCCTAATTTCCTGGCCAGGTTCTGCTCCTTCCTTGCCTTAGCCGCCCTCACCACCCTAGTGGCCCTTCTAGCCTTCAGCTCGTACTCTCCTCGATCCCTTTCACTCCTTGAGCACTTGAATTGCCTATAGGCTGCCTTCTTTCCCCCACACCACCTCCTGGACCTCCCTGGTCCACCAGCAGGGTTTTCGGGTCCTACTGCATTTTTGTCTTACTCTTGCACAGGTGCTGGTAGCATCCTGCACCCCTCTCCTGATGATTTCCCACCTACTGTCAGCGTCCATGTCTGACCCAATCACATCCAAATGCTCCTTAAGGATCCTTCCCATTTCCTTAAAATCCGCACCCCTGAAGTCAGTTACCTCCATCTTTGTGCAGCCTTCTATCCCTCCCAGGTCCAGGCAGAACCAGACCGTGGCATGGTCACTCCCCGCCAACAGGTCCCTTACCTCCAGGCCCCTCAATCTGGTCACTGTCTGCCAGGACCACATCCAGTACCTCACCTCCTGGTCGGTTCCCCACCTGCTGAGTTAGGGAACGCCTTGAAAGACATCCAACAACCTCTGTTCCTGGCCACCAAGGATGTCATAGTCTCCCAGTCTGTTCCTGGCATGTTTAAGTCCCCAACACCACCACCCTTCCCCTGCCCAATCTGCAGTGTCTCCCAATATCTGCCACCAGACTCTCCTCCAGCTCCTCCACCAGCACAGGGGGTATATACACCACTCCTATTTTTACTCTCTTGCCCCCCCTTGTTATCAAGGTGACCCAAATTGCCTCCATGGTTCCCTCCGCCTCCTCTACTCCCCCTATGCCAATGCAGTTTTGACTATCATTGCTACCCCACCCCTTCCTCTCTCCCTATCCTTCCTGAACATAGTGTAACCCTCCAGGTTCAGGTCCCAGTCGTGTCTCAGTGTGGCCCAGGTCTCAGTGACCACTGCCACATCCACGCTCCCTCAGTTAGCATCCACGTGGAGCTCAGGCATTTTATTGCCCAAGCTCCTGGCATTGGCAGGGACTACCTTCCACCTTTCCTATACTTCCATTTCTCCTGCTCGTGTTCCCATGGGGATTCCATTTCCCTGGTCTGCACTTTACCAGTTGGCATTTCCGCATTCCTCCAGCTCCCGGGGTGGAGAGAGTCCTCCTTATCGGACCCCTCGACAGCCTTTTCTCCCATCCTCCCCTTCACAAGTTTAAACCCCACTTTTCACCAATGAACCCTCTATTTTCAACTTAAGGATTCCTCCTCCAAATTGAGATGGAGCCTATCTCTAGCATACAGCTCCTTATCTTCCCAGGTCTCCCCAGTCCCCATCAACCCATACTCTGGCCTCACACCACCCTGAGCCACTAGTTTATCTCCCAATCTTCCTTTTGTGTTCCCCACTAGCCCTTGGCACTGCAGGATTTCGAGAAGGAAATTGTGCATCCTATGTCATGACAGACCCCTGACAAGCGCCTGAACCTTTGCCTGTATCTCTAGCTCGCTATTTCCCTCAATGTCATTTGTACTCAGGTGGACCAGTATGTCCGGGAACCCCACAATCCTTACCAGCTGATATACCTCGTGCTTGGCCTTGTGCACCGTTAGTCCAGGGAAGCATTTTGTTCTAACTGGCCAGGCTTCTCCTCCTATCCCATATGATACCCCTGATCATAGAATCCCCAACAGGAGCACTCTGACCGCCTTCTTTCCTCCATTTCCCCTTCCATGTCCCTCATCCTTTCTACCGCCCCTCCACCCAGCCGGCTCCTTGTTCCTCCCCTATCTGGGTGCCACATGCTGCCCCTCCTTATTTACTCCTGGCCACCCCTCCTCCGATCCTATGCCTCTCCTCCTCGCGAGTATCCTTCTGTACCTCGTTAACTCCCCCCTCACTGCTCGCGACTGGTCCTTCTCCCCCATCTGCTAAACTAGCCTGGCTCATTCTCCCTTCCTTCCTGTCTCCGTTTAGTCCCTCCTTGCTTGTCGTGCTCCCCTGGCCCGAACCCTCAGCTCCCTTTACTGTATCCTCCTTGTACTTCTGGTCCTTCTGCTTGCCCTTTCCTTCCAACTGGTCCTTCTCCTTGCACTTTCCTCCCTCTTCCTCCTGCCCCTCCTGCTCTGATTCACTGCTCTCCCCATTTTCCTGCATTCCAGGTTCCCCCCTGTTCCTCCTGCTATCCGGCCCCCGCCTCCTGCCCCCCACTCCCTTTTCATCTCTAACCACCCATGTCATGGCTACATCACCCCTCATCCTCAAGCAGAAGAAGAGAATTGAAGTGGTTACTGAGCGTAAGGTCCGATCCACCTCCCCGCCTTGCTTCCTTCTGTCCAGCCCCAGCCATCTGCCTACTTCCCTGAGAATGTTGTCCCTCTGGCCCCCCCCTTTGTGAGGGTCCCTAGTTACCTGCCTGCTTCCTTGGTAGTGTCCTCCTTTTGGGCCCCCTCTGCCAGGGTCCCTATGTGACCCCAGCGTATTATCCTGCACTCCTTTACCCATGCCCCCACCCCTAGTGCTTGGTGCAACCCCGTGGGAGATCCCCTGCCCTCTTCCCCAACCATACCTCCCCCCTTTCCCCAGCTGTCTCCTAATCCCTGCAACCTCCTCCCTAAGCTGTGCCTGCTGGTAGCACACTGGGCAACCACCGTACTTCCAAGCCCAGTCCAGTATCATGGCTGCCCCACACCCTGTGCACCCCACCACCCTCCCAAAGATGCCGGCCCTAACAACGTGTGGTCCCATCCCCCTCCAAGTAGGTTTCCTTGGGTGAACCACCAGGTTTCCCACTAGTCCAAGATACACCTCTACTGCCTAATCAGGTCACCCACTAATCCTAGACACAGTCCCACAGTAAACTGGTACCCCTGTTACTAGGTGCAGTACAACACAGTAAACTTATAAGGGAAGTGAACAACTCCCTAAGCACCTCTCTCCCAGCCTTTAAATCCAACCCCCAGTGGCTAGAACTACATGAGCTACACCTGCAGCCTTTTCTCCAATTGCAGGGCAGGTGTTCCCATAAATAAGCAGAGGTCTGGGGAGGGAGGGGTGGGGAGTGTGGGTCTTGGGCCTACACCTGACTCTCGAGAGAGAGTATATCAGCCCTGTGTCTGCCCCTCCAAGCCCTGCAGCCAAAGAACCAGCCCCAAGCAAATCCCACCAGATAGGTTTTAAATCAGAAGAAATAGGCCTCCACCAGCGCAGCCTGTTACACAGTGAAACATCCAACAAATGAGCCCACTTACAGCTACCAAACCAGTTTTCAAACTTCCAACAGCCCCAAAAACAATACCCTGCTAGCCCCTTAGAAGTAAGAAAAAAAGAAATAACCTTCTACCAAGTAAAATCTACAAGAAACCCTGTAAAAACAAGAAGAAGCAGCTACTGTACTGGAACACAACTGATCCTGTCCCCTTCTAGTTCCTACTGCACCCATTTTGGTATCATCTGCGAACAGACTCACCCTGCTCACCACTCCATGTGTGATGTCAGAGATGAAGAGCCCAAATAGCACCAGGCCCAGTACCGAGCCCTGCGGCCCCCTGCTCATCACTGGTCTAGGTGTTGATAATTCCACCACCACCATCTGTTGTAGCCTCCCATGCAGCCAGTTTGTAGTCCAGTTTGCCATCTTCACGCCCACTCCGACACCAGCTAGCTTACCCTCAAGCCACCCATGAGGTACTGAATCGAAGACCTTGCTGAAATCCAAGTAAAGGACATCTACTGCATGGCCCCTATCCAGCTCTTTGTTACCCAGTCATAATATTGTATTAGGTTAGTTTGACAGGACTTCCTCGATACAAACCCATGCTGCCTCACATCCTGGAGGAGATTGTCCTCTAGAAATGACACCAGCCTCTCCTTCAGTATCATCTCCATAAGCTTGCCCACTATGGAAGTGAGACTGACCGACCGATAATTGCCCGGTTCATCCCTTGGGCCGCTGTTGTGTATCAACACCACATGGGCCATCCTCCAGTCCTGAGGCACACATTCCATATCCAGGGAGGTGCTAAACAGATCTGCCAAATTTTCCAACAGCACCTCCGCCATCTTCCTCAACACCCTGGGGTGGATGCCATCCGGCCCTGGTGCCTTGTCCAAATTTAGTGCCCTCATTCCCACTAATACTCTACTTCCCTCAATCATTCCATCCATCACCTCTTTCCCTTCCTCGACACCCTCCCAGTCCAAGATGGTAGTGGTCCCCCCTTCTCCTGCATGAACACTGAGCAGAAGTATTCATTTAGTGCTTCTGCTTGTTCCTCTCCCTTTTCCATCCACTCCCCACCCCTCTTTATCCTCACTATGTAATCCCTGCACTTCCTTTTCTCTCTGACATATCTGAAAAAAACGTTCTTCCCTTCTCTTAATTCCCTGTGCTAACATTAGCTCCCTTGAGGCCTTAGCTTCCCTCACCCTCTTGGTCACTTCCTTGGACCATCTTGCATACTTCTCCCTGTCCTCCTCCTTCCCAGTCCTTCTGAACCTCTGGTATGCAGCTCTCTTTGCCCTCACCCCGCTCCCTCACCTCACTATTTAACCAGCATGGTTTCCTTGCTCTGCTTCTCTTACTCTGTAACTTGGTGCAAGTTTCCGTTGCCTCTCTAATCCCCCATTTAATAATGTCCCATTTCTGCTCCGCTTCCATCCCTGGCCCTGTGCCCTCAAGTTTCCCTTTCAGTATCTCCTACATCCTCCCGAAGTCTGCCCTCCTGAAGTCCACCATCTTTGTTAGTGAGCCCCCTGACTCCCTGCTCATCGTGATAGTAAACCACACCATTTGGTGATCGATATTAGCTAGTGGGTCCTCCACCCTTAAATCCCTCACTGCCTCACTATTCGACAGTACCAAATCTAGCATGTTACTTAGCCTAGTACGTCCAGTGACTAGCGGTGTCAGGAGTCTCTCCTGGATCGCGTCCAGCAGCACCTGCTCCCTAGCACTGGAGGTGACCAGAGTGCTCCAGTCAATCCCCGGCAGATTGAAGTCCCCCATGATGACCACATTCCCCTTCCTACATACCCTCCTGATTTGTTCTGCTAACTCCCTGTCCAGCTCCTCTGCCTGGGACGGCAGCCTGTACACCACCCAAAACCTCAGCTTCCTACCCTTGGAGTCCAGGAGCTGCATCCAAATTACCTCCGTTCTCCTTTCCTCACCCTCTTCCCTTGTACATTTGATCCCATGAATGCAGTTATTTATTTCAATTCCTTTGATTCATGGGTGCATTTTTTTATTGCCAGTGCTAAGGGTTCAATGAAAAGGGCAAAAAGCAAAGGGGATATGGGGGAACCCTGTCTGGTACCACTAGATAGAGCAAATGCTTCTGCAAGATCTTGATTTGTTTTAACGTTTCTAGTTAGTTTAGAATAAATATATTGAATCCACTTTAGAAATGTAGTATCTAAATGAATTGTTTTCAAAACTTTGAATAAAAAAGCCCAATAGACCCAATCAAGGGGCCTTCACTACATCCAACAAAAGAATCACGGAGTTATCCCTTGAGGTGCTAATTGTTTATCTGTTTATTGGGAAACATTCAGAAAGACCTTTGAGTCAAATACTCATTTGCAAAGGTTCCACGTCATACATTAAAGCACTGAGCAAACATTTGCTAACAGAGATGACAGTACAGTATAATACATAATGAAGAATTACATTACATGGCAGTCAAGGGTTGATTAATGCTCCCCTAATATTGTGATTCATCCTTCTTCCCTCAATGAAGCCAATGTGATCCTTATGTATGATCGATGGGGCTATTTTTGTCAGTCTGCTTTCTAAAACGTTTGTAAAAATGTTATAATCTGTACTGAGGAGTGAAATTGGTCTGCATGTTTTTTGTTGTAATGATGGTTTGCCTTTTTTAAAGATCAATGATATTATGGCTTCACCGAAGGAAGAAGAGCCACTAGCTGATTTATCTTACAGAAGAGTTTAGTTAGTAAAGGTGTAAAGGTATCAATTAACTTTTTATAAATTTTTTTTTTTTTTTTGGAACTCCGCTTTATTTCATCAAAAGCAAAACTTAGAGTGATACATTTTAGGAATAAAAGTCCACAGGCACAATCAAATGGCTCACTTCAGTCCACGCATCTAAACAGATCTAATAACATTTAGTATGTGCTTATTAGGATCTATAAGGAAAATTGTGAACAGTGCTGAAGTCTGCTGCATGAAAAGATATGCTGGATTTACCATTCCCCTCAACATGAGGATTGTTTCTAAATTAATATTAATGACTTAAACAACATACTGGGCTGAACTGCCCAGTTCCAACCTATGGCCATATATGTGCCCCTACCCCCCCAAGGACTGCTATACTATAGGCATCTGCTAATTTAAAGCTTTTGGCATCCCAGGTAATCACAAGCCCCTTACCACCAACAGTCCCCTGCCCTCCTCAGGAGAGTCAAACCCATACTAAACCTATAATCTACTGTTCTCTCCTGTTCAGGAGCCAGGTCTCCCATCCTCACCACCTTGCTTCATACTGATCATGGTGAAGCCTTAATTTTGCTGTCAGGGCATCCATTGTTAATACCTCCTTAACCCACTGGATCCACTCACCCAGGGTGGGGGGGCTCCTGCTCTAACCATCTTGCCATAATACATTTAAGGGCAACTGCTATTAGGGTCAACATGACTCCCCTAGTGTCCCCCCTCTGATGTGTAGCCGTTGGGAGCCCCAGTACCCATTCCTCAAATTTTAGAGGAAGGAGGACTCTGGTGATGTCCTGTATCGCCATCTGACTGGACTGCCAGTATCCGGCTAAAACTGGACAGCATCAAAACATATGCCAGTGATTCCCTATTCGACCACAAGCCGGCCAGCATGCTGCTGAGCCGAAGTGCTGTAGTGACATGTGACTGATGGTGCATGAAAAGTTTTTATAAGTTTCTGATGGGAAACCATCCCTTCCAGGAGACTTTCCATTAGATAGCTATCTAATTGACATCCTAATTTCTTGGGGAGAAATATCAGTATTTAATCTCTCTATCTCGTACTGATATCTCCTGCATATGTTTTTTTTTACTAAAAAAATCTGAAATTTTCTTTTGGTCTGCAGTTTGGTTGGGAGTATATAATTCTGAGTAAAACCTCTCGAAAGCCAGATTCATATCTTTTATATTAGTTATTACTGTATTGTGTTCTAGTTTACTTACATAAATTGTCCCCTGACTTTGCTCACACCTCATCTGTAAAGCTAGAAGTTTCTCTGGATCAGAAAAGAAGTAATATGTTGCTCTTTCCCTAAGTATTGCTCTCTTAGCATCCAGATTGATTATTTATTTTTATTTTTTTTATTTTATACATTTGTTTACCGGGTAGGTACAATGAGCCAAAGGCCCATTTTCATGTACGACCCGGGGACCGAATACATATACAGTCAAGATAAAGAACCTCTGTGCGCAAACACTGAGGCAAGGGTTACCCCAAAGGGCATTTGGCTGGGAAGCCAAGTTTCAAGAAAATACAAAATCACACATGCCCCCACAATGCAAAGCATCATGGGCTGCATATGCAAATCACCACAGAATGTTGTGCTATATGTTATACAGTCAAGATGTTTACAATTAACAAAAACTCTCATCACAATACAATACAACAGTAAACATACATTACCAAATTACAAATATGCAAAATAAATAATGTATATAAAATAATCATTGAAAACAGCAACAATGCAATTTATCTAAAAAATAATTTTAAAAGTTTGATGACAAACATTTTCATATAAAACAATAGGAAGCTCATTCCAATTTTTAGCAGCAGAGTAAGTAAACGAACCAGCCCCCATTTTAGTCTTAGTCTTTGGGACCTTTAACTTAATTTGTTGATCAGAGCGAAGTTCCCGTGAATTTATTTTAATGTGTAAAAGTGAATATAATGGAGAAATCTATACCCTGACGAAGAACTTTATCTGTTAGTAAACATAGACTGTATAGATAACCCATCCTGGGAGGAAGCCAGGCAGATAGTCTATACAGCTCACAGTGATGAGTAGAATAGGACAACTTAAAAGTAAATCTACAAATACCATGAAACACATTAATAAGGAGAGATAACACTCTATTAGACAAGTTAGTAAAAGGAAATGCATTGTAGTTCAACTGTGGTAATAAGACACCCTCAGCTATTGCACGTCTTGCTGGTAAAGTCAACAGGGATTGAAACTTGAATAATACACCAAGTCTCTGATTTATCTGATGAGAAATACATTTTACATGATCAGAACATTTTAGGTGTTGATCTAACAAGACTCCAAGATATTTAAATTGTTTTACCTGCTCCATCCCATTACCCCACAAATCAGAGATGGATAAATTCTGAGATCTATTTAATCTAATTCTAGATCCAAAAAGCATACATTTTGTTTTCGTATTATTTAATGCCAAACAATTCCCTTTTAACCACCCACATAGAATAGCAAAGTCTTTATTTAAGGACTTATTTATAAGTTCAACAGAAATTGAACTTTTATACAAAATAATATCATCTGAATAAATCAGGCAATGTGTATCATTCAATAAATATGGAATAACATCTACAAATACTGTAAACAACAAAGGGCCCAAACGGACCCCTGGGGCACCCCCTGTAACAAAATTTTACTAGTTGAGAAAGCTCCATTTAGTCCTACTTTAAGTGGACGATCAGACAAATAACTATGAAACCAATCAACAGCAATCTGTGTCATACCATAACTTCAGAGCATCCTAATCAACAAAGGATGACTTACTAGATCAAAGGCCTTGGACAGGTCCACGAACACAGCACCAGTGAGCAAACCCTCATCCATAGCTACACTGGTGTGGTTCGTGAACCTGGCCAAGGCCGTCCCTGTCCCATGATACTTACGAAACCCGTGCTGATCAGGAGTCCTAAGACCATTATCTTGTAAACTGGCAGTAAACTGCTCATTCACAAGTCTCTCAAAAATTTTACCCAAAGGTGGCAAAAGAGAAATAGGACGATAATTGTCCATGTCCATTTTATCACCAGATTTGTAAATAGGTTTGATTACTGTCTGTTTCCATACATCAGGGAAACATCCAGTAAGCAAAGACAAATTATAAATAGAAGTAAGTGGATAAGTAATATATTCAGAAATCAATTTTAAGAACCAGGTTTCAAGTTCACATGCACTTGAACAAATTGACATGTGTTTCAAAAGATAGTAAACCCGATATGGTTCAATAAATGAAAAAGAAAAAGAACCAGATTCAGAAACAACATGAGATTGTCTATCTGTCTATTTCTTTTTTTTTTTTTTTACATTTTTTTATTAGGCACGAGGACATGTATACATTATACAAGACATTTTACATAGATATATTCGTTCGGTTTATATAATTATACATTGGACTTTAAAAAAAACTCTCACCCAGCATCAGCACTAATTAATCACATGAACTAGACAAGTCTCGTTTTAACATTTCTCCAGTATTGATTTGATTAGCTTCAGGGAACAAAGTCTGAATAAGTGCTTAACTGATACATAATCCATTTTCTCCATTTTGTATCAAATACCTCCACTCTATCCCATACTCTGGCCACTATCCTCCCCATCCTATATGATTATATTTATTTCTGAGTGTGGATTCGTTTAAATGCACTTGAAGATTCAGGGCACATTGTGCTGAGCTCCACGTCCCCCTCATTAAAAGATCATTTTTTAATTTCCTGATTTTCTTTACTATTTTATCATTTTTTGTTTCCAGTCATTCTAGGAAAATGAAAAAGCACTGTTTTTAAATGAATGCGAGTAAATCTGAGTATTTTTTAAAGGCACAATTCTCAGAGACTTACAGAAATTGCTTTACTTTCATTGACAGCATCGTGGTGACATCGGCGTTGCACTTGTCAGATATCGATAGTAGATCATTTGAAGAAGCTGAATCTGAAATGGAGATATCAATAGTAGATAATCTGAAGCTGCAGGCAAGCAAAAAGACTATGAAAGAAGCTGGCATAACTGACACTGAACGCCCACTGACAGAAGAAGTCTGCGCTGTCCCTATATTAAATCTAAACAGGTTGTCTATACAGATGGATTCTGTGCACTCTATGATGGCTGATTTAAATTTCTTCACTTAAAGAACTAAAAGAGGATGTCAAGAAAAACAAAAAGAAGATTTTAGATACTGAAGCCAGGATCTGAAGTGTGGAAGATAAAGTGGAAAAAGATTCAAAAGACAATATGAAGAACACTCATAGGATTAACAAAGCTAGAAAGAGAGGATGGAGGACCAAGTAGCAAGGAACCAAAGAAACAATTTAGGACTTATCAGTATCCCTGAAGGTCAGGAGGGTTCTGATACTATTTCCTCCATAAACAAAAAATAGTAAAGATGACGTGATTGAATGTGTACACAGATCATTAAAACCAAAGTCAAGCAAGGGCGAAAAACCCAGACCAACAATACTTTGGGTAGGATATTCAAAAGGGTTCCGCATGGCGCAACAGGGTTGTGCCGTGCACAACCCACCAGTGGGCCCTGGCATGATATTCAAAGGGGCAAGTTGTGCTGCACAACACCCGATGCACCAGGGCGCATCGGTAATGTATGCGGCACAAATGCAGGGGGTGTGCCCATGCATATACAGCACATCCCGATATTCAGCCCGGGATGTGTGGTGCATATGCTGGCACAACCCTGCCTTGCACCACTCACAGAGGTGCAAAGTTGTGCCTGGGGAAAACTAGGAGCAAGTCCTGGCCACCCACAGGTGAGCTTCCATATTGCAGGGCGTAACACGGCAGCCGCCAGCCATGGGGAGGCCATCCACCCACCCAGGACACTGTCTACTAGCCCGATCACAGGCATATGTTAGAATTATCCCTGGTGGTCCAGTGGACCACCCCAGTGCCCGATCATGGGCAGAAATCGCAAACACATCCCTGGTGGTCCAGTGGTACCCCCTCCCCACCCACCCACTGTGGTCCCCTGCCACCCAGCACCCCCAGTCAACGGCGGGCAGCAGCACCCCACCTGCATGCTGCCTGCTGACTGACAGCACAAGTACTGTCACAGTACGCCTATTGGTCCAATGTCGGCACAATGGACGACATACCATTAGATTATACTACAAGGTTCGATATGTGAATGAACGATTCATTCACATGTCAGGCCTGTGTAGTGCAGTCCCTCATGCTAGCTCAAATAGAGTAGCTAGTTTTAATTGGTACTGTGGTCAAGACGCTGCTGTATGGACTACCAGTTATTAGTGACTTTAAGGTTTCACTGGTTCTTCATTGGATGACCAAGGACCAGGTTGGTAGTGGTGACTGAAAGTTTCTGAGGGTCCTGGCCAATGAAGGTGCTGAGCTGTGAGGAGCAGAGAGGATTGGAGACTGCAGAATCTGTTCCTGTTTCCAGAGAAGATCCCTGTTAGCATGAGATACGCCAAAGTTGCCAGGGATTGGGGAGTTTACATTGCAAAAAAATTAATACTGTGCTCAGCTGGCCCGCTGGTGCAGTGATAGTGCTACTGCTTGTGACACCGCCAACACAGGTTTGAAAACAAACACGGGAGTCAGAGGGCTGGCTGGGGGGATTGAGTGTCTTATGGACTGCTCTTGTTATCCAGGGGGGAGGGGAGAAGCACACCATGCTCAATTGGACCTTAGCGGAGGCTAGGGGTCTGAGAGCTGAGGCTTACATGCTTACATGTTTGGGAGGCATGGCAGACGTTCGACCATACACCATCACATCACCGTATGCCACGCCTCCCTGGGGGACTAGCACACAGAAAAATTACCAGACTGCGCAGGAGGACGTCACCCCCACCAAGCCCCATACAGTGGGCCGATGCACTCTTTCCCTGGATTAGCTTAAGTCTCTGATCAGGGAGTACTGGCCCCTCCCTGACAGCTCTGCCCAGGGGGGTAAGTCAGGGTGAACTTCAGGGGCAGAGGGTAAGGCCCGGGGGATGGGTGGCAGGGGATGGACCAAACGAGAGCCAGCTGGTAGCCAAAAAATTAAAATACTACACTCAGTGGAGTGTTCTTTTTGCTTTTACCCCAAGATGAACTTGGCTAATATAAAGGACAGAGCGATGAGCGGAGCAATGAGCAATGGAGCACAAGAGGTCAGATAGGTGGGAAAGTAACTGAGAAGTTTGACTGAGGCAACTGCTAAGACCTTTGGGGACAAGAACTCTGGGAAATGCAGAGCAGAAACTCTTCGTGAGAGTATATAGTCAATCAATCAATACTTTATAAAAAGGCGCCTGTACACCACATAATAAAACAATATTAATAAAACAATAAATTAACCACACAATAAGATATTAAAAATCATTATATAGTAAATGGCTTCATGCCCCAGTGAGCTCCCAACACTTTAAGCCCTGTAACTGGTCTATAACAGAGTTTTCATTTGCTTCATTTACTTCATTTTGCATAAAGGGTGACTGACCTAAGGTGATTCTTCACTCAGAGGAACTGTTAACTTATCTTGTATGTGTGGATCATTTGCTAAAAGAATCAAAAGCTTGTGGCATAAGACTCTATAAAGAAACAAAACAATAGTGGACTTGATTTTTTACGAAGGGAAATTCAATATCCCTCATATTTGAATTTTCTGACATTAATAATAATAAAACTTTATTTTTAAGGCACTTTTCAAAAAATCAAGGCGCCATACAAAATACATAGATAAAATTCCAATCATTGCAATAAAACAAGTAATTAAAATATTACAATCAGACTCCTTGTGTAACTAGTAGTTTTGTTATGTATTCTTTCTTATTAAAATTTTATTGACTTGAACTTGATTGATTGAACAATAACTTTTATTCAGATGACTGGGTGAATGATACGAATCAAAACTTATTATAGTGATACCATATGCAATGTTATATTGTATCTGGCTCAAACGCACCCCGCAGGTCAGGCCCTCTGCTCCCACAGTGCCAAACCTCGAAGTGCAATATGTGAACAGGAGACGAACAGGGTAACCCTCCTGTCTGTTTTGGGTGCGAATCACCTACTAGCCTTGAGTCCTGGTGTCAAATATGAATCTTTTTCCGTTAGCACACCCAGTTAACAGGCTCAGATATGTACCCTATTTGGGGGATGTAGTATAATACTTCACCCAGTGGGCACCTAGCCAGGTTCACAAGTCTACAGGGTTTTAAATAATTGATTAGCGTTTTTTTCCTTGGGACAATACTAACTGTACAGAAAGTATTTATATAGGTTTTCTAGAAGTGTTATGTTTGTTAAACACAGTGAGGCAAGTGTTATGCATTTTCACAATGTTTTAGAACTTTTATGAGCAAAACACAAATCAATTTATGGAATTAAATAAAACCCTGGTCTACCCTTATGAGTCAATTTGAGACCTAGGTATATTCTTTCCTTAGCAAGATAGTAACACATTTAAGCCCTTAACAGTTCTTGTCAGAATTATTAACACTTTTCCAGCATTCACATGCAAAAGAAATTGGGAATGCACAGGTACAATTTCAAGGAAAATAGTGTTTACTAATAATTGAAAATAGGTAAAATACAAAACACAGAACATATAACAAAAGTACTTACAGTCTGAACATAAAGTGGAATTTTGCAGAAAACACAATGCCTGACTACTTAAAGTTCTAGCCTAGTTAAGTTCCAGTTGGGAGTTACCTACAGAAGTGCCTTTTTGGAATTCAGAGCTTGAAGTGTCCCACTCCTTTGAGAGTCCAGAAAAAGAATTGTGTTTCCCCTCAGATGCTTGGCAGTCTTGAAAGACAATCTCTCCACCTCCTTGTGATGTCACAGCACATGAGGTCACTGTTTGTCCTGACATTAATTTTGTAACCTGATCAAGTACTGTATATCCGAAGGTGTCATTTTACTGTTTGCTGAACATCTGCAAAGTTAGCAATTTTTAAAATATGACAGTCTCTCTTTGATCAAAGCATTTCTTTTGATCTTTCTCTATCAGTTTCCTGGCCCACAAAATGATTTCAGGATTTACAAGTTAACAGGAATCTGTTAAATGTCCTGGTTCCGTATGGGTGATAAAATGCATACTTTGTCCCCAGCAGAACAAAGTAGGAATATTTTACGATGTGTTATCACCTGGCATTTGAAAGGAAACCCTTTGAGTTAAAACAGAGCAGGAAAACAGCCATCTGCTACAGTAGGGCTGTGCTGAGGTCAAAGGTCAAGCATTCTTACACTTGCTGGCTGTTATCCCCTAAGCAGACATTAACATCCCATTTTTATATCACAAATATTATACAACGTAATTATTAGAGGGTTTATCACGTTACAGTATCCATTTAGAGAAATAATGAGTAGTGAATAATGTGGGTAGTGTTTTGAGAGATTTATAAGTCTCCTCTAAATTATTAACTGCACTTTTTCTCTGACTAGTCCTTTAAAGTAAAAATAAATTTGGGTTCCACTTTTTCCCCCATTGCTGATTGGAGCTGGTTTAAATAGGGATGCATGTAGATGCCAATAAACCTCAAGATCAGTTAGTGTTGAGGAACAGTCTAGTGAAGCTCCAGTGGTGTGTTTGCCACCATACCTCTGCAAGGGACCATCCATAGGCTCTAATAGGGTGTTGATTAGAAAGTCACAGTCAGGAAAGTTAGTGGCCATTGAGTCTGAAAGTAGGACAAAATGCCTGGACATATGGGAGCACGTACAATCTGCTGGAACCTGCATATAGTTTCCAACTGGTAGCTGGCATCTAATTCCTGCCATGATTGGTGATAAGGGCACGGAGCAGCATGTGCTGCATGGTGCCCTTTGGAATTTCATTGATGATGGCAGGTTTTACTGGCAACATAGGATGATTTAATGTGTGGTTAGTGAGTGTGTTTTCTGCCGTTCTTGCCTGGGGCAAAGTACACCTGCGAGTTGACCTTGGGCCCAGTTATGGGGCCTGGAGGTAGTGTCTCAATTTCATCCTCTGGTGAGACTTTGGGATGGTTCATCGCATGAGGTAGTGTATGGCTAGTATAGCTGGTTGCCCAGAGGGTCTTCTCTGTACAGAAGTGATTTGGGCTAACATGCGCACCTAGCTATTGCCCTAGGAGGTCATAATTGTACAAGGTTAAGGTATGGGCCCACAAGGGGCCAAAAGAGTACAGAGATGGGACACCTTTTCTAGTAGTATAGAAGCAAGTTTGATCTATAGGGCCGTATGTGGAGTCTAATAAATGATGCTATGTGTCTGCTACAAGTAGGTTTATTTAAGATCTTTTTAGGGAGGCAGACTGTCGTCTTAGCCACTTTAGCTGACTTTTTTCTCTGGCCATGTGACTGAACCCATGCTGGTTTATTGATGAGGTCAGAACAGTCCTGTGTACCAACCCTGGGCCTCTTTGTGGTAAACCTGCCACAACTTATACAGTATAGATCTCCCTTTGAAGAGGAGTTATGGCTGGTCATGGGCAGCTACAGGTGATATGAAGAAAAGGAGCTCTCTGTAGTGTCCTGCTCGGTAGCATATTCTGGGTCTCCTTTTCCCCAATTTTGCTGCTTGAGATCTTTATTGGGCTGGTCGGCCTGCTGTGTTCCTTTTCTTTTTAATGGGATGACATACAGTTGCATCATAAGATTGTTCATCCTTCATTTAGGTAATCTGGAGGAACCTAGGCCAAGTTGTTGAAGATATTTGGATTTGTTTATGTATTTATGAATGTTTAGGTATTGCAAATATGAACATTGTACATTTGTATGCTTTTTCATGTATGCACGTATGTCTGGTAATATCATAATGGCTTGTAGCTGATCGATTATGCTTTTCAAAAACAACAACATTCATTCATTGTTTGTAGTATGTTGTAATCTTGGTTACAGTGACTGGCTGTGCTGAGATTTTATGTAGTACCTGACTTGGCATTGGTAGCAATTATATGTTGGAACTGGGAAGGATGTATTATTGTTGTCATCAAGTGCAAACAGCAGTGGCGCACTGTTTATTTTATTATTGACTGCACTTCTCTGATGTATGACTGCCTGAATGACAGCCAGTAAGATATCTTTCATTTCTTGTTTAAAAGGTTGCTTAATAGAAGAAAAAGTAGCAGGAGATAGTACCACCTGTTGGGCCAGGTAGTGTACGACACCATAGTACACTGGGACATGCAATGCAGCTGCATCATATGAGTAGGGTGGGTGGGCTCTTACAGCTGCTCATTTGATCATTAGCCATTTTTTTGGTCTAGTCTCCTCTGGAACATCCAGAAAAAGAATATACCTATCATTAATAAAAAAAAAATATCTTAGCTGCTTGGTATTGGTAGGCAGTAGGTACTGTACTTGTATCTCTCCCCCCCCAGTACTTATGGACCCAAGCAGGTATGCCACCAATTGAGGCCATGACGAAACTACTGATTGCTTTGCTTTAGCAGTTTTACTTTATTTTTCATACAAATAATGAATTAAACGATTCCATTTGGGTCTCTGTGCTAAATATTACACAGTTTGGCCCCCTTTTATGCATTTTATCACATTTATTCAAATATGTTCGCCATAACACATGACAGTGTGTGCATTATGTTAGATCGCCACATGCCCTGGGTGCATTGTGAGGCCTCAGGCTGAGTGCCTTCAACCACCCAGGAAGTGTGTCAATTAAGGAATAAGGCATGACAGGGAGTGCGTTATGGTGGGATAACGACCCACCTCAGGTGATTGAAGCATGAGGCAAAGCTGAGTGCTTCCAACACTTGAGAAGGGCCATTATCCCACCATAATGCACCCACTGGAGTGCCTTATTGAGATTATGAAATGGCTCCATTTAAGTAAATAGATTTTTTTATATGCTGTGTACTAAAAATTAAGAAGAAAAATGCCTAAAAATTAAAATCAAAAGTACAAAGAAAGTGAAAAATAATCCAAATTGGAAAGTGTAGTTTTAACAGTTTGCCAGTAGGTGGCACCAAAGCTGCATATAAGCAGCTGTTTCTAAGTGGACTGAGTAAGGGCAAAGGAAGGGCAGGTACCAGCTTCAGATGCAAGCATAGCATGTGAACAGAGGCCACCATGTTCATCGTCTGTCGGTCGGATCAGGGTCATAACAGGCTCTGGGGCAATGGTGGTACAGCAGGCCATGTTAGCCATGCAGGAAGCCGTGGTTGAATTGATCAAAGTGGCAGGTAGCTAAGCCTTTTTTTAGTGCAGTGCAAGGCTATATGTTTTAAAACGGTATATCTTCAATATTTAAGTTTTGTAAGGAGTCTCCAGTGAGCAGATGATGGTGGAGTGGCAGCAGGAAACAAGCAAATGGAAAACAGTGGAGATGTAACTGTTGTACCACTTAAGGTAAACAAATTTTGTTTTTAAACAGTACTGATTTTGGAGGACAGCAGACCATATTGATATGTTCCTTGCTAATCGGGTCTTAAGAGGGAAAGAAACCAGTGCCGCTACATTAGTTGTGGGTATTTTGCAAAGTGGATTCATTCGATGTCAGTGCTATGTTCACATTGTGTGAGGGCTACTTTCAGCCGGGCTGTTGTGCTGGGATAACAGTCCCACTGAAAGTAGCTCTCAGCCAATCAGGATTCAGCATTCTTCTTAGCCATTTCATAATCTAGCATAATGAACACCTTGGCATGTGTTATTGCGCTTATACAATAGGTTTAAATACCAAAAGTTGAATAAAAAAACAAGAAACTTGTTTTTTTGTTCAGATATGGTATAATTTTATTAGATATCCTTCAACTATGGGAAGGGGAGAAAAAATAGGTCCCTTTTTTGTTTTAAAGAATTGCTTTTTGTGAACTGTAAATTACTTCATTGGTTAGGAAACATACAGTTGAAAAGTTGCAAACATTGAATACTGTAGCTTGTGTAAGTGGTTTAAACCCAAAATTTAATATTTCAAAACATTTGAGTAACCTGCAGAACAGATTCAAAGTCCAGCTCTAACACTTTTAAAGCTTATGCTGCATCGTGAACTTGATGCTGTACTGCAGACAAGAGAATGTTTTAAACATTTCCCAATTGTGATTTTTTTTTTTGAACATTTGAGTAACCTGCACAATGGATTTAAAGTCCAACTGTAACATTTTTAAAGCTTAACAGTTTTTTTTTTCGTTGTTGTCATGCTGTTCTCGTTCACATATCATGTTAGGCTTTGTTCTTTGCTTACTTGCTGCATAGTGTATGAAATGAACAGTACCTTGATTTACAAAGTTCGGTAAGAAAAACAGGCTGTTGAATGTTGACATTGGTTCATTATGAGTTGGAAGATTTGCAGGACTGATGTTTACTATTGTATGGAAATTTTGGGGGAATTCATGCCAATAATACAAATCACAAATAACACACATGACTCAGACAGTTGTTAGGAAAATTTCCTTGTTATACAGTTTAGTACACAAATAGCATTACAAAGCATAGCATAATCCTGTCGACTACCATTATAAAGTGGTCAGCTTAAAGAGATAGGAATCTGGCCAAATATTACCTTTCCCTGTTGAGAACAGCAGCAGGAGGTCATCTTAAGCTGGTATCCGCATTTCAAATCTCTGTCTCTCTTGGGCCCATATTTATACCCAGCTTCATGTATAGTTGCGTGTTAATATACAAGGATCCTCATGTAACTAAGGTGTCTGAGTTCCAAGGACTGCTTGTTATTCCACTGCATGTAAGATGAATCTCGCATGTCGTCCTTGGATGTAGTAATCATTTCCCCCTTATCAGTAAAGTAACTAAGCAATTTGCTTATGCTGTTGCTTCTCCTCAGGAATAGATTACCTTGGTATGTAAAAAACAACTAAGTTTTGCAATTTGGTAAGTTTCCACATCTGCTGTTCTCTGAAATTAGGGTGTGTGTTTGTGGGTGGGTGCTTATGAAGCTGACAATCTAGCTGAGAGAAAGCCTATTGTGCAGCTTATACTAATAAGCCATCTGTATAGATATATGCAATATCCTTTATGCAGCACTATTTATTTATTCATAACTAGGATTACAATTACCTTTGGACCAGGGGTTCTTTTTCAAAGGTTCCACATCAAGAGAGTGAGAGTAAATTCAAGTACAAATCACTTAATAAAGAAATGGAGTAGTGATTATACATAAAGACAATGAGGTAAAATAACAGAGGTGGTACACTGTGGGAATATGGGGTGATACAATGATTCATAGTGAGGACAAAAGTATATGGAGCAGAAATTATACAGTTACAAGTGATATAAACATCTTCAGGTGTGTATGCAGTGACAGAAGACTTAGGTTAACAGTGGGGACAACTAGTATTGACAAACAGAATTATGCAGTCCTATATGAATACAGACATTGTCAAACAAGTAAGCAGTCTCATGGTAGACTTTAAGTAACAAGTAGTTAAGAGGAGGGGGAGAGATAAAGGGAAGGAGCAAGGGGAAGGGGTGACAGCAGAAAGGTGGGGAGACAGAGCTATGAAAGGGGGCAGGGCGAGGAAGAGGGGTGATTAAGGTGGTAGAAGGTGAAAGGAGGATGGCAAGGGGTAAGGCTGGATTTAAAGGACACAGTCCACTTACATAGCTAATAATCTAATGAGCTGTATCCTTACACTAGGCTTACTGGGCTGGCATCTGTTAGTATTGTCAGGACTCATGTAGGCTCGGAAGTTGACATCATCATCGTTCCTAGTCAGGCAGGATCGGGTCTTCTGCTTGTCATAGTGGGAGAGAGACTGGAGGAATTGCTTCCTTTGTAGGAGATTTGCATTAGGTTTGCATTATTTCTTCAAGAGGGCAACTTGAATTTTGGCCACTGATGTGCTCCATTATCAGCGTGTTGTTTAGAGGTGATGGGGAGGACGTTTCCATTTGCATCAGGGAACCACCGAGGATATTGCTCCACTGCTGGTGCTCTGCAAGTGAAGGGACGTGATAGTTTCTCAGACTGGATTCTGCTCGATGCCCAGTTACTGACATTATCTGTTGACTTTCCAGATCAGTGCTGGAAAGAAGGTGGATGGCCGTAGACCTTATGGAATGGTTAGTGTACACTTTAGATAATTTTACCTCTCTTGAGATTCACAGCATTATTTTTCCAAGTAGCTCACACATATTGGGGAGTTTGTGTACCAGATTGTTTCTTGGAGCAGTACAGGTTTGGGAATTCTTCTGGGATCCAGGTAAAATGCTTCTGATTCTGGTGGGCATCTAGCAGTGTATTTCTTGAATGATGACACTGGGCAGAGAGGGTCATTTGGGTGGGTGAACATTAAACCTTTGTGTACATTGTGGTTTGGGTTGTTGTGGTCTTTGTGGTTTTTAGTTTCCTCATTAAAGGAAAGGGTTACATATTCATAGCCATTTTTATCTGTTTGAATATTAAATGAGTCTTTCCTTAGTTGTCAGAGACCATCCTGCCTGCTTCTAGCGAGATGTAACTGAATGTCTTTCCAACTGAACAAAAGAGTAAACAGGGAGGAGAGGAGGCACTGTGGGTCACCTTGGAGACTGGAAAGGGCACCACAATCCGCACAGGGGTTGTGTACAGACTCCATGTCAGGGGGAAGGAATGGACAAGGATATGATGGAAGGCATTCTTAGAATGGCAGAGAAAGGGGAGATACTGTTGATGGGAGACCTGAATATGCCAGATGTTAACTGGAGCACATTTGCTGAAGCCACATCCAAGAGCAGGGCCATTCTTGATGCCCTACAGGTGGCAGGCATTAGACAGCTAGTTTGGAACCCACTGTGAGGGAGCAATCTTAGACCTCGTGACTCTCAAACGGGGCTGTGAGAGGATCTCAGATCTAGAAAGTGGGTTGCCATCTGGGACAAGTGACCATCAAACAGTGTGGTTCACGTTAAACTCAGCTACAGAGTCAAGCCATGCAAAAGTGAGGGTACTGGACTTTAGGAGGGCTGACTTTGGCAAGATGGGAGAGTGCCTCAGAAAGCACTAGCAAACAGGCTAGAAGGAGGTGTGGAGCAACAATGGGAATTATCAAAACTGCCATCACAGAGGCAACAAGCCTTTGTGTGAAGCAAATAAACAAATCAAAATGAAAGAAAAAGCCACTATGGTTCTCAAGAGAGGTGGCTGTGAAAGTCAAGAAGAAAAAGATAGCATTCCAGTATAAGGAAACACAGAAGGAGCAGGACAGAGAGCTGTACCAGTTAAGGCAGAAAGAATCAGGGAGGGAAGTCAGAATAGCAAAGGCCCAAACTGAGGAAAAGATAGCCAACTCAGTTAAGAAGGATAAAACAACTTTATAGGTACATCAGCGACGTAGAAAGACAAAGGAGGGATAGTGAGGCTGAATAGAATGAACGTGGGTGGGCAGAGGACAGTGGAAAAAGCAGGAATACTGAGCAATATTTTTGCTCAGTATTCACAAAGAGGAGGGAAGTGCCTAATCCAATTAACAGAAGCACTCTTGATAGGGTCGATCCCAGTCCTTTCACAGAAGAAAGGGTTCTGCAAAACTCCTAAAACTGAAGGTGGACAAAGCAATGGTTCCTGATGGAATTCACCCCAGAATTCTAAAAGAATTAAGGAAGGAACTAGTGAAACCACTGGCTACTCTTTTTAATAAATCATGGGAGGATGGTGTGGTACCCGAGGACTGGAGGAAGGCGGATGTGATTCCCCTTCACGAAAGTGGGACCAAGACAGAGGCAGGAAACTACAGACCTGTCAGTCTGACCTCTGTGGTAGGGAAAGTGATGGAGTCACTTCTGAAGGAAAGAATAGTTGAGTACCTAGAGGCCAGTGGAGCACAGGATCCAAGGCAGCATGGGTTCACGCGGAAGGTCATGTCAGACGAATCTAATAGATTTCTTTGACTGGGTGACCAAAGTAGTAGACCAGGGAGGGGCTGTGGACATGGTCTACCTAGACTTTAGCAAGGCATTTGACACAGTCCCACACAAAGTTTATTAGTCAAATTAACCAGCCTGGGAGTGGGTCCCAGGGTGGTAGCCTGGTAAAACATTGGCTGCACAACAGGACACAGAAGGTAATTGTAAATGGAGTCCACTCTGAAAGAAAGGGCGGTTACTAGTGGGTACCGCAGGGTTCAGTATTAGGTCCAGTCCTTTTAATGTCTTCATCAGTGACATTACAGAGGGACTGAAGGAAAAGTATGCCTTTTGCAGATGACACAAAGATCTGCAACAGGGTTGATACACAAGGAGGCGTGGAAAGGATGAAAAGGACTTGGCAAGGTTGGAGGAATGGTCAGACGTATGGCAGCTAGGATTCAATGCAAAAGTGCAAATAATGCACCTGGAAACAAGAACCCAGGGAAGAATACACAATGGGTGGGAGGTAGTAACAACAACAAAACAGGAAAGGGACCTGGGGGTAATCATGTCAGATGACCTTAAGGTTAGCAAGCAATGTGAGAAGGCAGTAGGGAGGGCGGGGTATACTGGGATGTATAGGGAGAGGCATCAGCAGCAGAAACAGGAAGTTGTTATCCCTCTGTACAGACAGTTGGTGAGACCCCATCTGGAATACTGTGTCCAGTTCTGGAGACCCCATCTCCACAAGGACATAGAAAGGATAGAGGCCATCCAGAGGAGGGCAACTAAAATAGTGCAGGGTCTGCAAGAGAAGCCGTATGAGGAGAGACTAAAGGAGCTTAATATGTATACCCTTGAGGAAAGAAGGGAGAGGGGGGACATGATAGAAACTTTCAAGTACCTCAAGGGAATCAACAAAGTCCAAGAGGGTAGCATCTTTCAGAAAAAGAGACTTGCAAGAACAAGGGGACACAATTTAAACATAGAAGGAGGGCGGTTCAGGGGCAATGTGAGGAAGTATTATTTCACAGAGAGGGTAGTGGATGCATGGAACGGCCTTCCTGAGGAAGTTGTGGGGTCTAAAACTGTGGGAGAATTCAAGAATGCATGGGACAGACATAAGGCAATTCTTGTGGGGGGCAGGAAGATATAGGCTGTTGGTTAACTAGGATCTGCGGCCTATCCTGTAGGTAGGGAAATGGGCAGACTAGATGGGCCTAGCGGTCCTTATCTGCCATCAAACTCTATGTTTCTATGTTTCATACTTTCCATACGAGTTCCATGGCTGTGTGTGTGGACAGAGTGGGGGAGCTATGGGGCAGTTCTAAATCTCCGACCGTGATTCTGGGGTAGTGTGAGGCCTTGTCTATTCCTGCTTTCTGTTAGTTTTTTATTACCCTGTTAAAGACATTTTTAGCATTTTTAAAGGCAGGTCCTGTGATTATGCTGAAATTTCTGCCTATGCTGGCACTGTTTAAATGTCTGTTTATTTCCGATGTGAAGAAAATGTAACTGGAGACTGTGTACTGCTGTCCGGCAGCATTTCTAATGGAGGCATAGAATTCTCTGAGCACCTGTGACAGATAATTTTCTGTTAAAGTTTTGAGATCAGTTTGCTTATTGCTCTCACGAAGCCAGTTCAAAAAAATGTTGGTTGCCCACAGGGTGATTTTTTTGCGTTTATTTCATGGACATTGTCCTCTCTTTCATTCACCTGTTCAGAGGTTAAGCCGATGTGTCTGCTCACAGTTTGTGACTTGTTTTCTTTTTTTGGTTTTTGGTAGGTGGTTCTGGAGCTTTGTGTTCCTCTGGAAACATTTTCTGCACCTCAGAAATGTAGTCTTCTATGTGGAAGAAGTTGAAATTCACCTCAGGTAAAGAGGACATTTCAGGCTAGTTCTTGGCTGCTATGGCTAGTTATGTGGAGGGATATTCTGATGTCATCAGGTTCTAGGTATGATGTTATGCAGTAAGTAATAAGCAGAGCCAGCCATCTGGTGGGCAATATCACCCGCACGGTCATGTGATGGGTTTTAACCAATGATATTACTTTGTTTTTTAAAACTCATTGTATAACTATAAATAATCAGAACTAATCAGGACTAATCAGACCCACCCTGTGTTCTGGATCTTATTTAATAAGGGTCAGAATTTCATCAAGTTTTTCCAGTCTTACTTTATTCATTGAATACTATAGGAGAGTTCCACCACCTGGGGATGACAGTAGTTCCACATCTACAAATCTAGAGGTGAAAGTTCCCCACCTAAGCATTCCCAGTTTAGCCAGTGTGTGTGTGTGTGTGTGTGTGTGTGTGTGTGTGTGTGTGCGGTGGGGGACCACCAGCAGCTAGGGTTACCACTTGTCCTGATTTGGGCAGCTGTGTCCTGCAAAAAAACATAAAAAATACTACATGTCCTGATTTTATAGTAGAGAAAATGTTTTCTAACTTTCCACTAAATGTTGCAGAGAACTACAATACCTTAACTAAAATACATTAAAATGACAAGAAACAATTGAAACTACTAAGAAACTACAATACTTAGCCTTAATTCTGATTATATAGAGAAAACAAGTCTGTTGTATTGGTCCAGGTTACGTACTATCCTACAAAAAATCATGTTTTAGTAAGAAATGTCCCACTTTGGGCTTCTGAAAAGGTGGTAACTCTACCAGCAGCACACCAACCTACAGACTTACATAGTAAAACATCACTCTGACTCGGAAGGCACTTCCTTTCTGCCACACACAGGAAGTGGGTTCACAAACTGCATAAGCAGCCATCTTTGTAATTTACAGTGTAAACTGCAATTTGTATGTTGTGATACATGCAAACAGAAAATCTATGGTGATGTTGCATACTGACCCTAATTTTATTTATTTATTTATTTAAAGGTTGGTAACTGGGAAAGGCACACTGAGCCGAGGCTCATTTCTAGGTGCAACCCAGGGGGAGAGGCATATATAGGGTATAAAACAGCATTGGCAACAGTACAGATAATATAGTAGAATACAAATAATAGTACCGAAATAAGTAGTAAAAATTACAATAATTGCAGTAGTGTTAGACATAATACAGAGGTCCAATATTCAACAATAGTTCATTAATGTGCAACACAAAGCAAGAAGTGAGTATCAGCACTATGTCAAACTAGGACAGTAGAGGAAAAGATTGTTTAGGTGGTGATGGGGGTAGGATAAGAGCATGTTTTAGCAGAGACTGCTCAGAGCAGGGATTTAAGGGCATTGAGAGTAGGGGAGTGGCGGGTGTCCCAAGGAAGTTGATTCCAGAGGTGATATACTGGCATATATCACTAAGTCACTTAATCCCATTTTTCCTTGTCCCCTTTAATGCAGTCTTTTGCCTACCCCATATTCATTTTTTTTAATTACTTACCAGTTCCTGAACCCTCTGACATCAGTTAAGTTAACACACAAAAGATTAATATACCAGCTAACCAGCCTGGGAGTGGGTCCCAAGATGACAGCCTGGGTAAAGAATTGGCTGGAGAATAGGACACAGAGAGTAATAGTAAATGGAGTCCACTCTGAAGAAAGGGGGGTTACTAGTGTCGTACCGCAGGGTTCAGTATTAGGACCGGTCCTCTTCAATGTCTTTATAAGCGACATTGCAGAGGGACTGGAAGGAAAAGTATGTCTCTTTGCAGAGGACACAAAGATCTGCAACAGAGTTGATGCACAAGGTGGGGTGGAAAGGATGAGAAGGGACTTGGCAAGGTTAGAGGAATGGTCAAATGTATGGCAGCTTAGATTCAATGCTAAGAAGTGCAAGGTAATGCACCTGGGAAACAAAAACTCAGGGAAGAGTACACAATAGGGGGTGAGATACTAACAACAACAAAAATGGAAAGGGACCTGGGGGTAGTCATATCAGATGACCTAAAGGTGGGAGCAATGTGAGAGGGCAGCAAGGAGGGCTGGGGGATACTGGGATGCATAGGAGAGGCATCACCAGTAGAAAACAGGAAGTTGTTATCCCTCTGTACAGACAGCTGGTGAGACCCCATCTGGAGTACTGTGTGCAGTTCTGGAGACCCAATCTCCGAAAAGACATAGACAGGATGGAAGCTGTCCAGAGGAGGGCAGCTAAAATGGTGCAGGGTCTGCACCAGAAGACATATGACGAGAGACTTATGGAGCTTAATATGTATAGCCTCGAGGAAAGGAGGGAGAGGGGGGACATGATAGAAACTTTCAAGTACCTCAAGGGAATCAACAATGTCCAAGAAGGTAGCATCTTTCAAAAAAAGAGGTGTGCAAGAACAAGGGGGCACAATTTGAAGATGGGGGAGGGTCAGAGGTAATTTAAGGAAGTATTTTTTCACAGAGAGGTTTGTGGATGCATGGAACGGCCTTCCGGAGGAGGTTGTGGAGTCAAAAACAGTGGTGGAATTCAAGCATTCATGGGACAGTCATAAGGCAATTCTAGGGGGTGGGGTAGGAAGAAGTAGGCTGCTGGTTAACTAGGATCTGCAGCTTATCCAGTAGGTAGGGAAATGGGCATACTGGGTGGGCCAAGCGGTCCTTATCTGCCGTCAAATTCTATGTTTCTATGTTAACAACTATAATAACGTGAAACACAGTGACATCACAAGATTAGAAAAATATATCTTGTTTTTGTCAATCCTCATTATGTCATAACATCCCATTTGCTTATTGTTTATGTATTTATTTATTGAATTTTGTTAACCGGCTAGGCCCACTGAGAAATGGGGCCCGATTCTCAAAGCTCCCAGTGCAGCGCAAGGGGTTTGAGCCACAGTGAATAGTGCAAAGTGCCCCTTGCACCAAATGATGCACTGGGGGCGATTATCAAAGGCAGCCTGCATCAACCATAGGCTGCCTGCACCAAACTGGGCTTGCGCCTCCCCGTGCACTGCAAAATGGGATGCAGCATGGTGCTATGGGGCATGGGGCAAATGCAAGCTGCCACATCCCTGAAAGTGGATTCATAGGGTCCTCCCAGAGGGAGAATTTAATCACCATTAGACCAGCTAGGCTGGTCTAAGGTACTAGACATATCCCTCTGGTAGAATGTAGAACATTGTGGCAAAGTGATTTATTTCACATATTTATTAGGGGATTGGGGAGGGGTCCATTAGATCACCACAGAATTACAAATATACATATTTATTAGGGACATCAGGAATCAGGGGAAGGGGTTCCACTAGACCACCAATGGAGTCATATTATAACTAATATTCGGGGCATTGGGGATTGGGGAGGGGGCCGCTAGATCGCTAGGGATCATTTGTATATGATAAGAGGGATCAGGACTGAGGGAGGGGGGTGTCAGCAGGGTAATATTGAGTACTATAATATACCTGTCAGGCAGATTGGGCAGGCAGGTGCCGCTAGCCACCAGGGACTAGCTAGAGTGGCGCACAGCCACCCTACAACTGTGCCGTCTATTTGACACACGGCCAGGGTTGCTGCAAGCTGCGGGACTTTGCTGCCAGGACTCTGCCTGATAAAGAATGGAGCACAAGGTCCCTGGCGCACCAGGCCTTGACGCAAGCTGCCTTTGATGGCAGCTTGCGTCAATCTAAGGGCTCTTTGCAAATCAAGCCCATAAAGTCCCTTTCTCAAGAGTAACCCGGAATTAGTTACAGTGCAGAAATATACAGTATATATGGTAAAACAGAGTACAGATATGCACAATATTCATAAGAGCACAAGTGATTAGCAACAAGCACATTTACAGTAAAAAGGGGTGTGACCAGACTAACAAAAATCAATACTGGACAGTTAGCAAAAGTTGAAGGCACTTAAGTAAAAATACAGATAGTTCATTACAGTGCAGAGGCACAACAGCAGTTATTTTTTTTTTAATAATCATGGTTTATTGAGTTTTTTTGTCATAAAACAAAATACAACAAACACAAGAGACAAAGCATTGTCATAATTTCTGAATCATTACCTTATTCAATCGTTTAAGGGCTAGTCTTGCATAGACACAGTGTGATAGTTCATACAGTGCATGTCTTAACATCCCTGTGGTATACATAGTACGATAACTCCAGGTATGGGGGTGAGACAGGGCCATTCCCTGGCTTCGTTTAACCTGTCTCGACCCAAGGGACAAAGGAGGGATCCTCTGCCATCACGTAGTTCACCCGTCTCACCCATTTGTTAGTGCATTTGTCTACCTGGTGCCTGATTGAAAAAGTTAATTGCTCCAGGTTTTATATATATATATATATATATATATTTATTTATTGAAATTTGTTAGCCGGGTAAGTCCACTGAGACATAATGTCCCTTTTTCAGGGGCGACCTGGAGTTAATTACATTCAAATAGAAGGCATCAGTTTACATACGTGTAGAAGACATCAGTTTACATACAGAGATGTATTACACAAATGACAGAATTGTTACACATTCACACTTTTTGTATGTTAGGTTACAAAACTTAGGCTAAAACAGTACAAATCACATCGAGATAGGCCAATAGCAATAACTGACAAGTAAGCAATCCTATTTGTCTGGGTTGGTCACCGACTAGGGAGAGGGGAAATAATGGGCAGGTTAGAGTCAAGGAAAGTAGAACTCTGGTGCTACACTAGGAGTAGCATAGGCACAACCCCTGTTACAAGTTTAGCATTTAGGAAGGGGTATCTATGGCGGGGTTAAGTGCCAATTGAGTAAGTAGCCCCGGCATTGAGGTAGACCGAGTGGTTGGGTAGAAATGCCATATATACCTTTAACTATCTGGTGCCACTCAGAGTATGCGGGTCTTGGGAGAAGTAATTTTTTAGTAATACATTTTTTGGCTTCAACCATTAAAATAGACATCAGATATCTTTTAGCTGCATCTTTTTTCTTTGGTGGGCTAATATGTGAACAGGAAAAATTCTGTAAGCTGAAGTTGGGGAGAGGATATTCCTTTCGGGGCCTTTTCTATGTCGTTCTGAAAAAGCTGGAGTGCTGGACATGCCCACATTATTTGGTGATGTGTTGCTCTGGGTTCTCCAGAAACTCTCCAGCAGGCCAGGGTCTGGGCAGTACCACAATGTTGCACAGGCATAAGGAAGTATTTATTTAGTTTTTGTTGACCGGGTAAGTGCACTAGACAAATCCTGCCTATTTTCAGGCACGACCTGGGGGAAGGGGATACAGATGAATGCCAACTGACCTTGAACCAGATTAAGCTGTTGGTGGTATTTTTAGTGAATGAGGGAAATTTGGCCAGGACACCGGGGAAATTCCCCTGCTCTTTTCGATAAGTGCCATGGGATCTTTAACATCCACCTGAACTACCACCACCAATCCAGGCAGATGGGACCTCGGTTTAACGTCTCTTCCGAAAGACGGCACCTCAGAAGTGCAGCATCCCTCTCTTGCTGCACTACAGTGTCAGTACTGGGATATTAACCCAAGTGCCAGATGTGGGAACTGAACCCACAGCCCTCTGATCTCCCCGGCCTCAGAGGCGAGTGTGCTACCTACTGAGCCACTGACACTAAGTACTTAATGAGGTGTTTCCAGTTATTCTCTCCAGGCCATGGAGCTGGTAGCTTTATGTGTAGTGAAGCATATTTGCTGCCACTGCTCAGGTGTGATAGGGATCACTACTGTAGCTCTCCATTCCAGCAATCCACCACCCAAAGTGGCCCAGATAGATATTGTCTGCAGATAGAGATAAAGGCTAGAAACCAGATGTCCCCATAAAGAATCCATCAGTGCCTCTAGCAGAGGTGACAACAGGATATGATGGGGGGGATCTGTGCTGGAGTCATGACATGTAAGCTTTCATTTACAGGTATCTATACATGTCGGAATGTGGAAAAGCCAATGAATCACAAAGGGTTTGAAAGGAAATGACTTCCCCCTCCTATAGGAGTTGTAAGGAGCTGTGCACTCCCTGTCAATGTCACCTCCTGTATCCAGAGTCCAGTTTACAGGATGTGAAGTCTGGTTGAAGATGCAATGGGAGTAACCAGAAGAGCTTCCTTTTTAAGCCGCATTGGCTAAGAATTTTATGCCATGTCTGAATAAGTACTGTGTGAATATATGGGGAGTGAATGCCTAGTTGGACAGGTGAGATTCCAGGTAGAAAGAGGACTTCCTTAGCAGAGGTGGATGTAAAAGCTGTTCTCTCCAAGTGGACCCATTGCTGGGTAGGGGAATTATGCAGCCAATATAAAGGTGCCTGGACCTGAGCTGCCTCGTAATATCAAAGCAGTTTGGGAACTCCTAGGTCAACTCTTTGATTTGGTACACAGAGGGTTGTCAATTTGATTCTTGGGGATTTCCCATTCCACACATAGCAAGACATCATTCTGTTCCAGTTTGCCCAGGTGCATTTAGAGACTGGCAGAGACAGGGACTGGAACAGATAAAGAAATGTGGGTAGTGTCATCATTTTAGTAGAGGTTACCTGATCCTCAAGCAAAAGGGGCAGCACATTTTATTAGTCTAAATCCTCCTGGACTTGCTTCTGCAGAGGGAGGAAATTAGCTTCATATAGGTGCGTAGCAGATCCTGTGAGGTATACTTTCAGCCCTTTGTTGTGGGAAGGGGGCTAAAATATGATTGCTAGGACTGAAGTTTTTTACCTATTTAATTTATATTCCGAGAGCTGACCAAATTAACTGGAAGGGACCATACAGCAGGTAAACCTGTGTTTGGGTCTAAGAGATCTAGGAGGATATCATCCGCACAGATGGCTACATGGTGTGAACTACCATCATCTGCCCTGTATCCCACAATATCTGAGGTTAGCCTAATAGTTTGTGCCAATGGCTCTACGTAGACTGCAAAAAGCAGTGGAGATAACGGGCATTTCTGTTGGGTGCCCCTACCTAACAGGAAAAAAGTACAGAGATGTCCATTTGCTCGAACTTGGGCTTGGGGGCTGGTGTATATGGAGAAAATAAGCCCCACAAAGGATGAGGGAAAGTCAGATCTAAGGAGTGTGGCATGGAGAAAGGCCCAAGACAATCAGTCAAACACTTTCTCTGCAGCAAGACTCAGGGTAAGAAAGGTAGAGTCAGAATGGGAGGCATGGTGTGAAAGGGATAGCATTAGTCATGTTCTGTACATCGTCTGCCTGGGTCTAATAAAACGTGTTTTATCCATAGGGATGATAGAGGGCAGAAGGCAATCCAGTCTGTGGGCCACGATGGACATGAACAGTTTATAATCCATATTTAAAACAGATATTGGCCTTTAGGATTCATAGTATTCCAGAGTCTTCCCTGGTTTTGGTATTACTGATATAACAGTGTAACTCCAGGAGGATGGAGGCACGGCACCCTCCAGCAGTGAGTTTGCTACCTTCAAGAACACCAGGGAAATCATCAGAAGATAGGCTTTGAGAAATTCAGATGGGTAGCCATCTAGGCCAGGACATGTTTCCAGTTTAAACCTCTTACGAGCTCCCACCAGTTCTGATGAGGTAATTGGTGCCAGCTGTGAAGTTAAAGCTTCTTGTTGCAGCCTTGGAAGGTGTAGGGAAGTCATGAAATCTCCAGTCTCCTCTGGGGGTACTTCTTCTTCCTACATATATAATTTAATGTAGCATGTGGAGAATGCATCTGTGATGGACCCCATGTCCCTGACTAGCTGTCTAGTATCCAGATGCCTCAGTTTCAAGATAGGAACCCTGTGTCTATAGCCTTTAACTCTGCACCAATAGTCTGGCTCCTTTGGGGCCTCCATCATAGTATTTTTGCCACAGATATCTGAGTACTTTCTTTGTCTCCAACTTTAACAGGTCATCTAACTGTTTCTTTACATGTGTTAACTGGGATGGATCCGCTAACATACCCAACCTATACTGAGATTGTAAAAAGGCAAGGGTGACCAACAGATCCTTCTTATGAGTCTGTCTATTCTCTTCTTGTGGGCTGCTGATCAGATGTAATAATAGGACCATTTTGACAGTGTCCCACAGTATTGAGGGGGAACAATGAGGTTAAAATTAAAGGCAGCAGCCTCAGCTATATGGGTACACACATATGTTAGGAACTCCAGATCCTCAAGGTAAAAGGCATCTCATCTCCAGCTGGTCTTCTTGTGGAACAGTCCCAGCTCGAACTCCGTCACCACAGGTGCATGATCTGAGTAAGACATCAGACCGGTAGTACAGGAGTGGACCTTATGTAGGTCATCTGTCTGTGGGGCCCTTGGCCCATTGGCAGGATTGAAGAAGTCAGCCAGTGTGGCAGAGGGTAGTAAAGTCCACAGGGACTATAGCCTCCAGGAAGCAGCACTCCTGGGTGGAGGGCTCACTCTGAGGAATAGAACTAAGCATCAGCAGTGGCTAGTGAAGTCTTCACTGCAGCATATGCTCCCCCTCAGCCTCTCGGCTGATTGCACAAATATAGGAAGTATATCTGTCTCTGTGATGAGGAGCAGAGGGCAGATTACACACAGCGCAAGCATGTGTGATGTCCAGGAGATGGCTGTCCCAGGTAGGCAGATTAAATAGCCAGGGTGGAAGACATGGGAATACGTAATAAAGTTCCCCTGGATATTTCTTGGGCAGTAGGGCAGGCAGTACAGTAAAACAGAAGTAAAATCAAGCTATTAATATAAAACATCCAAATTCAAAGTTCAGAATAAATGTCTAGGCCGAACCAATGTAACAAATTGTCCTGGACAGAAAAAAAAACACTCTGCCTTTCCAGCCAACCAGGTTCAACAAGTAGCAGAGCATAAATAAAGTCAGTGAGTGAAACATTTGATGGGGTAGAGCAACAAAGTGAAAGGGGGGGCATAAGGGGCAGGTCCTGGCTGGGGGGAGAAGAAAAGGGGAGCAGCAGCCAAGTAAATAGACTCCAGTCAACCCTAGGGGGAAGATCCCCAAGCAGTGGCTCCCGCTACATCAGCACCCACATGCATGGAGGTAGGGTGGCAGGGTCAATCTTCACAAGCAGAAAGCTCAGGGCAAAGGCAAAGTCTAAGTTAAACCACTTTTTTTTCAGTAAAGAGCTGTGGGGAGGCAGTGGAACATACAGCAGTGTAGACATGAGAGCTGTGATTTCCTGCAGGTCTCAGATGTCTTGGTAGCAGCCCTGCAGCCCGTCCCCTGGCAGCAGCCTGTCAGCTTGCAGCCGGAGGGGCAGGGAGGAAGAGCACCTCAGATTAACATTTCTGCAGTGGCTCCAGATTTTGCTATTGCTACATGGTGCACCACCCGCGCCATCTACCAGACCTTTGATATACCATAGGGGGCATCTATCAGAGTCATTGTCAGGAGTCTCAGAATAAAGACCCAACACCCTACTGAGCTGTATGCTACACTGCCACCATTCACCTCAACCCTGAGCCAGATAGAAATTGCATATTCAGTTTCCTGGTGCATCATGCCCGCCAGCCCCATACTGACCCAGCCCCCCAGAGCCGACCCAGCTACCAGTTGATAAAATCAGTGTGGATTATTTAGAACCACTGCTTTGTTCCCTCCTCCCAAAAGAGAACAGGCCCCTCACACAAACACCAATTTGCTCACCCCAGAATTACCCCATCAAATGCACTGTACTGTATGTAGAAAGGAGACAACAGTCAGGAGTCTTATTCAGGTAGTGTCCACCTCTGGAGCACTCATGAAGGTCTGTAGTTGAGCAACTGTATCTTTAAGCATGTCCTCCACATTTTTCTTCCTCTTTGAGGTTGCAGTCTTCAACATGTCTCTTGTCAGCTGCACAGGAGTCTCAGCTGGTCAGTGCTATACTGCAGTGCCTTTTTCTTGTGGAATGCTGTAGCCTCTTCTGCCATGTCAAATCCCCACTGGTCATTTAGGAAGAACAGTATGAGGCTTGCAGGATATGGAGTCTGAAACTTTAATTGTTTCGCTGAGCTTGCATCATTGGACTGTACTGGCGCCATTTTTTTCACGGTAAGTGGAGGGTAGTCATTGTCAAAATAAGACCCACATATTTTGATATTTCACTTCTTTTAGGCACCAGAACCTTAGCACAATGTTCTGTTTTGTTTTATGTTTTAAGAATTGGACAATAATCGAATGGGGTCGTGCCATTGGGTCCACTGGCATGGGGCCCAGAGTGTGGTGAGCCTGCTCAATGTCCAGTGGCATGGCAGAATTCTGCAGCCATAAAAATATACCTATCTAAATCATGCCTCAACCAGGAAAGGTTCAATTTCAAAATGATCATTTAGGCCTTTTTCAGGTAAATTAGATCCAAGGGTATATAGCCAATGATCTCCCTTCTACCAAGCAAGACATCCCTATTACCGCCCTGCTCTCCTAGTCATATTTGTTCCAGACCTATGAACTTCAACTCATGTTCTTTTTTGTTGTGTAATCCCTGCATGTGTGTTGCCCAAACATAATCAAAATTGCCATTATTTATAGCCCTATGTGGTCTCCTATTCTTTCCTTTAGCTTGCGTTTTGTCTTGCCCACATAGTAGCAACCACAAGTACACATAGATAAATAAACCACATACATGGTATCACAGTTCACAAAATGTGATAACTTAATGTAACCCCTGGACCCCTGCCTTTTTGCAAAATGACAGGTGGCATGCTGTTGAAGCTGACAGCAGTACCTGTTGGGGACTGGGTTCGGGGAGGACTAGGTTACTCGGCACAGGGGGCCTAGGTTTGGCTACTCTGCACAGGGGCACCCAAGTAAATCCGAACACAGGAAGCAATAACTGTAATGTCCAAAACCAGGAATGGGATTCTACAGTGTGGCTTTTATTCACATCCAAACTGACCACAAACAAAGCATAGACGGACCCCCACGGGGCTACATTCCTGGTAATGCAGATTAGAGACACAGAACACTTCTTCACATTTCAGCCCTTAGGCTGTGAACCCACCAGGCACACAGCCCGGACTTGTACACAGCCCGACTTGTACACTACTTGGGTTTTCCCCATGGCCCGGCCCCCCCGCCGGCCACTTGATCCACGGTCCATATGGGAATGAACCAGTTTTCCTATTGGTGGCTCCCCAAACCACCTTAGAGCCTTCGACTCCTAGAGGGAATTTTTCTCCCATCCCACGTCTGGGTACTTCCCTCATCACTGGCCAAGTGCATGAGGCAAAGTAGAAATCCACAGAGCAAATCCGTAGAGGTGGACCTGGTTACTAAAGATGGGGTGTCTCCCACCTCCAGCTCCCACAATCCATACCCAGCCATTTCTCTGGAAACTAAGCAACTCTTTTGTGAAAGCTTGGCAATGTAGATTACTGGGTAGATGTATGTCACATCTCCTCTACATGTCTTGACTTCCCCTATGTGCTGGACTTGAACATACTTTTACTTTTGGCTAAACCTATTACTCTAGGCCTCCCACTACTTCAGCAGTCCAATCCCCACTTTTACACAGTTCAGGATGAAACATGGGCCACCACTTTAAAAATAGCTTTCTATGTCTCTCTTTAGGTGGAAACACACACCTTTCCCTAATTGTAGCCCTATTTCAGGGCTGAGGCTCCAAGAGCCTGAGCACAGAGCTGCTGTGCTCCTCTCACAACAATCTCCAACTCCAACTGAACACAAACTGACTGTTCAAACCTCCCAACATTCTACTCTAACTCCCTTCTGCAGATTCCATTGTGGCTCATGCAGCTGCGATAGTTCTATGGTGATGTCATCCTTCAGTCTCAACTGAGACTGAGAACAGAGTGCGACAGTGTGAAATCCATTTAACTGGAGTTTCACAAGCTGCCTTCCCTGCCTACCACTAGGTCTTACTGGGATTCTTGTAACCCCGGGTAACAAGGGGGTTACATTAACAATAGTGCCATCAAATGGGTTAATAAACTCAGAGCATTCTACTATATATGTACAGTATTTGCATCTACCACATTTCTTTGTTATTTAGGGGAGCGGGGAAACCTTCATAGCATCCCAAGTGGTTTGTATGGAAACTTCCTCTCCCTCATTAGTTAAAAAAAAAAGTATTAATTTCTTCATCATGTCTATGAAATTCAGATTATTCAGTAAAGTATTATTAAACCTCCAGTACTGTATGTTGTTACGAGAGCCTAGGTTGATATCAGTGGTAATAGGGGCATGAACAGACTGGATGATAGTGTGAATTTTACTGTGAATGATCCTGTGGGCATTAGATTTATTTATTAAAAATAAATCAGTTCTGCCGGCCCGGTGGTGCTGAGGGTTGAGGCGCTGGATGCCACACCTTGCACCATGCCGGCGACCTGGGTTCGAGGACGAGCCCCAGGCCGTCGAGGAGTCATGAGGGAGGACTGGGATTGGCGTCCATAGACTGCTCTCCCAGTCCTGGGGTGGGTTGGGGAATCTCACCACGCTGTAGCGGCTCCTGGGGACGCCCAGGGGCACTACAAGTGCTGGCGATCTGGAGGGGGGAACACGGTGGACGTCAGCATGCTGTGCCCGGATGTAATTGCACGTCTGCACTCCAGGGGACCAATCTGAGGAAAATGGCTGGGCGCGACCGTGCAGCTTGATGGCCACACTCTGAGCCGCCTTGAGGACTTTGGCGGAATCCTGTCAGGGAGGGTCCGGGGCCGTCCTGGCTGGCTGAGGCAGAAGGGGAGCCCTCCAGTGGGATGGCAAGATGACCGTCCCGGATCCTCCTGGGTGCAGTCTGAGCTACCCAGTTCTCTGGGCGGGCAGAGCTGGTGGCTGAATGCCCCAGGCCGGTAGTGTGCCGCAGCAGGTGGCAAAAAGCATTACATAAAAAATAAATCAGTTCTGGAGTAGCCTTGATGTAGACTAAATTTATAAAATGGCAAGAAGAACTCTAGAAATGTCATTGGCCGAGAGATGTCACCTAACCATGCATTAAATCTCTATAAACACAGGGTCAGGTGTAGAATCTAATTTTCCACCCCCCCAAAAAAAACTACTTAGAGCCATTTTGTAAGTGTAATAAGCCCCTCTGTGGTGTGCATTATAGGGTTTTGCTGCGCTTCCCAGGGGCATGCCTTGCTGCACCCCTGGGGTATGCATTAAAATCCTTTACAAAATGGGCAAAAAAAATACAGGATTCTGATTGGCTGAAAGCCATTTTCAGCCATGTCCTTATCAGAACATATCCTGCCATCCTGCACTAACTGTGCCAAGCAAAACACAGCACAGCAGAAATCAATCACCGTGCAGCTTGCAAGCCAGCATGCCATGGAATGACAGCTGCTGCTTCGGGAGAGCAGTACCAACAACAAACAGCAGGAAATATTTCCAGCATCCCCCCCCCAGCACACCACAACAAAATTGTCATACCTATATGTGGTACTCTTCAAATTGCTGCCCATCTGTATGTACCATTCCAGTATTTGAAACCAGGTCCAGGAATGAGTGGTCTTTATGAAAATCCTGAGCCTCTAGTCTGTTTCAAACATCTCATCCATTCTGTAGCCCTCCCACCCACCTCTCTCCATCCATGACAGGATATGAAAATTAGACATCTTCTTCCACTAACAGCAGCACACACCACAAGGGCACCATTTAAAAAAAACAAGACAAAAATTGTACAGTACGGCAGCCGATAAAGGGACATGCTTACTGACTTCGGTCACGCATAAGCAGGCTAGAAAAGAAATCGTGCCGAAAACAGAACCAAAATAAAGTACATAAAAAAATGAAAATGTTTCTCTAAATTGTGACCTCTCTTGTACCTTTAGATGATGGCAACAAAGGGAGCAAAACACAAGCCACATGTTTAAAAAAATTGCAGTACAGATTCACCAACTTCCTCCATTTACGATCCATGACATACTCGCTCCCTTAAAAGCCAAGCAGCATGCACGCAAGGACATACAATATGTTGCTGTCAGTCTTCCTAAAAACACAGAATACAGTATGAATTAAAGAAAAAGAAACATAGAAAACAAAATAGTCTATCTCTCCGGTGGGGAGCTGAAACACTTGTGAAATGGGACTATTATTTCACATATATATATTTGAAAAGAAAAAATGTTCTTTTTTTCTCACAATAATTACTTGGGGGGGCTTATCAGGAGATATTCCACACCTCATCGTGTTTTATTGCTTGCATAATGCACACCTGATCGTGGCTTATTACTTACCTGTAATATGGCAAAAGAAACAGTAGGTAAAACTTGGAAAACAATTGGTGAGAACACATCAGGTGGTACAACAGCAACACGGCATTATGACACGATAATGCCGTGTTGCTTGTGAAGTACCAGAAGTAGCCACTGGCGAAAAAGGAGCAGTGTATAAAAAAACAAAAGGCAAAGAAGGAGAAAAATCAAGTTTAATAATAGCAAGTAGGAAGGCTAGATGAGCAGGAGGACAAGTATAACAGAGGAACACCAGAGTCACAGGGGACGCAACCCAAGGGAACAGACAGGCACACAGCAAGAAACCAGAAGCATAATTAATTTCGAGACGGTTACCGTATATCGGACAGTAAACTTCAACTATCCAGCAGAATCCATAGAGAGAGGAAAGAGAAAACACACTGGGGACCTGTGACTGCTGTAATGGAGTGACTAGTGCAAACAGAAGCATGTCAGGTAAAAAATATAATATATGCGTACAAAGCGCTAAAAGCTGTATGTAAATGAGACACAGAGGTTCACGGCGAAGCAGTGAAAGCAGGAGATTGTTGTCCTCCTAACAAGGATAGCAAATGAACAGTTGTCAGAAACAGGAAAAAATCTATAGCAATTATTGAGGAATACAGTAATGTACCAATGAGCAAAAGTAGAAAAAAACATATGTATGTAACAGAGGTTAGCAATAAGTAGTGAAAGTAACATTAAACTGAACTTTATAACTTGAATACTGTGAAGGTCTAATTTATAACAGCACCACAAACACATCTGTGACATCGAAACCCATGTGCAGACCATGTTGCAAGTGCATTAATCCACTCCGAAGGTGGCATCTAATGGGGAATTAATGCATAGTTGGTCCATTGTAGGCACTCAAATGATCCCAACCATGCATTAATTCCCCATTAGATGCCACCTTCGTTGTGGATTAATGCTTACTTGTATAATCTTTCTCTCCCATGTGCTGTCCCCTCCAGATAGCAACAAGGCCTAATTCCTTCATACAGTTGCACACTAGATAGGTAGGTAGGTAAAATTGTTATTTTTATACAGGATAAACCCTGTCATTAGGAATAAAATCCCAGTTTACAAGACAAGTCCTGTTTGATGTTACAAAAGTACATAGAAGTATATAAAACAGAATACTTTATACTCAGATTTATACATAAATTAGTTACATCTACGTGTACTATACGATACATATAGACAGAGTTATTGATACAACAATCTCATAATCATCACTTGTGCGATATCCAGACAAACTTAAATTACAATATCTACATACAGATCAAGCTATGACTTCATAAGGCATAGGACAGATAACATCTAAGGAACAAACTAGCAAAAATATTGTGTACTATACAACTACATACAGATGAAAGTTATTTGATACCTCGAATTCATGGTCAACACTTATTTAATATACAAACAGATTTAAATTGCTATATTCCTATACAGTAATGGGTAACTACAAAAAACACTAAATTGATGGCATCTAAATATCAAACTAACAATTACACACTACTTGTGTTATTGTTTGTAACCCTATGTTAAATTGTTTTGGGGATGCCACTCTTGTTGAGTATGGAAGTATATTCCAATATTTTGCCATCTGATGTCTTAGGGTTTACTCTACTAGTATTCCTATTTGGTCCTGGATTCCCAGAGGCCCTCTCTGTTGAGGGATTTAAAACACAGTTGAAGTCACTTCCTATTATTGCCAACCCGCTTAACCTAGCTGTAATTTTATTAAAGGTGGTATGGAAGAAAGCTGATGTTTTAAAATTAGGTGCATACAAATTAAGTAAATGCAATGTAATCCCTAGTATTACTCCTGAGACCAGCACCTACCTCCCTGCAGATCCATTTCTGTATATATAATCTCAAATGGCAGACCTCTTTTAATCAGTATGACTGTGCCATTTGTGTCTTCAGTTGGGTAAGAAGCTGCCACTGCTTTGCCCACCCACATCCTGCGCAGTTTAAGATTCTCCACCTTCGTTAGGTGCGTCTCTTGAAGAAGTGTGAGGTCACACTGTAGTTTTAGAAGTGCAGTGAAGATCCTTGCCTGTTTAACCATGGAGTTACTCCCTTTAATGTTATACAGATCTGTCCTTATACTTCCCATCTTAAAATTATAAATCTGAGTAACCTATCTCCCTCAGCCGTAGTACATTTCGTTCCTGGTATACAAGCAAAAGGTTCAGTAAACATCTTTTTTTCTCCTTTCACACTTGGCATCAATTCAGAAAACAGACGGACTATTAAACTTAGAATAACACATTTGAAACTGTAACATCATGCAGCTGGCGTACAGCCAAACACCCCTAGATGGTTTCCGGGGTTCCCTGCTCCACAAGGTGAACAAGGGCTATGCTACGGTTATATAACTCGTGTAGCACAATCACTGTGCGAGATGCCCTGTGGCCTCTGCAGTGTCACCCACATTGGTGAGTGGGTGGGACCTGAGCCTAGCATGGTCCCTAAGCCCTGCCAAGAACTCTCCCTGTCACTACTAAATACAGAATGACTATTTTGGAGTGTAATCCCCTTCTCTCCACCCAGTTGTCATCCAAAGAATAAAATTTATATAGCAACCAGAACCAGACCCACTGGGCTTTTTTGAAAAAGCACTCTCTTCTTATAGAACAAGCCAATTGAGGGAATCCTGCTAGCAGCGGGCATCCAGAACCCGCACCAAGGGAGAACAGCCACACACCTGTACACCCACGGGTACACATGCATCCCAGAGCCAAACTCTTGCAATCAACCAACCACGTTGTTTGTGTGGTGCAGACCCCATACTCCCAGGTACCACAGCTCAGCTTGGCCACTAATCAATGCCCAAGCCATATCTAAGTGGGTTGCACCATGGAGACTCTCCATCCTGAAGAATGACTTTACTATGTATAAAAATGGAACAGTATGATCTAAGCAGGCCGCCCCTCTCCCCGGTGTGGAGATCCCCTGCCCCGGGCACCTCCCCCAGCTGATTATGTACCATCTATAGAGTCACATGCTGTTCAGGAAACATCTCCATATATCACTTAGCTCATTGCCGGTAAATTGTAGAGCTGCACACTCCAGAGAGGTCTCCTCCCACCACATTTCTCAGCATCCACCAAGGCCACATGACACCTGCTGAGTAAATAGCATGAAAAATAAGTTCATCTAGAAGGGACCAAAAATCTAATCAGAGAGTGCTGCTGCCTTCCACCCCAGCCTCAGCCATCCTTCCCTGTCCCAAGGTCCCTCTTAGCTCTAGTAATGTAAAAGTTCAAGAGCACAGATGAAAATGACCGTTTTGAAGTTCTGGTCCAGGTAAAAGCCATAACTGGCAGGTCTGAAAGGAAGACATCCAGGTGAATAACGTACCTGTCCACTGCTCTGCAGTCTACAATAATAAGTAGTATTCCTGATAATTGTTTTCCCACTGCAGTCTCACAAAATGCCTAGGTCCATTAGGTAGTTGTAGTTTGAGTGTCCCTGGTCTTTGAAGCAGTCTCCTTCGATCCAGCTGTGGACGTTCGGATCAATGATTTAAGGTTGTCTTTCACCTTCTGTGGCCATTCCAGTCCAGGTCTTAGGTGTTTCTTTTCCTTTCCTGCCACAGTCCATATGGAGTGATGTAACTGTGCTTCTAATTCCACCATGTCAGTATCTGAGCATACTATGTCCCATTGTTTACGTTTAGGTGCCACCTTTACCAGGTAATCAAAAACTTTTACCCCATCTCCAGATGCAATTTAAGTCTTGTTGAGAGGAGTAATTGTGCTTTTATGTCTTTTGTCTCTTTTAGTTTTTTGATAACCCCTCTTTCAGCCTGCTGTTTACTCTGCAGTGCCAGAGAAAAGTCTTGGTCATAGTTAATAGGCTGGTTATCATACACTGTCCCTCTTTTCTTGCAAGCTGTAGAAAGAATAATTTATTTCTTCTGGTAGTGTAGCATCCTCACAATTGTAGACCTTGGCCATGCTTGTTGATTCCCTTGGCTTTGGCCCTAGGGAGCGTTGGTCTCTCTCGATAATTAACAGAAGGTCCTGGGGCAACTCAAGTGTGGAGGAGAGTACATGTTGAATAAAATCTGACATGGAAGAAAAGGAGTCCTCTGCTCCCTCCAGTGTGCTGTGGTATCGAAAGTTGTTACAGCGGTTCTATTTTCTGTGTCCTCGGCTCGATCTTCTAACTGTCATTTCTACTGTAAAAGATAAAGCAGCAAGCAGCCATGGATATCTACTGTCTTGGAAACTTCCCCCACTCTCTTATCTGTGTCATTAATCCATTTATCTAAAGCCTTTAGACTCGTGCATGTCTGCAGTGGCTGACTTGATGTGCTGCACCATTTCTAGCACTTTACTGATCTTGAAATCAGTTGCTGAGACTTGTTCCCTTCATAGAACTCCAAATCGACCAGCGACACTGAGGCTAGCAAGTGTGAACGCAAAGAACAGGCCCCCGTCATGAGGGCACCATTATCATCGAGAAACTGCTTTAATTTTGCCGCTGCCAGTTGCAACTTTGACTTGGGAGGCTTGCTTGCCATTTTGGGTGCCATTCCTGATGACTGCAGCTAAAAGGCGAAGTCCAAATCACATGGAATACTGTGTATGGCGTCTGAGCGAGACAGAGCTCCTTTACAACCATGCCTCCATTATCGTGATGTCTCCAGAAGTCCCTCTTGCTTTTTCTTTTATTTACAGGTCTGCTTCCTTGTAGGAAAATGTTATATTCTCTTGTTGCCAGAAAATGGCATCATGACACACCATTACCCCACCTCCTCCCAGCAGGAAATACACGTACAACAACTGCTGTCATGAGAATCGGCTGTGTCACTAAAAACTAGTTTTTCCACTACCATCAATTAAAAAAACAAATATTTCCTTATTTTCTACAGACATGCTCATTACCATTGGTTGCACAGGAAATGAAAGAACCCGATTCTGCATAAGGTAACATAGTGGCACTGTTGCTGGCAAAGGATGGGGGAATTTTAATATACATTTTATTTATTTATTTATTTATTACTTCTCGGATTACAATACCGTTCAGTTGTGTTTATACTGTGACCACGAACTAATCGTTCATTCATCTTTGACATCTAAATTGGGACTGAGGAGCCAACTACTGAAAAAATAAGGCACAAATTTAGAACTTAAAAGGAATTTTTGCAAAGATGTAGCTGAACGCACATGAAGACCTCTGTGCTGTATAAGAGATCTTGATGTGCAACACTGACTCCAGTGAAAAAATAAAAAGACATGACTTATAATAAATAAATTAATGCATTTTGTGGGTGATTTAGGAGACTTTCCAGCATAGCATGGTTACTGGTGACTTTACAGTTGTAGTCGATTTAACAGGCCAGACTCTGAACTTTGATACTTTATGAAAGCAAATGAGATTGCTCCTTGAAGAGCACGTGTCCTGTAAGAGAAAAATAAAAGAAAGAAGGTGAGACTAGGAGGTACTAACGTGTTAATGTGTTTGTGGGGCCAGAGGGAGGGGGTGTCATTCAAAGAAGAAAGGATTTTAAGGTAGATAATTGTGAGGTTTGATGATGAGTAGTTGTCGTTAAACACTTCAAAGCAGTGCATGCCTGAAACATGTACAGGTGGCAGCGCACCCATATTAATCACAAAAGCAGTTACATTTCCAAAAGGATAACTTCCGTGTTTTGTTTTTTTCCAAACTTCATACATTCTGTCAGATTTATACATCAACTGCTTTGGGCAAACAGAACAAAATGCATGTCTTCCTAACCCCATAGACCAGCTCGCTCATTTAGGATGTTTTACATGTTCTATTAAAGGAGTTACTACTCTTGAATATATTATTCCTTTTAAGAAATCAAGATATTTCTTCTCTTTTTTTCTGTGAGCCCAGTGGCACGGTAGAGAACATGTTGCATAGTCATGTGGCAGTTCTGGGCTCAATCCGTTGGAACTCAGGACACACTGCATAGCCAATACACCTGAGCTCTGGGGAGAGGGGGCAAGAAACACCACCAGGTTCAATAGCACTCCTTCTGGCAATTCATTCACCTGCAATGGGAATATAATGGCATCAGACACCTGCTCTGGGGCCTTTAGCTGGATGAGGTGTCAGGGGCTCCATGACAGTTGGGCGGAGAACAAGAGAAGCTCAAAGGGAAACCAGTGTGTTGCTGGACGAAGAAGCAGACAAATCCAGCCTCCCCAAAAGAGACCTAATATTCAGAGTTACTGCTTGAGAACAGCCCCCCCCCCACACCTGGCACAAGATCCTTTCCTAAATCAGATGGGCAAAGGGGAAACTCATGCCTAAAAAGGGTAGGAGCTGGTGGGGGGGGCGGGGGGTACAGAATAGAATAAAATAACAATGAGAGGGATTGTTTTACTTACTGTTTATTCCTCCAGTTACATTGTTGCCAGGCTCTCCTTCAGCCAGTTTTAGAAGCCCCTCCTCACCACTGTTCCCAAATACCCACCAGTCCCAACCACTTACCCCGGACTTTCCCCTCCAAATGAAGAGTTTTTTTTTCCTGAAATAACCTTGAGTAATGTTAATATTACTGGTAGAAAACCTTTTTCCAAAAGCAGATTCAAAATCAATATTTAATACATAGCTGAAAAAAGAAGAAATATAAATGTGGCTTTTCATAGAGATTTGAGTATCTTAATTTGTTAAATGCCTCAGGAGATGTAATGACTCAGTATGTGTAGCTCTTTACCAGAAGAGGGTGCTACCTGCTCACGATTTGCAGAGTGTGGTCAATGATGACAGTGGCCCAACAGTAAGCTACCTTGCTGGGTCTTTTAAAACCAGGAGTTTACTTAATGGGAAATAAACACTTCTGGAACCTGTTGCTAGCAAGTGCAAGGCCTGCACCTTGTCATCATTCCAAATGGGACTACCTGACCTAATCCCCCAGATGAATGAGGATGTCAATGAGGAACTGAGACAGATAATGGAGGAATGGTCTCTCCCAAATGACCAGATGGACAAACAGGTAGACCATTTAGTCTATCTGGAGGAAATTTAAAAGAACTGGAAAATAAGAGATAAATAGTCTTTTATTTTTTTTAGCATATGCTTAAGACACAACTTGTCAGTTGCTGATAAAAGGCATTAAGCCAACCAAACAATGTAATCTGCACTTTCAGTGCAAGAATAAAGTGGATCATGCTACTAGCATCTCATACTGTATAGCAGCTTTCTATCATTATGATCCTTGGATTAAGATATATCTTACATTATAACATTATAAAGATAAATTACTTTATTCTTGCAGATGTCAAATGTTTTAAAATGTGTATTTTACTAGTTAAATTGTGTGTTGATGAACAAGATCTAGGGCCTTGCCACAGATCACATCCTGGTACAGCCAAGCTGAGCATCAAGAGCTCTAATTTACATATAAGCTTCTACTTTTAATTCGTCATGATTCTCTGTGACGTCAGTTTCTCACTCACAACAAAAACATAGATGGGACTACATAGCACATCCCCTACTGTGTTGGGAGTACCACTGAAACTCCTGCAAGCCTTGCAGCCACCCCATCAGATATAAAAGTCAGTCCTCAACACCAGGGTAGGAGAAGCAGGACTGCCAGAGCAGAGACCTCTCTTAGGACCTCAGCTTGAACATCTGGGTACTTGTGGTGTGGTAAGGTTGTCTTTATCGCTGACATATTGGAGCGGGGACAAAGTTAATGCTTGGCTTGTTAATTTTTATTTTTTATTGCATCTAAAGTTAAGGGGCTGCCCCTTCATCGCGATAATCCATGTTATTTTTGTTTGCACTGCTGATCAAAATGATATTAATTTTGTATACAAGTTTTAAGTAAAAAATTAAGACAATATGACATTTCCTGGTATTTCTTTTCAATTAAATATTTGAACTTATAAAATTGGTGACTTAAAATGAAGGAGTAAAACTTAATTATGACCATTGGTATGAGCTATACAAAAATATTAAAAAAAAATAACTACAAAGGTTTTGAGTAAGGTCATTTTAATCAGGGAAATAGATTAGACTATGATTCAAATAGGGTGGTTATAAGGTAAACCTAATTGGACACTCTGCCATGTGCACTATCAAGCACACCCAGTTAGACTTCACCCTAGGCAAACTAAAATTCTGAATAGGGTGGTTGTTCCTGCCAGTTCTGAGGGATTTTTTCCGGGACACGGAACAACCCTCGGAGGTCGGGTCAGGGAACCGGACCCAGTAATTACCCTGACACTTCAAATGGTGACCCCTTACGTGCAAATTAATACTATTTTCTTATGTTACTATAACCAAATCCCTATATTAGTCATTAACACATTTTATGTACAAAGAAAATCAGTTACATAAATACCTACATTTTCTATAATAATTGCCACATGTTATACTTCAACATCATAAGTTAATGCCTATCAGTCTGTCTTCTCCCTATCTCTAATTATTGAAACTCCCTATTTTTTTTTAACTTTATTTATAGAAGAGTCAGTGGGTTGAGAAGAACTCTACAGAGTCAGAGAATCAATGACATCTTGATCACATACATCTTATTACATGTACGAATCAATTAGGGTACAATCCATGATCCGTCTATATCTCCATCTTATACAGTGAAACATATTTACTATATCCCATTTTGGCTTTTCTATTTCTTTCTTTACCGAGGAATCCTCAACTTATCCAGCTGAGTACCGAGGTAGTCCTTCAGTTTAATGCAACCCCTCCCACGTTCCAGAGCCAGAGGACCCCTTCCATCTGTGCAGAGGTTAATATCCTCATAACAGAGGGTTTCCTAGAAAAGCGGAAACCATTCCTTACCCAGTGCCCTCTCAAGGGGGGACCATATCACACTGTATTTATCTAATCGCTCCAAAACTTTATATTGGATATGTTCTAACTTCATATTATTTAAGAGGGCTTTTGCCCACTGGGCGATAGTAGGCATGGCCTGGGCCATCCAATTTTGAGCTAAAATCTGTTTACCCACAACCAGAGCTTGTCTTCTCAAAGGATGCAAAGCTTTTGATTGGCCCCCTCCTTTTCTAGATACCCCCAGTAAAATATCCACAGGATCTAATTGGATCTCATATTCCAAAACCTTATTTAGGATTTGATTTATCTCATTCCAGTATATTCCTACCTTTGGACACGCCCAAACCAAGTGGTAAAACATACATCCCTGAACACAACATTTAGGACATTGGTCCGAAATCTGAGGATTAATCTTGTGTGCCAGAGCTGGGGTATGGTAAATTCTATTCACAATATTATAGTTAATTTTTCGTAACCTATTATTTACTGAGACAGCCTTACTACTGCAAATTACCAAGTTCCAATCCCCCTCCGGTTAACATATTTATGCCCAGGTCTTTATCCCAGGTGTCCTTTAGTTTTTGCAGCTTATCTGGCTGAGCTCACAGTAAAGCTTTGTGTAGTACTGACAGTGGTTTCACACCCGCATGTTTTTTACAATTTTGAAAGATCTGTTCCAGAGACATTCTGTTCAAGGATGGTCCCCACCCCCTTTATCCCAGCTAATTTAAGCAGCCTGGACCTTATTACCACGTAAATAAGGTAGTGTGAGGGGTGAATATCATGTAATTGTCTTAACTCAGGAAAGCTAAAAAAAGTCTTCTTATTGAATAGATGAGATAGGAGAAAGGCACCCTTCCCCGCCCACTGCCCCAGAGCATGTTTGACCTAAGGGGGGGCCTTTCCATCTTTCCACAAGCTGTACAAAATAGATCCCTCAGGTGACATGCCCCCCCCTTATCCCCCATCATCAGTGAAGCCACCCTCCAGGCCTTAAGCATATTATTGGTGAACAGATTTTTAGGTTTCTCACCATCTCCCTCATGAGAGCTTAATGGGAGGCGATATAAGGCATAGGGTGAACACACCCTGGATTGTGACTCCATAGTGACCCAGGCCCTCGTTCTTCCTCCTATTTCCTGACAGTCCATAATATAGGTTAGGTGGGCTGCTAAAGCATATAGCTTCAGATTGGGGAGTGTCAAGCCCCCTCTATGAAATGGCTGCCACAACACCTCCTTCCTAATCCTAGGTCTACGATTTGCCCAGATTAAAGAGGTGATAGAGCCCTCTAGAGACTTCAGGTGACACAGTGGAGGCATAACAGGTAGGGTCTGGAAGAGATAAAGGCATTGAGGTAGCATTTGCATTTTTACTAAATTTACTCTTCCCATCAAGGACAGGGGGAGCGACTTCCACCTATTACATTGGTCCTTAATTTTTGTTGCCAATGGGTTGTAGTTTAAATGTCCCCCATCCGTTATCTTACACGGGAGCAGTATTCCCAAGTATTTAATTACTGTTCTAGGGGGGATATCTATTCCGCTTATATGTATGGACCCTCCACCGTCCATCAGGGGGAGCCACTCACTCTTGTTCCAGTTGATCTTATGCCTAGAGAGAGGACCATATTCCTTAAAAAGGGTAGTCAAAGCAGGCATGGCTCTTACTGGGTCAGCCAAGAATAGTAGCACATCATCTGCAAAGAGAGAGATAATGTGCTCCTCCCCATTGAACATATAACCCTCTATTTCCTGGTGATGTCTAATAGCTGTCGCCAATACCTCAATAGTCAGGACATATATCAGTGGCGAGAGGGGACATCCCTGTCTCGTCCCTCTATGAAGCCAAAAAGGGGAGTGATAATGTATTATTTGTAAGGATTTGGGCCCACGGGGATTGGTATAACCATTCTACCCATCCATCACCTGAAGACCGGGTGCAAACCAAACTTTTTTAATATTGCAAACGTAAAAGGCCACTCGACCCTGTCGAAGGCCTTCTCTGCATCCAGTGCGAGAAGGCCCCCATAAGCTTTTCTTCCTCTTGACCCCTGCCAGATGATGTTCATTACCCGTCTTAAGTTATGTCTTGCCTGCTTACCCTTAACAAAACCCCCTTGATCGTGATGAATAACCTGTGGCAGGACCCCCTCCAGCCTCCTCGCCAATATCTTCGCTATTATCTTATAGTCAGCGTTTAGCAAAGAGATTGGACAGTAAGAGCCACATTTCTTTGGATCCTTGTCCGGCTTGGGTAAAATTGTTATAATAGCTAGCTGTTGAGACGGTGTCAACCCCTATCCCTTCAAAAGCTCCCTTCCCATACACTGAAAGAGTTGGCACAAATCTCCCCAGAACTTTTTATAGAATTCCAAGGGTAGGCCATCTGGCCCCGGAGCTCTTCCCGATCTTGACGCCCATATTGCCTCCTTAATTTCCTGCACAGTGAGCTCTTGTCCCAACTTTTCATTTACTTGGGCGGGTATTGCAGGAAGGGGAATATTATCTAGAAAACTCTCTAGATTTGTTCCTTGTGGGAATTTTGATGTATATAGCTTTTCATAGAAGGATTTAAAAATAGTGTTTATCTCTCGGGCAGAGGAGGTACAATCCCCATTCTCATTTTCTATTGCTAGAATAGTTCTCTCTGCTCTTTGTTTCTTAATTAACCAGGCCATCCATCTCCCTGACTTGTCCCCCTCGAAGTACTGTCCCGCTTTTGACATTAGAATATCCCTTTCTATACGCTTACAGCACAATTGGTGTTATTCTCCCTTCATACTCTTCAACTTCGCCATATCCCCAGGCGACTGACTGCTCATAGTCTGCTTTTCTAGCTTCATTATATTGGATTATAGTTCATTCTCCCTTCGTTTCTCTTGCTTGCCTTTGAAGGCTGCATAAGAGATAGTCACCCCCCTTACAAAGGCTTTCAAGGCCTCCCATGTAATCCTTGCTGAAGTGTCTTCCACTTTGTTGTTTTCTAAAAATTTCCGAAGTCTCTCGGACATTTGTTGTACATACAGGGGATCTAACAATACTGTAGGATCCATTCTCCATTGCCGCACCCCCCCCTTCATCTACCTCTTTCTCCACTTCTAAATATAGTGGTGCATGGTCTGACACTATAATAGGACCATATTCTATCTCTCTTATTCGCCCTAGGAAAGTGGGGGAAGCCAGGAAATATTCTGGTCTTGTATAGACCTTATGGGCACAAGAATAGAAAGAGAACTCCTCTGTATCTGGGTGTTTAAATCCCCACACTTCCTGCAGGGCCCTTTCCTCTGCTAGCCTCTGGAGGGCCACCGTGCTTTTGGGGATACGTCTGAATCTGGGTTTTGAATGATCAAGCATAGGGTCCCTATAGGTGTTATAATCACCCCTATAATCATTTTGTCTGGGAACACTGCTAGCATAATAGCTAGATGCTCAAAAAATTCTGGGCAATCGAATGTAGGTCCATATAGGGACCCCAGGACTAGCACTTCCTCCTCCACCGTAGCCTTCACTATAACATACCTTCCCTGACTGTCTCTCTGAGTTGTGTGGATCTGTACCCTGATCCCCGGTCTGAACCATATACACGTTCCTCTGGCCTTGGACGTGAAATGAGATGCTATCATTGTACCCCCCCACTTTTTTTCTACCAACTTAATCTCTTCACATGTTAAGTGTAACTCCTGTAACATCACAACATCTGCCTTTTTTTCCTTAATATATGACCATACACGTTTTTGTTTCACTGCAGTTTTCAAACCATTTACATTCCAGGATAGCATTTTTAAACTAGCCATCCGGTAGCTTCGTATTTATTCCTAGGTCCAGGATCCCCCCTTCACATTGCATCCCATCTTCATCAAGTTCCCCCACACCACTCGACTCTTGAACTTTTTTATTTTTCCTCCCAATTAACGAATGACCCCTGCTCCCTCCCCATCTAGTCTGGTACCTCCCTTTTAGCATTTCAAAAAGAAACGGAAAAGAGACCCGAGGAAAAAAGAAAGAGAAAAGAGAAAGTGAAGACCTGCGCAACAGGCGCTTATCTAATCTAATAGAAAACTATGAAATGCACTGTATAGATGTCCTATGTTTTTGCTTGATGTTCTAGTTATTTCCTGACCAGTGTTAACTTCACCAATCCTGTATTTTTGTAAATTGTTGCTTTCTTATATTCTCCTGTTTCCTCAAAAATCTGTACACTGTTTTCCTGTACCAATTTGTTATCACTGTTTTGTCCTCTCTGTGACGAGGTACCTTTGTAAATGAGCCTCTGGCTCAAAGGTTGTAAACTGATGCTTAATAAATAAATAAATAAAATAAATAAATAAACTAAGCCCCTTTAACAGAAATTTAGCGAGGTGGTTTCCAATTTTTACACACCACCTAGCTTCCCTCTTCCCCCCAAGTATATATCTAATTAGAACACCCTTTGATATCGTGGGTTAGCCTGCTGGCCACACCGTCATTATCCCTCTACAAGTCCAGGTACGGCGGTACAGCAGGGCCCCGCCCAGGGCTCCTTCCTTAATCTGTCAACCGTAGCAACATGTTCCCACAACCCAGCTGCCCAAATAAATTAAACGAATATAAGGCTGGGCTAGTTGAGGACACCTAAGGGTCTGCCCCTCCCCAAGGAACGTCCGGAATGAGGAGCCCATCAAGGGTGGCCAGACCCCTACTCATAATTTTACATACAGTCTTCTTATTGCTCAAACGTCCTTGCAATCTCCAAGTGTCCCCTTCGCCCTTCCATCCCTGGGTTGAGCAAAAGAGACACCCCAAGTCAAAAAAAAAGGGAGATAACCAGCATTCCTACTGGCCTCCTGTGTGGGTCCCCGCCCGCCACACATGGAATAAAAGAAAAATAACTGAGTCCCTTCCCCCCCAGGGCATAAGTTGCATCCATATAGTGAAGGAAAACATATCACTAACTAAGGTTGAGTACTCATTTCCTCCCTTCACCCCCTTCTTTGTTAGGAAATGAGGAATAAGAGATTAGATCTTCAGCTCCCTGTAAGTTTGTTAGACAAGCCTTTGATACTGCTCTCTGGTATATATAAATTAAGACAAAAGCTGGTCCCAGTTTATAGAACAAAGTTCAGTGGTAGCAAGTAAATCTCTGTAGAGTCACTCTGGGAGCCCTTCAGAGTAGGTAGCTCAGCCAGGAGCTAATGCAGGGGGAAACGGGGAACACCGCCTGCTCCAGTCTTTATAGGCCTCAAAAGAGTTTCGGAACAGACCAAGCCGAACTCTATTCTCTCCCCCCCCAACACCTCCCCCAGTGCCTTCATCCCTCGTTTGAGCTGTTCTTGCCATTACAAAAACACACTAACTACGCATTTTAAGTGCAAATAAAATTGAGCAGAGAAAAAAATAGATCTTCAGCTCCCAGGTTTTTTTTTTTGCTGATCAAGCCACTGGTATAACACTCTGTTATATTATAAGTAAAATAAAAGCTGGTCCCAGTACATAAAACAAAGTCAAGCGGCACCAAATGAGTCTCTGCAATGTCACTCTGGAAGCACTTCCGAGAAAGAAAACCAACAGTCCTGCCAGGAGCTGGAGCAGGGGAAAATGGGGAAAGCCGCCCGCTGCAGCCTTTATAGGCCTCAAAAGAGTTTGGGAGCAGACCGAGACAAGCTCTACTTCCCCCCCCAACCCCACTCCCTGTATCCTCATCCCTCGTTAAGTTGCTCTGCCAGCGCAAAAACACTTATCTGCACATTTTAAGTTTAGAATAAAGTTCACCCATCTGCATTTTCTTGCTGTTACGATTCATGCTCGATGTACTGCATCACCGCATCAGGATTTGTAAACACCTCCGGTGTAGCGCCCTTTCTCCGTATAATCAGTTGAGCAGGATAGATAAGCGCGAAAGGCCACTTGAGTTGATGTAACCTCCTCTTCACAGGCATAAAGGCATTCTGTTCTGCTTGCACCGATCGAGAAAAATCTTGGAATATACTGACAGATTGAGAACCCTCTCTAATGGCACCCACCTTTCGTGCTGTATTCAGCACCGTCATTCTATCTTGATACCTCAGGAATTTTACAATTATGTAACGAGGCCTTTCATTTGAGGCAGGACGACGACTAGGAGTTCTGTGCGCCCGCTGTAATTCCAGGGAGCATTCAGCTGGTAGATCTAACTTTGTCTTTAACCATGTTTGACAAAATGTTACACAGTCTCTGCCTTTCACTCCTTCAGTCATGCCCACTGTTCTCATATTTGTTCGCCTCTCCCTATTCTCATGATCATCTAGTACAGCTTTTAGCTTCTCAAGTTCGGCCATTGCTGATTGCAGTTGTGGATTCCACTGGTTATACCAATCTTCTTGCGCACTGACCCTTTCCTCCACCTCCGTTAATCGGGCTGAATGTTGTTCCGCTGTCTCGCCCAAGCTATTTACTGTTGTTTGCAAGAGGGCCAATTGAGCAGATACATTTTCAAACCCTGCATTCATTTTGCTCGTCAGATCACATTTTAAGTCATTGAACAGTTTTTCCAGAACCAAGAACTGAGAGCTATACACACTTTCCTCCACGGCCCCTATTGAAGTTGCTAGAGCTCCATTGCCTGCGTTTTCCCCTCGTGGTGGCAGAGCTTCCAGGCCCGACTCCTTAAGTCCATTACTGGCGCTTTTAAATGGTAGTTGTCCCTGTTTTTTTAGACATCTTCAGTGGCATAACTGTTTTCCCTTCAAGATCCCATGTTTTTTATCTCAGTAAGTCTCAGGGTGGCGGGGGAAAAAGAGATTCTTGATGGTTTAGGCTCAGAGCTCCAGGACTAAGCAGCCATTCTGGATGCCGGCTTGGCCACGCCCCCGGAACTCCCTATTATAGTTATTCTGCCGCCTTATAACAACAAACCAACTTAATCTCTTATTATACAGGATCTTTTTATTATGCAATAATAATATTTTCTAAATCACTTAAATCTTTACCTGTTCTTCAAACTCTTTTGCAAGCACCCTCTTTATAGCATGCACTGTTTATCTTTGTGTAAAAATCCACGTACTATAGCCTTGGTTGTAAACTCTTATTCCTCCCCCCCACATGCATATACACGTACACGCTCCACCAAAAGGATTTGTTCTGCGATGCATTGTCTGTGCAGTGCTTCATTACTGGTTATCTTAAATCTCCAAAGCCAACATTCATACCCAGTTTTTCTTTGTCTAATATATATCTTAACTAATAGAATTACTACATCCACTAATTTAGACTGCTCTTCCACATAAAGCTAGTCTAACGATATCAACTTTCATAGCCATAAGTGTCATATCTTTTTTTTCTTTCCTGTCTGGGCACCACTGTGATCCTGGGCAATACATTCATATTAGACACACAAAACGTTTTTTATTGGGTTGGCTTATTCATCACAATTTGGTTCTTATATTAGTATGTAAATGTCATCTTACTTACAAAGCAATCCCAACTTGTACCTTGACTTTCTTGTCTTAATGCAGCTTTGACTTTTGAAACGCTGATTCAAGCCACAAGGTGGCTTCTACCCAAACGTCAACAAACTGTCTATTTCCTCTTTTTCTGTGCTTATGTCATTCCCTTTTTAAAACTTAACCCTTTACTGTCATTCTATAATTACTCATTTCATAATGCAGTTTACTAATATCACATTATTCCTTTGGAGTTATTTCATTATCCCCACTCATTTACAACCACATCCCATTATTTCTGTTTTGTGCCATGATCTGTTAAACTTAACACAAATCTATTTATATTAGTCATTACATCTGTTATTTTCCTGTGTTTATCTACTTCAAGTTTCAGCTTACAACAATATAACTATTCACTCACATATTTTGTTTTGTTTCCTGTTTTTATCACAAAAGGCATGCACAATAGTGCAATTCAGTCCTTAACATTATTGCTTTTCCAAACCTACACAGCCAACTTTATCTCCCATCATTTATCATTTTCACCCTATGTAACCTTTAGCAAGTCACTTGGCCTCCTTATGCATTTAAGTACATACTAGTACATGGTTTCTCTTTCTCAAACACCAACTATTTATTTATTTATTTATTTTATTTATTTGTTCTAGGATTACAAATACCTTTGAGCCAAGGCTCTTTTACAAAGGTTCCACATCACTGGTACAATTGAGACAAACATAAGCAAAGATAACAGTTTATAAAATAAAAAATTAAAAAACACATAGTCTTGTAGAGGAACAAAGAACAATAAAGTGAAACTTTGGGGAGGGGAAGGGAAAGGAGGAGGGTGAAATCAGGGAGACTAAGTGGATGGGAGAAAAGGGAAGGTAGGTGGGGCAGAACAGAGAGAGGAGAGGTGGAAGGCGGGTAAGAATAGAGGTAGTGCAGCCGGCTGGCATTTGTCATGGGCCAGCAGGGGAGGTAAAGATGGGGGGGGGGTGCTGGCAAAGAGTAGGAGTAGATGTGGATCCAAAAGGGCAACTATAGCACAGATGTGGGTTTTTTTTTCCATATCTCATTGTCCATGGTTTTTAAGCCAAACAACTTAGTAAGTCAATTGACCTCCTTGTGCATTTAAGTTCCGACTATTGCCTGGCTTCTCTTTCTCAAACACCAAATATAGCACAGATGTGTTTATAGTTTTTTTTTTTTCCATATCTCATTGTCCATGGTTTTTAAGGCAAACAACTTAAACATAAAAAAGTGAATGTACAGACATCTTACCCTAAGGTACTGTTCTCTTCAGCATTCTTTTGGCATACACTAATGTCATATATTTGTTCATTACTAAATTGTGTATTACCTTTTATTAATGCATTTTCCAAACTAACTAATTCTCATCTATATGCACATTTAATAGAGGCACTAACAGCCCCCAACATTTATAAACATCACTATGTTAACCATTCTAACAGTAAAATTAGTTATATTTCAAGTATATTTCCCTGGCAATTACACCAAATAGTAACACTATCATATCTTCTCCCAAATAGGCTCGGGGACTGTATCAGAAACTACCACTGCAGCATGCTCAGGGACTGTATCAGAAATTACCATTGCCGCATGCTCTGGGACTGTATCAGAAACTACCATTGCAGCATGCTCGGGGACTGTATCAGAAACTACCACTGCAGCATGCTCAGGGACTGTATCAGAAATTACCATTGCCGCATGCTCGAGGACTGTATCAGAAATTACCATTGCCGCATGCTCGAGGACTGTATCAGAAATTACCATTGCAGCATGCTCGAGGACTGTATCAGAAACTACCATTGCAGCATGCTCAGGGACTGTATCAGAAACTACCATTGCAACATGGTCAGGGACTGTATCAGAAACTACCATTGCAGCATGCTCAGGGACTGTATCAGAGACTACCATTGCAGCATGCTCAGGGACTGTATCAGAAACTACCATTGCAGCGTGCTCTGGGACTGTATCAGAAACTACCATTGCAGCATGTTCAGAGACTTATGAGATACTACCATTGCAGCATGCTCGGGGACTGTATCAGAAACTACCATTGCTGCATGCTCAAGGACTTATCAGAAACTACCATTGCAGCATGCTCAGGGACTTATCAGAAACTACCATTGCAGCATGCTCGGGGACTGTATCAGAAACTACCATTGCAGCATGCTCAGGGACTGTATCAGAAATTACCATTGCAGCATGCTCGGGGACTGTATCAGAAACTACCATTGCAGCATGCTCAGGGACAGTATCAGAAACTACCATTGCAGCATGCTCAGGGACAGTATCAGAAACTACCATTGCAGCATGCTCAGGGACTGTATCAGAAACTACCATTGCAACATGGTCGGGGACTGTATCAGAAATTACCATTGCAGCATGCTCAGGGACTGTATCAGAAACTACCATTGCAGCATGCTCTGGGACTGTATCAGAAATTACCATTGCCGCATGCTCGAGGACTGTATCAGAAATTACCATTGCCGCATGCTCGAGGACTGTATCAGAAACTACCACTGCAGCATGCTCTGGGACTGTATCAGAAATTACCATTGCCGCATGCTCGAGGACTGTATCAGAAATTACCATTGCCGCATGCTCGGGACTGTATCAGAAACTACCATTGCAGCATGCTCAGGGACTGTATCAGAAACTACCATTGCAGCATGCTCAGGACTGTATCAGAACTACCATTGCAGCATGCTCTGGGACTGTATCAGAAACTACCATTGCGCATGCTCGAGGACTGTATCAGAAATACCATTGCAGCATGCTCAGGGACTGTATCAGAAACTACCACTGCAGCATGCTCTGGGACTGTATCAGAAATTACCATTGCCGCATGCTCGAGGACTGTATCAGAAATTACCATTGCCGCATGCTCGGGACTGTATCAGAAACTACCATTGCAGCATGCTCGGGGACTGTATCAGAAACTAACATTGCAGCATGCTCAGGGACTTATCAGAAACTACCACTGCAGCATGCTCAGGGACTGTATCAGAAACTACCATTGCAACATGGTCGGGGACTGTATCAGAAACTACCATTGCAGCATGCTCAGGGACTGTATCAGAAACTACCATTGCAACATGGTCGGGGACTGTATCAGAAACTACCATTGCAGCATGCTCAGGGACTTATCAGAAACTACGATTGCAGCATGCTCGGGGACTTATCAGAAACTACCATTGCAGCATGCTCAGGGACTGTATCAGAAACTACGATTGCAGCATGCTCAGGGACTGTATCAGAAACTACCATTGCAGCATGCTCGGGGACTGTATCAGAAACTACCATTGCAGCATGCTCAGGGACTGTATCAGAAACTACCATTGCAGCATGCTCAGGGACTGTATCAGAAACTACCATTGCAGCATGCTCAGGGACTGTATCAGAAACTACCATTGCAGCATGCTCAGGGACTGTATCAGAAACTACCATTGCAACATGGTCGGGGACTGTATCAGAAACTACCATTGCAGCATGCTCGGGGACTGTATCAGAAATTACCATTGCCGCATGCTCGGGGACTGTATCAGAAATTACCATTGCCACATGCTCAGGGACTGTATCAGAAACTACCATTGCAGCATGCTCAGGGACTGTATCAGAAACTACCATTGCAGCATGCTTGGGGACTGTATCAGAAACTACCATTGCAGCATGCTCAGGGACTGTATCAGAAACTACCATTGCAGCATGCTCAGGGACTGTATCAGAAACTACCATTGCAGCATGCTCAGGGACTTATCAGAAACTACCATTGCAGCATGCTCAGGGACTGTATCAGAAACTACCATTGCAGCATGCTCAGGGACTGTATCAGAAACTACCATTGCAACATGGTCGGGGACTGTATCAGAAACTACCATTGCAGCATGCTCGGGGACTGTGTCAGAAACTACCATTGCAGCATGCTCGGGGACTGTATCAGAAACTACCATTGCCGCATGCTCGGGGACTGTGTCAGAAACTACCATTGCCGCATGCTCGAGGACTGTATCAGAAATTACCATTGCAACATGCTCGAGGACTGTATCAGAAACTACCATTGCAACATGCTCAGGGACTGTATCAGAAATTACCATTGCAACATGCTCTGGGACTGTATCAGAAATTACCATTGCAGCATGCTCAGTGACTTATCAGATACTACCTCTGCAACATGCTCTGGGACTTTATCAGAAATTACCATTGCAGCATGCTCTGGGACTGTAATTTAAATTACCATTGCCGCATGCTCAAGGACTGTATCAGAAACTACCATTGCAGCATGCTCAGGGACTGTATCAGAAACTACCATTGCAACATGGTCGGGGACTGTATCATAAACTACCATTGCAGCATGCTCAGGGACTGTATCAGAAACTAACATTGCAGCATGCTCGGGGACTGTATCAGAAACTACCATTGCCGCATACTCGGGGACTGTATCAGAAATTACCATTGCCGCATGCTCAAGGACTGTATCAGAAACTACCATTGCAACATGGTCGGGGACTGTATCAGAAACTACCATTGCCGCATGCTCAGGGACTGTATCAGAAACTACCATTGCAGCATGCTCAGGGACTGTATCAGAAACTACCATTGCAGCATGCTCAGGGACTTATCAGAAACTACCATTGCAGCATGCTCGGGGACTGTATCAGAAACTAACATTGCAGCATGCTCAGGGACTGTATCAGAAACTGCTGGAACAAAGACTCAAAGATCTTCATTGAGGATATATCCTCCACTGGTGCTACACCTTTAGAACTATAAGCTGGGAGCATCAGGACCATCCAGAAACATCTGCCTAGCCAAGGGCTGCCCACGATGTTGTGTAATGTTGGTGCCTATGAAACAGGGTAGCCCCCTCACTCCTCAGTTCTTTCTTTCGTCAACGACACACTCATCGGACCTGCAGAGAAACAATGCTGGTGTTTTGTTACATCACTGTTTATTTTTGTTTCTAACTTAAGTTTCATTTCTGTTCTGTTGGCCAAGATGTTGATAATGCCTCAAAGGATATATAGTCATTCAAAATGACTCTAAGGTCTGTCAAGTCCCTGACCTCCCAGAATACATACAGGCATTGTGGTAGGGGCACTTTTCAGAAGCCTGCAGGCTGAGAAGGCTGTAGCTACCATCATCCCTACCATGGCACAGATGGAGGTCCTCCAGCTAGACCTGCTGCTCAGAGTAGCCAGGCCAAGGCCCACAAAGGTTCCGGTTCCGGCAATCCTGCCACCCATGTCATCTTCTGACTTCCCACTTCCTCCCTCTGCATGGCTGCTGCCAGGGGAACAAGTGGGGGAAGGATCTCCCTTCACCTGCAAAAATCGAGGGAAATCACCTCAGACAAATGGATCAGAAAGTAATGGAAATATGGCATGCACTAGAACTGTTCTCATAACCTCCATTGCATCCTTCACCCTATTCTCAATACCCTCCGGGACACCTGTCCCTGTTGAGAGAAGAAGTTCTGTTTCTGTTTCAGAAAAAAAGCCATAGAGGCAGTTCCTCCCAAAGAAAGCAATAGGGGTTTTTACTCAAATATCTTCTGGTAAAAAAAAAAAAAGCCACAGGAGACTTGCATCCCATGTGGAACAAATTCACCAATACAAAAAGATGCAGATGGTGACTCTTCAGGCTCTCATTTCCCCTTCTGCAGAAAGGTTTTGTGCACTGGATGTGAAGGATAGTTACCTTCATATCAAAATCAGAACATGCCACAGGCAGTACTTTAGACTCGCTGTGGAAGACTGCCAATATCAGTTCTGAGCCTTCCCTTTGGCTTATCCTTAGCACTGCAGATATTTACTGAATGCTTTGCTGTTGTGGCAGCAGCCCTTTGTAGGGAAGGGATTCATGCTTTCCCCAATTTGAATGACTGGCTCTTATTTATTTATTTATTTATTAAATTTTGTTGACCAAGTAAGCCCACTGGGCCCCAAAGGTCCCTTTTTCAGGTGCGACTTGGGATTAGTTACGTAAAGCAGAGCAGTTGCATACAAGTAATACAGTGCAGGATATTGAGTACAGGATTACAGTGACAAAATACAGTTATCATAGAAGAAAGTGGTTATATACAGTACATTTACACAATTCTACAGTGGCAACAGAAAGACAACTGGTATTGTATGTTAGCTGCCGGACCGCAGGGGCAAGTTGGCTAGCCTTCAGGACAGGAGCAGGGACTATGGTTTAGGAGGTGCGTGTGCAGTTCCTTCTGGAATGTCGCAAGGAGGGGCTTCCTAAAGGGGTCCAGGGAGCTTATTCCATTGCGCAGGGGCTATATGGGCAAAGGATTTTCTCACAGGTACAGAGCAGGCCCTGGGTACTTCCAGGAGTATTGTTCCTGAAGTGCAGAGTGGTCTGCTGGACCGCTTAGGGGTGAGTAGCCCAGTTAGTCCTACAGGAGGGTCGACATCGAGGCGCTTATGTGTCCAGCTTAATAGGGGGTACTGGGGCCTGTGGTTCAGGGTGGGCCAGTTGAGTAAGGCAACGACTTCTCAATGGTGGGTCCTTGGATGAGCTTTCGTGGCAAATCATGCAATTTTGCGGTACAGAGTTTGCAGTCTGCAATGGTCAAGTTTTGCTATGCTGAGTAGGATTGGGGCAGCATAGGTAAGGGTTGGGAGGAGGATGCTTTGTTTGATTGCCAGTCTAGTCTCTAGTATCATGTTAGCGCTTAGACAATAGAGCAGGCCAAGTTTTTGGTGTATGTTTTTTGTTAACAGATCCACGTGTGGTTTTAGAGTAGGCCCCTGATCTACTGTAAGGCCCAGGTATTTGAAGGATTGGACCACCTCAATTGTAGATCCAGATATAGTAACAAGTGGTAGAAGGTGGGCCTGGGAAGGACCAAGGGATTTCGGTCCAAACAGGAGTGCTTTGGTCTTATTAGGGTTAAGTACCAGATGATTTTTGACTAGCCAAGCTTTGACCTTGGTAAAGTCTGACTGGAGCAGGGGCCCTAGGTCATCCAAGTGTGGCACAGTTCTGTAGAGTACGGTGTCATCAGCGTACTGAACCATGGAGCTGCTCCCACAGTGGCAACAGAGGTTGTTGACAAACAGGGAGAACAAGAGTGGGCCCAAGACAGAACCCTGTAGAAGCCCTTCATTTAAAGGTATTGATCCAGAGATTGCTCCTCTCCACTTACCTGTTGGGAGCGGCCAGACAGGTAGTTGTGGAACCAGTTCAGGGAGTGCTGGTCAAGACCAAATTTACTCAGCATTGTTAGCAGAATGGGGTGGTCTTCCAGGTCAAAGGCTTTGGTGAGGTCAATGAAGACTGCCCCTGTTGGTGTGCCATTATCTAAGGTGGCTAGGATGTCAGCGGTGAACTTGATGAGGGCAGTGTCGGTTCCATGCTTTTCTCTTGCAGAGAACATCCAGGAAAGTGGTCCAGTGTTCAGTGTCCTGGACACAGTGGTTGTTCAAGGACCTGGGTATCATGGTCAATGTACCGAAATCTGTTCTCACCCCATGCTGACACCAGTATATTGGACGGTAGTAGACACGGTAGTGGGCAGTGCGTTCCTGCCCCAGGACTGAGCAGAGGCCCTGATTGATCAGGCCCATCTCGCATACAGGTGTCACTAAGTATCCACCAGGACTATGTTCCCCTCTCCGGGGCCTTATGGTAGCTGCCATTGTAACCACCTCATTGACACACCTGCATATGAGAATCCCACAATGGATTCTTCGGGTGCAACGGGACCAGCTGACAGATGAATTGGATCATATGATCTTCATCAGGTCCTCCTTAAAATGAAGACTTTACTGTGGTGGATGGAACCCCTGCACTCACTGAAGGGTGTCTCCTTTTCCCCAATTCCAGAACACATCCTTACAATAGATGCCTTCTGGAAGGGATGGGATGCCCACCTTAGCCCGTACCAGACCAAGGATTTTGGACAGGTAGAGATTTGGAGCTCCACATTCAATGGCGATGAGGGCTGTTCTTCTTGGGCTTGGCCTTGGAAGAGTATCTCTCTCCCTCTCTCTCTCTCTCTCTCTCTCTCTCTCTCTAGGTCCCCTGCTGATATGAACAGACAACATCTGTGTGATGCAGTATATCAACAAACAAGTGGGCACTCACTCATACCCTCTGTGCAGGGAAGCAATGAGAGAATGGCAATGGGCACTCTCTCTCACAGCCTGCTACTGACAGCAGTTTTTCTCCCGGGAGTTCAAAACATCTTAGCAAAGAGGCTAAGTCAGTCCCAGTCTCAGGCACACGAGTGGGAACTGCTGACCTGTGTGGTAAACAACTTCTTTGTAAGGTGTTGCCTTCCAGAGTTGGAACTTTTTTGCATCCCTAAACAATGAAAAGCTGCCACATTTCTCCTTGCTTGCTCCAGGGCTTGGAGTTTTTTGGTGAGATGCATTATCCCTTTCCTGGAGGGGAAGGTCCTTTATGCACTTCCACCAATCCCTCTCATTCTGGCTTCACCAGATTTCGTTTCCGTTTCTGCAGCATCTAGCAGTGAAACCCCCAGTTCAGTTGCCCATGTGTTGGGGTCTACTGTCACAGGACAGGAGGATCCTGATCCATCCAGACCTCAGGTCCTTCCACCTGCACACTTGGCTCCTGAAGCTGTAGCCATTACACATATTGGGATGTCTTCCCAAGTGATTAATGTCTTGCTGGCAGCTGGGACTCCCTCCACTAGACATACATATTCACTGAAGTGGAAGCATTTCACTATTTGGTGTGGGTGGAACTGCATACAAATCCTCATTTGTTTTTACCTAAAGTGGTGTCTGACGTCACATCTAATCAAACTATTAACCTACTGGTGGATTATCCTGAATGTACTAACAAAGGTGAGGAATTACTTTATACCCTTGAGGTACATAGAACATTACTTTTCTATCTAGAGTGCACAAAGGACTGCAAAAAGTCCTCACAGCTGTTTGTGTCATTAGCCCCTGGGAGAGAGGGCATTTCTGTGACAAACCAGTGCCTGTCTTAGTGGCTGGCTAATTGTATTACATTCTGCTATAGAAAGTACTGTAAGGAACTTCCTGGAGCTGTGCATGGCCACTCTACTCATGGTATGGCCGACCTCTGTTGCCTGTTTCCAGGGTGTGTCTGCTGCTGACATTTTTACTGTTACCACATGGAGCATTGTCCCATGTTTACTAAATATTACAGTCTGCACATTAACTCCTGCAGACAAGCCACTTTGGTCTTGCTGTCCTGCAAGGCCTTCTGTCGTGATTGCATATCAGATTTTGCCAGCCTCCCTGTGACTTTGTGCTGCTTGGAAACTGTTCCAAAAGTGTGGTCCAATGGAGGAGATATCCTTGATGAAGACAGAGCAGTTGCTTACCAGTAACAATAGATTTTCAAGAGAATCTTGTCCATTGGGCCATAGTATGCCCACCATTCTTCCCACTTTCTGAGGTACCAGCTGATTGGCTGTCCCACTGCCTTTGCAGAAGGCATGGTACTTATGCTATGTATGTATCTTCTGTCACCAGTCCAAGCCTCTCCTTGTGTGACTAGTCCTGGTGTGGTTTCCTGGTTCCTCTTGGTAAGTGGCCCTCTGAGCTATCTCTGGCAAAGGACTGAAGAGTGAGGGGGCCACTCATGTTTTATAGGCACCAAAGTTACACATCATCATGGGTGACCCCCAGCTAGGCAAAAGTTTCCAGAAGGTCCTGACGCCGACAGCTTACAGTTCCAAAGGTGTGGCCCAATTGAGAAGATTATCTCAAAGATCTCCTGTTACTGGTAAGTAGCTGCTCTTTTTCTGTTTAACAGAAAAAAAAAAAAACAGAGCAAACTTTGAGTGTTTGCAGCATGGTTTAAAATATCCCCTAGACGGCAGTACAAAGCAAGGCACTGACATGTGCTCAAGCACAAAATACAGCCCCCTGCTGGCCGCCTCAGGATATCATGCTCAGTAGAAACAGTAGACCACCAAGGAGCAAAGTAACAGGATATCTGAAAGGTGCCTGCGCTGTAAACAGAGGTTGTGCACCTGTAACCATAGTACTGCTATTAATATGCTGTTCCCATAAACACTTAGGCAGTCTTTCATTGAGAATGCTCAGTCAGCAGAACAGTCTTCAAGCCTGACTCCTCCGATGGTGTGGTCCTTACTCCAACCCTTCTGTATTCAGATCTGTACACTGGAATAGAATCTGAAGCATGTTGGGTCAGCCTTTCAGTTTCCCTGAATTAAATACATGTTCCCCCATACCCTAGATTGTTTTGCTTGTAACACTGTACAGCAGAGCCCTTGGCAGAAAGTATTTGCCTGAACAGCGCACTCCTCCTTGGGGGAGCTTGAAGTGTGAACTGTGTTTGCGTTTCGATGCTGTGTGTCGACTGCCCCACCCATGGCCGTCCCTACATTTATCGGGGCTTGTAGTCACATGACACTGTCATGTGACCTGGCTTGAGTTTTCTAAGTGCCCCAATTCTCCTTAGCAAGTTATACTCTTTGGCCACTAGGAGTCACTAATGAGTACTAATTGCTACCTAATTCCCTAGCTATTCTGTCTCTCCAACTACTCCACTTTGCTTCTCTGCCCCTAGTGTTATCCTCCTATTTCCTTCTTTCGTTACTTGTTTTCCACCTGATTCAAGGTAGCTTTGAACCCTCAGCCTTCTGCATTAAAGGTGGCTGCCCTACCGCTGTGCTATTCCTGCAGCTCTACTATCCCTTATACTTCTGCATCTGTTTTATCTTCTGCCCTGTTGTGGAGGCTGAGGCCGGCCTCCCCACCCCTAAACTTGAAAATCTATCCACAGCTCTCTCCCCCGAGCTCCCCTGTTGTTGTTTGTTTTTTTCAAAAAAAAGGAAAAATAGCAAAGGCAGTTACAAAAGTGATCTTGATCTCCCTACCCCAATTCTCTGCAAGCTCACTTGAAATCTCTGGTCTAAAGCCCCAGTAACCCCTCTCTCCCAACCCATAACCTCATTTCCCAGGCCTGACTGTGTATGCCCATACCCTCGCCCCTCTTCTCCTCCTCATTTTCCTCCCCACTCTCTCCTTCCCTTCCCTTCCTGCAGTTACCCTAGCCCCACTGTCTCTACAACTGCCTGTCTTGTAATCCCCTGTACCTTCCCCACTAGACTTGCTACCTCCTCCTCCCCACGTCATATGCCTGTCTGTTCCCCTCTCTCCTCCCCCACATCTCTCCCAGCATCTTACCACCACAGATGTCAACCTTTGTTTCCTTAATCAGGGCTGCCAGACCTGCTTCCAACATCGCATTTTGCACTTGGAGATATAGGTTCCCTGCAACCTATTCATTCATTCTCCTCACCCTCCTCCTCCTCACGGGGGACATTGAATGCAACCCTGGCCCAATAGCTGTACCCACTCCTCCCAGCTCACACAAAGGCCTATCAATAGCCCATATCAACATCAGAAGTCTCCTGCCCAAGATTGACATACTAACTTGCTGGATAGCTGAACAAGCTTTGGATATACTATGCCTAACAGAAACCTGGCTCTCTGCTAAAACTCCTGACTCCTCCCTCACCCTCTCAAACTACACTCTACACAGGCAGGACGAAGGTGGTATAGCTATCTACACAAACCAGCTGCTCATGAACGCAGTAACTCACAAAGAACCTCGCCTCGGCTCCCACAAACTCCTTATGATTCAACTCTTCCTTTTGGTCTCACTCCCACTCTTCCTAGGTGTGCTGTATGCCTCTCCCGCCTATCCCGTGACTCCCTCATCACCACCCTTACCACCCTGCCTGACCTAGCATCCAGAGGGGAACTGGTCCTTGTAGGCGATTTCAACTTGGACTGGCTAGCCTCCTCCTCAAAAGCTCACACCTCCAAAATCGAGTCCCTTAATCTCACCCAATTGATCAATTAACCCACCTGCTACAACCCCCACTTCCAAAACCATTCTTTATTAGACTGGATCCTTACCTCCCATCCTCACAGAATAACCTCCTCTGGTGTCCTCTCTAACGCATAAAGTGACCACTGTATTACTTACTATTTCAGGAAAACAAAACTGCCCAAATCTGCCCCCCAAGTACATCAACACTCACTCTCTAAACAAGTTGGACACCGGAGTCCTCCTTACCAGTCTATATGAAGCTGACTGGCAACCTGTCTACTCGGCTCCTGATGTTGACATGGCCCTCTCTAGATTCCAACACACCTTTACAAACATCTGGGACACTCATGCCCCTCTGAAAAAGTCCAGGGTCAAAAAGCGGCACCGCCTCTGGATCACCACACCCATCCTAGCCAAATGCAAGGAAAGAGACAAGGCTTGGTCGTACTTTAAATCTGACTCCAACCTTCAGAGCAGGCAAGCTTTTAACACCCTCCATAATGCCTGCACCAAGACCATAAGAAAAGCAAAGGCAGACTACTTTAGGTTGCAACTTTCCCATGCTAAGCCCCCTCAATTCTGGAAAGTTGTGCACACACTCCTTGACCCACCAGCCCAGCCCTGCACCCCCAGCTTCAAACTTCACTTCCAACTAGTCACTGACCCGACCCGCGCCTCTGAAATCCTGAACCAGTTTTTCACTTCCTTTGCCATATCACTGGGCTCCCCCCCTCCTTCCCTAGTCCCACCACCACCTCCCTTTAGCAAAGACTTCAAGTTCACCCCCTTACTGTACGAGAGGAACAGAAAGCCCTACACTCGCTTAACCCTGCAAAGACCAGCCCGGATGGGATTCACCCCAAGCTCCTGCAGATTTTGGCTCCTATGATTGCCAAGCCCCTTACACATCTCCTTAACCTCTTGTTTTCCACAGGAACTGTTCCACAATTCTGGAAATTGGCCTGCGTAATTCCCCTTCACAAAAGTGGTGACCCCTCCTTACCAGGCAATTATAGGTCCATCTCACTCCTCCCAGCCCTAACCAAATGACAAGAATCCTTGGCCCACACCCGACTAGCTGACTACCTTGCAACAAACAACATCCTCTCACCCCATCAGTCTGGCTTCAGGAAACACCATTCCTCAATTTTCTCCCTCCTGCGCATCACCAACCATATCCAAATTGCCTCCGACCAAGGCTTCCTTACAGCAGCTGTATTTATCGATTTAGCAAAGGCATTTCATTCCATATCCCACCCTCTACTCCTGCAGAAGCTCGAGGCAGCTGGACTTCCTCCCATCACTGTAAGGTGGTTTCAGTCTTATCTATCCACCAGATCTCAATCTGTTAGAATCTCTGATACCACATCCCCCTCTCTCCCTATCCTGGCAGACATATATCAAGGTTCTGCTCTCAGTCCCATCCTCTTCTCCCTCTTCATTAATGACCTTCCCTCCTCCTGCACTAGTTCATCAGTACACATGTATGCAGACGACACCATCCTCTTTGCCTCCGGTCCCAACCTGCTTTTGAAGTCCAAGCTACTCTACAAAGTGACTTCAACAACATTCAGCACTGGTTCAGCCAAAACCAACTGAAATTAAACACCACCAAAACTGTTTCCATGGTTTTCGGCTCTGCCCAGAAACATAGTTGTACTACCTCCCCCGCTCCCGTCACCTCTCTCAATGGCTCCCACTTGGCCAAGTCACCAAATACAAGTACTTTGGTGTTTGACTGGACCCCCACCTGTCTTTTTCAGCTCACATTGAATCTATCACCTCCAAGCTGTGCCCCAAACTCGGCATGCGATACCAGAACAGGGTCTCTCTCCCGTTACCTGCCATACATGAAATTGTCTCTAAAATGATCCTCCCAATACTAGATTATGCGGATGTGGTTTACAGCTCTTCTCCTGTAACCACCTTTACCAGGCCGAATACCCTTCTAAACTAATTTTGTTGCTTCGCTACAAACTCCCCCCTATGCACCCACCACTGCAAACTTTACTCCCTCCTCGGGCTAAGCCCCTTATCTCACAGGCATTATATACACGCCCTCAACCTTATATCTAAGTACTGGTTTAATTTGCTCCCCTCCTATCTTGAGGATTGTCTATCCTCAGACTCCCTATCCCCCTATGAACTCAGGCACAGAAATGAAAGATCCTTCACCCTGCCCCGACCCTCTTCCGCAGCGGGCAAAGCTGCTTTCTCCTACCAGCTTCCTTTCTTGTGGAACAAGCTTACCCCTGCTATTAGAAATTCACTCTCTCACTCTAGCTGCAAGCAACAGCTACATCTCCTTCCTCCACCTTTATGTCGCTGCCACAACTGAGCTAAACCCACAACTTCTACTGACTTTACCGTCCTACAGTTCCTCCCCAACACTTATTAAAAATTAATTATGCAGAGCACTTACTATTGTATAGTTCACCTCTAGAAATTCATCACGTCATGATTTTGCTCTCACTGTTGTATTATAGTGGTTGTAATTAGCTGCTATTGTTCTGTTAACTAATTCTCTACATTTATTGTCTGTATTTCCACTGCTCCTTCCCCCAGGTTGCACCTGGAATCGAGCCTCGTCTCAGCGTGCCTTTCCCAGCTGCCAAATGTTTAAATAAATACAAAATAAAATAAATAAATACTTTTCATCCCATGCTCTATGGTCCTACAATGTTCACCTACTCTGATCTTAAATTTACATATGTTTTTATGGACATAAAATCACCCACAGATACAGCAGACAAAACAGATCACTCCAGAGGTATCACAGGTGATTGTCTGATTTCAAACACCTTATCAGATCCCAGGCTTTGAAAGGTAGTACCCCGTGAAATAGTGCTACAATATACATTCACCTAAGGCATGGGTAGCATCCCTTGCCATTAGTATAGAGCCACCTAGGGATTTGGGCTTGGTGTTACCTGTTGGAATTCAGTGACCCTGACTCCGAGGGCTGATGATTATGCAAATTATGTTTTGGAAAGGGAAGCTGTCTGGATTTTTACCCTCAGAGCTAGAGCATGTCTGGGCCTTAATGGATATTTTGAATTAGCTACCTTTCTTAAGTGAAATTTTGCCTCATGTTGGTTTGTCATACTGATTCTGATGCACCCTGACTGAATTAGCATATTTGATATTTGCATCCTCTGTTTTCTCATCTTTATTCATATTCCATGCACTCCACAGCAGACTGATCTAAACGTCTGAGCTTGTCAGCTGTGTTCTGGAAGGCTGAACACTAAAGGAGCTTGGACTCTTTCATAATCAGGGAACTGCTGCATAATAACCTGCGTATATACATTCATATATATGTATCTTTTGCTAAATATGCTGAATATCTAAAAGATTCAGCTCATTTTCTGGTGTGTGTTTTAAATTGGTTTTAAACATTTTTATTTTGTTATTCAGCACCCTATGTTTACTTGCATCTTATGTTGCCAAACCGTCTCCTTAAAATTTGGGGATTCAAACCCAGCTTGTTGCCTGGAAGAAAGTGTCAGTGATGATGTGAAACATGTCAAGCACGTGAGTCTGGCAATGAGCAGCCACTGTTTTGCACTAGTCAGCACGTGCACCATATCTTTTGGATCCAGTGTTATCCTTGGTTTTGTAAGCACCCAGGTTTTTTGCTCGTATGTGGTATCTATGTAAAAAATGCTTTCTATAGCATCTAGAAATGAGTGCTCATGTATAGTAGCTGCAGTCTACGTCACATGAAGATTTAGTTTACTGAAGAGTGGCAACTATACATGTAACTACCCCCACCCGCAAGGTGTGCTGAGTAAGCCTGGAAATGGTAAAAGGCAAAGTTTGTTATGCCTTCTGGAAAATGGCACCTGGGTTCATGGTTAGAAATGGGCTTGGAAAGTGGTATGGTTCCTCCATGTATGGGGATCCTTATGACAGAACGCTACCAGGGTGCTTCCCCACAGGAAATAAATACAACCCCCCACCCTCTGTGACAGGGAACATAATAACACAATCGCCTCCCCACTTATCACTCTAAGCATGCAAATAAACAGCAAGGCAATAATGGCAAAATACATAAGCAGTTGCAAATAAATAACCAATGGGGTTTATTTGGGGTTGGAGAATAAGGTAGGGGACAAGGGAAGCAAAGGTAAAAATAAACAAAGACAGCAGTCTGCATTCACCCCCACTATGAGGTGCGTCACAGCTCCTCTCCCCCCACTGGTGCAGCAGTTAATCCCACAGTCCCTCTGCGAGCTTCTAATTACAGTTTGAGTGTACACACAAATTCAGAGTTGCAAGCCTGTGATGCTTGGACCTCAGAGCGTTAACATATAAGTTCAGTTGTTGGCTGTAGCTGCTAACTGAAAAATTACACACTTGGATGGATAGTAAAACAGTTGCTCCTGGCTGTAAGCTGTAGCTGTGGGCTTGATTCTAAGGCTGCACAGGAATGCTGAAAAAGTGTCTAGCTAGTTAGCGAAACAGTAGGAATAAGTTCTGTGGGTAAAACCCAGTAGTCACAACCTTTAGATGACAGGCTCGTGCTGTATCCATGGGGATACAAAAAGACTAAGACAATGCTGTTCACCTCTACACAGAATAGGCATAGGTCTTACTGTCTTAAAATTCTCAACAACCAGAATGATGCACTAGAAATGGTCAACAGCTTTAAATATCTCGGTGTCACTCTAGACAGCTCTCTTTCGTTTACTCAACACATTGATCAGGTACAGTGCCTTCAGAAAGTATTCACCCCCCTTGGATTTTGTCACATTTTGTGATGTTGCAAACTCAAATTAAAATACATTTATATGGGATTTTTTTGCACGTATCTACACAAATGACTCTATAATGTCAAAGTGGAATGAAACTTCTGGAATTTTTTGTACATGTAATTAAAATAAAAACCTGAAATGTCTTGATTTGATAAGCATTCACCCCCTTTGCTATGACACTGCAAATTGAGCTCAGGTGCATCCAATGTCCTTGTGAGATCACTCTAAAACTTTAACGGAGTCCACCTGTGGTCAGTTCAAATGGTTGACATGATTTCAGAGGAAATACACCTGTCTATATAAGGTCCCACTGTTGACAGTGCATGTCAGAGCAGAAACTCTACCATGAAGACCAAGGAGCTGTCCGTAGAACTCTGTGATAGAATTGTGAGGAGGCATAGCTCTGGGGAGGGGTATAAAAACATTTCTAGGGTGTTGAAAGTTCCAAGGAGCACAGTCAAGTCCATCATTAGGAAATGGAAAGATTACAGAACCACCCAGACTCTTCCTAGAGCAGGCCGTCCTCCCAAACTGAGCAACCGGGCAAGAAGGACCTTGGTCAGGGGAAGTGACCAAGAACCCAATGACCACCCTGACAGAACTACAGAGTTCCATGGCTGAGATGGGAGAACCTGTCCAGAGGACAACAATCTCTGCAGCACTTCACAGATGTAGCCTCTATGGGAGAGTGGCTAGACGGAAGCCACTCCTGAGAAAAGGCCACATAATAGCATGCCTGGAGTTTGCAAGAAGGCACATGGCAGACTCTGAGACCATGTGGCAAAAGATTCTGTGGTCTGATGAAACAAAAATGTAACTCTTTTGCCTGAATGCAAAGCGCTATGCCTGGCGCAAACCGAACACAGGTCATCACCCGTGTAACACCATCCCTACCATGAAGCATGGTGGTGGCAGCATCATGTTATGGGGATGCTTTTCAGCGGCAGAGACTGGGGCACTTGTCAGGATAGAGGGGAACAATGAATGGAGCCAAATACAGGCACATCCTTGAGGAGAACCTGCATCAGTCTACAATAGAGCTTGGACTGGGGTGAAGATTTACATTCCAACAGGACAACGACCCCAAGCATACAGCCAAAGCAACACTGGAGTGGCTTCAGAACAAGAAGGTGAATGTCCTTGAGTGGCCCAACCAAAGCCCAGACTTGAATCCCATTGAGAATCTGCGGAAAGACTTAAAGATTGCGGTTCACGAGGCTCTATCCAACTTGACAGAGCTTGAGCAAATCTGCAAGGAAGAATGGGCAAATCCCCAAATCCAGATGTGCAAAGCTGATACAGACATACCCAAGAAGACTCAAAGCTTTAATTGCTGCCAAAGGCACTTCTACAAAGTATTGACTCAGGGGGCGAATACTTAAGTAAACAAGATATTTCAGTTTTTAATGTTTCATAAATTTTTGTTACACAATAAAAATATTTTTGCCCCTTTCAATTGTTGAGTATGCTGTGTGAATCAAGGGGGGGGGATCATTTCAATGCATTAAAAATAAATTCTGGTAGTAACACAACAAAATGTGACAAAATCCAAGGGGGGTGAATACTTTCTGAAGGCACTTTAGCCAAGGCTGCAAACTCACGGATTGGCCAATTATACAGGCACAGACACTGCCTTAGTTATGAAGCCTTTAAACTTGTTGTTACTAGCTCTGTCCTGTCAGTTATTGACTACGGGCTAGTAGTCTATGGGGCAGGTACAAACTCGACCCTAAAGAGGATCAAATTGGCCTTAAACAAAGCTTGTAGGCTTGTACTAGGTGCATATCGATTAACCCACACCTGAGGGCTGTAGGCCTGATCAGGATGGCTTAATCTGCAAAACAGGATCCAGTTAATCCCTTTTGAAATGTTTTAAATGCTATCTTCATTGTGTAAGCTGTAGAAAGTACCATGCTGTTTTTTATGTCATCCAGAAACCTGGAAAATCCTGGATAAATAAAAAGTTAAAAAAAAAAAAAAACAGGATCTAGTACCAGGTCTGCCTACTTGGAGAGAAGGCCACACTTGGCCTTACACTGCCAGGGATCCTTTGTTTGCCCTCTCACCATAGGCAAACTAGGGGAACTTGTGATAACACTCTTCTAGTCCCCTTCTACCGAACATCACTAGTACAATGGTCGTTTGCCTTCAGGGCCCCTAAATGGCTTAACTCTCTTAATGCTCTCCTACAATCTGAACCAAAATTTGGCCCTTCCAAATCTCAACTTCGAGCTCGTCTTGCTGCTATCAGTACGTGCGATTATAACACCTAAAACCCATATTCCCTTTCCTGGGACTACTATCAACAGCAGCTCTTAGTCACAGTCCTCCCTTTCCTATCTCCCCCCTTCCCCCATATCCCCCTACTTCCTTATGGTTTTAGCCAACTACCCCCCCTTGTGGCCAATCATACGCTCACCCCTTTCTACCCTTTCCTTGCCTACCTGCTTGGGCCACTCCTCATTTCTCCTGTTTACTGACAAGGCCCCCTTGGGCTGCTCCCCCCCTCGTCCCTCCTCTGCCGCCTCTAACATCTCTGATTTTTCCCACAGCTTTCTTACTATCCAGTACCTGCCTATCTTACCCCTTTTTTCCTCTCACCTTATACTCCTCACTCTTCTAATCTCCTCTTACCCATGTTAAAGTCTGCACTTTATCTAAGTTTACCTTATCTGTAAACATTAAGAATTTGGAACTTTCATCCTTCTTTGTTGCAATTTCTAATGTTAACTCATCAATGTTTGTATATTGTACTCATATGACGTGGAACCTCTGTAAATGAGCTCTTAGCTCAAAGGTATCCGAGATGTTAATAAATAAATAGTATGATCATTTCTGTAGGCTGGATACAGGTGCGGCAGATCTAACATGCGTCCAGTGGCGAAGGTGCAGGCCGTGATGACTATGAATGATGGGAGCACTGTTCTGTAAGCTGGTTTACAGGTGCGGCAGACCCAGCGCACTTCCGGGTGGCAATGGGTGTGGGCTGCGATGCTCCAGACGATAATGATCCTCTTCAACCCACACGGAGACTTGCCTTCACCCACCCTGACAGGCGAGCAGTCACTCAGGACCTCAGCTGGTTCGATCCCCTGTCGGGATAAAATCCTAACCGCAGTAAAAGACAGTGACTCACCACCTTCACAGATGCACAGCAGATTGTAGCTGCACCAATTCCCTTTTACAGGGGTCTCAAGTCTGTTTTGGACAAAACTTTTAGTCAGACAGGAATAGCAAGAGAGAGTTATTCACAAACATTCTTCTCTCTTCCAAGGTTTTGTTTCAGACAAATCTGCTTTACGTTCTTCATTGCTAAGGACGCCAAGTCTTTCTATAAATGGGGAAGGGCACAGTAACCAGTGGCATGGGGCCATGCAGAGCATTCTCTCTGAGGCTCTGCCCTAAAAATACAGTACATCATCCCTATGGACTCAGTACACAGAGGCTGCATAGTTGTCTGTTGAGCCTGTGTCTGTCCCCTCTCCCCCACAGGGCCTTGGAATGATTAAAGAGTTTCCCCACTTCCAACTTAAACTTATGCCAACAGCTTGTACCCTTGAATCTTCCAAGTTAAATACCTAGCCAGTGCCCTGCCCTACAGCACTGAAACATATTGTTCTGCTAGTTTTAGCTTGAAGAGTATAGGTGTGTACAGTAGGTCCTGCTGGGGAACCACAGCTTCTACAGGCTGTACACTAACACCTCCCAAATAGAAAAATTGAATTTATTAGCAGAAAAGGACCGCTTGACCCATCCAGTCTGCCCAAGTGTTCCTGCCTTTTCCCCTTTCGCACACCCTAACTGGTCTATGGCAACCCTTCCCCCACCTCTTCTAATATAACCCGTGTTTATCTCATGAATACTTGAAGCCCCCCACTGTTCTATCCTCCACCACCTCTACTGACAGTCTGTTTAAGGCATTTACCACCCTTCCAGTGAAAAAATATCTCCTTACATCTTTCTTGTACTTGCCCCCTCCAGCTTCATCATATGCCACCTTGCCTGCCCCCATGGGGCAGTGGGTCTCTGTCCAAATAACTTGCTTCCAGATGTTACCTTATCCCTCCTACAAGGCTGCAGAGAGGGGAGACACACTGGGTGGTGCTAGGGCTGTGCCAACAACTGTAGGGGCCCCCCTACAAAATGTTTTTTTGCAGGATCCAAACTTCCAACCAGTGAGCATAAAATAACCATTAGTGCATATAAAATATTTATAGCATAGGTTCTTTTGTATATATCCTTCTTGAGCATCTTATTTTGTCCATGCTGCCCCCTTCCCCCTTGCTGGCACTATGATCAAGGGAACTGAACAATATAAATTGTCCGTGCTCCTCCTAAGGATTCTGACACCGATATCAGGTGTTCTGAGCAACGGACCCTATTGCTTCTTTGTTTTATACCCCTACAACCACAAAAAACTTGAGTTGGAATTTGTAGCACAGACCTCACTGCTGACAGTCCCAATTTCAATAGGTTAAGCAGTGCGCAAATTTAAAGTTGCAAGTTTGTCAGTGACAATAAATAATGCAGACCTCTGAGGCAGTGGACCCCCTGACAGTGTGGACCCTACTGCAACCACATCTCTGCACCCTGCTGGTCACAGCCCTGGGTGGTGCCCAAACACAGTCCTTTCAGCTGTTAGTAGCTCGTCTTACATCTAGTCTCTATTTCTCTCTCCACCTTACCTGCTGGCATACCTCTCAACTGTCCATCATTTTATCGCTCAAATTGCTCTGCCCCACATTTGTTCCACATGGAAAATGTGCACCCAACACATAAAGGGGCTGCAAATTCATAATATCCTAAGAGGCTAAATCAAAATTAAATTTGCCATAAATAAAGTCAATGGGTCCTACAATGTTCTGAGACTGTATCTCCATGTTTGATGATGTGTCCCAAGTTATGAGGGCCTGTGTCCCATATTTTGAGTGTCAGTGTCCCAAATTTCAGTGAGAAAAGGTTGAGAGGTATAGCGAGTTGGCAGGCTGAGCAATGGGCACTGCCACAATCAAGTAGATTCTGTCTTTTTAACTCAAATCAGGAACAGGAGCCCTCACAAAGGGCAGGCAGCTCCTGTGTGTTCACCTCGTCCTCACAAACTCACAGCAAATGGTTAGAACCTCACTGCTCTAGGCAGCTGTCTCCACCCGTGAGTCAAATCAGCTGACCCTGGGGGTCTGAGAGTGATCTGGAATTAACTCATTGTGGCCCATAGACCTCCAAAGGAATCCAAGGATACATTTCATAAAGGACATTTCACTAAAATGTTTGCAACACTTTTAGCTAGGCTCTAAAACTTATTTTTCTGCTAGACAGATAAAACCCAATACCGAAGCACTATTATAAGATAGTAAGACTATAACATTTTATGTAAAACTCATAACTTTAAAATACTGTAACATATTGTTGTAGTGTGAAACACTTTTTCTGTATTTTATAATTTTTCTTGTATACAGGCTGGAGGAAGAGTCTCTGTCATCTCAGGGTGACGTTATCCTCTAGCTTGGCAAATCTCTGAAGGATGGTCATTAATAGTAATTCGAGTCAGGCTCTCTTACTGACTCTCTGGCCACATTCTGAGCATTCATAAAGTGGATGGTACTCCTCCTGTCCAGAGTGGTGTATATCACATGACTTTTTTTGTCTTGTTTACTTGCAGTTTTTGGCCCTCCACTCTCAGCCTGCATCAGGCCCCACGGATCCCCCTGTCCATCACACCGCCTTCTGACAGAGTTTTCCTGCTCCCCTGCTGTGCATCCACAGTATCCCCTACCGTTGGTGGAGATCCTCGGGCTGGCCCAGGTCCATTAGAAATGTTACAGTTGTGTGCAGGGAGCCAGCCTGGGTTAGAGGGTGCAGGGTCTGCGAGCTCCATGAGGGCTGTATTTCTGCAACAACTGAGGGATTTTCTACTTTTTTCCTCCCCAGGACATGCATGCTGAAGCTGATATAGGTAGGTAAAAGGTAGATAAAATTTATTTTTATACAGGTAATACTGTCATTTGGACATAATCCAGTTTACAAGACAGACCTGTGTAAATTCCTATCTAAATACATACAAATAGGTTCCATATTAAATATATATAAGTACAAACAACACAATATACCAATATAAATACAAACAACACAGTATACCTAAAACACTTTCAATGACTAGATTATAAAAAATCTTAAATAAATCCCAAAAAAGTCTCCAAGAACCATTTAACACTCACAGATGTGAGCATATAGCTCCTTTATAGTTTGAGTAAACAAAGAATAATTTGGAACTTCTCTTACCTCATCAGGAAGAGAATTCCAAAAACCAGCAGCCTGATATAACAAAGACCTATCCCAATATTTATTATGAAATTTTCCTACAACTAATTTATTTAAGTGAACTGGTCTTGTTAGTATCCGTTTTTGACAATTTTTCACTGTAAATAATATTAAAGAAATTGGATGATTTACAGTTAAGTATTTCATTTTGTGTATTAAAGATAACCAGTGACACTGATAATTTGTCTAAAAGTGACCAGTTCACTTTCCTCAACAATAGGCAGTGATGAATCCGATAATTTCTTTGTAATACATATCTTGCTATGCGATAATAAGTTTTATCTAATCTAGACAATAAAGCTTTGTTTGCATTTCTATATATTAGTTCTCCATATCTTAGCACTGGAATAATTAACTGATCTGCAAGTTTTTTTCTATCTAAGAATGATAAACAATCAGTGCTTTTTCTTAATGCCCCTACCCTTCTATTAACTTTTTTAATCAATGCAATAATGCGTGCATAGCATCAGCTTCAGCCAATGACGTCCTGCCTTGAGCCTGCCTGCACTACCAGGCTGCACTGCCACCTGTGGTCACCCACTTGGTGGTTGTGCAGCACAGTGGGCCCCTCCTCCCTAGGGGAGGATAGCATCCTGAAGGATGCTCAATCCTCCCCACCATCTAGCCCTCCAGTGACCAGAGCTCATTCCGAAACACAGGTCATCGACATCACGAGCAGTAGCACTAACACTGTGCCAATAGACTAGCCTCACATGATGTTTTTAATGAGTAGACCCGGATCAATGATGCAGCTTGCTGCAGTGCCTGATCTCAATGCAGTTCATGGGTATTCTTATCAAACCCATGCTTTAGCTTTAGTCTTTCACAGGACACCTCATAGAGCATTTGGTCCTCCTTTTCTTCTGTTATGTCCCACAGCCACTCGGAGATATAGGGGTACTGATATGTGGGATGATCTTTCCTGATCCATCTCCTGATCATCCTTTCTGCCAGGAACCACTTATGGATCTTTTACACACCGGGTCCCCTAGATGCTTGACTGGGGAGGCCCGCTAGCACATTGGAACTCTCTCAACTGGTCCTCATATATCTCCAATGAAAGGGTCCTGACTGGGGGTGTAGTAACAGCATCATCGCTGTGTGTCCTCTTTTGCAGACCATGAGTAGAGCATCTGATGCTGGTTCTTGCTTTGGGCATTTTTAACCACCCTATTGCCCACATGGGTGGCCCCACAGAAGGTAGTAACACCAGCTGTCCCTACTTACACAAGGGTTCTGGTGACTCATGTGACTGGATGGGTCTTAAGATGGTGTTGTTTTCCTTATCTGGAGCTCCCCTCCCACCCCGGGGGTTGAGCTTTTTTTGAAGAGACTGGGAGGCCTTAATGTCAAAGTACAGTATCAGCTGCTTGGGCCAGAGGGCTGAGAAAGCCTTTAAGGGTTAATTGTATGGCTGACTGGCATTTCCGCTGTCTCTAAGGCTTTTAGTAAAGTCTTTACCCAGAGCATGGGATCAGGCTCTGCAGGGGTATGGCCCTTTGCTGCATTTGTAAGATGAGGATGGGTTGTCTGGGCAAAATACGGATATGGTTGTAAGCCCCCTCTCTTTGAGAGGGGCTTACACTTACCTTTAGGGACCCCATTATTGTGCCTCTCCCCCTGGTTTAAGGGTTTGATAAGTATTTGGGGGAAGGCACAATTCTGGTCTGTTATCAGACTGCCGCTAGGGGCAGTCTCATGGTCCATAAAAGGAGTTTGCGCAGGTGGTTCGGGGGAGATAGGAGGCTGGCTGGGAGACAGCAGGACAGGCAGGCAGGGAGGAGCTCATCGGTCTGGGTTGGGCCTGATTCGAAGGGGGGCCCCCCTCCCTTTGTAAGTGTAAGGTAGAGCTGTGACTTCTGTGACGTGGTGCTGGTAATAGGTGCTTCGTGGGAGGGCCTCAGAGAGTCTTCCAACATCAAGTGGGGAAAATGGGGCTCCGGTAGGAGATAGGGTAGTCAGAGTGCATGAGGAGGTAGTTTGGTAGGGTCCCAGGCCCGTAGGAAGAAGGCTTGGACTGCCAGAGCTGGAGGTTTTGTGGCAGGATTCCTCCAGAGGAGGGGTGGTAGCAGCCCCCCTCTCATTTCCCGGCGTGGCAGGGTGGTCCTGGTCAGTGAAGGAGGGTGCCATTGGTTTCCCACCCAGTTAAGGGGCCTGCTTGGAGAGGCAGGTCCTGGGACACCAGGCACAAGCTGCTCGGGTGAACCACAAATCAAAGGACAGGCCTTGGGAAGTGCTTCAGACCCAGTAAGATTAAATCAAGCACAGGAGTGATGGCTGAAAGGGATGCGGGTCAGAGATATTGCTGAGCCCCCCCCAGCCAGAGAAAGGAGACAGACAGTTAAGCGGCTATGCCCAGGGGAGAATGTGGTCAAGAAAAAGAAAAAGGACTGGTCAGGGAGGGAAAATTCCTGTGATCCTGTGGCAAGGGACTGGGTGAGAGAAGTATCTTGCTTCTCCACAAGGGTAGAGGCTGACCAGGGAGAGAGAGAAAATGAATGGGATAAGTCATTGATCAACGTAATAGTGCCAGAGGTAGATTTGGCTCAGAGGGTCCGGTGCAGGTTCCGAGGAGGTTTCAGGTATGTCATCTGAGGTTTCATCTGCTACCTGAAGTGTGAATGCTGCCTAAGACATCTTGTCTTCCAGTCTATGTGCCCCAATATGTAAATAGTTGTGCTGCATGGAGCTGGGCGTTGAACATATTTTTTAAGCAAGTAATGGGAACTCCTGGGTCCTGTCAAATCATTGGGATCCCAGCAGCAATAAATTGGTTTGGTAGCTTAACTTCCAATGCTTGAGAGTTTTAAAGTTTAATTGATTTATGAAAGGTTGAGTGTTTAATGAACTCTTAACCAGGGCCCAGTGTTTTCTGCAATTCTGCGGTTGCAGCAGTGGCCGCAGAAATCAAGGCTTACCACAGAAATCAGTACTGGCCGCAGAAATCAGGAAGGCCAGTTATAAGGCCGCAGAAATGCTAACTATGCTTTGCGATGACACAAGGCACGGGTATAGCTATGGATATGTTAACTATGCCATGGCATACATACTGATTAGAAGGGGCAACAAACTGATGCCGCCAGCTACAAAGCCGAAAAACTAGTGGCCACATGGAATCTTGACTCATGCTGGCTCTTGTTACATAATTCCGTCCAGCCAGTATTGTGGGGCAAAAGGGGTGGAGACTGATGCAAGAGTAGCAGAGCTTGATTAGGTCCACAGCAGTTGTGATTTGCTGCTGTGTAGGTGTGGTTAGCTTAGCCATGTTACTTTTTCATTGTGAGATGGCTCACAGTGCATGCTGAATCCCTGGAAGATGAATTTGGAAGAAAGAACTGGAACATGAGCAGTAGTCAAGAAGTGAGAAGATTCAGTGGTGCCCGTGGAGGTGGAATCACTCTTGGTGTGGTGGCAGGTATCGGAGGAGGAGCTGATTGTAGAAACATGTGGCTGGCAGGAGACTAAGCAGAAGACTTGATCCCCACTGATGGACATCAATCACAGTTTTGATTTGTGGGCTGCAGATCTGTACCTGCAAGTGTGAGAGTAATTTCTTGGCAGATCTGAACTTGCAGCTAAGTGGTAGCATCAAGCTCAATTATTAAGGAGGGCCAAGTTGCCCATCTGCTGCAGAGTTGGGGACCAGGGTATACTAGAACTGGAGTGAGCAGTTAAGGAAAAAAATCAGAATGGAGAGTTGGATTGCTGCTATACATAAGTGAAATGAGGGTCACTGCCTGAGGAACTCCACCACCCCTAGTTGCTGGGAGAAGAGAACATGCTAACCGAGGTTAGTCCAGTTTAATAAAAATGGCTTACTCGCATTTTTTAGTGTGTTCCCTAAAAGAAAAATCAGGAGTCCACAAATCCTACAGACATTGCAAGTTACACCCTCCATCACTATTACAGGAAGACAACCCCAAACACACATATTTGCACACTGCACTCAGCATGTTTGTTGAAAGATAGTTGGGGTATTCCTAGCTTAAAAAAATTACAATCTGAAAGAACGTTGATCAAAATCAGAAAAAAAATTAAATGGCTTTCAAGTTGGAGTCTCCCTTTATGTCTGCTAACTGTAAATATAAACAAGAAGAAATCCAAGCAGGTTTTGCCTTCTGTGTAGTTTTAGCTGTTTATGTCCTCCTCCAATTATAAGTGCAAAAAGTTTGTGTGCCCAGGGAAATCTCCTCCAATTATAGCCTAGTAGAACAGCAAAAGCCACCAATTTCCAGAAGAACAAATGAGCCTTCAAATTTGGGTGGCAGGGAAAAGTCATTAAAAGAGAACACTGATACTAATGACTGCACCAGGTTTGGGTTATTGCAGTTTAATATGTGTGATAAGAAGACTACATACTGTTAAATGGCCTGCTGTTCCACTTTCAGTGTAGCTGAGTGGTTGCACGAAGGCAGTCAAAGGTTAACTAAGACTTAATCCCCTTGAAGGTATGCTCTTTAACCACAATTTATCTGCTGCAGAATGGCCGCAGAATCAGCAGTTGTTCTGCCGCAGAAAGTATGAGGTCCTGCCGCACAATGTAGGTCCACTTTGTCACTGTAAACACGGGGCCCTGCTCTTAACCAGACTTCTTTGGGGGAGTTTTAAAGTTTCAGCCTGACTGAGACCTGTGCTCCAGGGCTGGGATGCTGGTGAGGGACTTCCAGGAAAGAAAAGAAAAGAGGTCTCCTGTATCTATCCTGAGTTTCCAAAGAAGTCACAAGGGGTAGCAGTTTCCATTTTATCTGCAGTAGGACCTGGGGCATGGTAAGAGAAAACCATCTTATTTCTTCATGGTTGTTGATGTTCTGGTCCGGGTTCCTTTGAAGTAGACCCCCTCCCTTCTTGCAACATCGGGAGCCCCTAGCCATTCAGGGCGGTGGGGTGGCTACACATGGGGGCTCATCCAGGATGTTTGGGGGACCGTTCACACCCCCCCAGAGCCCCGTGTCCTGGATGGAGGGCTAGCAGGTCTGGCCTGGGCTGGGTAGATCATATGACATACTTAAAATTCCATCCTGGTTGTGGTGGGCCAGGCGGTAGGCCGCAGCCCTGCTCTCTCAATGCAGTCTCACATGGTTTGCTGATCATGTGATCCCTGCCCACATTCTGATTGGCTAGAGAGTGAGCTGAGGGGAAAACCAGTGAAGGATGCAACGCTATTTTGGAGAGAGAGCAGGAGCAAGCAGAGGAGGAGGAGGACTGAGCAAGAAGCATCAGAGCTGAGGGGAGTTGTGAAAGGACTGTTGACCCCATTGTTCCTGGATGGTACTTGGGCCTGGCAGGTATGGATCCATTTTTTCGGATGGCTGGGCGGAGGATCAGAGCTGAAGATGCACCTCTCTCCAAGGAACCTCTATCAACAGTTAAACATAGAAACATAGAAGTTGACGGCAGATAAGGACCGCAAGGCCCATCCAGTCTGCCCATTTCTTTTTCTACCTTATAAATGTGCCTTTGCTCTGTCAGTGACCTATCTATTCATAGTCATTTGTATTGCTCCCTTATGCCTATCCCATGCCTGTTTGAAGCCCTGCACTGTATTCATAGCCACCACTTCTTGTGGTAAGCCATTCCATGCATCCACCACCCTTTCTGTGAAAAAGTTTCTCACATTCCCCTTAATTGGCCTCACTCTAAATCTCATGCTGTGTCCTCTTGTCCTGCTATTTTTCTTATATTTAAACATGTTAGACTCTTTCACCTTGTTTAAGCCCTTAAGGTGTTTGAATGCTCGATCATATCACCTCTCTCCTCCTTTGCTCAAGGGTACATGTATTGAGCTCTGTTAATCTGTCCTCATATGTCTTCTGATGCAGTCCCTGCACCATTTTGGTTGCCCTTCTCTGGACTGCCTCAATTTGGTTAATGTCCTTGTGAAGGTGTGGCCTCCAATACTGCACGCAGTACTCCAGATGGGGCCTAACCAGTGTCTTGTACAGAGGGATTATTATCTCCCTCTTACGACTTGTGATACCCCTACTAATACACCCTAACACCCCCCTAGCCTTACCTACTGCTTTAGAGGTCTGCTTGGATGATTTTAGGTCATCAGTGATGATGATGCCCAAGTCTCTTTCTTCCTTTGTGACTGCTAGCAACTCCCCTCCCAGCCTATAGGTGGCTTCAGGGTTTCTCTTCCCTATGTGCATGATTTTGCACTTCTTTTCATTAAATCCCAGTTGCCACTCTTCTGTCCATTCTGCTAGTTTATCCAGATCTCTTCTCATTCTGCCCACCCCATCTGGATCATCTACTCTGTTGCAGATCTTGGTGTCATCTGCAAACAGACAAGCCTTACCCTCTAGTCCATCTGCAAGGTCACTAATGAAGATGTTGAAGAGACTGGCCCCAGGACTGATCCCTGAGGTACCCCACTTTGACTTGCATCTCTTCTGACTGTATACCATTTACCACCACTCTCGTTTTCTGCCCACAACCAGTTTGCCACCCAGTTGACCAACTTCTGACCCACCCGAGCCTACCCAGCTTATTTATCAATCTTCTATGTGGAACAGTGTCAAAGCTTTGCTGAAGTCAAGGTAGGTGACATCAACTGCTCCCCTTGGTCCACCACTCTGGTTACCCAGTCAAAGAAATCTATGAGATTAGTTTGACAGGACCTTCCTTTTGTAAACCCATGCTGTCTTGGATCCTGTGCCCCTATGGATTCCAGGTGTTGCACTATCCTTTCCTTAAGGAGTGCCTCCATAATCTTGCCCACTATTGAGGTAAGACTGACTGGTCTGTAGTTCCCCGCCTCCTCCCTGCTACCACTCTTGTGGAGCGGGATCACATGAGCCCTTCTCCAGTCTTCTGGGACCTCTCCTGTGCTCAGAGACTCACTAAACAATTCTGCTAATGGCTCTGCTAGTTCCTCCTTTAGCTCCTTAAGTACCCTGGGATGTATGCCATCAGGTCCCATTGCCTTATCCACCCTGAGCTTAGCAAGCTCTTGTAGGACCCTTTCTTTTGTGAAGGGAGTAGTGCTCACCTCCCTCCCCCCTGTGTCCATGATGCTGAGCTGTGGGCCGTGTCCTACCTTCTCTTCAGTAAATACTGAGCAAAAGTATCTATTTAGGATAGATGCCTTTACAGGGTCCTCCTCCTCACATGCTCCCTTTTCTCCATTAAGCTTAGCAATACCCCCTCTGGACTTTCTCCTTTCACTAATGTATCTATAGAAAGTCTTGTCACCTTCTTTACTGTTCGTGCTAGTGTTTCCTCAGTTTGGGACTTTGCCTGCCTTACTGCCTTACCTGCTTCCCTTAGGGCAGTTTGGTATGCCTCCCTATCTTCATCCCGCTGTGTTCCCTTATATTTCCTGAAGGCCAGCCTTTTGGCTCTGACCTTTCTGCTACTGTATTTGAGAACCAAAGTGGTTTCCTTCTTCTTTGCACTTCCTTTTCTGTCTAACACAATGGGATGTTGCTTCAAGTATTGCATCCTTAATGCTTGCCCACTTTGCCTGTACCCCCTCACCTGTGTTTCTTTTTGCCAGGGCTAGCTTAACTCTGTTGGCCATCTTATCAAAGTCAGCTCCTCTGAAGTCCCATATTTTTGCCTTGGAATGGGATGATTTAGATGTAGTAGCCAAACAACCATACCATGTGATGGTCACTGGCCCCCAGGTGACCTTCTACCTGGAGATCTGTGATCCCTTCTTTGTTAGTCAGTACTAGATCTAGGATAGCCCTGTCTCTTGTGGGTTGCTGTACCAGTTGTTTGAGGCCCTCCCCCTGCAGGGAATCCACCATGAGTCTAGTTCTGGCAGATGTTCCTGCTGGTATTGACCAATCTGTATCTGGCATGTTGAAGTCTCCCATTATCAGAACCTCCCCTTTAGCTGTCATGTTTTGTATATCTTCTAACAGTAATGTATCTATGTCCTCCCTCTGGTCTGGGGGCCTGTAGACAACCCCAGTTCTTATGGCTGTCCCATTTCCTGTTTCCAGGGTGACCCACAGTTCTTCTGGTTCCTTATGTGTATTCTGAATTTCTGTAGCTTTGATATTTTCATTAACATACAGGCCCTCCTCCCCTTTTTGCACCTCGGTCTCTTCTGAACAATACATAGCCAGGTACTGAAGTCTCCCAGTGTGGTTACTGGTAAACCACGTCTCACTAATTGCTACTATGTCCAGTTTAGCCTCTGACATTATTGCCTGCAGGTCTGGGATCTTATTTCCCAGGCTGTGAGCATTTGTGTACGTGATTTTCCATTGGCCAGATTTTGGTGTGTTAGTTGTTGGGTGAAGTTTGGCATTACCCCTGTGCATCGTATGGGGAGACAAACCTTTTTTCCTACCTGGTGATGCAAATGAACGGCAAACATGCTGAATTCCTGTTTGACCACTAGCTGAGGGGGGAGGGGTGTTCTTCCCATTCGACGTATGGGGTGCTGTTTCTATGTTTCTATCACTGACTCATCCCTTTCCGTTTCTCTCTCTCCCTGGTCAGCCTCTAGCCTTGTGGAGAAATGAGGTACTTCTCCCACCTGGTCCCTTCATCATTGTTATCTTGGCTGTGGAACACTGTAAGGAGAGGTCAGGAGGTGGAGCGATGTGTCAGATGTGGCTATTGGAGAGAGGGGAATAGCCCATCTACCAGTGTGAGGTCTTTGCACCACCATGATCCATAAAAGAAGTTAACGTGGGTGGTTCGTGGGAGTTGGATGCTGGCTGGGAGATGATAGGACAGGCATGTAGGGAGGAGCTCTTCAGTCTGGGTTGGGTCTGATTTGAAGGGGGACCCTCCTCTTGTAAGTGTAAGGTACAGCCATGACTTCAACGATGTGGTGCCAGTAATGGGTGCTTCATGGGGAGGGCCTCAGAGAGTCTGCCAGCATTGAGTGGGGAAAATGGAGCTCCAGTAGGAGATGGGGTAGTGAGATTGCCTGAGGAAGTTGTTTGGTGGAGTCCCAGGCCCGAAGGAAGTAGACTTGGACTGCCAGGGCTGGAGGTTTTGTGGCAGGATTCCTCCAGGGGACGGGTGGTGGCAGCTCCCCTCTCATTTCCCAGCATGGCAGGGTGGTCCTGGTCTGTGAAGGGGGGGTGCTGTTGGTTTCCCACCCAGTTAAGGGGCCTGCTTGGAGGGGCAGATCCTGGGGAACCGGACACAAGTTACTTGGGCGTGCATGGTCAAAGGACAGGCCTTGGAAGCGCCAGACCCAGTGTTTAAATACACACAGGAGTGATGGCTGAAAGGGATGCGTTTAGGGCTGCTGAGCTCCACTCATAGTCGGAGAAAGGAGACCGGCGGTTAAGTGGCTATGCCCAGGGGAGAATGCAGTTAAGAAAAAGGAAAAGAATCAAAGGACTGGTCAGGGAGGGAAAATTCCTATGATAAGGGACCAGGTGGGAGAAGTACCTCATTTCTCCACAAGGCTAGAGGCTGACCAGGGAGAGAGAGAAACGGAAAGGGATGAGTCAGTGATCAACTTATCAGTGCCAGAGGTAGAGTTGGCTCGGAGGGTCTGGTGCAGGTTCCGGGGAGGTTTCAGGTATATCATCCCAGGTTTCATCAGCTGCCTGAAGTGTGAATTAACAACATAAGAAAAAGCACATGTAGCACCAGGAAAGAACGCAGTGGTGCTCTCTATATCAAATGCAGATTGAGAAGTTGTGTAGCACCCACTGCCTGGACCAAATAAGCACGCATAACAACCAGTCACTTGTGAAAATATAAAGGCTGTATTTCAAAGGCCATAAGGACAAAAAAAGTGACAAGAACCCCAGGGGACAACAAAGCGGTGCAAAAACCTTACGTTTTGCCTAGTTCTCTGATAAGCTTCGTCAGAGTGATCTTTCAACATGCAAAGTGCAGTTCTTAAATAGCATGAGCTCATGTGTTCTCAGTTGGGGAGTACTAATAGCTGTCCCCACCCTGTTAGGGAATTTATTTAATTAATCTCATAATCTATTACTGTGGAAACACATATCAGTGAACAAGAGATGGTTTCCTTAATTAAAAACTTGGGCACACAAAACAACTCATGGTGCATATTCCAGTCTTTTGCAATAGAGGGAGCCCAGCATATATTTAAGAGTGCTCCTCTAAAAGAATACATATGAATGTTCCTCTTATTTAAAAGCTGGTCATAAATATGAAAACCAGAAAAATGTATTTAACACCCTTATGGTAGCAAAAGGAGGTCACATGAGCCCAGGCACTTAAAACTTATTACTTATTAGATCTCCAGAAAACGTGGTATTTTTGCAAAGCAGGGAGCAAAACCAGAATTATACATCTAAAACATGAAAAGGCGTAACTTCATCAATAATTTAGTTCAAAGGTATACAAAGTCTGTATATCTTTGGACCTATAGTGTACAAAAAAACAATATATGGTTCAGCACTTAGATTTTTTCAAAAATGCTGCCAAGCCGATACTCACATTGAGTCCAAGGTTGGTGCGAGCACCCAGCTCATCAATCCAATAACTCTCCCTTTGCCCTATCTGTTTTTTTATATCACCCCCTCAAGGTCCCACACTCACCAGTTCAATACCTAGGAACCACAAAGTATGTGGACTTCCAGTATTGGATTTTATATGTCTAACAGTGGCGTAAGAGACAACAACTTCTCTGTACTGCCCTCACATGTTCCCCTGTCCTGATCTTGAAGGCCCTAGTAGTGCGGTCTACATAATATGCTCCACATTCACACTGCAGCATACAAACCACCCCTTCACTGTCACAGGTGATAAAATCACGAATGGTAATACTTTTACTATTAACTGGGTGGGTAAACTGCTTGCACATGTTTACGTATTTAATTTAGGTGAAAAGATCCACCCCCTAACAGGAGCCTCCCACGTGTCCCGCAGTCTTACTCCTCCCCTGCTCTGTAACACACTCTCTCCCTTAACCCCCATAGCCACTATTTTGCCATTATACTCCCTCTTTTTTTTATTTTCCTCTTTCCTGTTTTGCCCTTTCCCTTCCACGTTTTGCTCCCTCAACTTCATATTGTCTTCTTGTTCTCCTTAACCCCCTGTCACTAAACCCTCTCAGTATTTCTGTACTCGTTACAGCACTACGATACCCTCCTAAGCCTTCTAAAATCCTTACCATGCCACCCTCCTATGCTCTTTGGCCCCCAATCATCTCGTCACCCCCTCTCTGATATCTTGCCTCACACCATTTCTCTGCTCCCTCCTCCAACTCAATGGTTAATCTGCCTCTCTTAAACTATGCCTTCGCTTAGTTTCCACCATCTGTCCCTGCTCACCCTCACCCTCCTTTTCCCAATATGCCAACTCCCCCTTCTGCCTACCCCTCCACCCTCTCTCACCATCCTATTCAATTACCCACAATATGGTACCATGGCAAGTACACCGGAATCCTTAATCAAACATCATCCAACTAATATCTGGGTACAAAATACAATATTTCCTACTTGGAAACTGTCAAATCAAGATAAATCACTAACTATCACCCTCTACTGGGACACCAGAAGAAAAACCAAACACCTAATAAAGAACAAGCAGAGACTCACTCTAACCTATTATGGACTACAAATGGCATCACTGAAACTCCTGCTCCTCCTACTACTAATGTCTGGTGGGGTGCACCCAAACCCTGGCCCTGTCACACTCAAGCCAACAAAAACAGTGAAAGCTGGTAGTGGACTCTCCATTATCACCCTAAATATCTGCAGCCTCTTCCTAAACCGCATCTCTTCAAAGCGCTCGTTGGGCAAAAAAAATCCCAATATATACTAGCCATCGTGGAAACCTGGCTGTCTCCAACACCCGGATCATGCGGTCTCGCTTGAAGGCTACAATCTTTTCAGACTCGACCGGGCAAGCAAGAAGGGTGGGGCTGTGCTATCTACATAAAGGACAACCTATCCAGTCAACGTGGCAGCTTCACCCCCCACAAATACTCAGGTGCAACTTCTCCCTATCAAATTGCTCCTTGGTGCACAAAATAAAGTTCTCACAGTGGCCACTGTCTATATTCCTCCAAAAGACCACCATTCCAGTATCAAGTCAGTGCTTGATTTTGTAAGCCTGCAACCACCTGAAAATGAGCTCCTTCTCGGGGACTTCAATATAAACTGGCTCGCCTCCAACACTGGCTCCTGCAAAGATGACATCCTAGCAGCCAACCTGACACAGATGGTAACTTCCTCCACCCGGAAAAATTACAAAACTGGTACAAGCACCCTTATTGACTGGGTTCTCATTAATCACCCTGACCAGATAAAAAACATTAAAGTTCTCCCTGACTCTCTCAGTGACCACTCCCCAGTTTCATGTACCTGGTCTAATAAATTTCTCAAGCCGCTCCCCAAAGTTATTTTAAGCAGAGCATTGCCTCAAGGGAATCTTATCAAATTAAAGACCTGTCTCCTGCAACATGACTGGACACCAATTTTCAAAATGACTGATGCTAATGCTGCACTAGAATACTTCATCACAACCTTCAATACTGCATGTGACTTTTACGCCCCAGTAAAAAAGCGTAAAATCAAAGCACTATCAAATCCTTGGATTACTGCCAAACTACTTGCCCAGCTCAAGGCTCAGGACCACCTCTGGGCCATAGCCAGGGACACAGGCTCACCGCATGATACCTAAAATACAAGCAGGCACGAAACAGATGCACCACACAAATTAGGCAAATGAAGAGCTTATTTCAAAACGCCTTGAATCCACCTGGGTGACGGACAGCTTTTGGGACAACATCCAAATATAATGGGTAAGCAATCAAAATCCTCACCCACCATTATGAAAGTTGATGGATCCACCACACTTGACCCAAAGACTATTGCAGATGCTCTAAATAAGACGTTCACAGACCTCAGTGGGGTCCTCCCCCCAGATTTCTTCTTGGACTTACCTGTGCCTAACCTAGTATCACAAAACACCCCTCGTGACAAACCACAATTTTATTTCAAGAAAATCAAAGTGCACAAAGCCTACAAATACATAAAAAAGGCCTGCTCCAAATCCAGAACAAGTAGTGACACCTTAGATCTAAAAATCCTGTCTCTCACCCTGGACGAAGTGATCCACCCCCTTGCCAAAATTCTTAATCTGTCCCTTTGCCAAAGTCAATTTCCCAACAAATGGAAGTCTGCCATAGTCACGCCAGTGCACAAAGGGGGGGACAAAGCCTCAACAGGTAACTATCATCCGATATCAATACTCCCACCCCTCTCCAAAGCACTTGAACGTATAGTGGCAGACCAACTCTCTGACTACCTGGACAAGTACAATCTACTTTGTAATCAACAGCATGGCTTTAGGAAAGGACATAGTTCTCTGGAGAAGTCCACTCAGCCCTGGACAAAGGGTACCAAACCAGTGTGGTCTTTATTGACCTCACAAAAGCTTTCGATACAGTCCATCATGGCCTACTTATCTCCTTATTGACCATCCAAGGCCTGGCTGAAGGTCCTAGTGCTTGGGTAAAAAGTTACCTGTCAAATCGGTCACAGGCTGTAAAAATCTCTGATGAACTCTCCGACTCCAAACCAGTCCTCTCGGGTGTACCGCAGAGATCAATTCTAGGCCCGCTCCTCTTTAGCCTGTTCCTCAACTCCCTCCCAGAGTTCTGCCCGAAAAAAATAATCTTATACGCTGACGATGCTGTAATTCTCTCTTCTCACAAAGAGCCAAACTCCCTATGCCAAAGCTTACAAATTGCCTTCTCTAGTGTTGAAAGGTGGTTCCTGGATAGTAAACTTGTGCTTAACCACAATAAAACAAAAGCCTTGCTTTTTACCAATCACCAAAACAAAAATAGAAATACTCCACTCACCATAAAAACCTCTGCTAGAAATACACTGGACCAAGTAAATACTTTCAAATACCTTGGCATCACATTTGACCAAGGGCTTACCTTTGTAACCCACATTGACAACACGGCGAGAACAGTGAACCAATGTCTTGGAATACTATTTCGAAACCGACAATTCCTAAACCAAGCTGCATTGAGGATAGCTATACAGAGTTCCATAATCTCAATCATTGACTATGGCCTTATTATCTATGGCTCAGCTACCACCACGGCACTAAGGCGTATCTCAGTCGCTCTAAATAAGGCTTGCCGGCTCCTCACGGGGGCACAAAGACTGACACACACGTGTGAGCTCTACTATGAAACAGGCTGGTTGCAACTATCAAATCGCCTTATATATCTCACCTGCATAATGGCAAAAAAATCTATCTTGGGACTGACTCGATTATGTATCCAAAACCTGCTCTGTCTGAATCATGGCATGCAACCCACCACCAGATCTGAACACCAACCTTTTCTGGTTCCCAGATGTCGGACCGCACAGGGACAAAGAACATTTGCATACAGGGCCCCGACCTGGTTCAATGCTCTAAGTCCACCTACTCTATCCTCAACCTCGCTTGGAACTTTCAAAACCATGCTCTGTGCCCACCTCACTACCACTAGCAACTGTGATTGCATTCGATAAAGGCTACTCCTCCTCTTGACCATCCTCACATCCAAGGCCTAGTCTCCTTGTCTAATGAACCCGCACGTACCACTACTACTCCTGTTGGCCTCCTAACTCACTCTTTTTCTCCCCCTTCTGTCCCCTCTCACTTGCTCTACTGCCCACTACTTTCCCTCCTTTCTTGCCTCCCTGTTGGCTCCTACTGATCTCCCTCTCCCTGGAAGTTTCTTTATTTCCTAATTTGTTTACTCCCTTGAAACTGTTTAAAGCATATTTATTATGTAACTTCTAAACTTTACTGCCTTAAACTGTTAATAGCAAATTTATTATGTAAGTTTTCCTTCTGGTATTACTTGTAATGTTGTATTGTTTTGTTTGATGTTCTATGTGAAGTGGAACCTTTGTAAAAGAGCCCTGGCTCAAAGGTATTAATTCCTAGACCAATAAACTAAACTAAAGTAAACTAAACGTATTTACAATATGTGCACTGTCCACAATGGTGAGTACCAGTGGGGAGAGGCAAGGTAAGTTGCCTGGACTGTACAGATCCAGGAACAATACCTTTTACCACCATGTCTTTAATGCTCTTACACTTCTAAAAACTAGTTGGGGTCCTGTTCTAACTAAACTCTCCAGGCCTGGTTCTAATTCCAGGATAGACCCATTGCTGTGTATGATCTCCCTGACCTGATGGGCTCTAACTGAATAGATGGTAACAAAGGGGCAGTCTTTCATCATCCTCTGATCTGTTTTCTCAGAATGTTTTAGGGTGTCAGCCCAGTCCATTTTGGTCACTCTATCTGTGGTAGTAGCTATACTGTGTGTACTGTATCCCCGCTCCACAAATCTGTTAACCTGCAGTGCTCTCTTTGCTACAAATTCCTGAGGTTCTGTACAATTTCTTAAAGTCCTCACTAGCGGACCTTTAGGTATGTTACATTTTACATGTGGAGGGTGACAACTCTCATACCTAAGTGAGCTGTTTCTATCTATCACCTTCTGGTATAAGGTAGTACACACATTACCTGCCTCAGTTCTATAAATCTTCAGATCTAAATAAGTGATCTGTGTCTGACCTACTTCAAACTTACACCTGAGGCAGGTACTAGTTTCCTCCATCCCTTCTACAGATTTCCCAAACTCAGACATAGTGCCCTTCCAAATGATGAAGATGTCATCAATAAAGCACTGCCACAAATCCACTAAGTGAAAAAATGGATTTGTAGTGGCGCCGTAGAATGGTCAACCTCCCATTTTCCAGCAAACAGGTTGGCAAAACTGGGAGCCATAGTAGCCCTCATTGCGCTACCTCATATTTGTAAATACAACTTGTCTTGGAACAAAAATACATTTTTTGTCAAAATTTCCTCATCTAGTTGTAAGAGGAAGCTAGTGAGTAATTCAACCTGGGCCTGTTCTGGTCTGGTATCTAGAAAACACATGGCTTCCAAACCCTCTTGGTGAGGAATAACTGTGTACAATGAATTAAAGGGAAACTGTCATTTGCAGGGGCTCCCACCCCTGCAGATGTTACCCTCTGGTTAAGCTTTTTTGGAAAAAGCTCCTTTTTCATGCAGCACAAAGTAATGTATTTAATTTCTAAAGTCCGCTGCAGAGTGTAGTGGACTCTGGAAGCCAACACCATTAAGTGTAATGGTGCAACGCTGCAACCGTATCTTCTATACAAATGCATGGAGCACTGCGGTGCGGCGCCACTGTACACTTAATGGCGCTGCTCCAGCATCCGCTACACTTCAGGTAGTGGACTTTTTAGAAATTAAAATACATTACTTATAGTTAGAGAAAAAGGAGCTTTTTCAAAAAAGCTTAACTGAGGGACATTTGCAGGGCTGGAGCCCCTGCAAATTACAGTTTCCCTTTAACATCCATCTGTATGTTTTCCATAAGGTTAACTAGCTCAGTGAAGTCACGCACATACGACCTAAGATTGGTGGCAAGGGGTTAGAGATGCTCATCTACAAACATGGACAAGGGCTCTGTGAACCACCCTCAGCCAGAAATAATAGGCCTACCTGGAGGGTTATCTAGTCCCTTGTGTATTTTCGGGAGCATGTAAATAATAGGAACCACAGGACAATTCACCATTAAAGTTTTAAACAGTGTCTCTGTTATATACCCCTTAACAAAACCCTGACTTAGCACGGCCCAAATCTCCTCCTTGAATTTATTGATAACTTCCCCCGTAACTTTCATATAACATGGGGGGTCTACCAACTGGCAGTATACTTCCTTAACGTAGGTGTCTTTGTCCATAATAACAGTGGCTCCGCCTTTGTCTGCAGGTTTGATCACCAAATTAGGATTCTCACCCAGGATCTTTAAGGTTTCCTTCTCCTGAGTACTACAATTATTACTAAATTGCTGCTGTGGGGTATCCCTAAGTTTATCCAAATATTTCTCGGATTTACAAATAAACATCAATACTACAGGGTTAGTGGGTGGGCAATATTCAGAGTGAGGACATAACCTTGTACTCACCCCCTTCCACTTTCCCTCTCATATCCCCCAAAGGCCCAGTCATTATTATACATACATTTAAATGTGAGATTATGAGCCAATTTGTGCAGATCAACACATGTATTAAAGAAGTTAATATCATTGGTAGGACAAAAAGATAAGCCTTTACTCAATGCTTCAATTTCACAAGTGCTTAAACTGTGACTAGAGAGATTTACAATAGGTGTAATGGCAGTCTTTGTATCACCAAGCTGGACCAAGCTGAACAGGTAACAAGGGGGTTGGGGTGGGTGGAGAGGCATGATGGTCCACCTGTTGTAAACATTGTGTAACTAATAGTCTCTCCTGCCTCGTCCTCCACGTTGCTGCCCCCCACCTCGTCCTCTTTGTGGGTTACACCTTTCCATCTTTTAGATGTATGATTTTGATTTTGCTCCCTGCTTTGGAAAAATACCACGTTTTTGGGAGATCTGCTAAGTAATACGTTTTAAGTGCCTGGGCTCATGTGACCTTCTTTTGCTACCATAAGGGTGTTAAATACATTTTTCTGGTTTTCATATTTATGACCAGCTTTTAAATAAGAGGAACATTCACATGTATTCTATTAGAGGAGCACTCTTTAAATATATGCTGGGCTCCCTCTATTGCAAAAGATTGTAATATGCACCATGAGTTGTTTTGTGTGCCCAAGTTTTTAATTAAGGAACCCATCTCTTGTTCACTCATATGTGTTTCCATGGTAATAGATTATGAGAATAATTAAATAAATTCCCTAACAGGATCAGGGCAGCTATTAGTACTCCCCAATTGAGAACACATGATCGCATGCTATTTAAGCACTGCACTTTGTATGTTGAAATGTCACTCTGACGAAGCCTGGCAGAGAGAGAACTAGGTGAAATGTAAAGTTTTTGCACAGCTTTGTTGCCCCCCAAGGGCTCTTATCACTTTTTTTTGTCCATATGGCCTTTGAAATACAGCCTTTATATTTTCACAAGTGACTGGTTGTTATGCGGGCTTATTTGGTCCGGGCAGTGAATGCTACACAACTTCTCAATCTGAAGCGTGAATGTTGCCTAAGACATCTTGTCTCCCAGTTTATGTGTCCTAATATGTGAATAGTTGTGCTACATGGAGCTGGGCGTTGAATATGTTTTTTTAAGCAAGTAATGGGAACTCCTGGGTCCTGGCAAATTATTGGGATCCCAGGAGCAATAAATTGATTTGGTAGCTTAACTTCAAGTGCTTGAGAGTGTCTTTTAAAGTTTAATTGATTGATGAAAGGCTGAGTGTTTAATTAATTCTTAACCAGACTTCTTCGGGGGGAATTTTAAAGTTTCAGCCCGATTAAGACCTGTGCTTCCAGGCCTGGATGCTGGTGGGGGACTTCCAAGGAGAGAGAAGAGAGGCGGTCTTCTGTATCCATCCTGAGTTTCCAAAGAAGTCGCGAGGGGTAGCAGTTTCCATTTTATCTGCAGTAGGACCCGTGCCATGGTACGAGAAAACCATCTTATTTCTTCATGGTTGTTAATATTCTGGTCTGTGTTCCATTGGTGTAGGCCCCTTTCGCTTCTTATAACATCGGGAGCCCCTAGACATTCGGGGAGGTGGGGTGGCTACACGGTACTGGATGGGAGAAGCCATTTGCAACAGTCGCCCAGAGGAGAAGTGGAAACTGGGTTTTGTTGCCCAACCCCAGATATGGAAGATTCTGGGGTGGATGGAGGCACTGGGGAGTCCCTGATGGCAGAAGCCATTGAGATAAATCTTCCCGACCTCAGTCCTCTGACTGATGCTCATGTACTGGTAGCAGGAGTGGCCCTGGAGCAGGCACTCCGTCTCCCTTGCAGATGCAGATGAGCACGGCCATGACATCCATTCCTCAGTGGCCATAGATACACTGGGAGGTCCACCCACCCTGGATGTGGGTGCAGTGTCTGGGCCCCTAAAATGAGTTTCAGGGGGCCATACATCTAATGATGTTCTTCTCAACCATCCATTTTAAAATTAGCTTTAGCACAGAGTCCTTCTTCTGATCTTCCGATGAGGCCATGTCACTTTCTCCAATGAAATGCAGCACCAGGAACCTAGTGGCAGACTTCCCAGCTCTTTTCCTGTGTGCTTCTTTCCTCGGAATCCACCGGGGGAACTCTGACCCCGCCTGAAGAGGCAGACACTGGCACACTCACTATGCAGTTTGTAGTGTTCAAACATAGAAAGAAAAAAAGGTTTTTCTTGTTACTTGGTAGCTGTTCTCCCTGCCTGCCTGCATCACTTTCACTTTCCTTTAGAACAGACAGCAACTGCACAGTTCTATCACTGTTCAGAGATGTTGCATGTACTTTTAGTCTCTACAGGCTGTTAATTACTGTTAGCTAATGAGGTCAAAACTGCACGCTCTGCATTGTTTTGTTTTTTTCTTTTCTTAGGTACTTATAGTTTTGTTGTGCAGAACTATGTCTCTCTCAAGGCTGTGAAACATGTCACTTACAGGGACATCCCTTTAATTTCATTGCATCACTGCCAAACCAGTGGCATGGAGGGCTGAGGCACTGCGTGCCTCACCTCCTGCCACACCGACAATCCAGGTTCGGAAACAGATGCGGGTTGTTCAGGGCCTGGACTGGGGAGGGAGGGCCAAGTGTCCACAGGACTGCTCTCCTCCCTCCGGGAGGGGGGTTACCATGTTCTGCTGTTGACTGCCGATCCGGGTGTCGGCACAAGTGAGTCACACATTGGGGAAGGGATCCCATGTGCAAAGTGCTGTGGGTGTCTTCGTGAAGGTGGAGCACGCACATTGTGCTCATTGAATGTTTGTGATCCCAAGGAGGAAAAATGGAGGATGATGTTCATGAAGCCCTGCCCGTGGTTCTGTGGCCCTCTCTGCTACTCTGGTCCGGGATGTGATCTAGATATGTGACCGGGGGGGAGGATGGTCCTCCCCTCCTGGCCCCACTGCATAAAGAAATCTACAGGGGATAGCATCATTGACTGGGAGAGAGGTAAGAGAAGACCACAGTGCATTGGGACATGGCTCAGAAGTTGCCTGTTCTGTCTAAGGATTATAAAAACCTTTATGGGGAAAAACATTCACTGCGTCAAACTGCTTCAGCCAACTGTGGTGCACACTCTGACCCCTGCAGTGTAGTCACGTATAACACAACACCAGGGAGTACCAACATTTTTTTTTTATTGACTTGTTAAACACTTCAGACTACTGAACTGATTAATGTTTGCAGGCTTCTTCCTTCACTGACTTCGATCCCAAGATGGCGGTCCAAATCACAAGGCAGCACAGATACAGTCAGGCTGCCACATATCCCTCTGGAAGTTGATCCAGTCAGAGGGATGGCAATCCAACAAGACGGGGACCTTCAGTACTTTAAAGTGCTTAGATAATTTGCCGGCATCCAGTGAAAGGCAGGGCATGCTAATGAAGTTGATAGATGCACATACATTTGCAAGCAGGGCATGTGGGCACTCTCAATTTTTTTTCCAACTTTATTTCCCTCCCATCACCACTGGTTGGGGCCCCTTCATTCGACCTACCTGAAATCCTCCCAGCTGTACCCGGTCCTGAGCACACCCATGACATGCTTCGTTGAGCAATCCCTCTGAAATTCACCCCCCAGAGTGGGGCAGCCTTCTGCTCCTCTGCGCTTTCTTCTGGCGCTTCCATGGGCAGAGGTGACACCAAGACCAGGTCCACAGTGGGCAGGATCTGGTGCTGGAGGTGGGGGCAGGTGAAGTCTACCCCCCCAGCCAATGGGTGTTTTCCCTATTCTTAGAGCGCTCCCCCCTAGGAGCCTGAATGCCCAATGACATCCAATGCAGCCGGGCGTGCTCCCACACCCAGCCCACAGACGTCTGCCGAGGCTCCTCCCCTTGCGTCAGCATGATCCCCAGACTGTAGCACTCCCAGCCTCCTCTGAGAGCCACTCACACTGGGGAGTCATCCACCCACCCTTCCCAGGAGAGGAGAGCAGTCCTCTGGATGCTCAATCCTCTCCTTCCCTGCCGACCCCCAACGACCCGAGCTCACTCCCGAACCCGGGTCACCAGCGTGGCATCCAGCGTCTCCACCCTCAGTGCCACCGGGCTGGGCGGCACTCTTAATTTCACAAGCCCTATTCCAGTGAACCACCAATGAGGAACTATTATGCAAATGCAGGTCAGATGCTTGCTCCCAGTACACTGTGAATCACAACAGACCACAAATTAGGCACAAATTAAACAGTCTATAGTAGCCATTTTATACTGCGCCTGCTTGCGGTCGCTTTCTTGAAACCTTCCCCCGAGCCCAACTGGTACCCAAATGACATGGCCTGTCACCCAAGAGACCCCCAAATTTCAGACAGGCCCCAAATGTACCCTCTTCCTGTCTAGGGATAAAGAATGACACTCAGTTCAGAGAGGGCAACCTTAAACAGCAGAAACCACCTGACCTTCAGGACTTGAGGTAACTTCTGTCGTCATGGGTGCAGGGCTACAAGTAAGGGGTCTAGTGCCACACAGTCTGCACACAAAACTGAAGGATAACAAATAGACAGGGTCTAGAACTGGCTCCCAGTTTTTTTTAGAAAGTTGTACACAGTAGAACGTTTTCACTTATACCCTGCAGACTGGGAAAAATTCATATTTTAGGTTTCCAAAGTCTCTTTACTTATGTCTATAACCCCAAGGGGAATAGTCCATGGTTTAAAGTTATTTTTCAACTTAACACAGTTTCTTTTGGGGAGGGGGACTGCGCAAAACCAACTAGTACAGTGGTACTTTTTTTTTTTACTTTTTATTTATAAAATTTCAAAATAAGCGAATTACAGGGAACTTTAAAGGTTACACGTATAAGACATGATATTGAGTAATATCAAAATTATTCAAGAGAGACACTCTTCAACCATTGTCACACATATCGCAGGAGCAGCTAATGTCTACAGAAAAAGCTGTAATATCCAGGAAAGTAAACAATGAACCCTTGCCACAAGACTATGGCATTAATTCAATAAAGTGACATAGGCGGTAGTCCCGAGTGTGGTACACTCAAAAGGATCTCCCTTGTTATCTATTCTTGCAAAAAACTACATTAATGCACCAGTTAGGGTTGAAGATGAAGTGAAAAATGTAGAGAAATTTGATGTTAGGGTTTCCAACCGAAAAACACCTGCCTCACCCCTGAAGCGAAAGAGGGGTGGAGTCTTCCTTGGGGTCGTCAACCGTAATGTTCACCCCATTGCAGTAACAGAAAAGCTAAGATGTGATGGAGACAGGTGTGTATGTTTCATGAGTGCATACCATGGGGTGGGTGTTAGGGTTGACGACCCCAAGGAAGACTCCACCCCTCATTCGCTTCAGGGGTGGGGCAGGTGTTTTAGGGTTGGACACCTACATTTGTCACTTTATCTTAAACCATAACTGATGCATTAATGTAGATTTTTGCAATGTATTTCCTTACTTTTTGAGACAGTGTAATCATAGCCTTAATTGCCTGTGGTAGCGTAGGGCCCTCTGGGCCCTGCGCCCCCACCCATGTATAGTTTTTGAGATAGTGTAATCGTATCTATAACCCCCCTGTCAAGGGACTTACCTTCGTGCCATCTCGGGGCTACCTCAGTCCAATTTCCCCCATTAATGCTCCTGTTCTTGACCCAAGTTTCCCCAGTGAGTCCCAGCATTCCTGCCAGTCCCCGTAGTGCCCTGGATCCACCCTCCGGCCCCCACAGTATTATTCAGCTCAACTTGGGGCGGGAGGAGCTGAATCATGGAGCTGCCACTCTGTTTTTGTACTCCGGTGCAGGGCTGGCAATCCACACATGCGCAGAATTGCATTTCTGTTTTAGCCATTCCTACAGCCGAGCACGCGCCTCTCCAGTGGCCCCGGTCCCTGGATTAAGCTAGATGGGGACCGGAGACACGGAGGAGGTGGGTGAGAAGCCACAAGAGTGTTTTTCTTTAAGCACCAATTGTGCTTTACAATCAGAAGTCACCTCATTAATATTCATGAGGTGGCATGCATATAATTGAGTTAAGCCTGGCTAGTTCCTGTGTGAGCATATTATTAGCTGAAGTCTCTAAATGCTAAATGTTAGAATTGTTTTTTTTTGTTTATAGTATCCATATGTTTGGGGTGACTGTTTGGAGATGTGGGTTGGTACAGCATCCCAGAGGGTTGTACAAGTGAAAATCTTACCCACTTAAAATGTACTCTGGGTGGAGGCACCACACATTTTATTTTCTATCTGGGAAAGAACCCCAGGAAACAGCAAAAATAGGAATCCAGGCCTCTTAACTTTGTTTAGGGGTAGTAGCCCTTTTGGTAGACGGCGCCAGGGCTACACAAATGGAGGCACTGCTGGGATCTCCTGTTGCCAGTCACACCCAGCATGGAACTCCCCCCCCCACTCACTGAAATGGTGGTGACCCTTGGAAATGGTAAAAATCTATGAGAGGTACTAGTAAGGTGTTTTTGGCACCAATTCTGTCTAGGCTGCTCATCGCTGGTTGATGAGATTTAGGGGAGTGATTGCCCACCTAGTGGCCAAAGGAAGAAATTGTAATAATCTTTTGCCATCTAAAAATCTTTAATGCCAAGGGTCTCTGGGGAGTGGTAACACCTTTTAAATCACCGAGTCTGTGGGGAAAACATTTATGAATGTGTAGCTAGATGGTAATTACCTGGCATAGGTCATTTATGGTTATTTCTGATAGATAGGAAACTATGTGTGTAGAGCAGGATGTTAAATGTGTTGAAAATGTGTTTAAATTCCATTGATAGAAGGTCAGGTTATGCCATAGGCTTGGCACAGATGCCAAGCGTTTAAGGGGAGGGGAAATGTAACCCACCCCCGTTGAGGGGCTTACCTGTTTGCCCCTTGGGGCTGCCTCAGTCCCATTCCCCCTGTTAATGATCCCACTCTGGTGGAGTTTCCCCTGATGAGTCCCCGCATTCGTGCCAGTCTCCGTAGTGCCCTGGATCCTTCCTCTGGCCCCTGCAGTATTTTTCAGCTTGATTTGGGGCCAGAGGAGCTGAGTTGCTGAGCTACCACCCTGCTTTTGCACTCCAGTGCAGGGCCAGTGATCTGCGCATGGGCAGACCACATGTCTGTTTCAGCTGTTCCTACAGCTGAGCAAGTGCCTCTCCAGTGGTCCTGGTCCCTGGATTAAGCTAAATGGGGACTGGAGACCCAGATGAGATGGATGAGAAGCCACAAGAATGTTTTTCTTGGCCAGCCCGGTGGTGCTGAGGGTTGAGGTGCTGGATACCACACTGGCAACCTGGGTTCGGGAACGGACTCGGGTCACTGGGAGTTGGCAGGGGTGAGGAAGGATTGAGCGTCCTACGACTGCTCTCCTCCTTCTGGGGTGGGTACAGGGGGTGCATTGCTCTGCAGCGGTGCTTGGCAGAGGCCAGGCACTCGACAGATAGTGAGCACAACTTGAGAGGGGAGAGCATGGCACATCCAACTCCCAAGGGAGAAAAAGATGGCAGAAAATTGTGGGGCGTCCATGGCGGCTAATGGCCATACCTTGCACTCCCAGACTTGAGAGGTGCACCCCCAGGTGACTGGACCCGTGTTTCTGAGGGAGGGGATATTCTGAGCATGCCAGCCTGATGTGGGGAGAGCATGTCGCTGGCCAGACCTGGTCTGGGCGTGCAGGTGCCGGCAGTCGGATGGCTTGTCACCCGCTCCGCAGTGAGGAGGATAAAAGTATGATGTGATAAAAAAAAAGAATGTTTTTCTTGAAGTGCCAATCATGCTTTAAAATTGGGAGCCACCTCATTAACATTCATGAGGTGGTATGCATATAAATGCGTTAAGCCTGTCTAGTGCCTGGGGGGCTGTGGATTTTGTTACTAGCGACTGGCGCAGGATTTACCTAAAATACTAACTAGTGGAATCATTTTGCAGGGCACAAAAGCTGCTTCAAGGCTGTGGAGCATTAGATAAATATAAAAGTGTCTTTTGGGCTGCAGCTGGACATGGAAGGGAACACTGTATGAACTTCAGTGGGACTGTGTATGGGCTGCTTGGGGACAGTCCAGAACGGCAATAGCGACAAGCATGGTGACCTATAAAAATGTAAGTTTACAGGGCACAGGGACTTCAACCATTATTTGTGGCTATCATAGCAGATAAATGTTTATTCTGGCTGCAGGGACATTTGAAACTTGAGACCTTGAGTGAATTGCAGTGGAACTGTTTCTGACAGCAGCCGGACTTGCAGCCCTGTGACCACAATTCGGCCAACTGGAGTGCCAGGATTTACCAAGAGGACTGTGGGACTGTTGAAAGGACATTTGGGGGGCAAAAGCTGGGGAAAGTTTAGGCGCATTTTTCTACAACCAATCAGGCATCAAGGGAGGTTCACAATATTAATTTTTGTAAAGGGAAGTGAATCTAGCCAATGGGGAGCTGCTAAAGAGATCCCAAAACCCAGAAACTGTCTGGTTCTGGGTCAGTTCAGCAGGGAGAAGGTTGACTGGAATTAGAGGGAAGATGGGGATCTTCTTGGGGGCTACGGAGCCCTTAGTGCAAGGAAAGTCTTCATTTTCATCTACACTACAGTGGTAAAACACCAGGTTGAAAGGTTTCTGCAAGAAAAAGGTTCTGCCTGACCCAGGTATGACACAGCATGTAATGAGAAAAGGGAAGGACAAAGGGTTTAAGAAATGGTTCTGGTTTTGGAAAACAGATTGGTTTTGTGTTGAAAAGCTTGAAGAGAAAGCCTCTTCTGCATGTTTTAGCACCTGCATGATGAGAGAAAGGATTTGCCTACATCAGAGGGATGAGAGAAGCACTTTAGTTGAGAGAGAGACTTTTTGGAAGCTGTGTGAGCAAGAGAAAATGTGTCTGCTGTTTCTGAATTGGAGAGACTGTAAAAACAAAGAGGTGAGCAGGTGCCCTATGCTTCAGGGACCTTTTGTTGCTGTTGAAATCCAGCTGAGGAAAGAAACTGTTGTTGTGGGGTTGGAGTTTGGAATCTGTTGCCCCAGGGCACTGGAAAGCAGGAAAGTTTGAAGAAACTGTTCTGGCTGCACATCGGAGCTGCTTTCTTTTGAGAAGAAAGAGAAACCAAGAGATTTCAAGCTTAATTCAGAGCCAGATGCAGGACTTACTACCCCCACCAAGTGGAGTCTGCTGGCTACAGGGGGCCACAGGCACACATTGGGGGAGCTAGGGCATCTGTGACCTGTGAGGGAGCCAGGCTGTGGAGCCACTTCTAGGTCTGGGCCCCTCTGTGTTTTGGTGGGCCTCTGCAACGGGTCTAAACAGGCTGAAGAGGACAAGCAGCAAGACCTTCAGTCAAGTGGAAGACCCAAGCCACAGCATTCTTGCCCCTGCCTCCAGTTTTTCAAGCAAATGATTCCAAGGTTCTGCTGTTCCATCATCCCCAGAGCTTCAGTCATTGTGCCACCAGAGACTGATCCACAGAACCGTGAGTAAATGCAGGAATTGCTCTGTACCTGGGGGATGTATAAAGTTATTTCAAGTTTGTGCCCCATGGCATAGTAAAGAGCTAAAATAGTTAACAAATGTACAGAAAGATAATTTGATTTAAAGCAAGTGCACCAACGCCAGCCGACCAGCTGCACCACAGGCCTGCAACAAGTATTTGGGTACCTGGTCAGTGGACAAAGGGTGTAAACTGGTACAAGTTGGGGCTGTATATTTGTTTAAACTTGCAGCAGTTAGCTAGATAGAGGGTTGGTGCTGCAAGCATCAAAATATGGGCTGAATTCAAAAGGGAAATGGTTGTTTGAAAATGACACTCCTTAAATGCAACTTTTCTAAATGTTTTACTTTAACCTCTACTCCATTTTACCCAGTCCTAACCCTCCCCATGTAAATAAAGTATGTTACTGTTTTAGAAGAAATCTTTGTCTTGAGAACATTTTTAGTGAGCATAATATTAGCTGAAGTCTGTAAGTGCAAAATGCTAGAATTGAGGGTTTTGGTTTATGGTAGCCACGTGTTTGGGGTGACTGTATGGGAAGGTGGGTTGGTACAGCATCCCAGGGGGTCATACTAGTGAAAATCTTACCCACTTAAAATGTACTCTGGGGCAAGGCACTGCACATCTTATTTTCTATCTGGGAAAGAACCCCCGGTAACAGCAAACTAGGAACCCAGGCCCTTAAATCTTGTTCTGGCCAGCAAGACAGGGGTAGTAGTCCTTGTGGCAGATGGCGCCAGAGCTTCATATCCTTATTTGCCTTTTCGGGCCCTGCAATCCCATCCCTCCATAGATGCGTATACAGTATGTAGGTAGCTGTGGAAGGGTCCTGTACTTCCATGTATAGGACAACAGTGACCAAATTGTCAGCATAGACATCATATTACCCCATCTCATGTAAATGGTACTGAAAATTTTCCAATCCCCACCAAAATGTAATTCCGCACAACTACAACGCTATTCGGTGCCACAGATGGGAAAAGACATTTTGACCAAGATTTGAAAAATGACATCTGTGACATACATATGGTGGGGTAATAAGAAGTCTATGTTGATAATTTGGGGTCAGAATATTTAAAATGTCTGAAGTTACGGAGAACGGGTGAGGGGAGGGACCACTGGACTACCAGGGAATATAACAAAACACATTGGGGACTGCTATCAGAGATCAGAGGACAGGGGAAGGACCACTGGACTACCAGTGAATATTATTTTTTATTTAGGGGTCAGAAATCAGCGGGTAGGGGGTGCCACTAGACACCAGGGAGCTGACAGTTTGAACTGTCATGGACCTTTACTGTTCACAGTCTTTTCAGTTTGAACAGTAAAGTTCAAACTGAAAAGAGCTGCAAATGTTTCTTTTCCGATCAAACGATCCTTAACTAAATGAGTGAGAGAGGGTTGTGGATGCGTGGAACGGCCTTCCGGAGGAGGTTGTGGAGTCAAAAACAGTGGTGGAATTCAAGCATGCATAGGACAGTCATAAGGCAATTCTAGGGGGTTGGGGTAGGAAGAAGAAGTAGGCTGCTGGTTACCTAGGATCTGCAGCTTATCCAGTAGGTAGGGAAATGGGCAGACTGGGTGGGCCAAGCGGTCCTGATCTGCCATCAGATTCTGTGTTTCTATGTTTCTATGACCAGCGAAATTGTTCTCGCCACACTAAGTGAAATTTGCAGTGTTCATTTTAAAACACTAATAAAAGAATCCAACAAAGTATGTGAAGGATACCTAATTACTGGTCTTGTTCATTAGTTATCAGACAGTACTTGGGAAGAGAAAGTTTAACACAGGAAAAAAAAGATGGCTGACATCACAAACAGTTGCTGTCTGAGAACAAACAGTACATTTACAGTTCAAGCAGTACATTTACAGTTCAAACTGTTTTTATTTACCTGCCTGTCTTACAGCTATCACAAAAATCGTTATAATTAAAAAATGGTAAAATATTTTTTCACCAAACCATCCAAAGGCACACCATTGGCACAGACCCTATCATCCCTGAAAATGTCATAGAAAAATTTAATTTCATCTGGTCTGTAGATGATGGCAGAAAATCCCATATTAACCAATGGGAAAAAGTATTTTTGTTTTTGTTTTTTACCACTTTATATCTCAAAAACCATACAAGATGCTGTCATGAAACTTTTCACGTCTTGAGACTCTGGCAGAATGATAACGCATGCCAAATTCTGGGTTATTTCATCGAAGTGTACCTAAGTTATTAAGGTGAAAAATTTTGAATTTAACATTGGAGTGCTGTACCAACCCTAACTATAGTGGTGCTACCGTGCCACTATAATAATGGCCATGTGTCCCCAAATGATAATGTGCCAGAGAACAGAGGACAGGGGAGGGACCACTGGACTACCAATGAATATTATTTTATATTCAGAGGACAGAAATCAGCGGGTAGGGGGTGCCACTAGACACCTGGAACAGTTCTGCGGGACCAGACATCCCTGTGCACCAAACAGCAATATAAAATAAAAAGGGACTAAGCCTGACTTATACTATAAAAAAGACATTAAGGCAATATTTCTTTGTAAATACAATTTTTATTGAATAATTTTTCCATGTCTGCATGTTCTGAACATTTACAAGAAATAAAGGCTTTTTCTAGTACTGTTATGTGGTACAGAGTCCTTATTACATAAGTACAGTCTCAGAGATGAAGGAAGTTTAACACTGAAAGTTTTTATCAAGACTATATGAAAATAGCTACACACAGTTGTGGTAATTCTATACCTGGTTCATGGGGACTGGGACTTAGGTATAATTTCCATATGATAATTAACATATCATAAGTATTTTTATCTAATAGTAAGATTAATTAATTAATGGTTTGGGATCACTACAGCCGTGGGATTAATTTAAGGGCTTATGCCCTAATCGGGGAGAAGTAGTGTATGGTTTTAAACTGTTACATTACGATGCACCTTGTTCATTGAATGTTATACTTTTGGGGACAGGGTTAGTTACATTCCCTTTCTTGTTAAATGTTATAGGTATGTCTCCCCACAAGTTTGAGGAAGCAACTAGGGCTCCAACAACAGCCCTCCCTCCCATGCTGTTCAACAGCTACAATGCAGACTTCTGTAGAGGCTTGAGGAAGCAACTAGGGCTCCAACAACAGCCCTCCCTCCCATGCTATTCAGCAGCTTACAACAGAGCCTCCTATAGAGGCTTGAGAAGCAACTAGGGCTCCAACAACAGTCCTCCCCTCCCACCCACCCACACTGTTCAGCAGCTACAACGGAGCTCTCCTGCAGAGGTGTACAGACTGCACGCTGCTCACTGTATTTGCTCTATTGCTTCCTTCCCTCCCCAAGCTTGTTTTAATATATAGTGTGTTTGTACCAATCACCTCCCATTCTGCTTGACGAAAGTGCTTCCTCCTCACTCTTCTGCAGCATCCCTCTCCTCACTATTTGGTTCCTCCCAGCCAGTACTAAACTCCATAGCACTTTGCTTATCCTACATATTGTTTTCAAGTAGCTCATCAGTCACTCCCTGATTCTCTCTTCACTTGGATGTGCCCATTTTTATGCACACCCTGGGGATAGCTTTATTCATTATCGTACCCAAAATTTTGATACCATGTTCTTTTACCTATTTGCCTAATTTGCCCTGCTCCATCAACACTATGCTCCTCCATGCCCTCTGTCTGCTCCTTCTCCTCTTCTCCTTAGCCTCTCTTCCCCCCAATTCAAAGCTGAGCACCTTCCTCTCTTTTCCACTTTCTCTTTCTGCCCCTTTTGAGCTCTCAACCCAGTCCACTTCCTCCCCTACCTTCCCTCTGGTTTTCCATCCCTGATCCCAGAACCCCTGGCCTCCTGTATACTCTGTTCTTCCTCCCTGTTTCTATGCAGGCTTACTTGCTCTCAAGTATTCACTCTGACCCTCCTCTTCTTATCTACTACCTTTCACGCTCCTTACCTAGGTGATCTTGTCTTCACACCGAAAAGCACCTAATTACTTTACTGCTCTTGCTATCTGGTGACATCGAACATAACCCTGGCCCAGAACCATCCCTCTACTCCCAGGTTCCTCAAGGGTAAAATCAAGCCAACCCTGGCCCCACTACCCCTGCCAGTCCCCCGCAAGGTGGCCTCAGCATCTACCATGTGAACATCAGAAGCATATTACCCAAGTTAGACCACCTTAAGGTTTGAGTCTCACTAAACTCCCCAGACATTCTATGTGTCTCGGAGACCTGACTCTCCTCCAGAATCCCTAACTCGATGGTCAAGCTCACTGGGTACTCTCTCTACAGACAGCATAGAGGGAAGAGAGGTGGTGGGGTCGCAGCCTATGTACATGATTCCCTTCCCTCCTCCACTATCCTCAAACAGGCCACCACCTCCTCACATGGGCTCCTGCTACTTAAATTTTTTTTCCCAGCCACCTCCCCAATATTTCTCTCCCAAAGCCCTTCCCTCTAGCGTAATCCACACCCTAGTGTCCATAACATCCCTCACCCAGTCTGGTGAACGCCTGTTAATGGGCAATTTCAACATAAACTGGCTTTTGGAGCACTCCAAAACAGTCAAAAAACAAGTAGAGGCCCTGAACCTCATCCAACTGCTATCTGAACTCACAAGATTGAACCCCCACTCCACAAATCACTCCCTTATTGATGGGTCTTGGCATCCCACCCACTCAAATACAGTACCAAACTGCTGGTACTCTACCTGATGCCTTTAGTGACCACAGTATGATCTACTGTGTCAGGAAAACCTGACCCCCAATCACTGCCCCCAAGTATCTGTGGTTCCACCCACTCCATTCACTCAATGCTCAGACTCTCCTGTCACACCTCTACCTCGCAGACTGGTCTGAGATATTCTTGGCTTCAGATGTTGACAGCTCTGGCATCTTTCACCAATACCTTGCTCAAAATCTGGGATCTACACATATTTCCCCAAAAACTGCTGCTTCGACATATAATTTACACTTGCAGCCACCTACAATGCCACAGTATCCAACTAGATATTGCCAATAAGGACTGTGAATGCCTAGCAATAAAAGTATTGCTAGGCAAAGGGCATAAAGGACTGACTGTCATGGCAGTCTACATCCCTCCTGGGCAACAGCTAGCAGGGCTTGAAGCCTTTTCCAGTCTCTACACTCAGACTTGCCAAGACAAGGAGTCTATTGTTCTTGGGGACTTTAATTCCAGTTGGCTTTCCACCTCTAGTGCTGCACACAGAGAACTGGTATTTGGTCTCTATTAAACACAGGTGGTGAAGTGCTGCACTAGGACAAATTACCACATGGGCACAAGCACCCTAATCGACTGGGTGCTAACAACTCACCCCAAGAGATTAACCGATGTCAAGGTCCTCCCAGATACCCTGAGTGACGACTCACCTATCCAATGTGAGTTGTTTACAAAACAGGCCAAACCTCCACCAAAATTGGTGAGGAATAGAGTTATAAAAAATAGCTCCATGACCGATTTCAAGAATCATCTTGCAAGCATAGGTTGGAGGTTCCTTGATACTTGCCCCTCTATTGACACAGCGCTCCAGCTCTTCCTCACCCATTTCAACACTGCAGCGGACAAGTTCGCCCCATACCACAAGAAGATGATAAAAGGTCGTAGTATGGACTGGGTCACCCCTCAGCTTCTTGGTATGATGCAGCAATGGGATCTCCTCTGGCACCGGGCAAGGGCTACAGGGGCAGTCATACATGTCCAAAACTACGAACGCAGCACGTAACAAGTGCACCTGGGCAATCTGACAGGCCAAGGCTACCTACCACAAGAACCAGCAATCTCAATGCTGGAGAGATGGGAAGAAGTTTTGGGCCTCAATTAAAAATCTCCTTGGGTCCGATGACAGGAGTCCTCCCCCACCCCCCATGCTTCGCCACAATGACAAGATCATACTTGATGATGCCTCTATGACCGATATCTTTAATAAGACATTTACAGACTACAGCGCGGTACTTCCCCTCCAGACCTGCTGCATACCCAGACGGTATCCCGTCCACCTACCAATCGCCCTCCTCTCCTTATACCCTGCCCTGCTTTCTACTTCAGATAGGTCACAGTGAAGGAAACAAGAAAATACCTAGCCCGAGTTCTGGGGGAAAAACTAGGATGGGAGGGGATGGAACCAATATGAAGCTGATCTCCATTGCCCTACTCAAGGTCATCATACCCATCACAAAGCTGTTTAAGCTGTCCCTCCATCTGTCCGTTTTCCCCGTCTGAGTGGAAAACTGCCCTGGTCGCCCCTGTTCTCAAAGGAGGGGACCGGGCACTAGTTTCCTATTATCATCCTATTTCAATTTTGTCACCACTCTTGAAAGCCCTGGAAAGGATCATAGCTGACCAACCTATGGACCATCTGCATAAATATAACCTCCTCTCACCAAGAGCCAGTCATATTACACCTGTGCTCTGTGAACTGCACTGGCTGCCGGTGCAGTGGAGAATCACCTTCAAGGTTGCGTTGCTGACCTATAAGACCCTACACAAACAGGAACTGCATTATTTGCAGGACCTCATGTGTTCCTACTGCCCCCTCCGCCTGCTCCGTTTATGATCTGGGATTTTAATCTGAAGAGTTTTTAGCATTGTATTGTACAGGTGCTTTGGTTTTAGAAAAGTGCCTTTTATAAATAAAATTTGACTTTGACTCTATCCCCAACAGCATGGCTTTTGTATGTTACATAGCACTAATACTGCCGTAATTGACTTCACAGGATATGTGCATGAGACACTTGACCAGGGACAGCTGGTTGGGGCACTCTATATAGATCTAACCAAGGCTTTCGACCTTGTGGATCACCAGCTATTACTCCGCAGGCTATTCTGCCTAGGGCTATCCCCCGACACGGTCAGTTGGTTCTCCCACTATCTGTCCGTATGCTCTCAGCAGGTGAAAATCAATGGAACCATCTCCGGGTCCAGGGCAGTCACAGTAGGATTCCCACAGGGATCTATACAAGGCCTGCTCCTATTCAGCCTCTTCGTGAACAACCTGCCACAAGGGTGCCCCACCTTTAAGATCCTTCTCTATGCTGATGACACTGTGGTATTCTCGTGTGATTCCTGCTAAGAAGCACTCACAAGGAAACTGCAGCACAGTTTTGACCTCCTGCAGGGCTGGTTCAAAGATAACCTGCTTGTGCTCAACAGTAAAACAAACCAAAACGATGCTCCTCGCTGGATGGCAAAAGATGAGAACTACCATACCCTTCACAATTGCCTGTAGCCTGCACTCCACTCTTGAGCATGTATCTTCATTCCAGTACCTAGGGATCACGATCGATGAGTCCCTCTCCTTCAATGACCATATACGAAATATTACTACTGCCGCAAATAGGAAGCTAGGGGCCCTCTGTAGGCTCTGGTTCTGTCTCACTCCTGAAGCCAGGGCCCAGGCGGTAAGAGGTATGGTCCTACCTATTCTGGACCATGGTAATGTGGTGTATGGTGCAGTCTCTGATACCAGCCTGCACAGAGTCCATACTACCCTCAGCAAAGCTTGCCACTTTGTCTTATGTGCAGACCATCTTTACATACTGTACATGTGACCTATACATTGGAATGAAATGGCTTTCTCATGGACTGAATCAAGCTCCACTCCTGCCTTCTGGGGAAAAAGGCCCTCCTAGGACTTGCCCCTCATTCTCTCCAAGCCCTATTCCATCCTGTCCCAGCCGAGCATACCACAAGAAGTGTAACAAAACACACCCTAATGGTGCCTTTCAGAAGAACTGCCCTGAGGAGACAAGCCTTTGCTGTAAGGGATCCCACCTGGCTAAATGAGTTTCCCCATGCTGCCACAAGCCTCACCAGCCTCTGGCAGTACAAATCTGAAATTTGGAAGTACATCCCCGCCCCTGAACATTGCTACTGTCACCCTCAGTCCTGCTGAACTTAGCTCCCTCGTGCATCTGGCATCCCTGGGCATGCCCGTCCTCACTCACAGGTCCTACAAGCTCCCTCTACTGTCATCCTCACTCCTGTTGAATCAGGTCTGCTTGTGTACCTGGCACTGCTGGGTGAACCTGTCCTGAATAACAGGTCCTTACAAGCTCCCACTACTCCCCACACTCTCCCCCTCCTAACAGGTCCTTACAAGCTCTCACTAACTCCCCCCTCTCTCACCCTCCTATCGGGCCCTTTCATGCTCCCACTACCCCCCCTCTTCCATGACCTACCACACATCTACACTTGTACCCTGGCTCTCTCAGGTGCACCTGCCCTGCCCATTCAGGTCTCTCTAAGCTCCCACAACTCTCCACACTCCCCTCATCTCTACCTAACTACATCCGTACCCCACCCACTTACTCCATGAACCCGCATACCCCTCTGCCTACCTCCACACCTGCTTATCTCCCCTGAGCCGACTGCTGTTATCTACTGCTGTTTCTCCCCTGTACCCGTTTAGTCTGTTACTTACTTTCCCTAATGGCAGTACCAACTCCAATGAATGATCCTTCTCTGTCCCCGCTAGGAACTGACAAGGCTTTGCAGCTGCAACTTGGGAGTACCCAAAGCTTGCACATAGTGTGACATTGCACTTTAATCACCTACGTTGGCCTGGGGCCATCTTCCCCATGTTTTCTGCACCTAGGCTTTGGCCTAAGCTGCGTTACCGTCTGTTCTTATCACACTAATTGTAATATTAAATATGGAATATGTATTATGTACTCTGATTGTTGTGACAATGTCTGTCTTCATCCCATTAATTGTCCTATGCAATAGTTTATATGTAATATGTCATCTAATTATTATGTTATTGACAATGCCTTTCAGCTGCTACTGTTTTCCCAACAATCCTTGTACCTTGTTTGTTCCCCTACCCCATGGTTGACGAGAATCCTTTGTAAATGAGCTTTTAGCTCAAAGGTTTGTAATTCCGATATCTCAATACATAAATAAAATAAATAAACACCTCCCATGGGTTACCCTCAATTTACATACCCTGTTCAAATGCAGAGAGCACGCCTGGCGCTCACACAAAATCTCCTCAAGCCTAGCCAATCTTCAGAATTATAGGGCTTTACAAAATGCCTGCAACAAAAGCTGTGCTTTCAGCGAAAGCTTTTTTTTCAAAAATAAGCTGTATGAAACTAGGACCTCCCCGCAGAATTTTGGAAAATTCTCCAACTTCTCATCAGTTCCCCCTCCATCCCTGATTTCTTGAATTCAGGTAATCTTGATCCCTCTTCAGCAGCAGCATCTATAAATCAATATTTCGTCACATGTGCTCTTCCACCTCACCCATCCTCCAACACTATCCCCCACCTTGCTACTTGCACCCCTATGGCTGATGGGTTCTCCTTCCCTCCTATTATGATTTTGGAAGTTCTTTGGGTGCTAAACTCTCTTAACCCCTCAAAACAGAGCCCTGATGGCTTAGATCCAAAACTTCTAAAGATCTGCACCCCAGAAATTGCCCCCCATACACACACATGTTCAACCTATTGCCCAATGTGCAGTCCCTAGTGCTTGGAAAATGGCCAAGATCATCCCTCTGCATAACGGTGGTGATCCCTCTCAACCTGGTAATTATAGACCAATCTCCCTCCTCCCCGCTTTCTCAAAGCTTCAGAAGAGTCTCATCACCAAAAGGCTAAACTTCTTCTTGGATGACTCCAGTACACTTAGCCCCTTTCAATCTGGCTTAAGATGCATCCATTCCACTTCCTCCTTATTGCGTCTCACTAATCATATCCATTCCACCATGGACAAGGGCCATCTCACATCGATGGTCTTATTGACCTCACCAAAGCATTTGATTCGGTCTCCCACAACCTCTTCATACATAAACTGTCCTCCACTGGACTCTCCCTCCTCCATTAACTGGTCCCACTCGTATCTGACAGACAGATACCAATATGTTCAATTGGGCCACATGATCTCTCCCCCCCATCCACAGTGGTGTCCCCCAGGGCTCCATCCTGGGCCCTACTCTCTTCTCAATATTCGTAAATGATCTTCCCTCCTCCTGCTCACCTACCCACTTACACATGTATACCAATAACACCATCATCTACACCTCCGGCCCCTCCCACACGGTGAACCAATCATCCCTACAAGCCACTTTCACCTCCACTCTCAGGTAGTCCAAGGCTAACCTACTAAAGTGCAACACAAAAAAAACTGTATTCATGACCTTCGGCTTTTCCCAAAAACTCCCAGTAAACAAAAGCTAAATAAATAAATAAATAAAAATGCCAAACTCAGGTCTCTCCCATCTTTCAAGTCTTTGGATGGCACACATATTAAAACTGTTCAATCCTTCAAATACCTAGGGGTCTGTCTTGATCCTAGCTTGACTTCTCTCTTCACATGGTCTCCATCCAGTCCAAGCTCTGGACCAAATTGGGAGCACTGAATAGGATCAAAGATTGTGTCTCCCTCCCTATCCACAAAGAGCTTGTAACCAAGCTAATCCTCCCCTTGTTAAACTACACTGACATAGTCTACAGCTCGGCACCTAAAATGTCACTAGCCAAACTAGACCCAGTTCACAGTGCTTTCTGTCATTTCACCTCCAACCTCCCATTTCATATTCACCATTTCCCCTTTGCTCTGCACTGTTCCTCACCTCTCTAGAGAACCAACACTAAACTCACTGTGCCACCTTTGTTGGCAAATTCGGGTTCAATTCCCTCCTCCTCTATCTCTATAGCCTCCTATCCCCTCCCTCAACATCAGGCTATCACCTTCGTACCTGATACTCCCACACTTTCTCACTTCCCCAGCCCCCCTCTCAATCAGAGAAGGTAGCTTTCTCATATAGGCTTCCTGACCTCTGGAATCACCTCCCCCACTCCAATCCGCCTCCCTTCCTCGCTAGCCACACTCAAAAAAACAATTGAAACTTCTCCCTTCCCCAACTGCAAATGCACCACCTACATCTCTCCATGACTCCCTTCTTCACTTATGCCTCCCTTCCCCTGACCTACACCTCTCCCACTTCACATCTAACTACTACCCCCTCTTTGTTCTACTCCATCCTTTCTTCCTTTCTCAGCTCCGAACACCCCCAAATCCACCTACACCCCTCCTTGTCTCCCTCCATCCCTACGCTTCCCTACCCCTTACCCCACCTCACCCTCTTCACATCTGACTCCTGCCCACCTCAATTGTCCTACTCCCTCTTTTTTCTTCCCTTTCCCTGTTCTCACAATCCTCTCAAAACCCATTCCTCCCCTACCCCTCTACTTTATGGAGCATATTGTATCCCTCATTCTTGCCTTTTAGAACTGGCCTAGCCATGAATTTCTACCTATCAAATGTAATTTAAAACTTTCTGTTGCACTTTCATATACAAATTTATCATTACATTTTGAAACTTTGTAAAATTGTAGTATTTAACTGTATACTGTGCACTTTGTGACTTATGATGTTGACACATATTTCTTCCTTCATGTACATGTCTGTTATCAAGTTTGCCAACTGTAACTCCCATTGCCATCTCCTCCGGGTCGCACCTGGAGACGAGTCTCAGCTCAGTGTGTCTTTCCCAGTTATCAAATTTTAAATAAATAATTGTATTCTAGACTGGCAGCACAAAGATATATTGCTTTAAGCATATTGTTAAATGAAAAGTGTAACATGTGATTATAGTCAACATATGACTTAGGCAATAGGAGGATCTTTTTGAAGTATAATTAGCAGCTAAACAAAGGGGAACGTGTTTCTTATTGGTTTATAATTGCTGATACCGTATAAGAACCTCCATCAGTAACCAGTGTTTAGCCTTGAAAAAGCAGTTGTATGCAAAATGATTGCCGGCTACTATACTGTGTGCTGCTGTCTGTAGTTATAATGTGGATCATAAGTTGGAACTTTTAATTTATAAAGCCTTTTCTAAACTTTTTCACTGGCTTGGTGAATGATTTGACATCACTAATATAAAGCATGTCATCCATGGTAAAACAATAATAAAGGATTTCTCTAAGGCAGATTATCATAAAATAAAAGAATATCTTGAAATATGGGATTGGAAAACTGAACTAAAAAATAGCACAGTAACTGGAATAGGAGAAATAATCATGACCAAACTTCACTGTTGTATTGATACATGGGTACCGGAATGCAATAAATATCACAAAAAGGGTAAAGGTCCATTATGGTGGAATAGGAGTATCCAAAAATGCATCAATAAAAAAAGGAGATTATATAGAAAATATAAAAAACGATCTACACATGAAAATTGGCTCAGATTTGCAAAAACTGCTGCTAAAACTAAAACCAAAATAAGAAAAGCTAAGACAGACTATGAGATAAAATTAGCAACTAATACTAAAAATAACAAAAAATATTTTTGTAATTGCATAGGATCATTAAAGGGAAGATATATGGGTATTGGACCAATAGAAACTGAAAAAGGTATTATAAGCAAAGAAAAAGATATGGCCAAGGAGTTCAATAAATCCTTCCTTAGTGTTTTCAAAAAATAAGACATTGGGGACTTTCAGGTAGATCTATCAGATGATTTATCACCTTTCAAGCAAGCTGAAGTTTATGAAGCAATATTGAAACTCAAACAAAACAGTTCTGCAGGACTCAACGGTAGTCACCCAAACTTTATTAAAGAAATTAAAAATCAAATAGCGTGACGACTGACATGCCGCTTTAATGTCTGTCTTAGAAGGAAAAACAATTCCCTGCATGTAATGAAGCTCTTGTAACTCTGATTCATTAATCTGGAAATAAAAAAAGATATAAGTAATTTTAGACCAATAAGCTTAACGTCAGTAATAGGTAAGCTATTGGAAAGATTAATACAGCAACATATATTAAATCATATAATACAGAACGAACAACTTGATATAAATCAACATGGCTTCTATGCTGGGAGATCACGTCTGACAAACTTGCTTAATTTCTTTGAACCAGTCAATGCAGCATTGGACAAAGGATGTTCTGGCGATATAATCTTCCTTGATTACTCGAAGGCCTTCAACACCGTTAGTCATAATATCCTTATAGGTCAATTAATCAAACTCAAACTTCATAATAATATTATAAAATGGATTATATCTTGGCTAAGTGAAAGGCGGCAAAGGGTAGCAATAAGGGGACACTTGTCTAACTGGGGCCCAGTCACGAGTGGAATCCCACAGGGATCAGTCCTGGCCCCAACTCTTTTTAATATATTACTCTCCACAATGCAGGTTAACAGTAATGCATGGGTGTCAAAATATGCAGATGACTGCAAGATAGGAAGTATAATAAACCACTTGCAAGATGCCCAGAACTTTTAAGAGTAAACTTGATGATCATATGGGAATTGATAAATTTTATTTCTCCCAATAACTAGGTGGTGAGTTCCATATAGGTTTTGGCCTCCTGAACTCGATTACCAACTATGAACCTATGTATATGGTGAGGCAGTGAGCACAGATTTTTTTTTATGATATTCAACACTCAGACTTCTCCACTTCCTTAACACTAAGGCAGTATTAAAGAGAATCCAACTTAAATACCATACTCACCACACTTGGAGCCGAATTTTCAAAATGAGCTGTTTTCGTCACCCATGTGGGAAAACCTTGTGGGTTCACAAAGTTTTTCTGCAAGCGCAGTAATTTTCAATTGTGGAGCCATATGCAACCGGCTTCGTGATTTACAGCAGCTTGTGGTCATTTTTTGGCGTAGCTGCACCAAAATTTTACACCTGACTGGACCAGGCGTAACAGCCTCTGCAGCTGCGCCTGCCACCCAAGCAACAGTTAAGACTTGGCACCAGTCTGGAGAGTTTTTTTTTTTCACAACAGCAGCTGCAAAGTGGGATTTAGCCCCACAGTGACTGAAAATCCAGCCCCCTGGTGTGTGGAAGCAGTAACCCTTAGCTAGTTTATATAGTAGTTCTCCTTTTAATAGCTAGTCTGACAAAGAAAACTGTATAGACCCCCTTATAAACTGAGCTGATTGCTGTTTTTATTTGGGTATTCCTCCTATGCTGGTGCAACTTAAGAAACCCCTCTTATAGTTGATGTTCATCTGGAACTACCATGCAACTGAGACCAAGTACCTGTAAACAGAGCTTTTAATTTGCAATGCTAGGAATTTGAAATGTTGGTTGTTCCTTTTAGTTATTCTGTGACTAGGATTTGATCTTTCAGTTGCCTTAAATACCTTGCTCACTACCCATGTTGTGCGGGGGCAGCAACCGCTTCGTTAGTTTATTTAGTAGTTCTCAATGGTCAATCACATAGACCTTCTTATAAACAGAACCGGTTGCTGTTTCCATTTAGGAATTCTCCCTCCCCCCGCCCCCCCATGCAGGTCCAGCTTAATGAACCCCTCTTATAGTTTATTTCATATGGGACCACTGCAAGATTAAAACCAAGTACCTTAAAATAGAACTTTTTTGATGGTAACATCTGCTTTGAATTTTTGATTTTAATTGCTTTTCTTTTATTCACTATCACTCTGTTTTGCTGTTCACCTTAAATAGTTGAATGTATATCTAACCCATGAAATTAAATGATGTCACACAGTGGTATAAAAGAGTTACGGCTCAGGCTAACTCCACCCCCTGAGGAAGTCTCAGCCAGAGGCGATATATATACGGGTGCTAACCCAGTGTTGTACATGCGTTGGCTGCCTTGACAAAATGAAATAGATTTGCATACTGCTCCTTGTGTGTGCCCATCTCCAATTGTAGGTTTTTTGTCATTTGAAACCCCTCAGTATTACAGCATATACTAAGAACCAAGGCCAGAAATAAAAAGTTCACTTGCTTCCCTCCCAGCTGCCAGGGTACACTCAGCAAATATTTTGTCTGTGTAAGGCTCTGTGTTGTGAAGCTGCAACATCTCATGTGCATATAGTGTGCATGTGTACGCCACATGGTGGTGGCCACGTTCTGAGAAAGACTCTCCCCCAGGCCAAATGAGCCCAAGCACACACACACACACACACACACACACACACACATGACAGTTTAAACAGACTATAACCCTGGGTCATCATGTCCGGTTTCACAACCCTGCCTAGTGACTGTATACGACCCACCTGGTTGGGGGGTGGGGTTCATTCTTTCTCCTGGAGTAGGGGTTTGTCCCAGAGCAAGTGAAAAATAGCATGGTGCCTCCACCCAGAGAGAACAAGTGGGCCAGATGTGAGCAGTACCACCCCCTGAGATGCAGACCTACCCACCACGTTACACTGGATTGGACCACTCCATGGGGACCAACAAGACAGTTGTTGCCTTCACCAATGAACACTTCAATCGGGTTCCACAAAGTGAGCGAATACAGAGAATTGAAATTCAACATATTAACAGTGTTTTTATTTAGAACACAGGCCTGGAATGTGGAGGAAAAGAGGAGGCTAGGCAGTTGCAGTTCACCTTGAGCACTCCCAGCCTATAGCAATACACCCTTGGAGCCACTGTATTGTGGGCCATTACCACCTTCTCAGATCCCACATGGTTTATGAAGCACTCATCCAGTCAAGGAGTACAAAGGATGAATTATGCTACACATGGTGCGGTAAACTCTACAGCTGGTACAAGTACTAAAACTATGATTTCAAGTATGACATAAGAACCAGTGACTCTGGGTACCCAGGAAATACACTAAAGTCCCGGTGCAGCTTGGAAGCTACTTTGCCTTGTGTTTTTTTTTTTTGGTGGTGCTCTTGATGAAATTGAGCAAGCTTGCAATTTAACCCCCCAACAGTCCATAGTGTGCTAACACAATTTGAAGAACTTGAAACTCCAAATGTTCTGAAAACCCAACTTTGTAATGCTAAAGAAGTAATGGTAGTCCAAAAGGGAAAAGTGCAGAAGACCCCAGCCAGCAAGGCTGGCACTCATGTGACCCATGGATGCACCTGCTCAATCAAGGTGGGAACCAGCACACAGTAGCAAGTCTGCATTTGGCAGTAGGCCTTAGTAGCCTTGATATGAAGCACTTCAGACTCTTGGTAGCAACACAGCCCTTCTGGCTTCAACATTCATAGCGTACAACACTTCTGGCTCGACACTCACAACACCCAGGAGCACTAGGCGGTGGCTTCACTGTTCCCAAGGAGCCCAGACCCCAGGAGTGACCCCCCCACGGCCAACTCCCCTCTGAATTGAGAGTACCCACATACTCAGGGCACATACTTGTGACTCCCCTTTCTCTGATTCACTTCGCTGTATAAGGGCTAGTAGGCCCCCTACTCGGCTCCAGAGTAGATCGATGAAGGAGCAGATCACTGTCATTGATTCCTCAGCAGAGCAGCTTTTCTCAGGAGTTGGACTTCTCAGGTTCTCTCACAGCAGCTTCATTCTGCAAGTGCCCTTCTGGCACAGATATAAGCCCAGGATAAGGCTCATATTATTTGGAAGGATGAGTCCAGGATAGGACTCCCAAGATCTGGACCTGGCTAGGCCTCCAGCTCTCACAAGCAGCAGCAAGTCTGTTAACCTCTGAGTCTCTCTCCAACTGTCATGAGCTCCTCTTGAGCCCAGAAAGTTCTCTCCTCCAATTCAGTGTCTGATTTGTCAGGCGGGGCTGCCCATCTGCCCATCTGTCCTGACGTAGCTTCTGATTGGCTCCAGTAACCTGCCAGTAGATTGGGGACAATCCTATTGCATCATCCTCCTCACAATCCTCTGTGGGTCAACTTGGAGACAGGCAATGGTACCACAATCTGCACAGGGGTTGTATACAGACCCCCATCTCAGGGGAGGAAATGGACAAGGAAATGATAGAAGGTATCCTTAGAATGGAAGAAAAAGGGGAGATATTGTTGATGGGGGATCTGAATATCAGAGAATCCAGGTTAGCTATTTTAAATCACTGCTTGGTCCCCATTGTAAACTATGCCGCTGTCACAACTGATAATGCTTCTTCTACAGTAATTTCAAAAAAATCTACTTTATTACAACTGATCGCTGAATTTGCTTTAAATTACCCAAAATCTTCTCATTGTGAAATTTTGAAAGAAATAGGTTGGCTTCCAGTTTTGTTGAACTATCATTTTTGTGTGGCTAAATTTACACACAGAATTGTCAAATCTGGGGTCCCACAAAAACTTAGTAATTTATTGAGACCTCATGACGAAGGTTATTTTTCTCAGCGTAGGACAGACAGCTTGGTTTTTAGTATACCTTTTATGAGAATGAAATGCGGACAGAGGGCCTTTGCTTATATTGCTCCATCGATTTGGAATGAAATACCATGTGGTATAAGACAAATGCATTCTGTTAAAAGTATTTGTAAATGAATTAAGAAAGTTCTTTGAATTACAATTTAATTGTCATTGTTTTAAATGATGTTTAGTTTTTGTAATGAAGACTTTTTAGTCTGATATTTTATTATTGTACTTTTTTGTATGTATGTCTTTTATGTGGGTCGCACCTGTAAAAGGAACTAGGTTTCCAGTGTGCCTACCCATTAAACAAACAAACAAACAATGTGCCACATGTTAACTGGAGTGCATTTGCTGCAGCCACATCGAAGAGCGGGGTCATTCTAGATGCCCTGCAGAGGGCATGCCTTAGACAACTAGTATTGGAACCCACTCAGGAGGGAGCAATCTTAGACCTAGTACTCTCAAATGGAGATGGAGAGAGGATCACAGATTTAGAAGTGGGTAGCCATCTGGGAACTAGCGACCATCGAACAGTATGGTTCACGATAAACACAGTAGTAGAGTCAAGCCATACAAAGGCAAAGGTCCTGGACTTTAGGAGGGCTGACTTTGCCCAAATGGATGAGTGCCTAAGGAATGCACTCACAAATGGGCAGGAAGGAGGGGTGGAAGAACAATGGGGACTAATTAAAACTGCCATCACTGAGGCAACAAGCCTTTGTGTGAAGCAAATAAACAAAACAAAACAATGTAAAAAACAACTATGGTTCTCAAAGGAGGTGGCGGGGAAGGTTAGAGAGAAAAAGATAGCATTCAGGAAGTACAAGTAATCTCAGAAGGAGCAGGACAGAGAACTGTATCAGTTAAAGCAGAAGGAAGCAGGGAAGGCAGTCAGAACAGCAAATGCCCAAACCAAGAAAAAGCTAGCCAACTCAGTTAAGAAGGTGGATAAAACCTTTTATAGGCACATCAGAGAGTGAAGGAAGACCAAGGGAGGGATAACGAGGCTTAATAAAGGGGAGGGGTTGGGCAGAGGGTGACTGTGAAAAGCAGCGATACTAAACAAATATTTTTGCTCAGTATTCACAAATGAAGAGGGGGAAGTACCTAAACCAAACAATAGAAACACTCTGGATAGGGAGGTTGATACCAGCCCATTCACAGAAGAAAGAGTTCTGAAAGAACTCTTAAAACTGAAGGTGGGCAAAGCAATGGGGCCGGATGGGCTTCATCCCATAATTCTAAAATAACTAAGGGTAGAACTAGTGACACCACTGACTACCCTCTTTAACAAATCATGGGAGGATGGGGTGTTACCTGAGGACTGGAGATGGACAGATGTCATTCCACTTCACAAAAGTGGGAGCAGGGCAGAGGCAGAAAACTACAGACCTGTTAGTTTGACCTCAGTGATAGGGGAAAATGATGGAATCACTTCTGAAGGAAAGAATTGTTGAGTACCTAGAGGCCAGAGGGGCACAGGACCCAATGCAGAATTGATTCACAGCGGGAAGGTCATGTCTGATGAATCTAATAGATTTATTTGACTGGGTGACCAAAGTAATAGATCAGGGAAGGGCTGTGGACATGGCCTATCTCGACTTTAGCAAGGCATTTGACACAGTTCCACACAAAAGATTAATATACAAGTTAGCCAGCCTTGGACTGGGTCCCAAGCTGGTAACCTGGGTAGAAAATTGGCTGGAGAACAGGACACAGAGGGTAATAGTAAACAGAGTCCACTCTGAAGAAAGGGGTGTTACTAGTGGGGTACAGCAGGGTTCAGTACTAGGACCGGTCCTCTTCAATGTCTTTATAAGTGACATTGCAGTGGGACTGGAAAGAAAAGTATGTCTCTTTGCAGAGGACACAAATATCTGCAACAGGGTTGATACACAAGATGGGGTGGAAAGGATGAGAAGGGGCTTGGCAAGGTTAAAGGAATGGTTAAATGTATGGCAGCTTAGATTCAATGCTAAGAAGTGTAAAGTAATGCACCTGGGAAACAAAAACCCAGGGGAAGAGTACACAATGGGGAGTGAGATACTAACAACAACAAAAATGGAAAGGGACCTGGGGGTAGTCATATCAGATGACCTAAAGGTGGGCAAACAATGTGAGAGGGCAATAAGGAGGGCTGGGGGGATACTGGGATGCATAGGGAGAGGCAGCACCAATAGAAAACAGGAAGTTGTTATCCTTCTGTACAGACAGCCGGTGAGACCCCAATCTGGAGTACTGCATGCAGTTCTGGAGACCCCATCTCCGCATGGACATAGACAGGATGGAGGCAGTCCAGAGGAGGGCAACTAAAATGGTGCAGGGTCTGCACTAGAAGACATATGAAGAGAGACTTAAGGAACTTAATATGTATACCCTCGAGGAAAGGAGGGAGAGGGGGGACATGATAGAAACTTTTAAGTACCTTAAGAGAATCAACAAAGTCCAAGAGGGTAGCATCTTTCAGAAAAAGAGGTGTGCAAGAACAAGGGGGCACAATTTGAAGATAGAGGGGGGATGGCTCAGAGGTAATGTGAGGTAGTATTTTTTCACGGAGAGTGTTGTGGATGCATGGAATGACCTCTCTGAGGAGGTTGTGGAGTCAAAAATAGTGGGGGAATTCAAGAATGTGTGGGACAGACATGAGGCAATTCTAGGGAGTGGGGCTAGGAGAAAGTAGGCTGTTGGTTAACTAGGATCTGCAGCTTATCCCTTAGGTAGGGAAATGGGCAGACTGGGTGGGCCAAGCAGTCCTTATCTGCCGTCAAATTCTATGTTTCTATAATCCATCTTTCCAGGTTCTAAGGTTTCCTAGCCCTTTCACTGGCTAAATGCTAATGTTAGGGATCATAAACATGGCTGCGGCCATGTTCTTATAGAAGCCTTGACTCCAAACTCCTTTATGTGAATTATTTTCTGTGCCCCCAAACATGTGCTGCCCTATGTCTTGGTTGCAGCCCTACTGGGATGTTATCTGGTCATGCTGCTGGGGCCATGAGAGCATTGGGTTCATGGCCAGGCATGCTGGCAGGGACTATGGAGCTAGGAGAGTTGGGGAGGCACTCTCTGAATATGCGCTCCAGCTCGGGATATTGCAGCAGTTCCATGTGGTGTATCAAGATGTCAGAAAGGAGTTGCCTCCTTGTGTTTCTGGTCCCCTCTGCCAGAATTGGGGGAGCAGGACTGAAGAATGCAGCCACTGCTGGAAAGGAGCAGAAAGTGTCGAGGACATCTGCATGGCTGCATTCTTTCCCCTGCCACCACACACACAGTCAAATTGGAGGGAGCCGATGGCAAGAGCAGCATTTCCTGGGACCTCGGGAGGACAGCAGCTGCAATCCAGGTAAGCCTTCTCCTGTGGAGAGAGTTACAAGATAAAGAAAATGAATTCAGTGCTTACCTTCACAACATCCCTTCTTTCATGGGGGCAGTTGGTTGTTTAAATCGGCAAAAGTATATTAGTAGGGCAGTGACCAGGGGCAAACATTTCAGCAACATTCTGAGGTCAAATACTGTACATTGAAACACTTTTATAAGAACACGTCACTTAGTAAGTGATAAACTTTATAGTCCAATAAAATTTCAGTACTCATCCTCCGACTCAAACTCCCTTTCAGCAGAAGGGGTAGAAAAGTCTTATTTTTAATTTTTATAGATGCTTGTATGTCTCCATTGGGTCTGTGAAAAGACATGTTTTTCCAGAATATATGACCTTAAATCAAGCTGATTGTTGGAGGGTATAGGACACTCCCTCTTCTTGGAGGTCCAACCTCACAGAGTCAAAACATTTCTGCCTCTGCCTAGTGGCAAAATTCATATCATGGAATAGGAAAATGGAAATGCCATCTGTCAAAAGCAGAGTACCTTTTCATTTAGCATTTAGAAGTATTGCATCCCATATGCGAGTACCGAAGGTGACTATCAAGATGGTACAGGGCTACTCTAGGTTGGAGGGTTGGCACCTTGGAGTGAATCTGTACAATTTAGTTGTTTTATCCAAGACATCCATTTTGCAGTGTGGAGGCTAGTAGTTCAGCCACGAACTTCAAAACACCCGATCCCTCTGCAACCTCCAACAAATACATGTTTGCAGCCCAAGCTCTGTTTTCTAGGTGCTCCAGCCTTAGTCTGAGGAGTTTATTCTCCTTAACCAGGTCAGAGGTAACTGCACAGGATATGACAACAGTTTTGAAGTCAAACTGCATTGTATCCATGCAGGTTTCAACTGAAAGAACCTGTAAGCCCCCTCTCTTTGGAGGGGCTTATGCTCCCATTAGGGACCCCTTTCCACCTCTTATCCCTCCAGAGCTTAGGAATTTATTAGTGCTCTGGGGCGTGATCTCTGTTGGGTGACTGAAGGTGGCAGCAGAGGGCAGGTTTAGAAGGGTATAAAAGGAGAGGAAACAGGACGTTCTGGGCTTTTCCAGCCCAGGCAGTAGGTCTGAGGCTGGAGGGGGTGGCTGGAAGAGTAGGAGAGGCAGACAAGGAGGGAGCTCATCGGTCTGGATTGGGCCTGTGGGGGGACTACCCCCAAAGTCAGTAGACAGGAATGGCCTCTACAGCAACGCAGCATTGAGGAGCAGGGGTCGGAGCTCCGAGGGAGGATGAGCCAGCCTGGGAGTGGGTCCCAAGATGACAGCCTGGGTAAAGAACTGGCTGGAGAATAGGACACAGAGAGTAATAGTAAATGGAGTCCACTCAGAAGAAAGGAGGGTTACTAGTGGGGTACCACAGGGTTCAGTATTAGGACCGGTCCTCTTCAATGTCTTTATAAGCGACATTGCAGAAGGACTGAAGGAAAGTATGTCTCTTTGCAGATGACACTAAGATCTGCAACAGAGTTGATGCACAGGGTGGGGTGGAAAGGATGAGAAGGGATTTGCAAGGTTAGAGGAATGGTCAAATGTTGGCAGCTAGATTCAATGCTAAGAAGTGCAAGGTAATGCACCTGGGAACAAAACCCAGGGAAGAGTACACAATGGGGGTGAGATACTAACAACAACAAAATGGAAAGGGACCTGGGGGTAGTTATATCAGATGACCTAAAGACGGGCAAGCAATGTGAGAGGGCAGCAAGGAGGGCTGGGGGGATACTGGGATGCATAGGGAGAGGCATCACCAGTAGAAAACAGGAAGTTATTATCCCTCTGTACAGACAGCCGGTGAGACCCCATCTGGAGTACTGTGTGCAGTTCTGGAGACCCAATCTCCGCAAAGACATAGACAGGATGGAAGCTGTCCAGAGGAGGGCACTAAATGGTGCAGGGTCTGCACCGAAGACATATGAAGAGAGATTCTTAAGGAGCTTAATATGTATAGCCTCGAGGAAAGAAGGGAGAGGGGACATGATAGAAATGTTCAAGTACCTCAAGGGAATCAACAAAGTCCAAGAGGGTAGCATCTTTCAAAAAGAGGTGTGCAAGAACAAGAGGGCACAATTTGAAGATAGAGGGGGGGCCGCTCAGAGGTAATTTAAGGAAGTATTTTTTTACAGAGAGGGTGTGGATGCATGGAACGGCCTTCCGGAGGAGGTTGTGGTGTCAAAATCAGTGGTGGAATTCAAGCATGCATGGGATAGTCATAAGGCAGTTCTGGGGGGTGGGGGTAGGAAGAAGTAGGCTGCTGGTTAACTAGGATCTGCAGCTTATCCAGTAGGTAGGGAAATGGGCAGACTGGGTGGGCCAAGCGGTCCTTATCTGCCGGCAAATTCTATGTTTCTATGACCAGCTAGCCATAACTGCATCGTTGGGATGGGGGAGGCCTAGTTAGAGGGAGAAAGGTAGGGTAGGCAGGAGCCCCATTTGGATCCCATTTAGGAGTTGCTTGGGCTGCCAGGGCTGAGGGGACCATGGCAGGGTTCACAAAGAGGAGGGGCCAGTGGCAGAGGTCCTCTCCTAGGGAAAGGACAGGCTAATGAAAGATGTGTGAGGAGTGGATATCGGGGGGGGGCATTGCAGTGGTTGCTTTTGTGCAGTGTTTGCACCAGTTTGACCCCAGGATAAAGTTTACAGCATGTACCACCCATTCCAAATTGGGGGCTCCCTTCTAGTACCACAGAGGGCTCCTATATGTTGTGGTCACTGGTTAGTGGGGATTCAGGAGCGTTTGATAGACTCTCCCTGGGGGAGTGTGCTCGTGGCCATGCAACCCAAGCCAGGAGCATTTCCTCAGAAATCACAGTGGAAGCAGTGGAAGAAGAGCATGTAGAATTAAAACCGAGACTATGAGGTGATGGGGAGCACAGCCATCTGTCCAGCTTCCCGCCACCAACTACCAGCTATCCCAGTGGCAGAGGGAGTGGCAGGGGTCTCAGAAAACTGGCATGAGAGCCCCTAGGGCCAGGGAGGGTCCCAGTCTTGGTCCCTGTCCAGCAGCAGCCCACTGGCTCTGTCCTCTAAGTCAGACCCTGCATCTGGAGCAGAGTCAAAGATTTTAAAGTCCAACAGGCTTGGCTCCAGGTCTGTTGCTACACCGACAGTGGCCAAGGAGGGTGCTCAGGAAGAACTGAAGGAGCAGGATGAGGACAAATTTACTGGTAGAAAGTTCCAGTTCCAGGACTACCAGGCATATAGAGCCATCCCCAGGCCTTTCCATCGACCAGTGATCACCATGGTAGGCTGTACCCCACAGCTTCTGGTTCATGCCAAATTCCTCCAGACCTATATGGACGGGTCAAATCCCAGTGACCTGCTGAACATCAAATACAGAAGGGGGACATGGTTGCTACCAGGGCAAGCCAGGAGGATCAGTGTGAGAGACCAGCCAGAATGGAGTCAGGCAGAAAGTTGGGTCTCCAGGAGGCTGTGTGTGGAGTATCCTCATATGGACTATCCATATGTGCCCAACAGGATATGGGACATTATTGAGGAGATTAAGGAGATGTGGATCTTCAAAGAGCAGATGGAATGATTGAAGAACTGCCCTGGAGGTGAAGGTGCCCCATTGCATAGGTTCATAAGAAGAGTACGTGATCGAAGGATAAGCCCATTTTGATCACGCCACCTACTCTAGGTGGAATTCATATTTTAGTTCATCCATGTACAAGTCAAGCTTCAATTTAAATTGTGTTAAATTAGCACTATGCACAACTTCATGTGGGAGGAGTTCCATATTGGGATTATCATCCATGTAAAGAAATTATTTCTCTTTGAGGTCCTATTTGTATTGGCCTTTAATTTCAGATTATGCAATCTAGTTAAACAAGCTGAAGGATGCCAATCTAGTTAAATGGCTTCAAACAAAAATTAATCCTTCATAGCTCTGTAGAGTAAACATAGGTCTCCTCTCAAGGAATGATATTCCATAGAGTAGAGCTTTAATTTTTTTAATCTTTCATTGTAAAATAGGGGGCGCATACCAGTGATGTGCTTAGTAAATCATCTTTGAACTCTTTCCCTCGATCGTCTGTCTTGAATTAAAGTGGGAGCACAGAATGAGGAACAATAATCAAAATTTGATCTCACAATACTGGTGTATAGTGGAATTAATATAGCTGGCTCCCTACTTTTTATGTTTTTCAGTATACAACTAGTTAAACAAGTACATTTTTTAACCATATCATTTAAGTGTCCAGAAAATTTTAAGTTGAGATAATAACCCCTTAATCTTTTTCAGAGCTAGTTTTACTTAGTAGATGATCATTAATAACATAATTGAAACACATTTTATTTTTCCCAAAATGCATAATTTTGCATTTTGCATAGTTGAAGTTTAGTTTATGTGAGGTGGCCCAGTCTGAAATTAATTTCAGGTTATCCTGTAATTTTAGAGCAGAGGTCATATCATTTACAATACCTCCCAACTTGGCATCATCAGCATACTTTGTTAGCCAGATTCCATCCGTAGAGCTCATACTAGCTATTAAGATGTTAAATAAAATTGGGCCTAGGACTGAGCCCTGAGGCACACCACTTGTAATCTCAGTCCATGTAGACTTATACCCACACAGGCTAACCTGCTGTCTTCTGTCAGTTAACCATAGCAAAATCCAATCAACTATATGTTAGTTTAAATCCATTTTTATTAAACAGTCAAGATTTTGTGAGATACAGAATTGAAGGCTTTCTCAAAGTCCAAATAAATGACATCCACCAGGAAACCCTGATCCAATGCCTCACTTATAGGTTCAAAGAAATTCATTAAGTTAGTATGACATGATCTACCTGATTGAAAACCATACTGTGAGATATCTAAAAGCCCTTTATCCAAAATATGTGCACTGATCTTTTGAGATATTAGTTTTTCCATTATTTTACACACACAAGAAGTCAAGCTTATAGGTCTGTAATGGTTCATTTCTTGCTTAGAACCACTATTGTGTATTGGAATAACTAGGGCATCTTTCTATTCTTTGATGACAATGCCTTTAGCTATTGATTCATTAAAGAGTAATGACAATATGCCAGCTAGTTCATATGAAACCTCTTTTAAAAATATAGAGGGAATATTATCAGGTACAACCGACGTAGAAGATTTAAATGAATTAATAGTTGAATAGGTGTCTGCAACAGTAAAGGTAAATACAGGATCTAAAGAAGTGCAATTATTATTGGATGGTATATCCTTTTTTGAAAATATTAGCAAAATATTGATTGAAGTTGTTAGCCATTAACTGTTCATCATCATCACTTATTATTTCACCATTAATTTTAGTGGTCCAACTGTGTGTGCTGTAGATTTAAGAGAACCAGTGTAATTGAAGAACTTCTTTTTATCAGTCTGAGTGCTTGCTAATGTATACTCTAGATCTTAGTTAGCCTTCCTTATGGCAAATTTAGTTTTTTTTTTTTTTTTTTTGCATACATTTTGACCAATTATGATCAGATTTATTTTTATTATATTTATTGAAGGCTTTTTTAGCCAATACTAATCTTTTAATAGATGTGGAATACCAAGGTGGCAGCCTTTTCTTGTGAATGTATTTTGTTCTAACTGGAACCCACTTGGATATACAATAATCAATTTTTTCTTTTATACTATTCCAAATCTCATTAACTGAAAAACCATATAGATCTTCTTTGCAATTCCATTACATTAAGTAGGCTTTGATAGCCTCATAATTTGTTCTATTATAATTTCGGAATTTAGTTATGCCTCTGGAATCTTTTTTATAATAATTTATGGACCATTTGATCACAGAGTGATCACTGTCACCTAATGGAGCCATTATGGTAGGTGTTTCTATACCTTCCCTGATATTTGTCAGTAATAGATCCAGTATATTATTGAATCTTGTGGGTTCAAACACTATTTGATCTAATCCTAAGTGTACTGTTGTACCTAAGAATTTGGTTTCCTGTGTGTTTGACTCTTCATAGCACATCCAATTTATACCTGGATAGTTAAAATTACCATCAATACAATATTTTCCAGTTGATTGATGCTTTCAAGATAATTACAGAAAAGATCATTAGTAAATGAGTCCAAAGAAGGTGGTCTGTAGAATAGCCCAAATGTAATGAGAAAAACATTATTGTTAAGTTTAACCCATAGGATCTCAGTTCCTGGTGGTGAGGGGGTGTCCATATTAACTTCTGTGCATTCAGTTCCATTCTTAACATGAAAAGCTACACCTCCGCCTCTTGCATGAATACGATTTTTCTTAGAGTGTATAACCAGCGATATCTTGTCCCCACTGTTTGTAGGTGAACCAGGTCTCTGTTACATTACAGATATCAATGTTTTTCTGTGTGTAAGATAATTTGTGGTTCATTAATTTTATTGAGCAAGCTCCTGTCATTTAAAAGTAATATATTAAACTTTGATATTTGTTTATTTAATTTAGGTAACTTAGTAGAATTAACCTGATTTGGTACTGAACCCTGTTTTCCTGTGACAATACCAGATGTTAAGCTTGATCTCAACAGCTGATCTAGCAGGCTCGGACAATGTGCGGCATAGGGACTTGATGTGATTTGACCCTTTTGAAGAACTTCACTTTGGTCCGGGACTTGGCTGGGACATGGACCAAATATTGCATCTTAGACTGCGATTCCTTTGGGGATGTGACTACCAAACCAGACCCAGAATACTATTTTCCACCGGGAGGGGGACCTGCAACTTAGGCCTCCTGTATAACATATTTATGAACTGCACCAGGGCAGTTCCCCTGTGGAGCAGGACATGGTGACTGTAAATAGTTTTCTTAAAAGAAAGGAAAATGGGATTTAAAATTATTTTTTATTATTGAAGAAAAATAATTTTGCAAAGATCATGGACAGTTAATGGTGTGAATGCTGACTGAAGGTGGTGTGAGTGAGTGAGTCAGGGGACTGTATACAGAGTAACCTGTTTCTATTTGATGGGAGGTATACTGGGGTTTTATTAAAATTTCAGAACCACCTCAGTATTGTTTTGCAACGTTAATGGCAAAGTTTAATAATTAAGGAATTGATGATTATGATTGTCTAATGACAGAGAAAAAGCTTAGGTCTTTCTAGAATGTTATCAGTTATCTCCTGGTACAGGTAAGTTTTATGTTTTATAGAGCAAACTTGGGTTTAGTGAGACAGGTTTGGATGGTGCTTTATGCCAGATATGGTGTGTTTGTTCTCAGAGGACTGGGGAGTGCGCATACCCAGTTTGATGGGAAGAGATCATCACTGGACCATCGCCGTCATTCCTAGGAGGGAATGATTTCTTGGGTGGGGGAAGAGTGCAAGCCCCCTCTCTTCAGAGGGGCTTATGCTCCCATTAGGGACCCCCTTCCACCTCCTACCCCCATCCCAGAGCTTAGGAATTTATTAGTGTTCTGGGGGTTAATCCCTGCTGAATGCCTGAAGGTGGCAGCAGAGGGCAGGTTTAGAAGGGTATAAAAAGAGAGGACATAGGATGTTTTAGGCTTTTCCAGCTCAGGCAGTAGGCCTGAGGCAGGAGGGGGTGGCTGGAAGAGCAGGAGAGGCAGACAGTTTGTCGATTTGGGTTAGGCTTGTGGGGGGGACACCCCCAACGTCAGTAGACAGGGATGGCCTCTACAGCAATGTGGCATGGAGGAGAAAGGATGGGAGTTCTGAGGAAGGATGGCCAACTAGCCGTAACTGTGTCATCTGGATGGGGGAGGCCTAGTTAGTGGGAGAAAGGTAGGGTAGGCAGGAGCCCCGTTTGGATCCAAGTTAGGAGTTGCTTGGGCTGCCAGGGCTGTGGGAACTGTGGCAGGGTTCCCACAAAGAAGGGGCTGGTGGCAGAGGTCCTGTCCTGTACCCGGTGTGGCAGAGCAGCCCAGGTGTGGTGGGGGCCAGGAGTGTCTTTCACCCACAAAAAGGGGTCTTCATGGAGGGGCAGGTCCTGGGGTGCTGACATTTCAGGGCTGGGCAGGTCACAGGCTTTTAGGGCAGACCTTGTAGGGCAGCTCCTGGTTTGGAGCTTAGTTCAAGCCCAGGATGTGGTGGTAGGGATGCGAAGAGGAGGCTGGGGCCATCCCTAAATGGTCATCTGGGGGCACTTTAGAGAAAGAGGACACCATGGGTGCCACAGAGAAATGAAAAGCTGCTTGGAGGGCATGGGTGGTGGCAGGGCCCAGGTCTCTCTTGTTGCAGTGCAGCTCGGAGGTGTAGTGTGGGCATTGAGGCAGGGCCGGTGTAAAAGATCCAACACCAGTGGGAATGGGAGATTCAGGATGGTAGGAGTGACAGAACCAGTGTGGAGCTGCTAGTACACCGGGGGGGGGGGATTCAGGCTCAAATTAGAGGAGAGAAGACAAGGGTTACAGGGCCTGGGTTAGAAAGGAGAAATCCTGGGACCCCTTGAGGTTTGGGCCATGGTCCAGGGGCCAGACGGGGGAAGCAGCTTACTTCTCCACACCGGAGATAGGGCAGCCAGCCAGTGCCAGGAAAGGAGATCAGAAAATGGTAACCAAAAGAAATAAAAGAGTTTGGCTTACCAGCGCCAGTGAGACAGGAGTCTGATGATTCTTCATGTATAAAGAATCTGCTTGGGTAAAACAGCTGAGCTTTCAGAAAGAAAAACAGCCTGCTTCTACTGCCTGTATGCCACTTTGTGTCTGCTTGAGAGTTCCAGCATGAGTGACCATGTAAAAAAGTTTTAATAGCCCTGTGGAGCTGCTTTAGTTTCTGGGAGCAAGATGGGACCCCTGTACCCCTGGAATCATTTGGGGTACAGGTGAATAAAAATAAAAAGCTGTTTGGAAAGAAACTGAGTAGTGATTTTCCTTTATTTAAAGCAGCAGTGCATCACAGCACTTTTATTCATTTGCTATACTGTGGTGTTATGTGGGTTAAAAAAGTATATGTACCTTTTTCAGTCACGCTGTCTCCCCCGATTCAGAGCCACTACCGTTTGTTTGCCCGGGATTTACACAGCCTTCACCTGGATCAGCATGCTTAAATCACCTCCCAAAGCATTTCTTACTCATGCACAGTTTTTTTAGATCCAAGTCACCCAATCAGTTACCACGTACTGTTATGCCAACTGTTGGTACATGCTAGTAACTGAGAGCTTGATCGTGCAGCACGCTCCTTCGCTCACTTTCTGACAGCTCACTGACAGACCCTGCTTCGTGTTTCAGTTCTTTTTTGTGTGTTGGAGAGAATGACAGATATTTTACCCTTTATAATACAATAGATTTAAAATCCAGAATAATAATGAGTAGCAGCTCTGGCTGTAGTGATAATGAGTCTTCACTCTAGGTGATATATTTAAAACTATGACTGATTTTTAAAACGTTGTCTGATCCTGAATAAATTTAGAACGAATGAGAGCTGTCAAAATGTGTGACAGTGTAGTAATTCAATATTGCTGCTTTACTGCCTCTGTTGTTTTTATGTTTTAGCTAGAACTCACACATGGCTCATTCAGATATGTTTTGTTTTTACATCTTGTTCATGCCTTATTCAGCAATGTGGTTTTTTTTGGGGGGGGGCAGTGTAGGGTAATTAACTGTCAGCACTGAGGGAAGTAACTGCGTTGTAATGCATCTAGGAACACTTTGCAGAGTTTTTTTTTATTTTTGTTTTGTGCAACAGACTGTGCTGACATTTTACCAAATGTATTGAAATTGAGGAGTATATAGTGAGAGGTTTCCTGATGTAGGTTAGTGGTTGGATGTTTCATTAGTGTGTTGGTATTTGTGCAACAGACTGGCATGTAATTTTGTAACTTCATTTTTATTGAGGAGTGGTGAGTGTAAGGTCTACCTGTGTATGTTAGTTGTTTAGAGGTTTTTCTAGTGTGATTGTGTTTTGGGTATGTTGTCAGGTATAGATTTCTGTAATGTGTTAGTACCAATTAGCAGCATGTGCCTGTTTTTTTTTCAGATTATTAAGTGTTAGAGGAATGCTTTTCTTTCTCTTTTTGTGTGTGTGATTGTGTCCATTTTCATCTTTTCAACTACACTCAGTCTGTCATGTGTTAGTGTGAGGGTATCACAATATCCTTTTTTTCATTTTTGTCTACAAATCATTCTGTTGCTTTTCATGAAATTGTAAATTTTGATCATGTGGCTGGGTTATCAAATCACACATTGGCATTATTACTCATTCCTTAACTACTAGTAGCAACTTTAGGATGGTTTGGGGGTGAATTGGTTGTTAGCTTAGTGTGTCATAATTTTTAAATTATTGTGTTAAATTTATGGGCCGCATTTTAAACATTGGTAGGTGTGTGTTTACTTGAATGTAACTTTTTCATTTTTATCATATTGGTATGGCCATATATGTAGTTGTTAGTTGTAAAATGCCGTATTTGTCCCATCCAGCCTGCTCACTTCTCCATATGTGTTATATTGCATTGTTCCTGTTGACACATACAATGTTCTTCCCTTACTGCTGTCTGCAGTGGATGGCATAGGAAAGGTGGCATCCAGTAGCATGTATGCAAGAAACAGTGGACATTGGTTTGGGGAAGTGGCAGATGTATTAAAATAAGGGTAGATGTATGAAGGGATTGGTGCATGACCAGGACAATAATAGGCCGAGAAAGAAATGAGTGAAGGTCAGGCCAGGGGGGAATGAAGTGTAAGAATAGGTATGCAGCTCTGGTTAGTTTGTGGTAACTTTAGGATGTATATTAGGGAAGTAAGCATGTGAAGGAGAATGTCAAGGATGTGCAAAGATGAAGGTTTTGCAGCATGGCGTCAAGCCTAGTCATCACAGTGCAGTAGGGGAAAGCATGATAATGTGACAGTGGAAGGGGAAATAGGCCTCAACTGAGAATAGAGGAGAGTTACGGGTGGATATAGGAGGATCTATGATGCCGCATCAACAATTTCTTGTCAATGCAACATTTCCCCGACACAACTACATCAACTGCAATTGCGGTCGGCATGGTGCCACCAAGTTCAAAGTTCTTGTTTTGCGAGGGGGCTGTACCCACTGCACCCCCCCACACACACTTATGATTATCAACTCCAAAACGGAGCTGATTCAGGGATGGCATGCAGGACCTTGGGAAAGGGTGTTGGGGTCCTAGGCAGACTTTACAGTGACATGGCGATGTTGTTGGCATCAACCATGTCACTATAAAGTTGTCGCTGTAGTGACAATATACCATTATAGGAGAGGGCAAGGTGATGGAAACATAGAAGTATAGAATTTGACAGCAGATAAGGACCACCTGGCCATCCAGTCTTCCCCTAATCCTGATACCAGGTGTTTGCATCTGGCCCTATATGGTTTGTGGCTTTCACTTTCTTCTGCCCCACCTCTAAGGTTGCCTGTCCCAAGCATGTTTAAATCCTTCCACAGTGCTCGCTCCCACCACCTCCTGTGGCTGACTATTTAGTGTGTCCGCCACTCTGTCCGTGAAGAAAAACTGTCCCACATTTACTCTTAACCTACCCCCATTCAATTTCATAGTGTTCCCCCTTTCTCCCTGTACTGGAAGATGTCTGCCCCTTGCACCATATTAAAGCCCTTCAAGTACTTGAATGTTTCTATCATGTCCCCCCTTTACCGCCTCGCCCACAGCAAGTACATGTTGAGGTCTGTTAGTTTCTTAATTTTTTTTTTTGAGTGATCTATTTTTCTCCACTCCATGCCCTGAATCTGCCTCTCCTTCGGGAATCCAAGGTCACCAGCACCCCTTCTAACCCCCCGAGCCCCTTCACCTCACATTGCAGCCTACCTTTAGGTAGCTCGGCGTTACCCTTCACCGAGTGGGTCCCTCTCCTCTGAGGGGGAAGGCACCGTTTGAGGCAGCCCAGTATGCTGTATTTTTCCTTGGCCTCGAGTGCTGCTGAGACGGCCAGCCGCAGGAAGTCTTCCAGGTGTGCTGGTAGACCAGATGCCATCATCCGGCCAATCCAGAGCAGTTTTCCATGTTCTGGTACTTCCCACATTGCAACGCTTTTGTGCAGTGCTCCCAGTCTCCACCAGGGGCTGCTGCAGGGCGAAGCAACCCTGGAACCCACCCCAGGAGAAGAGAGCAGTCCTGCAGATGCTCAGTCCTCTCCTTCCCCTGCCGACCCACAATGACCCGAGACCATTTCCGAGCCCAGGTCGCCGGTGTGGTGTGAGGTAAGGTGCCATGTTAATTTCTTCTCATAAATCTTTTGTTGCAAGCCCTGTACCATACTGGTTTCCCTTCTGTGGACTGCCTCCACCCAATGTCATTACGAAGATGCGCCTCCAGAACTGCTCATAGTACTCAAGGTGAGGCCTGACCTGTGTTTTATACAAATGCATCACGACCTCTTGCCTTCTGCTAGTGATACCTCTGCATCCCAGCATGCCACTGGCCTTCCCTGCAGCCTTATTACTCTCAGCTTGGACACTTTCAAGTTATCTTAAATAATAACACCTAGTTATCATTCTCCCCTGATGATTGTCAGCAATTCCTCCTCGTTCCCTATCCATAGCTCACCCCAAGGTTTCTCTATCCCATGTGCATGATCTTCTATTTCATATAGTTTAAAGAGCAACTGGCACCATCTGGCCTAATGTGCTACATTGCAGAATTAGAATAAGCATACACCCAGTAAATCTCAGACCCAAAACTAGATTTCTGCATTACTTCATTTTAAAGGTATGAGCTATTTTGTAACCCTGATCTCACTACCTGTTCAAAAAAGCCTGTGTCAGTGAAGAGCTGCTGCTGATGTCATCTCAGGACCTCACAGTCTAGTACTCCCTGTCAACAAGCTCATAGGACCTGTTTCTCCAAAGTTGTGAAGATCATGTGCAGTAGTTCTCACAAGTAAAACAGGCAGCACCCGTCAGTAAACACTACTTTAAAACTATGTGTGTTTCAGATTTTGTAACAAAGCTGACAATATTTTGTTTGGGTGCCTTTTTAGTTGTGGTCCTTTTTTCCAGGGCTGCTAGATGCTGGGTCATAGCACACTGTTGTGAGGTTCGCAGATTGAATAAGTATCTGATGTGGTGAAAGGCTGAGATCATTCACACCTATCATTCAATTGAGGCAATTTCTAAGAATGGCACTTTAATACAATTATTCCATCTCCTTGTAAATGGGGGTGGGAGAGGTAATGCTGTTTTGAAACCGTACTAGTAGTTTCTAATTTAGCCAGCAACATTTTTCTCCATCAGGCTTTTTTGACCTATATTCAGGCTCATCTATGTTGTACTCTAAATTACAATGATTGTTTTACCCGAGCTAACACTTCCACCCCAGTAGGAACTAACACATATAAAGCCCCTATTAAAATATATTGTAAAGCAGACACTGACAAAGAGCAGTGACGTTACCAATATTACAATACTAGCAGCAACACAAATTCCTAACAGGCACAGTAGAGTAGTACTCCAAATGGCTTCAACAGCTTGGAGGCATGCTGACTCAGCATCCAGCAACCCTGGAGAAATGGACCACACCAAAAAGGCATTAAACAATACAGGTTTGTCAACTTTGTTACAAAATCTGAAACACATGTATTTTTATAGCAATGTTTTGTGCATGGTGCTGCCTGTTTTACTTTTGATGACTATTTCACATGATTTTTAAAACTTTGTTGAAACAGGTCCTATAAGCTTGCTGACAGGGAATACTAGACTTTGAGTCCTCTAGATGACATCAGCAGCAGCTCTTCACCAAAACAGGTTGTTTTGAACAGGTAGTGAAATCAGGTTTACAAAATGGCTAATAACTTCAAAATGAAGTAACACAGAAATCTCGTTTTTGGTAAGAGATTTATTGGGGGTATGCTTATTCGGATTCTGCAATGTAGCACTTTTCACATCAGTGGCTCTTTAACTGTAGTTGCCAATCATCAGATAATTTTTCAAGCTTCTCAGAGTCTCTTCTTATTGTCTCTACACCGTTTGGTGTGTCCACCCTGCTATAGATCTTAGTGTCATCTGCAGTTAGGCAGACCTTTCCCTCCAACCCTTCCATAATGTCTTTACTGAAGACACTGAACAGAACTTGCCCAAGGACTGATACCTGATATACTCCGCTAGTCACCCCTTCCCCTCTCAATTCTATACCATTTACCATCACCCGCTGTCTCCTGTCTGTAAGCCAGTTCCTAACCCAGTTTATCACCTTATGCCTTATGCCTAGACTTCCCATTTTGTTCACCAGCTTTTGATGTGGGACAGTGTCGAAGGTCTTGCTGAAATCAATGTAGGCAACATCAACCATCCCCCTTCCCCCATTTATTTACTTCCTTCATCACCCAGTCAAAGAAATATATTAGATTTGTCTATCACAACCCACCCTCTGTGAATAAATATTGCCTCGTGACATATGCACCATTGGATCGCAGAAGTCCCGCTATTTTTACCTTTAGTGTTGCCTCTATGAGCTACCCCACCATTGTGTTGTGCCTGACTGGCATACAGCTCCCTGCTTCCTCCCTACTGCTGGATTTGTTTACAGGAGCCATATATGCCCTCCTTCAGTCCTCTGGAACCACTATTGTGTTTAGTGACTCTGTGAATATGGCTGCCAGAGGTAATGCGAGCTCTTCCCCCAGTTCCCTCAAAATCCTCAGGTGTATTCCATCTGGTCCCATCGACTTGTCCACCTTCAGTTTTGTGAGCTCCTTCTGGACTGTGTCCTCTGTGATTACACTGGTGTTCTGGTGTCCACATCTCCCCCCCAACCTTCTTCACATCTGTTGCTGAGTTGTGGTCACTGACCCTCCTCCTTTTTAGTGAATACTGAACATAAGTATTTGTTCAGTATTTCCACCTTTTCTATGTCCCACTCCTCTTCCTCACCTTAGAGTTTTAAAATCCCCACCCCCACCCGTTTTTTCTTCTTTCATTGATGTGCCTATAGGATGTCTAATCTCCTTTCTTTACTGTCAGCGCCAATCCTACTTCAGTCTGCTCCTTTGCTCTCCAACAGACTTCCTTGCCTCCCTTAGACATTCTAGGTTCACCTCACTGACTTCTTCCCTTTGGGTCTCTTTGTATTTCTTGATAGCTGGCCCTTTAGACCTTATCTTGCCTGTTGCCTTTTTCGAGATCCATGGTGGTTTCCTCCTTCTTTTCCATTTGGATAACAATCTGATGCATAGGTTTGTCACTTCCAGAATGGCTTAGATACATAGAAACATAGACTTTGACGCAGATAAGGAATGCTTGGCCTACCCAGTCTGCCCATTTCCCTACCTATTGGATAAGCTGCAGATCCTAGTTAACCAACTGTCTACTTCTTCCTAACCCCCACCAGAATTGCCTTATGTCTGTCCCATGCTTTCTTGAATTTCCCCACTGTTTTTGACCCCACAACTTCCTCAGGAAGGCTGTTCCATGTTATCAGCATCCTCTCTGTGAAAAAATACTTCCTCACATTGCCCCTGAGCCGTCCCCCCCTCTATCTTCAAATTGTGCCCCTTTGTTCTTGCATATCTCTTTTTCTGAAAGATGCTACCCTCTTGGACTTTGTTGATTCCCTTGAGGTACTTGAAAGTTTCTATCATGTTCCCTCTCTCTTTTCCTCGAGGGTTTACATATTAAGCTCCTTTAGTCTCTCTTTTTATGGTTTCTGGTGCAGACCTTCCACCATTTTAGTTGCCATCCTCTGGACTGCCTCCATTCTGTCTATGTCCTTGCAGAGATGGGGTCTCCACAACTACATGCAGTACTCCAGATGGGGTCTCACCAACTGTCTGTACAGAAGAGATAACAACTTCCTGTTTTCTACTGGTGATGCCTCTCCCTATACATCCCATTATCCCCCAGCCCTCCTTACTGCCTTCTCACAGTGCTTGCTTACATTTAGGTCATCTGATATGACTACTCCCATGTCCCTTTCCATTTTTGTTGTTTTTAGTACCCCCCCTCCATTGTATACTCTTCCCCTGGGTTTTTGTTTCCCAGGTGCATTACTTTGCACTTCTTTGCATTGAATTTAAGCTGCCATACTTTTGACCATTCCTCCAACCTTGCCAAGTCCCTTCTTGTCCTTTTCACCCCTCCCCCCCCGGGTATCAACCCTGCTGCAGATCTTTGTGGCATCTGCAAAGAGGCATACTTTTCCTTCCAGTCCCTCTGCAATATCACTTATAAAGACATTTAAAAAGACTGGTCCCTTTACTATTATCCTCTGTGTTCTGTTGTCCAGCCAATTTTTTACCCAATCCACCACCCTAGAACCCACTCCCAGACTGGCTAACCTGTTTATTAATCTTTTGTGTGGGACTATGTCAAATGCTTTGCTAAAGTCTAGGTAGACCATGTCCACAGCCCCTCCCTTGTCTACTAATTTGGTCACCCAGTTAAAGAAATCTATTAGAGTCACCTGATATGACCTTCCTGCTGTGAATCCATGCTGCTTTGGGTCATTAGGGATGGGAGGTGGTCTCTACCCCTTTTACCGAGTAAAGAGCCATAAGGGAACTGGCACAGAAAAACATAGAAATGGTAATAGGACCAGGCGGGGTGTACCCCAGGTCATTGAGAGAGATCAAGGAAGAGCTGGCCTCTCCTCTGACAGCTCTGTTCAACCGGTCACTTGAAACAGGAAAGTTCCATTAATCTGGAGAATGGCCGATGAAGTTCCACTCCACAGAAATGAAACAAAGGAGGAGGCTGTAAACTACAAGTCTGATAGGTCATATGATTAAGTATTTCTTCACAGAAAGGGTGGTGGATGCTTGAAACAGCCTCACAATGGAGGTGGTATTAATAATCTGTCCCAGTTAAATGTTCCTTATGTACACTCGCACCACTAGTGCATAAGATGTATGAGCCACTGTTCAAAAACATAGTATCATCAAAGTTACCCGGTTCTCCTAGGGACTCAAGGCCACATGGACAAGTAATAATCTCAACATAATAAGTGCCACTTGCAGAGTCTTTTTACCAGTTCTTACTAGGAATTTCAATCAGCAATAGGAAGACTAAAAATTATGACACAGTACAGTTTTTAGTAAATTATTACCAAGCATTACTGTACATGACATGTATTCTACGATAAATAAAAGAAAGATTTATTGAAACATTAATCCATTAACATAAACGTATGATACTCATATGATATATACATTCTTAACATATATTATATTACACATGTCATGTAGATACCAGATATATATTTGTACATCAGAAGTGTCTGTCTGGCCGCATGATATGGTGCGTTGTGGAGGTGGAGGATGGGTGTTTTACAGCCATGGATGATTAAATATTTCATATTACAATGTGTGTTTGGGGGGGTTGGGGGAGTCACTAAATATAGGATACAAGGATCCATTGTATGACCGCTGTATGACATTCTATGTGTGCATTTATCAGATATTACATTTCTCCAGTGATGAAAAGGCTATTGGCCTACAGACTCATGGCTCACAGATGCCAGTTTAAAAGTGGTACTATCTAATCAATACTATTTTCAGGCAACACTTAGCATTGTCTTGTTGATTACATCTATAGAAAAACACATACAAGTTAGTAACTCAATAAGATTTTTTTTTTTATTTTATTTATTTATTTAGTAATCAGAATTGCAACCTCTGAGCTAAAAGTTCATTTACAAAGGATCATCGTCACACGGGTGGGGGAGGGTTCATAAGTTTGGAGTCAGTAGCAGCTTAATAGGCATTGTCAAGAACATCTAATAGTAAGAAAAATGTGAACAGGAGAAATCAGTAAACACTGGCAATAGCATAACAATGTAGGAAAACATAGGCAAATAATGCATAACCAAAACAAGGGTACATAGTCAGTGGGGTTGGGTTCACACATCATGTCATACAATTAAGTGCTTAAGTCAGAGTTAAGTGCTAGTTTGAGAAAAAATCAGAGGTGGAAGCTAGGCAGGATCTTGTATTGGGAGGAAACAGGAGATGGAGCTGTTCATCAAAACTGATACCTAAAGGTTACTAGGCTATAGCCAGAGGAGTCAGCCTAGTCATAGTAGTCAGAAAGGGTAGAGGGAACTAATCAGGATTAGGTAGGAGAAGAGGAATTAAAGGAGGGGGTTGACGGTAGGCTCAAAAGCCGGTGGTGTAAGGAGGTCAGCGGGTGAAGGTTTGTCAGGGAGAGTATAAAAGGAGAAAGGTGAGCAGGCAGGTGGGCAGACATGGGCAGGTGCTGAGCAGGGAGTTTTGCGTAAAATTGTAGTGCGAAAGAGAAACCTTGGCAAGCCTAGGGTTCTGGTACCTGCTAGGCTAAGAGTGGCTGTGGCAGTGTACAGGAGGGAAGATAATCTTTAGGAGCATAGCTTTGAGAGAAAGGAGGAGGCTGTAAACTACAAGTATTTTTTCACAGAAAGGGTGGTGGATGCTTGAAACAGCCTCACAATATAAGATAAAAAGTGATATGATACTGTTTTGCTTTTAACTGTCTCAACTATTAATTCTTTTTTATTTAAATAAAAATCATCTTTTTTTGTGATGTGCTGCTAGCTCGCTAACAGATGGTGGTGCAACTGATGCAATAGTTTTTGAAATTGTTCGTGGATGTCCCTGCAGAAAACTTGCAGCTGTTAGTAGTGGTTTACTGTCTTCATACCTTCCTCTAGCAATATCACTGATTATCTTTATTGTGTAGTTATACTCCTTTTTCACCTTTCTAGGTACAGCGCTCCACTGTCTTGACCGCTTTGAAAATTGTCTTGTGTACCTAAGATTAGATAATACCATAGTACTAGTCATTCACCAGTTGAAGTAAAAAAAAAAAAAGCAAGCTAAAAGACAATTTAATACAAATAAACTCTGATATAATCAAATCCATAACAGTAATGCACTTCAGGATGATGGTTCCTGATGATAGAAATTGACCATGACTTGTAGAATTGATGTCTACGCAGTTAAATGCACACTATGACATAGTATATAAAATGGGCAAATATATCCCTGTGTCCTGATTGGCTAAGACTTGTTCTAGCCATTGCAGTAAGAGAGTGTCACCACTGGCTAAAGCAAGTCCCTGCCAACCAGGGCAACTCACAGAATTCATAAGATACCTATTTCTTAGTTTCCATCACAAACATGGCTGCAGCCTTTACTCATATATAAAAAAAACTTCAACTAGGCCCTAAAAAAAAGTCCATTAAATTAAATAAAGTAAGTAAATAATTTAATGTTATTTACACTTATAAGCCCCCCTTACATACATACAGAAATTAAAAAATCATGTACTATGCAGAGTTTCCATTGCTGGTGTTTCTCCGATGACCTTGAAAAATCCCCCTCCTATCCCCACCACTTTGACAAAGAACTCCCTGCTCCTTAACTGGCAACAGATAAAATTGAGGTTCTCGCTCAATTTCAGGCCTGTGTGTATCTTTGCATGTATGCCAGTTGAGCTCTGAAGAATGTTGAATTCATGTATTCGATGTTACCATTCTAGTACCTATAGGAGTGCTGCAGGGTCTATCTTAGGCCCTCTGATACTCTCCCTGTTCATCAATAACCTACCCCTACACTGCGGAGGGGCGAAAGTCACGCTATATGCTAACGATGCAGTGCTGTACAGAACAGGAAAGGATACAGGGTCTTTAAATCAGGAGCTAAATCCGGACTTCGCAACACCTGAAGCATGGTGCCAGGCAAACAGACTGGTCTTGAACAGCAAAAAGAGAAAAGCCATTCTCTTTAGCCCAAAAAGACTTGGCCCAAAGAGATCTAGCTTTCTATCCCTCACCACCATAAATGGAGTAGGGATTGAAGTAGTAGACTCCATCAGGTACTTAGGAATGTACCTGGACCAAGAAGTCTCCTTCAGGAAGCATATGAACCACCTCACAAAGGCAGTAAACCAAAAACTGGACCTCCTCTATAGACTAAACCCCTTTCTGAACAAAGAAACTAGAATAGCGGTTGGCAATGGGACAATACTCCCCACCCTGTTCTATGGAGCGACCTTGCTCCAGATGCTGAGGCCAACGGAGAGACGGTGCCTGAGCACACTCTACCATAGGGTCGGCAGGTTTACCCGTGGCGCAACAGATGGAGCATCACTGCAAAGTGCTCCAGACCTTTCAATGGCCATCTCTTGAAGCCAGATTAGTTTATCCCTCTCTGTGCCTTGCTTTAAGCTACAGCAACCTGGGGCCCCCCCAGGTCTACGAGACTTCCTTGCCCCAAAGACAAACAGAAGAGAGCTCAGGTCCACCAATCGGACACTGCTCGAAATATCTAGATCCAGATCATCCCTAGGTCTATGGTCAGCCAGGGAAGCCTTACTCAAACTGTGGAACAATCTCACGAGAGAGGTACAGGATAGTACCTCTCTAGAGGGCTTCAAGAAAGCTTTAAAATCACACCTAGGCACTGGGTCCCACTGCTGCTGCCTCAACTAAGGTCTCCCAAAGGTGATCTGACTAAGGATGCTATCTGCAAAAGAACACAACCAGTAAGGGAGAAACAGTTTTAAAGTAGAAAAGGAGCACTGGTTTTTGCACTTATCTAGGTAGAAAACTGTTAATAGTCTGGTTCTAACAAAAACATCTGCACTATTGTTGTAATGTTCTGTGCTGCAATGTATATTCATATACTCGATGTAAGTCTTGCTGTACTGTACTTATCAAAGCTTTAATTTTTCCTTCCCTCTAGGTACTTATAACTAATCCCAGGTCACCCCTGAAAAAGGGACTGTCAAGATTCCAATGGGCCTACCTGGTTACCAAAATTTAAATAAAATTAATTCTGTGTGTGTGTGTGTGTGTGTGTGTGTGTGTGTGTGTGTGTGTGTGGTGGGGGGGCATTCTACTATTGGTATAATGCAGAGCTTTGAATTCTTCTATTCCATGGTAAACAATCACACAATGCATTGAGTGTGAAGAAAGACATATGACAGACAGGCGAAAAACATCTGTGGAAGGACTATTTTACATTATTTAGCAACATTTTAGTATATTTTGTGTGACTTTGAAAAACTTTTAGAATGTTCCTTTTTTCAAAGTTGCCTCTGGGCACATTTTGTATAAACATTAAGATATGGCTGGGTGTTAGTAGTACAGAGATACCCGCACACCCAGAGGCTGAAGGCACTCAACCTGCGGTCTCATGCCTAACAACGCATCTGGGTGTGCAGGTATCTCAGTACTATCAACACCCAGCCATGTTTTATTGCTTACACATTACATTCTATGTACATACAATTGCAAGGCTTACCATTTACAATACACCTTTAGGCACTACATCAGTTAATCTTAGCCTTTTATAATACACCCTTTACTCTGTCTACTTACACAGTGTCACCACTTGTGTTTCTCAGAACACCCCTGTTGAGATGCAAGTTGTAATCAATGGCTGCAAGTTGTATGCAGGCCTCATACGATTAATTTCTAAAAACGAAAATACAAATATTGTTGGTATTTAACCCGTTGTAACAATATACCCAATGCCTCAAGTATGCTACATCTTTGTCACAGCCACTTGTTTTCCAATGATTATAATCTCTTCTGTAAATTAGAAAAATGGATAGATACACATAAATGGCTGGCAGTTAAGTACCGATAGGCTGATCTAGACTGCATGTAAGCCCAACAGTAGATTGTGGCCTTTGACTATTTCATGTGTACACCACATACCACGTGAAGAAAATATGCCTCACATTCCCCCTTAACCTGCCACCTTCCAATTTCATATCATGATATTTCATTGTAATCGCTTCTATCCAGTTAAAAAAAAATCCTTCAGCTTCATCTGACATGGCCTTTCTGGTGAGAATCTAGATCTCTCACCGTTATGAATGGGCATCTGTTTTACCTCCCCTCCTTCATGACAGTTACCAGACTGTGCTCCTTGGCCCTCCCCCTCATTAGTGAGTATTGTATTGTTTGGTCACCCCCTCTATGGCTCTCTTCTTTTGATCCTACTCCTCCTCAGTTAGCCCTCATATCTCCTTCTTTGCCGTGGTCTCTTTGATACTGCTCCCCATCATTATAAATTGGCCAGATTTTGAATGATGCACTTATGTAGAGGATAACGTATGGTAAACTATCGGTAACTGGTTTGTTAATCATCGAGAGGATGCAAGGGCGACAATGTAAACCTTATGTGGGAAGCTCGTGAGGTTTACGTCACCATGGCAGCCTCGAGACATTACACAAACTGGTCATCAATAGAGGGACCATACATTATATTTTATAGTGTATGGTCCCCATAAACAGAAAAAAAATGAAGAAGGCTCCTTACTCTGGCATGTTTTAGTCACCGCCGCAGCCATTCCACATCATGCTATCACCACTGCGCCCATTTCAGGAAGGCAGTCAGTGCATGAGAAAAAAGTGTGCATATGCGTAGCTTAGCTCCATTTGTAAACCCATTGCTATGAGACACTCAATAGGGGTTAACAACCCCTGACGTCATAGCGATGGGATTATAAAGAATTAATCTTGTTGCTTTTTAGCGGTAATAAGGGCTACCTATACATTATTAATCTATTAATTTAGAAGTAGAAACATAATGCTTTTCAGGGATTCAGTCCAAATCTGAGACTTATGCACATGCAAAACGTTTTGATGCATACATCAGAATGTGGTTATGGAAAGTCTTCAACTCACTCGTTGACCTTAGATGGAAAAAAAAAATCTTACTCATCAACGTTAATATATTTCTAAGTATTTGAAGCCAGTTGATTATATATATATATATATATTATATATATATATATATATTCACAGCATATTCTAATAACAATTATTCAATGGAAGCAGCCATGCAGACACTAACAAAGTACAGATATTTATCCATAATCCACTTGTCAAACACTGCCTCACCAAGTGCCAGATGAGCAGGGCTATCGGGAATCAACCAAGGCTTCTCGTTATCAGTTATTTCATCATGTGCACATCTGTCAATGTCACCTTCATTAACTACCTGCCACTCATGCACGTTTACGGTATGGTGCATTACTCCATGCCACATGCTCTTATTTGGGTACAGACAAATAACAAATTAGAAAACATAAATGTACATATTTATTTATTTGACCTGGTAAGTGCACTAGACAAATCCTGCCTATTTTCTGGCACGACCTGGGGGAGGGGGGATACAGATGAATGCCAGCTGACCTTGAACCAGATTAAGCTGTCGGTGGTATTTTTAGCGAATGAGGGAAATTTGGCCAGGACACCAGGGAAATTCCCCTACTCGGTTGCTGCATTGCTGCCAGTAGGGGGACAGGCCATTTCCAAGATGGCCACTCCAAGTGGACAAGGGAAGGAGAAGGAAGTCTGTGGAGCAGGAGAGCTAGCCTCGACTCTTGCTCCAGGTGTTGTGGAGGCTTCAGCTGTGGATTTGGCTGAAATTGAATCAGATATTGAGCTTCAGGATGTTTTTGTGAGCTGGGAGCAATCGGTTTTGGATAAAACAAAGAAAGAAACTGGACAGTTGGAAATTGCAACAACAGGAAGAGAAATGGTATTGACGGTATTTGAACCTGCAACCTCTACAGAAAAGTCGCTTATTAATCCACTAAATGTGGGTCAGAAACAAGATAATGCTGCGATAATGTTTTCTGGAGAAATGGAAGAACCAATTTCATCAGATAGCTCCAAGGGAAGCGAGATGAATTTAAAACTGCAGGCTGACAGAGAATGCCAAGATATTAAAACCCAGCAAACAGACTGCAGGACAGTGGCGCAAAATATGGAGCAAAAAAAAGGTACTGTGTCTTATTTAAGTTATAGTTCTGGCAGGACAGAGTTGCCAGCAAAAGAGTTTGCCTCTGGTGTTAAAAAAATGCTCTGTCCTTGTTTAATGAAGCTTCACTGCGGTGTGTTGAGCTCCCTGACTGCAGCAGGTGTCAGAATGATTGTAATGAAGAGCACAAAGGCAGAGTTAAGGTTGATCCCAAGATTGTAAACAGCTCTGTGGAAGAGAGCTTAGAGCAGCAAGACTTGAGCTCCATTTCCCGAGAACAAATAATCTCTCTGAATTCAGTGCAAGCTGGAATTATCTCTGCTGCTGAAAACAAGTGTTTACTGCCGGTTTCAGTCTCTGATAATGTCAAAGGAAGTAACGAAGTGAAGATAAATGATTTATCTGCACAGAATATATTGCCATCTACTTTTTGTGAAAATAAAAAAGCACAGTTGAACAAGGTAGCTGGGTTTGTGTTCAAACAGCAGAGTCAAGAGATTGCAGCAACTGACTCAGCTGTTACATATCAAAAGACTGATGGTTCCCAAAGTGGGGCTACAGATTTCTTTTTTTCTGATAAAATGAACCAAAACAAGTCTAAAGCTGATATACAGATGGCAGACCCCTTTTTTTTACATAAAAAAGGCCCGCAAGATTCTTGGTCACCTCATAAAGCTTTAAGTGAAGCAGGGTGGAAACAGACAGTAGCTGGTGTATGGAAGCCTGGTCCTGCTTGGGACTCAAACTTATCTTTATCTCAGCATTTTCCTGAGTGGATTCCAGGTGGCCAGCAGCAGAAAGGAGGAAATCCTTTGCAGGAGCCCATTCGGATTGGTTCAGATGAGGACACTGTACAACCTCCCCTTCACAGAAGCCTTTGATGTCTGAACTTTTCTCAAATTCTATAGGGAAGCGCCCCTAAGGCAATGCTGTGAGGCTGAGGTATAAAGGAGGGTTAGAAACTAGGCGGATAGGCATTATGGGGAAGACCTTGTTGAAAGACTCACTGCATTTCACCCTCAGGATGTTTATGCTTTCATTAATATTTCAGGGAGGACAATTATGACATAAGTTTTCGTTCTCAACAGGCTTTAGAGTTGTTCTGGGTTAGGTATGGTCAAGTTAAGTATTCTCCTATGTGGACACCCTTTATTGTTATACTACTCTCAAAACCCCTGATTAAGTTCGTTACAGTTATGTTCCAAATGAAGGGTATGGGTGGAAGACATAACCTTTGGTTAAAAAAAATGAAGTACTAAGTGAGCCAGAGCCTATTTTAGATACAGAGGGTTCTGGACTGGAGGATGGAAGTATAAAGTTAAATTAAGGCAAACAGAGGCTGGAATTGAACAATACCTAACTCCTTTTGTTAGGAAAAGATAGAGGTATGTTTTACAGCGGGCAGCCCGATGCATGTTACAAGTGTGGGGCTAGGCAGCACCTTTCAATGTGTCACGATCAGCCCGTTGTGATAATTGTGTGGAGGTAGGACATTTGACTATGTTTTGTAGCAATCTATCAAGTTGCGATTTATAGCGAACTAAAGGCCATGTGTTCAAAATATGTCCTTGGGCTGCCCCAAAAAAATCCTTTTGTTCTAATTCCGAGGTTTTTATTCAAAAAGCCCAAGAATCCATGGTTAAAGCTACTCTCCAGGATAAGTGCCCCCCTTCCCCTGCAACAAATCAGATGAAATTCCCTCTAGGCAAGAGAGAAACTGAAAAAGAAGGGGGTTTAAAAGGGAAGGTGTTGAACAAAAAAAAGTTAAACTCACCAAGTAGGGAGGATCAGCGTGAGATATCCTCAGATATTGTTAAGATAGTTAAGGGCAATATGGGTCCCCCTAACCTCTCAGATTTCCTCCAGTGTGTTATATGGAAGGGTCACAGATGAGGTGGTGGTGGCAGCCGCTGTTGATAAACCAGTGACTGTACTGCCCCAAAGAAGATCTTTAAGGAATTCACTATCAAAAACCCCCAGTGGAACAGATTGAAACCAGTAACTCATATGCGGCTCTGTTTTCCTCTTGGGGTAACACTGGGATAGAGGTTGAAGATTCAGACTCTCAAAAATCCTCACTTTCAACTAGGTCACAAATCACGGATAATTACAAGGATAAAAAAAAGAAAAAGAGGAAAAAACAATGATTTAAATACTTAAAAGGTTAATGAGGTTGGTTTGGGGTTCTTTGAATGTTCATAGCTTATTGAATATGGTTAAGCGACAAGCCATCTTTCATTATATACATGAATTTCCTGTTTCTGTTTGTTTTACAAGAGACATGGATGTATTCCATAGATCAGTTGGTGGCATTTAAAAGAGATTGGTTTTGGGGCCCTTCATTTTGGTCGTTTGGGGAAGATTCCGGAGATGGTATAGGAATAGTGTTTAATTCATATGACTTCCAGTTACACAATTTGATAGACCTAATACCAGGAAGGGTCCTGATTATTGATGGGAAGTGGCAAGGGCTAAGCTATAGGTTTATCAACATTTATAACCCCCAAACAAAAGCAGGTAGAGTTAATTGTTTTAAATCAGTACAGCCTTTTTTATTAACAACAGTTAGAGTATTGTGGGGGGGCGACTTTAATTGTCCCATTTCGACCCATGCTAGTATAACAAATAAAAAAACATACTGTGACTCTAATGCTTTAAGCAAAATTATACAAAGTGCTGGACTCTTGAACTGTCATAATGCTTTACAGGTTGGAGAAGGTTTTTCGTTTAAAAAGGGGAAGAGATTTTCTCTAATAGGCCATATGTTAGTGTCACCTAATATGCAAATAGAATCTTTTACAATATTTCCTAGTGAATTCTCAGACCATTCCTTTCTATTAAGTTCTTTTAGCTTTTCAGACAGGCAAGAAAAAAGGCTAGTTAGATGGAAACTCAATAACTCCTCATTAGAACTCCCTTATATACAAGCTGGGGTGAGATACCTATTAAGAGCCAGGTTATCAGTAGCCTTTTTATATTCAGATTTGGGAGGTTGGTGGTTAGAGACTAAATCTGACTTAAGGAAATGGTTTAAATTGCAAGGAGTTAGAGCAAAGAATGACAAATTTCTGCACTATTTAGGTTTAAGACAACAATTACAGAGGCTTATGACTATAGCTTATTCTTATAGGATGGATTACTCAGAACAAATTGCTAATCTTAAAGACAAAATGAAAGAGTTTCAGTATGATAGAGGGAAAACCATGCAGGCCATTTTAACTAATGGAATTAAAAAATCACCCATTGGGGATCCATTCGAAATGTGTAAACAGGTAAGAGATTCTATGAAAATGGAGGTACTCAAAGATTCAGATGGTAATTTGGTATCCACTGTGGCCCAACTAAGAGAAGTGATTGTAGAACATTACCGCTCTTTGAATCCTCTTGAGAAAATCCCCGATTCAGCTATGGTCGCTTATTTAAAAGATATTTTAGTTCCAGTTAACCTAGTTGGGAGATCGGAGGTATGGGGGACCTATCACTCAAACAGAGATTTGAAGCTCCATTAGGTTATTGAAACTAAATATTTCCCCGAATAGATGGGATTTCCATAACTTTTATAAAATCTTTTCAGACGAACTTAGTCAGTGCCTGTGTATCTTATTTAGGTATTTTTTAGATAAAGCTGCAATCTATCCCTCTTTTACAGAAGGGTTATTGACTTATATATTTAAGTCAGGGGATAAGCAAAACATTACTAACTGGAAACTAATCACTCTTTTAAACTCTGATTATAAAATCTTTACTGGTATTTTAAATAAAAGGCTGAAGAATTTAGCTAAAGAAGTTATTTCACCCTTTCAATATTGTGGGTTACCAGATAGAAGAATCCAGTCTGCTCTGATGTTGATTCGAGATGTAACTGAGTATTTTACTGAGTTAGGGTTAACTAGATGCTTAATAGCAGCTGACTTAGAAAAGCCTTCGATAGAGTTTATTTGCCGTTCCTTTTCCTTACCCTTAAGCATTATGGGGTTCCAAAGCAATTAGTGGAAATAATTGAGAAATTATATGATAATTATACAGTAATTCCATATTTAAAAGATCAGAAGGTGGAAGGTTTTAAGTTAACTACAGGAGTTAGACAGGGTTGCCCTCTAAGCCCTCTTCTTTATATTTTCGCTCTAGACCCCTTTTTACAAACGATGGTTTCGAGACAGATTTGGAAGGGTGTTACAGTGAATGAGCAGAGGATTTGCAATTAAGAATACAAGCCTACGCTGAAGATTTAGTAGTATATTTGGAAGATAGGCCTCAGTAACTCATTTTGTGACTGCATTTGAGGCCTTTGCAAGGTATCAAATGCAAAATAAATTTATATAAAACAAAGGGATTATTTATTGGAGCAACAGGTGATGAGGAAGTGTGTCAGGAGGGTATTAACATCTCCGTAAACCTCTTAAAATATTAGGGATAATGTTCGGTTCCCAGAACATGCCTGTTGAAAATTGGGAAGATGTCATTATTAAAATAGAGAGAAAGGTTAATAGATGGAAACAGTGGAAATGACCAAATTAAAAAGGGTTCAGGTAATCAAGCAATTTCTTCTTCCAACGATACAGTATGTGGCATGATTTTTCCGCTTCCTGTGTTTCTTGAGACTAGAATATATAATGTCTTTTTCAAATGTTATGGGAAATCGCTTAAATCCTGTTAAAAGGAGCTATACGTATTTAATGAAAATAAGGGTGGTTTAGGAATGGTAGACCCAGTGATTTTTGTGCATGCTTTGTTTTTATCAAACTCAATTAAAGAAGGGTTAAAATAGAATTAGAGGCAGTGGAGTTTTGGAACTTGAAAACAATGGGTAAATACTTTAAGAATTGGTACACTATAGCCCCTAAACTAAATCGCTACTTATATATTCCATCATATTTTAGGCCAACGGCGCAGAAATTGTTCAAATGGAAAACGCAGAAACAGGTAATTCTGAATAACAACATGAAGGGGCTTTATCATTTTCTAATGTCGTTGACTCTTCCTCAGAACCAGGATTTAAAATTGTCCTATGACTTTAAATTCTAGTGTATTGGCTCAATTAAACTGTAAGAGGATGCCTCAAAAACAATGGGAGACGAGTGGCTGATCTTTATGGGAAACTGAATGTCAGAGGAAATGAAGTACAAGGCTTTACAGGAAAGATTGTGCCCATACTTGGATTGTATTAATGTAGAAGAATCGATGGAGCATTTTTTCTTAGATGTTCATACGACTGGTTTATGGTTATACCTAGAAAAGCTTTGGGGATTTAAATGGTTATGTAATATGTCTTATAAATTTTTGATTCTAGGATGTTATCCCAAGAATTTGTCTGAATTTCACGACGAAACGTTATCCTTATTTTTGGGATGCCTAAGATATTATTTATGGCAAGCTAGGGTTCAATGGGTCCTTTATCAAAAGAGAATGCCTTACTCTTGTGTAAGTAAGTTAGTCATCAAGGAGCTTATACTGATTTATACACAGGACGCATCAAGAGTGACCCCAGGAACTTTACGTAAATGGTGGAAAGGTTTTCTTCACTTTATTAAGTTCAAATAATGAGTTAAAAGTGGACTGGAGATTTGTTAATAGTTTACTTCTCATGATTTTTTGTGTTCTTGTAGAGTTTACAATGTAATGATTGAACATCTCTTTGATTTTGTTGTGTTATATGTTATGGAAAAGTTTTGTTCTATCAATTATCCTACTTAAAAGTGTTGCTGTTTATGTTATTTATGTCAATAAAAACACCCCTACTCTTTTCAATAAGTGCCATGGGATCTTTAACATCCACCTGAACTACCACTAATTCAGGCAGATGGGACCTCGGTTTAACATCTCATCCAAAAGACGGCACCTCAGAAGTGCAGCACCCCTCTCATGCTGCACTACAGTGTCAGTACTGGGATATTAACCCAAGTGCCAGATGTGGGAACTGAACCCACAGCCCTTTGATCTCCCGGCCTCAGAGGCGAGTGTGCTACCTACTGAGCCACTGACACTTTTAATATGTAGCCCATATAAATATTGCTGTGACAAATTACAGAAACCCATCACATACAATGCATTTACAATTAGGGAATTTAGACATTAATATATGTAAATACCATGGTCAGGATAATATTTACTATACGGTATGGAGTTTATTAGGGCATGCAGCCATACATGCAATTTTAATTAATGGTTCACTGAAAGAAAAAAGAAAGAATACAGTAAATGAAATTACATATCAAAACACAAGCTCCACCCCTTCTATGTGAAACAATACTTCCTAACCATCCCCCAGCATCCAATCCTCCAGCCTCATGTTATGTCACCTTGTCCTTATGCACTTCAGTCTCTGAAATATGCTTCCCTCCTGTACACTGTTTATTCCGCTAAGGTACTTGAAAGTCTCTACCATATGCCCTCTCTCTCAGATCTTGGCATCATCTGTGAACAGGCATACTTTCCCCTCCAGCCTTTCTGATATGTTGCTAATGAAGACATAGAATAAGACTGGGCCCAGCACTGATCCCTGTGGCACCCTGCTGGTCACCTCCCTCTCTCTGGATTTTATGCCATTTATTACCACCATCGTGATCCTGCCTTTTTAGTCAATTTTCAACCCATTTTACCATCTTAGAGCCCACACCCAGATTCACCAATTTGTCAAGCAATCTTCTATGTGGAACGGAGTTGAATGCCTTGCTGAAATCCAGATAGGCCACATACACCACTCTTCCCTGATCCACCATCCTGACAGCCTAGTCAAAGAAATCAATAAGATTAGTTTGACAGGACCTTCCCTCAGTGAATCCATGCTGCCTTGGGTCCTTAGCGCTGCTTGACAACAGGAACTTCACCACCCTCTCCTTAAGCAGGGACTCCATCAGCTTCCCCACCACCGATGTCAGGCTTACAGGTCTGTAATTGTCTGCCTTCTTTCAGCTTCCACTCTTGTGTAGGGGGACTGCCTCTGCCATCATCCAGTTCCCAGGTACCTCACCTCTCCCCAGTGATTGATTGGAAAGGGCCGTCATTAGTACTCCTATGACTTCTCTGTGTTCCTTCAAAACTTATGTATATGATTAACACTTGAGCAAATCTGTATACCAGTTCAGAACCTATCCGTGTCAGTAGGGCAATACAAAATCAAAATAATCTCTTTGTGATCTGTATCAATTACTAACATACCTCAAAGAGTTGCACACTAGTACAGCAGTTGACAGCACTGAACCAAAAGTGATTTAGGATGTCACGCTCCCATACAGACAAATCCTTGTTTGCCTTATATCTGGAATACTGTCAGTATTAGATCATTTTCAAATGTAAATATTATTGTCATTTCATTTATGATTATTCATGACATTAACAGATAAATTAGAAGATCTATACCCTTGACCTTCGGGCAACAAGCCCTTTGTTGGATCAGCCACGGCTCGGCACTTCCAGCCACTCAGCTGCACACCTCCTGGCCACCCTCGGAACACCGAAAGCCAGATCTGCCCTTGACTTTCGGGCAATGAGCCCTCTGTTGTACTGGCCATGGCTCGGCACTTCCAGCCGCTCAGTCGCACACCTCCTGGCCACCCTCAGAACACCAAAAGTCGGATCTGCCCTTGACTTTCAGGCAACAAGCCCTCTGTTGGACCGGCTGCAGCTCGGCACTTCCAGCTGCTCAGCCACACACCTCCTGGCCGCCCTCAGAACACCGAAAGCTGGATCTGCCCTTGACTTTTGGGCAACAAGCCCTCTGTTGGACTGGCCATGGCTCGGCACTTCCAGCCGCTCAGCCGCACACCTCCTGGCCGCCCTTGGAACACCGAAAGCCGGGTAAGACTGTCGGACTCACTGGCGCTGCTGTGAGCTGCAGCCATTGGCCGTCGCTTACTGCAGTGCGCCCTGATTGGACCCTTGTGTTTTTGCTGCTCACACACTGGTCTGTTGTGACTTTCCTGACTTGGGGCTGCTGCACCCATTGACTCCAAGTGGTAGCAGCTGAAATGTTATGGCCAGCTACGAGCTGCTCTGCCTGGACTATCATTTGCTGAAGTTTATGCTCTGCTCTGTGTATTGTGTCAAATCTGAGGAATTTTGTACTGTTGTTTAAAGTAATTCCAGCACTCCTGTGCGCTGTGTAAATCCAGGCTTATTTTTTTTTCTCCCTTTCTCCTCTGTTTCCCGGGGCTTGAACCGCTCTCTCCTACTCTGTGCATCTCCCTCTAAATCCCTGCTAACTTCTGTGTCTGTCTACTATTTTTCACCTCCCCCCACGGCACCAAGTCAAGGCTTCATTATTTCTTAACAACTTGCCCCATACCACTGCACCCCCCCCCCACCATCTCCTCTGCTTTGTCTGCCAACTCCGGCACTTAGCTCCCCGCCCCCGATTTAGCTCCCTCATCACCTCTCTTTGTTCCAGCTCCTCTCCGAAAGCTAACTCCCTACTTCTCTCTCCTTTTCCAGATCTGCCCTTGACTTTCGGACAACGAGCCCTCCATTGGACCAGCCGTGGCTCAGCACTTCCAGCTCCTCAGCCACACACCTCCTGGCCGCCCTCGGAACACCGAAAGCCAGGTAAGACTGTCGGACTCACCGGGGCTGCTGTAAGCTGCTGCCATTGGCCATCGCTCACAGCATTGCACCCTGATTGGACCCTTGTGCTTTTCCTGCTCAGACATTGATCTGTTATAACTTTCCTGACTCGGAGCTGCTGTGCCTATTGACTCCAAGTGGTAGCGGCCAAAATTTTACACCCGTCCCCCCTCCCCCACCTCCGGCCTTAATTAAATAGACCTTCCCCATGCATCCTTAGTTGCCCCTTCCCTTTGCTTATCTTCTATAGGGTGTCTTGCCAGGCACTCCTCCTCCTTTTGTCTTTCCATCTCGCCCTCCCACACTTTTACTCCTGTCATTGCAGTACCTCTGTGTTGCCGTGTCCACTAGATTTTGCAGTGCGCCTGCCTTTCTCTCTGCTTCACTCCTCATCTCACCTGTCTTTGTTGCCTTTCTCTTCTCCACCTGGCCTATCCCTGAACCCTCTCTCCTCTACCTCCTCTCTGACAGCTAAGCATGTACCTCACCCATTCTCTGTAGCCCCTTTTCCTCTTCCTTGTTCCCCTCTTTCCACTACTTCACCCTCCCGTGCCTGCTCCCCCCCCCCAGCAGCTACCTACTCGCTTCTACGTATCGCCACCTCGGTACCCTACATCTAGAACCTAGTCACTCACCCTGGGCCCTGCCTACCGCTAAGTAACTGTCCTCTCCCACCTATGGGCATTGGGTATTTCCCTCTTCCACTTATACTGCTTTCACCCTGAACCTTCGCCTTCACCCCATGACACGTTCTAGGGAGTCACGCTCACGACTGACATGAAGGCGTAAGTGCCTGATTAGTGAACTACACATGTGTACTCTGAAGCTAGTGCTTCTTCTTTTGCTGTTGTCTGGCAACGTTCATCTAAATCCTGGCCCAACCCCTACTAAGGTACCAAACCAGAACAAGCACACAGGTTCCCTCTCAATCATTTTGCTCAACATTTGTAGTCTCCTTCACAAAACTGATGCCCTTCAGACCTTTGCTAGCCAACATTGTCCAGACATCCTAGCAGTTGTTGAAACCTGGCTCTCCCCATCGGTCCTAGACCACGCTATCACCCTCCCTGGGTACAATGTTTTTCGGCTTGACTGGACGACAAAAAGAGGTGGCGGTTGCACCTTATACCTAAAGGATACTATCTTGGGTCATCACATCAGCACTGCTGCCCTAACCACTGCGACGCAGATTCTTCCCATAAAAATCCTCCTTGGAGCTCACAACAAAGCCCTCACAGTTATCACAATCTACATTCCACTAAAAGTGCAAGGTAGTGACCTTAATGCAGCTCTGGGCTTTGTCAGGTCTCTCCCTCCTGACACTGAATCAATCCTTCTTGGTGACTTTAATATAAATTGGCCTGCTGTTGAGGCAGCGGCTCATAGGAACTCTATAGCAGTGGCAAACCTCGCCCAGATGGTTGACTCCCCAACCAGGAAACACTATCAAATGGGCACCAGCACCCTACTGGACTGGATACTTACCAGCCACCCCACCCGTATTACTAACACCACTGTCCTCCCTGACTCAATCAGTGACCACTCCCCTGTCAGCTGCTCCTGGTCCAACAAATTCAGCAAACCTCCCCCTAAAACCATAACCAGCACAGTTCTACCTCGTGGCCAGCTAACACATCTCAAAACCCACCTCCTCCAACTGGATTGGTCACCTATCTTCACTGCAGCAAATGTGGACACTGCCCTGGACCACTTCATCAAAATCTTTAATGAAGCCTGCAACAAATTTGCACCCCTTAAAAAGCGAAAAGTAAAAGCCCTCTGTAACCCTTGGCTCTCAGGAGACCTCCTAAGGTGATTAAAGGCAAGGGATCATCTTTGGGAGCTCTCTAGAAACACTGGGAGGCAAATTGACATCTCTAACTATAAACGTGCCCAGAATGACTACACCAAAACTATCCAGCAAACGAAATCTCCCTACTTCAAGAGTGCTCTCACTAATTCCTGGGGCAATGGAAGAGACTTCTGGAACAACATAAAAGAAGTCACTGGGAAGCAGTCTAAATCCCCCCCCCATCCATGCTCTGCATAAATGGTGATACCACACTTGACCTGAAAACCACTGCTGATACATTCAATACTGCCTTCACTGACTTCAGTTCTGTACTTCCCCCCTGATTTTTTCAAAGAGGAAGACACTTCAATGGCCCCAACCTCCTCTGCCCCCACTAGCCACCCCCCCTTCTACTTTAAATCAGTCAAGATGTACCAGGTCCACAGCTATGTTGCCAAAACCATTACCAAGCCCAGATTAAGCAATGACTCGCTCAACCTCAAACTTCTGTCCCTCACCCTTGAAGAAGTTCTCAGGCCCCTGACCAGGATTTTTAACCTCTCCCTCAGCCTCAGCCAGTTCCCAGGCAAATGGAAATCTGCCACTGTAACCCCTATACACAAAAGTGGTGTCAAAACTGCCCATGAAAATTTCCGTCCAATCTCCATCCTACCTCCACTCTCCAAGGCCCTGGAACGTATTGTGGCAGACCAGCTCACTGAATTCCTGGACAAGAAAAACATCCTGTGTGGGCAGCAACACAGTTTTAGAAAGGGTCACAGTACTTCCACAGCACTACTTGAATTTACCGGTGCCACTCACCATTCGCTGGACAACGGTAAACAAACGTGGGCTACTTTCATTGATTTAACAAAGGCCTTTGATACCGTCAACAACCATCTCCTGCTTGTCCAGTTCTGGAAGGCAGGGCTCTCACCCAGTTCTGTGAACTGGTTCAATAGCTACCTAGACAACTGGTCCCAAAGAGTGAAAATAGCTGATACGCTCTCAGATGCCAGACCGATCTGCTCTGGCGTACCACAAGGTTCAATACTGGTCCCCCTCCTCTTTAGCCTATTCCTGAACACACTGCCAGATACCTGTCCAGAACAAATAATACTCTTTGCAGATGATGCAGTTATCCTAGCCTCCGACCATGATCCAAAACAACTGCAAGGAAACCTCCAGCGTGGTTTCACATCAGTCAAAAACTGGTTCTTAAAGCACAAACTGATACTAAACCAGAAAAAAAAAGACCATGATTTTCAGCAGCTCCCACAACAAAAATAAACAGTATCAACTCTCCATAAATACCAAACAAGGAGTCACTCTTGAACAAGTCGATACCTTCAAATACCTTGACGTCACCCTTGACTCCAAACTCTCCTATGCTGTCCATATTAGTAATGTTGTGAAAGTGGCAAACACCAGGCTGGGCCTACTGTTCCATCACAGGAAACATCCAACCCCTGAAGACTTGTCTGTTGCTATCCAGAGCTCCACTGTGAGTGTTATTGACTATGGACTCATTGTTTATGGCTCCACCACTGCCTCCTCACTCAAATGTGTTGCTGCCTCTCTCAATAAAGCTTGTTGTCTCGTCACCGGAGCCCACCATCTCACCCATACTTGTGACCTCTACTCTTTAACTGGATGGCTGCAACTCAACAACTGATTAAAATATCAAACCTGCATCACAGCCAAGAAAATAATGATGGGCAATGCTTCCCCTGGGGTCTGCTCCCTCCTCAAAACCAGAATTAACAACTGCAACACCAGGAACTCAAAACCCCAATTCCTGCAAATCCCCCACTGCCGCACAACCCAAGGACAAAGGTCATTTGCATATAGGGCACCCAGCTGGCTAACTAGTCTCACTAGTGACATCTCTGCCTCACCAACGCTGGGTGCTTTCAAGACTAAGCTCCGCCACTCCCTTGTTGCCTCAAGCACCCGTGATTGCCCTGTTTAAGCAATTCTCCCATCACTGCTGCCCTTAATCTCTGCTGCCCCTTGTTGACCTCACACGTAGCACTTCATCATTCCAATGCCCAGCATTTGCAATCACCACTGTTCTGCCTTGAAAAAGCCCCATAGGCTGACATACTCTGTCCCACCCCCATGCCCTCCCCTCCCTTCTTCCCCTTTCCTTTGTTGTATACACCTCCTAGTGTTTCATGTAATGTGCTTGTAATTAATATGTTATGATTATCAGTGTTACTGGTTGTTTTATACTGTAATTTTGAAGCCTGTACTGCCTGTTCTTACTGACGTGGAACCTTTGTAAAAGAGCCTCAGCTCAAAAGTACTTTGTAATCCTAGACTCAAATAAATAAATAAATAAAATAAATATATACAGCAACTACATGTAAATGAACAATAGTGTTATAAATTGTAAATAATTGGACTTTTAACCGTAATTTGTTTAAACAAAAATATAAAAAGTGTATATGTACCTTACATAATCGTTTGTTCACTGCCTTGCTTGTATGCCATATATCAGTTTGGTGCTTAATGTTTGGGTATTGTCTTTCTGGGTAGACAACAAAATAAATAGTAAAAGTAGTTATGAGGAAATTATGTTTAATGGCCAAAAAAATAATTTATCGTTAAGATTAAAATCAGTAGAAGAAAACTGACTGGTATACTGACTCACAAGGGAGAGAATTTGCACATGTGCATTGGTCACAATCTCTTCGATGACAATACCATCATTTAGTAGACTGCTAATGCACCGTTTTAAGCCAACAACCTCCATATTTGGTGATTTACCCTGAACTTCACGCACATCTACTGTCTTTGTCTCTATGATCTTCTTGGTTGAATTCTCCATGATTGTATAAGTTAAATATTTTGCAGAATGTCCCAGATTATCATTTCTTCCATCACCAATGAACGTGATTGGTTCTGAAATGCTTTTGATTGTTTCTCTTCTAACCTTTTCCCAAAAAGAATTAACTGCAGGGATTGCATACGTTCTCTGAACAACATAGAAAGTAGTTTTTGCCACTGGCCTCATGTTAATAAATTTTAACAGGAGTGCAATTTTACAATAGTTATTCCCTGATAGCAAAATACTACAAAACAGCAATAAATTTCCCAGTGACATTTTCTGCACCAGTGGCTGTTATCTCCAGTTCCATCAATGGTTCTCCTCACATCTCATTTCCAGTACTAGTGCGGTCCCTATGTATTAAGATGCTATTGTAACAGCCTTTCTGCATTTCTCTCACTGACATCCGAGATACACCAACTTCGCAAGTGATATAATCTTTTCTTCAAAACAGATGCAAGTGTTACTGGAGCTAAAATGGAATTCTGGCATGGTTGGTGAGGTTGGAATTTCATCAGGCAACTTATCCATTCAGTCATTTTCTGAGTTGTCTGCACATTCACAATTACCTCTTCTACTGTAGTATCTACAGCATCTCTTTTAATGTAGCTGTTAAATTATGAGATATTGTCTTAGTTTTCATTTTACTGTAATGACCATTACAGAAATATACATGTACTGTGTACATGATTATACAATGGCAAGAAAGAATGCTGGCCTCTGATTGGTCAGTCTGGGACTGGACCCAGGATGTTATCCCTGCATAACATCCCGGCCCTAGTCCCACCACAATCATGACCACAGCAAATGTTAAAAACAATTTGATGTGCTTATGCAACTGAATGAGATAATATTAGATAATGTTTGTGTAACTTGAGTTTTCTTTGTGGCATTCCGCCTCTCTATCCATGGGATATACCACCCTGTAGGAGTACAATGCAAGGAACCCTAGAGGAGGGCCCCCCCTACAGGTGCTGGGAATGAATGCGTTGGCTAAGGGTACGGTAGGAAGAAGCCCAAAAAGAATACCTAAAGATGTCAAGCATCGAAGAGGTGAGGATGATGAATAATTTCTGTGAAGAGAAGGGCTAACTTCCTAAGGAGAGAGTGGAAAGCCGGAACCACCATCCGCCTCCATCTGACAGCGGAACCTAACTAACTAATGAGAAGAAAGCACTAACTCTAACTAAAATTATGACCATTGGCATGGAGGAGAGGAAAAACCCCCTTTAAGGAGGAAACCTCTGGGGATACAAGGCCTAGGTCGCCTTCCCTCCAGGCTGACGACATTTGATTTGAGGACGTATGTCAGTAAAGAGAATGGTTCATAGATGAGGGATTTAAGGACATACGTTGGCAAAGAGAATGGATCATAGATGAGGGATATAAGTAGGGAGAATGATGATGAGATAGGAAAAAAACCTCCAAAGATGCACAGATTAAATAAGGAACATGAGGTAGCTGGGACCCAAGGAGGGTATGCTCGAGTAGTCGATGAGAGAGTAGATCAGAGAAGCAAGGATGGGAGGGGGTAAATCCATTTATGAGTCAGAGGAGCAAGGGGTGTCCAGATGTGCTCATGAGGATATTTCAAATGTGCTGATGATGAGACAGATAATACTGCAGACTGGCTTGATTGAGCGATGTGCTTGATTGAGCGATGCAAGTGAGCAGACATTGAGGTTGAAGAGGCATACTTGATTATGCGATGTAAACAATTAGACCCTGAACGATTAGACCCTGAGGTTGTAGTCAATGAGGTAGTATGGAATTCAATTATAGGAATGTCAGAGTAAGCGATGTAGCTAAATAAACTTTGAGGTAATGCTGACTGAATGATGACTGGATTTATGAACTCGATATGACTGGAGTTATGAACTCGATACATATGGCAGGATGGCCGTGGTCGATAGGTGGCATAGGAGTTATGGTAGGTATGCCCAAAAAGAAATATCGACAGCGGGCTACAAGTGGAGTGAATCCTGAAGCACACGTATGGAATCGGAAGAAGAGGAGACGGGAATGAACATGAAAATAACTTGAACAACGGTATCGTGCTCTATGGAGCGACATGAATAATGATGCTGCACAAAAGGGGGCAGACTCCGAGGCCAAGAAGGTGTGACAGGAGCCAGAGGGTAAGCACAGGACAGTGATCAAGGGGAGACAAACCAGATGATGTACAATGAGGAGGGAAGCCATGAGTGGAAAGAATCCACAATGGTCAGAAATAGAATAAGTGCTAGGCTGAGGAAGGTAACAGGAACGGATGAGGTACGATGAGGGATTGACGCCATGAAGGCAAGTACTGGAAAGAAAGGTGTGAAAGGACGAAGGATGGTAGGGAGGTCAATAGGGTAGCATAGGACCCAGCCAGTATGGGATGAGAACTGCATGGGGGCGAGTCGGATTAGGTGGTATATGATCCATGATAGGTATGGCCAGACGGAGCAAGGGAATAGCGCAGATGTGGCAGCAAACCATGCTATGGCATACTGAGAGAGGGATTGAATTAGATAAGCAGGTCGAGGCTAGGTATCTCAGAGCTGAGGGTGCTAAGGAGTCAAAGGATCTCCAATGAAGGGATCGATGACAGATGACATGGAGTAAGTAGACTCCATGAAGGAGGAAGCTCCGCAAGGGGGCAGGAGGATGAGCGGGATGAGATGGCACTTAGGCCCAGTTCAATGGAAGGTCGGATGGAATCAGCCATGGATGGCCCAAGGATATGAATGGCAGAGCAAACAAATAAATAAATCATGGCACAATGAGATAAAATTGAGGAGGAAACGGAGTCCCGTGTAAGCCACAGAGAAAAGGTAGAAATGACCCAGTAGGCAGGGAGGGCAGAGCAAGCGGGCCATGATAAGACTAAATGACAGGAATACAGGATTGAAGCGAAGGCATGAGCGAGCGATGGCAGGAATTGGCCAAAACTGAACAGATATGACTTAGGGCACCAACCACCATGCAGCGTCAGTGGCTCAGTAGGTAGCACACTCACCTCCGAGGCCGGGATATCAGAGGGCTGTGGGTTCAGTTCCCACATCTGGCACTTGGGTTAATATCCCAGTACTGACACTGTAGTGCAGCATGAGAGGGGTGCTGCACTTCTGAGGTGCCGTCTTTCAGATGAGACGTTAAATCAAGGTCCAATCTGCTTGGATTGGTGGTAGTTCAGGTGGATGTTAAAGATCCCATGGCACCTATCGAAAAGAGTAGGGGCATTTTTTATTAAAATCAAAACACATCATAACAGAGAGATAAATACATAAAAAAACAGGTAAATAAAAAAACTAATACAGAAAGGTAAAGGTCTAAACACTTCAAATAGAAAAAAACTCCAAGAAAACCCCTCCCCCTAAAAAACATAATACAAATGATAGGAATAAACAAATGCATGCTTAAAGTAACAAATATTTCCAGCTATGAAAATATAGGGAGAACGAAATATAAGATGTAGAACAGTGAAAAATTAAATCACAAAAACCCCAATATCGCTCCCAAATGTTTTGTTTGAGAACTTTCCTTTCGCCATCCTTAATACAATCAATATCTGTTTATCCAAAACTGTACTACTACGTTTGATATCACAGACAATGTTCACTGTTTTTCTTTTCTGTATCCCGCGACAAGTATTCTGTCTGTATATTTTTTACCTCCCTATTTCTGTATTAAATGTACTGCTATTGACATGTACTGGGCTAGGCCCCAGGTCACATCTGGAATCGAGCATGTTGCTCAGTATGCCTTCCTGGTAAATCTCGTAAATAAATAAATAAATAAATATGATGCACAATTTTATGAAACAAATCCAGAGGGGATACAGAACGCTGTTGAAATAAAAACCAACACCTAACTTGCCAAACCCAATATAATATAAGAACAGCTATTAAATTAAATGTACTAGAGTTATACCTATCCCACGAAGCTGGAAATAAACCAAAAAACAATGATCTGGAGTCCCATGCTTTCCACACCTGGTGCCAATATTGACAACACCATAAAAACCAAAATTGTACAATGAAGGGACAGGAAAAGTAGAGATGCTCCATAGTCTCAATTGACTCAGTACAGGAATCTCGAAAACAATAACACTCAGATAACTGTTTATGTTTATGATTCCCTCGAACATTAATTTTACCATGTACACCCAATCAAGTTATATCCCACATAACCAAAGGAATCCTAGTATCCGTAAGATGGTTTCCAATCTTGGTCTTCTCTGAAGCCGTAAAATCTGGAAAGACTGGCTCTGAAAACCAAGAAGCTACCGTAGCTGTATACAAACCTTTCCTAGAAAGCTCAGTTATCATTTTAACCGTAATATTCCATTTCGTAAGCATATCAAACACCACAACCCAATCGGAAGATAAAACATATTTCTTCTTATTTTTATGTACAAAACTTGCCATAAACCATTCCTGCAGAATCTCTGAAAGAGAAACCTCTACCAAAGGAACCCAAAGCTTAGACGGTTGGTGAATTAGAGGCTTTAAATTTGTGAAAAAGAAAATAGAAAATAAGAAAACAATCGGGTGAATCATATCTACCCCCCATGACAATAGTTGGCAAACAAAATGTTCCTCTTAACTGGGTTTAATCGGCTGCCCCAAAAACAAGAAAAAAAGAGACTCATAAGTGGCACAAAATAGTGTTGAGGCACTGGAAAGATATGAGCAACATATAAAAACATAGGCAATAAGCAAGTCCGAATCAAGAAGACCCTCTTCTTCTTCCCCATTAACCATTTATTCCATTTACAAACTTTTTCTCTACCTAGATTCAAGCGCAATTCCCAGTTATATTGGGTCATATTAGGTACACCAAAAAAAATACCCAAAATTTTGTGTGGAGAGTCCACTAAATGAATACCACAAAAATGAAAACTTTCATGTGAAGTCCCTATCAAATTAAAACAAACACTCTTTCGAAAATTTAAACAGGAACCAATAAAGCATAAAAAAACTGGGAGAAACTGACATAATAAATGTCCAACCTGTATGGTAGGGACTAAAACACATAAATCATCAGCATAACATATAGTTCTTTGATTATAGAGACCCAAACTGGAAATACCTGGAAGTCCAGGAGACCTTTGAAGTAAACGGAGGATAGGGTCCAAAGCCAGTACAAACAAAAGCGGGCTCAAAGGACAGCCTTGTCGAACACCCTGACAAATGTAACATGGAGACTCAATCCATCCATTCACATAAGGCCTAACATAAGCCAAGAAATAACATAAACTAATCCTGTTAACAAAACTCTGAGGAAAACCATAAGCCCAAAATGTTAACCAGATAAATTCCTGTGACACCCCATCAAAAGCTTTTGATAAATCAAAATTAAACAAATAACCAGTTAAAACTCCTCTGTGTCCTTGAGAAAATAATTCTCGTCTCAGGATCAAGGCATCTCGGATGGACTTACCCGGGACAGAACAATATTGAGAAGGGGAAATCAAAAAAGGCAACAATTTTAAAATCCTATTACCTAATAGCTTTGCAAAAATTTTGAAATCTGTATTTAGCAATGTAATCGGTCGCCAATTACCTAAATTGGATCTATCACCCTTTTTGAACAAAAAAAGGATCAACACCTCATACATCTGGTCAGAAAGTCGATCTTCAGATAAAAAAGCATTAAAGACCACCAATAACTGGTTAAGTATAATTTCCCAGAGAGATTTATAAATTTCTGAAGATAACCCATCAGAACCAGGTGCCACCATATCTTTTAAAGTAGTGATGACCGCCTTCACTTCTGCTAGGGAAAAAGGGGCCAAAACAGCTTGCTGCTGAGACAATGTCAAAGTAGGTACATCCGAGGCCTGTAACAATAAATACATTTTATCTGATTCTAATACCCGTGTTTCAAAAGACTGTTTCACAAAAGTTTCAACAAAATTCAAAAGATTTAACTTCCCTTTAACTGGGCAACCTTGGAGATCAATAAGCTGAAACATCTGCCTATCCAAACCCTTCGACTTACTAGTTCCATAAGGATTAAATTGACTCTGCTTTCCAGAAGTCTGAAATCGCTGTTCAAAATCTAAGGACTTCTGTCTGTCATACTGTAATTTTGTCAGGGCCAATTTAACAGACCGAATACGGGCTCCATAATCTGACCGGGACAGATAGGCCATAGAAAACAATTCATACAACTCAGCCCGAAGAAGCCTAGTTTGTTGGTGTCTACTATCAGCCAATACTCTAGAACGGGATCTAAAATAAGCGACGAGGCACCCCTTAGTATCCACCCACCAATCAATTAAAGAATCATAAAGAAAAGCCACAGATTGTCTATCGGAGAGAAGGTCCAAAAGGCCGGTATAAAACACCTGATCCAACAATAAAGTTGCATTTGCTCTCCAAACCCCAGGTCCATGGACAGTTACCCCCTCCAAATGGATTTGTAACCCCAACAGATTATGATCAGAAGTTTCAAATGGCAAAACTACTCCCTTATATTCACCAACATTTCTGGAGCAGAGCCAGAAATCTATCCTAGAATTCAGTTTACCTTTACAAAAGGTAGGCCAGGGATTTTGGGCAAATGCATCTACCAGATTTAATTCTGCAATAATAGCCTGTAGAGCATGTGTGTCACAGTACACCTTCCCTGCATGCTTAACATCCAAACTGGAATTAAAATCCCCTTCCCAAAGGACTATCCTATTAGTAAACAAATAAGGTTTAATCAACCTAAAAGTCTGTACCTTAGCAGCTTTTTGTTGGGGAGCATAAATATTAATAAATCTATAGGGCAAATCACGCCACAAAATATCCAAAATAAGGACCCTGCCAGGGATCAAATCCACTAATCTATGAAAAAGAAACCCCGAAGTAGAAAAACAAAATCCAAGGCCAGAACAGAAATTTTGACCGAGGGACCAATAGGGAGGACCAAACCCCCAATCCCTAGTAGCCCTATCAATATCCATAGCAGTATAATATCTCACATCTTGTAAAAAATAAACAACATAAGGCAAAGAATGTAAAGCTGAAAATGTGACCTTTCTTTTATATATATAGACCTAATACTATTAACATTCATACTGGCTAGATTAATAGTGGTTGTCACCATAACAAAAAATAACACAATTGGAGAAACAAACACAAAATCAAAATCATTTCTTTTTCCTAGTTCTAGCGGACCTCTTCTTCAAAGTAAACCCAGGTGTCTCAGATAAAGGGAGGTGAACTAGTGAAACCTCTGATTGAGAAGAAATAGGGAGGGACCCATCTGGATCAACCCCATCCATAATATCACCCCAGCTCTGCAAAGGCTCATAGGGGTTATTTACCTGAATGGAAAACTGGGATTTGTCTTCCACTGGTTTAGTCGAACGAAGTCGCATACCAACAAAGGGAGGAACCTCCATACCCTCCTCTGACACCTGACGCACTGCCTCCGAAAGGGGAGGAGGTGGGTTCGGTGGAGGGGGAACTGTGGAAACAGGTGGGGAAATGGACTCGGTGGGGGGAGGGGGGGTCACCACCATCTCTGACTTTAGAGAAACAGCGGGGGTACTTTCTAAAGGAGCTGAGGGACAGTCTTTCGATTCAGCCATAGGAACAAGACCCGAGCCAGGGAAGGGAGACTTGGTGGAAGAAGTAGATTTAGTAATACAAAAATCATGTTCGCCATAGTCTATAGTATTATGAGCAGCCCGTGGACAGGCAGCAAAGACATGAGTAACCTCACCACAAAGATTGCAAGTGGGAGGAACTGTATAGGCCAAAACTGAGTGACCCAGTCCACCACAGGCTGCACACTTCAGCCGATCACAGTCTGAACTGAGATGGGACAAAGAACCACATCTATAATGGAAGTGTAGCTGGCCAGGATAGAACAAAATACCACGATCCCTGCCTAAATAGAAACAATTAGGAAGATGCTGAATCCCATCTTCAGTCATTTTCAGTTGTACATTAAACTTCCACCCTCCAGTCCAAAAGCCATTATCATCAATGAGAGCATGAGGTACCCCATTAACAGTGCAACGTTTCTCCAACCAGTATACAATATCCAAAACATTTACTCCGTCGTTACAAAAGAGAACAGTAATCACTTTAGCAGTGGGTCTAGTGATTGGAATGACTACAAACGGTTTCCAAATAGGGTCAGAACGGGCAGCATAATATGCAGCCCAAAATTTATCCAACAAAATAGCTGAACGAAAAGAAACATCAAAGTTATGATCCCCTGAGGTGTGGATAAAAGCATACACCTCAGACGGTTTGATATTCAAAGAGTCAATTATAAGTTGTTTTCCCGCATAGTTGCGGTCCGGGGGGAGGTCTAAACCCCCTTGATAGTAAATGTGAGCCACAAAATGTTTTCTGACCGGGATATCAGTATTTTTGAATAAAGAAGCATAGCTAACAGGCTTCGGGGGAGCACCATCCGATATATTCTGTAGCCCCTTGTTACCAACAGTGTCTGAAACCTGGTCAATAGTTAGAACATGGCAAGACTGACCTGTAGGAAGAGAGCTAGTATGCGAGGCAGGAGTCCGTGAACCAGCTTTCAATTGAACAGGGTCAGTAAGATCCGAGGAACAAGGCTCCGGCTGACAAGGCGGCAGACTAGTATCAGGGACAGCCAAAGTGGAATGCGCAGTGCCTTCACAAACCACCGGAATGACGCTACACCCTGGTCCGGCTCAAAGTTAGAACCCCCCGGCTGACACAACAAAGCAGGGGGTTCCAGAGCTATAGACAACTCATCCCCTGGCAAGGAGATGCTTGGGTCTGGGATCCATGAAGTAGGGGTATTAACCCACCCCACTTTCTGCAGAGCTTGTTCGGGAGACCAGGAAGAAAGTCGTGCAGTAAAGGGAAAAGACTCACCATCCGAAAAGTCGGGCGACATGATGGTCGGGTCGACCGTTAGTTCCTCCGAAGCTTCCTTAGTGCATTTCTTCACCATCCCAAGAGGCGACAGCTGGCAACCATCCAGGTGTTTCCTTTTCTTCTTGTCCTCCCCAAGCAAAAGCGCAACCAGGGCAGACGGACCAGCCTCTGAGAAAATATCCATATTCGTAGAAGGCAAACCAGCCACTCCAGCTGCAACAGAATCAACACCTTCAACAGGTAAGGAATGTGGAATCAACCATCCAGGACATCCAGAAATGTGGAATCAACATGAACTACATTTGCAGTAGGCAGGGAACACTCTTCCAGACCATCCATACACGCAGCAGTCAGGGACATACTGAGAAGGATTCAGTCATCCCAGGGGGTCCCCCTACTGCAAGAGTAGGGGAGTTTCCCCAGAATCCTGGCAAAAGATCCCTCATTCACTAAAAATACCACCAACAGCTTAATCTGGTTCAAGGTCAGTTGGCATTCATCTGTATCTCCCTTCCCTGGGTCGTGCCTGAAAATAGGCAGGATTTGTCTAGTGCACTTACTCAGTCAACAAAAACTAAATAAATAAAATAAATAAAGATAGAAGCCATGACTGGATTGAATCCTGGACAGCTGATGATGGAAGGAATCAGGAACCTGATACATACGCCGTAAGGGCGACGGATCAATGAGGCGGCATATGAGAAATGATAGAGATGCCCAAAAGAAATATCGAAGGCAGGACAGATGAAGCCAGCTGAGGCCAACGGCACGTTTGGGGAGAACCCCAAATGTCAAGGGCAGCCACGGAGGAAAGGTAGAAATGACCCAGTAGGCAGAGAGGGCAGAGCAAGCGGGCAATGATAAGACTAAATGACAGGAATGCAGGACTGAAGCAAAGGCATGAGAGAGCGATGGCAGGTATTGGCCAAAACTGAACAGATATGACTTAGGGCACCACCACCCAGTCAGGAGGAGAACATGCTAGAGAGAAAGTAGGAATACTCCATAGCAAATACTAGGTGAGATGTAGGTGAGCTAAGGCCGAGATAATACAGAAAACTTAGAACTGCTGAGAATGAAAATGCACAATTGAGGAGGAAATGGAGTCCCATGTAAACCATGACAGCAGACTCAGGAAATGCGAGTAAACCCAAGACAGACAAACGAACTGTGACCAACAAGAACCAGAGAGAGAGACACGTCCTCTGTCCATAAAGCACAGTGAGCCAGAATATGGAAGGGAGCCATGCTACCCAGATTACTAGTGTCTGCCCCCCTAAAACATCAGGTCAAGGAGCTTAGTCCAGAGCAGCCGGGAGCCCAACTGTGCAGGGGCAGACAGAAGGTAAGTGCCGAGACAGAGCCAAGCTACAGCTGACTTAGGAGTATGAACACAGTGCGAGAGGAGCCAGCGAAGTAGGGACAGGATGCCGGGAGAGGCGGCTGCAAGGAGTGGCCAAGGAAGGAGGTAAGACAGCTGTACAGAGGCCAAAAAACGGCTGCAGCACAGCAACAGGAGGGACAAATGCCAGCCCCGGGCAGGGAAAGCAGGGAAGCCCTGAATGGAGGAGGGCTGGTCAAGCATGAATGAAAGGGGAACAGAGGATGAACAGAGCTGGGGAGTAATGCAGGCATTGGCGGCAAGTGCCGCTGGCAGTGTGTGGGGGGGTCAACCGCAAAGGGAGAGGAGCGCCTGGAAGCACTGACACAGACAGCCAACAGAAATAAGCAGCAGTAGGCATGGGAAAAGAGAGAGGATGGAAGCAAGCACAAGCTAGGAGGAAATGGGAGGCAGAACAATTGAGAGAGAAAGAAGGAGCAGCCCACAGAGCCTCCGGCTGTAACGAAAAAGAATCCTGGCAAAGCCCAGGATGTAGTGACCTTTTAAGCTCGATGGGGCAGTGACATAGTTGCTCCGCCCATCAAACCATGGGCTTAAAGCCCTCCCAAAAAACAAACAAACTGCACAGCCATTTCCGCCATCTCCTTCACTGATCCCGGTGCTGAAGTGAAAGCAGAGTTGCCGATCAGCTTCTCACAGTTGTTCCCACAAACTTGCACTCTCACTGAAAAATATGGGAAAAAAAAGCAACAAAAACTTAGCCCAATGAAAGCCATTGTGGCGATTAGCAGCAGTCACCTGCTCCTTCTTCACCAAAGGCATCTTAGCCATCGGCTGCAGTCCCTCGCTCAATGACACAACCAGCCATGTCATTATCACTTCCTGCCAACAATCCATTACAAAACAAAATACACAGTAAAAAACATCTCTCTTGGCTTGTTTTTTGTCACAAAAGCGAGAGGAGCGAGTGAGTGAGCTACAGGTCCTTAAACAGTCCAGTGCCATGCATCCACTGGAAATACGCTCACTCACCATTCAGCTCTTCTCTGGAACCCTCGCTAGCGGGCGATTCAGCTGGCAGCAACGAGAATGGGGCGAGAGGTTGAAACACTGCTTGCTACACAATAAAAAGTAAAACCTTTGAACATGACCACACAAAGACGTGTGTGTGCATGTGTGTGTGTGAGTGTGAAGGGGGCACCCAGTACACAACCACTATATTAACACAAATAACTATTTTTTAAAACAGTATCCCTCCACAACAAAAAAACACCCAAAAATAAAATGCAAACACAGTCTTTTAAAACTATTTTTTTTATCTAAATGCTACCAAGTCATTGTATAATAGGAATATTGCCCTCCAGGGTGGGTGTTATGCTGGGATAACATCACTTCTCAGGTGTTGGACGCCCTCAGCCTGCGACCTCAGGCCCAACCACCTGAGGCAGGATGTTATCCCAGTATAACACTCACCCTGTTGGGCACTATTCCTTCAATAATGCATGTCACATGTTTAATTGTGCATTGATTACATATTGTTAGCACACACAATGTTATCCAAATGTTCTTGATGCCCATATTCACATTTCAACTTTTTCCCTTTTGCCTACCCATTATTTCCTTATTCCTTTATTTTTTAACATATATTTTACTACTTTGATGCTTTTTTTTATAATACAGCCACAGTTGGGAGGTTCAATCACCCTACAAACACCAGTTAGGTACGTTCCTACAAAGCAGTCCATCCACTAGGTGTTTTCGTACCCTTACACAATATACAGAATACTGGATGGGCAACTATGCACAACTAGTGTGTTCTGCCACCAAGAGGTTCTGATTCCCTCTGACCTCAAGAGCAAAGCTCGAGAGGTCTGTGGGAATCAGAACCCTGAGGTGGCAGAACACACTGGTTATGCATAAAGTTGCTCATCCTGTATTTTTTTTATAGTGTAAAGTATAATGTGAAATGTGTGCATTGTGTTTTTTTCTCTTTCACAATGAAACTAACTTGTGCAGCATCTAGAGGTTCTAGAGTGCTGTTCTACCACAGAAGGGTACAGTCACATTCCATAACCTTTGAACTGTGGTACAACAGCATTTTGAAAATGATAGATTCCTATATAGAATAGTGCTGTACTATACACTATAAGATAATTTGTTACTACATTAATTATTAACTTTCCAGCACCTAATTAGAACTACCATCGCATTTCTACATTTTTTTTAGGTAAACCTTTTGCCTTACCAGTCTGTACATGGTGTATATGGCTCATCAACTGTGTTGTGGTCGTTGATAGCTTCATTTCTTTTTTTTTGTACTTTGTGTTTATTAATTTTCTGATTAAACAGACAATTAACTTCATACTCACTCATACATGGTATAGGCATTTGACAAATACATTCCCAGTACAGAGAGAATTAACACAGTAGAGACCATGTTATCTGGTACAGTAGGGGAGGTGGGGGGGAGTCCTGGACAACAGTCCAATTTATTGACAAAAAGTCCCAAATGTTGAAGAAAATTGCCAGCCTCTTTAGTGGCTAAAGGTGTATCCAAAAGGTAGAACTTCAAAAAATAATTGCACAGTACCATGACTGCTATTAAAACCTGGTGCTTGATTTTAGGGATAAACACAAGGGAATTAAATGCACCGCCATTTGCCCCCCCCCCTTACACTTGTGGCTAATAATCACAGTATTTCTACACAGTTTAACAATTTCTCATAACTGTTATATAGAACCCCTTACAACAATTGTGAGTTCTAAAAACGATTTGATAGAATTTGTAGTAGCAACCTCATTAAGCATTTTCCCACTACAGGGCACAATAGCAAGACCCTTCCAATACCAGCAGGGAGTCCAGCAAAAGTCCACGTGGCACAAGAGCCACCAACATGTCCTGAAGAAATAACTTGTTAGTGTCTTTGAACTATGCCCTTGAATATCTTGCTTAATACTTCATGTGCAGAGAAATAGTCCCTAACATACATCCCAACAATAGAGAAAGAAACTTTTCTTTAAGGGTTTATGCTATTACAGTTAGAACTTTTTACAGTTGTCTCCAACTGACTGCTCAGGTTTCCTCTGAGTTAGAGCTCCGTGGTTCCCATGGCTCTCGCCAGCCGGCAAACTCCTGTTCCACCTTCTCCATCCAACGGTAAGCATCCTGTGGACTAGTGAATTGCCATGTTTTCCCACTATAAACAATCTGCAGACATGCAGGTAACAAAAAGGAGTGGATGATCCCCAGGCCCCTCAGTCGCCGGTGTACTGCATCAGAACGTTTGCGTTTTGCTTGAGTTTGATAGGAGAGGTCCGGGTAAAGTTTAATATCTGCCCCATTTGCAGATATTAGCAGCTGCAATTAATGCATCTCTGATTTCAGAACCGCTCAACCTCAGAAGAACTGTACAAGGCTGAGTAGGATCTGCTGGGCAAACACGAGGAGAAACTCAATAGGCCTTTGTAAGGGCTTCCCACTGAAATCCTGTTCCCAGTTGCAGATTTTATTTGAGCCAGTCCAGCAGATAATTTAACAGTGATGTCCCCTTGACTCCTTCAGGGAGTCCAACAATCCGGACATTGCCCACCCGTATCTCATTTTCGAAGGCTTCCATGTGACCTCTCAGCTGATTGTTTTCTTTAGCTAAGGTTGCCACTGCAGTCATAGTGGTCACCGTCCATTTTTCTGACTCCGGAATGGCTCCCGACAAGTTCTGGATAGTAGAATCATGTTGCTCAAGTTTTTACAGGGTTTCCTCAATTTTTGAGTCCTTGGCTCACATAGACTCAAGCAAAGTCTGCCAGGGAGGTTCTGTCGTTTGCTCTGAGATGGCCGTCCCATTACTGTTCAAGGAGCATGTGGCCTTGTTAGGCTGGAGCGATAATGTTTTCTGTGCTCCCTGTTGTTGCGCCTTTGTTCTGCCCATAGCAATTTTGGTATCCACTGGTGCAGAACAGCATGCAGAAACACATTCTGAAGTCCGTTTTCTTGGAGAACTGTTAAAATTTGTACTTTCTTTCAGTCTTAACCACCTCATGTAGGAGAGCTCTTGAAGGTGCTTCCAGCCTGGAAGATGGCTCTCTAGCACCCCGATAGCTTCATTTCTTGATTATTCATCTAAACTAGATGCAACATAGTAGCTGTGAAGGAAGTATAACCAGCGTACATGTAAAGTACTAAGCAGAGTAGCAATATACATACATATAAATCATCAATTTTCAGTTCCTATTGCTATTTAGTTTTACATACTTTTGTTGTATGTATGTTACACCATCAATGATTGATTTTTCACACCACTGGAGTTGACGTTTGATGCACTGCCTTTGGCAAAAAGGGCTCCAGAGGTGTAGAACAAATGCTAGACATACACGAAGTCTGGGATGAAGATGATCTGTCAGTCAGCGAATGATGGTCATCCATTGCCCTAAATTAACATTTAATAATGATGATACCATATGATGGTGTGCTAATATTTACCTTAGAATACTAAATACATTGCTTAACTTAAAATACTCCCATTCAGCCCATACAGTTCAGTAGCGGTCACACAGCTTTCAGATGCCCCTGCAGCCAGACAAAACAGTCTTGCTTTATATTTTCCCCATTTCCCAAAAGACAGAATCTGTCTCATTTCAAACAACTCATAAATTATTTAATCTGGACCCTCTTGCTTCTGGTCACTGTTTCATAGTTATGGGCTGCTAATTCTATGCATAATACCATACACTGGAAAAAAAAAAAAACATGATGAACAACTTTATGTGTAACCAGTGTGTTTTGCCACCTCAAGGTTCTGATTCCCGCAGACCTCTCGAGTTTCAGTCTCAAAGTCAGAGGGAACCAGGACCCATCTATAGCAGAACACACTGGTTGTACCCATCCAGTACTCTCTATAAATGTACTATAGAAACAGATACTAATGATGCTGGCATACATAGGATTTTCATTTTTATTAATTCCTGTAGTTACTGAGTAACTCTGGGCTAGCTCCTGATCTCTGTTCAAATCAAGGGCCCCCTCTAAGTTCCATCCATCTAAAAACTTAACTTCCTATATTTATAGTTGTTTTATTCCTGAGTCTGTCTCTGGCAGTCTTTCTCCTCTTCCTCTCTGGTGTTGGCAACTTTGTTCATCCTCTTCGTTTATTAGTTTCAGACATCCTATATATATAAAGTAATATTAAATGTTATTTATTGTGCTTGCATAGAAAAGATACACATATCAACATATATTTGATAAGTAAGTCGATGTATGAATAATTACAAGATTGACAAATCACATTTATTTCCCATCTCATTAGGAGATGCTTATGAGAATGGACAGACAGTCACTGAGTCATCTTGTCCAGCAGATGGTTCTACGTCAACCTGGTGTTATTTTGATATCTTGCAGAGTGGAAACGGCAACAAAACTGGATCTGACCTTAGTCCATCATCGTGTAACTGTCACATGTGCAGGGAGATGCCAACGGCTGTCCAGCGCATCTGTTGCAGCATGGATAACACAAACTGTGTTAGCAAAAGTAACACATTCCGTCTAATTTTGTTAAACAAAACAGTGCTAGCGATAGCTAGGACTTATAGGAATGACATATTTGGCACATATGGGCACATTACTCATGACAACAACAAATAGTTTTGCTTTGCTGCATATTGTCAGTTTATATTATGGCAATATGGGTGGCTGGGATCAGGACAGAGAAAGGTAATCCCCTCCTGCTGTGTATGGGCGATTAGAGAATAAATACCCTGACCAATTTGGCCAATATGTTGGTTTCTTGCACCATCGTCTCTCATAAGATCATATACAGATGAATAAAGTCCCACATTTTTATTTTATTTTATTTTATTTATTGAAAATATCGGGTAACGTAACTTTGAGTCAAAGACTCCTTTACAAAGGTTTCACGTCACTAAGAACAGAGACATCAGGGACAATAGCAACAATTAGACACAATAGTTACAGAAATGGTTACAAAATGGTTACAGGTAACACAGTAAAGCAGCTGGTGATACAAAGATACAGAGTGTTGCCAAGCATAGGTACATAGTACAGACGGTAGCAGTTAACAGAAAACATACACTGCAGGGCGGTGGCGCCAGCCATGCCGTGGTGGTTATTTGCAAGCCTAGGCTGGACTGAGGTGTCCATTGTCAAGTATAGGCACGCCCTGGGGCAGCAGGACCAGAGTTAAGTCCATGGTCATGGGGGAGGGAGTGGGTAGGGCTAGAAATCAAGGACAGTCTCAGACTGAGTCATGAGAGATTAGGTCTCTTAGCTGGGACTTGAACTGTTTTAGGTCTCTTAGCTGGCACTTGAACTGTCCCAGTTTGGGTTCTGTGAGGAGGGAGTTAAGCCAGCTAGGGGCCAGGTACCTAAAAGTTCTTTGACCTGAGGTGGTCTTGCAGCGAGGTACCCAGAAGTGGGTTGTCGCCAATTGCCAAGTTAGGCGGGTGGACAATGGTGCCTGGAGTAGGGGGATGAGAGCAGGTGGGAGTAGCCCTGCTGTAATTTTTTTTAGCAAAGAGGCAGGTCTGATATTTGAGCCTCCTGTCAAAGTTTAGCCAGTTGGTGGAGGTGTAAAGGGTGCAGGTATGTGTGAGTCTGGCGCAGCCAGTGGCTAATCTACAGGCCTTATTAAGGGCCAGCCTAATTTTGTTTAGGTGCGTGTTGTCGGCTGCCCCATAGATAATGATTCTGTAGTCTATGAGTGATAGTACTGATGCCAAGACAGCTAGGTGGAGAGCTTCTGGTGGGAGGCAGTGCTTGTACCGGTGAATTAGGCCAATACGCACATTGACAGCAGTGCTCAGTTTTCGGATGTGGTCATGGTAGGTGAGCCTAGAGTCTAGGGTGATACCTAGGTATTTGAACGAGGTAACCTGCTCAAGGGGGTCATTTAGAGAGTTCAATATGAGCAGGGGCTGTCCTATATTCTTTATTTTGGGAGTGGGTAAACACCATGGATTTTGTTTTTTTTGTAATTTAAGACTAGCCTATGTTGAACGAACCAGGATTCAGCTTCCATGAAAGATTTTTGATGTGCAGAACGGAGGGCTGTGGGATCAGTGTGGGAGCTGTAGAGGACAGCATCTTCCACATATAGGAGTAGTTTCCCAGAGCAATCCTTGGGCAGGGAGTTGAGGAACAGGGAGAAAAGTAGGGGACCGAGAATAGATCCCTGCGGGACCCCCGACCTAACTTGGAGGGGGGAGGAGGACAGGGTTTGGGCAAGCCTGACTGTCTGAGTTCTCTCAAGACAGATAGCTGGCAAACCAGACAGTGGTCTCTGGAGACAGGCCTATTTGTGTGAGGGAATCCAGGAGTAATGTGTGGTGCACCATATCAAACGCCTTGGAAAGGTCTATAAAAACAGCACCAGCAATATGGCCAGTGTCAAGAGATGTGTGGAGGGCATTTGTAAACTCCAAAAGGGCTATAATAGTACTGTGGTTGTTGTGGAAGCCATGCTGCTCAGGACACGGGAGGCTATATTTGGAAAGGTAGTCTGTAAGTTGGGTGGCCACAATCTTCTCCAAGGTTTTGGAGAGGGGAGGCAGGATTGAGATGGGGTGGTAGTTCCCATGCAGGGTGCAGTCAACGCTTTTAAGGATGGGTATGATGAGGGCAGATTTCCATTTAGAGGGAAACTGGCCCAGTGATAAGGAGCAGTTCAGAAGCATGGTGAGGGGGAGAGAACTTAGTTAAAGGTGATCCTAAGCAGTTTAAGATCTAGCGTGTCACTGCTAAAACATGATTTGCTGAGGACTTTGAGGAGAAGGGGGGCAGCTTCGCACTGAGATATTGCTTTAAAGCAGAACCGGGTGCGGAGAGGGAGCAAGGTAGTGCTCGGGGGGGCAGGGAGAAGAAATTGGGGAGAGAACACTACTAAGTTCGGAGAAGGAGGCATTAAACATACTGTATTTGCAATCAGGGCAGGGCATGTGGTGATAGACCCATTGGCCCAGAGTTAGGAGGGAGGTGCAGTGGAGGCTTTGCCACTGAGCTCTTTGAGGGAGTCCCAGAACTTGTGCCCCAAGCCCCACGTGGCAGTGAGCGAGGTTTGGTAATCCTCAGTTTTTGCCATACAAATATTCCAAGTACATTTATTACGCACTTCTTAGTAGTGCTGCCTATCAGCAGGTTTACCAGTTTCCAGAGCAATGTGACGTAGATTGTCACGTTCACTCATCTGGTCCAGCAGGACTTGTGACATCCAAGGTGTATCAACCCCTTTAACTATCTTTTTGCTTAGGGGGTGCAAACCGGTCACAGGCAGAGTTGAAGGTGTGATGAAGTGGTCGAGGGCAGAGTCAGTGTTTAATGCAGTTTTGATGGGGGACCAGTCACTAGAGAGACACTGTCTAAGGGACCGAAGTTTGCTGGGTTTGAGGCAGCGTTGGAGAATAGTTTTGGGGGAAGCTTTCTAACAATATACGACCAGTGACAAAGCACTGGGGAGTGGTCACTCAGGGCATTGGGTAGTACCCTGACCTGGGTTGCTTTGTGGGGTGCATTGGTGAGCACAAGATCAAGGAGGGTGGCAGTACCAGTCTTCTAGCTGATTCTAGTGACAGTGGTCACAAGTTGGGACAGGTTTTGAGAGGCTGCAGCATCCCTAATGGGAGCCGATGTGTCGGCTAGCCCATTTATATTAAAATCCCCAAGGGCAATGATTTCAGCCCTGTCAGGGAGTGTATGGAGGTGGGCGAGGACAAAGTGGAAGGCACTCTTCTGATTTCGGGGAAGGAATGTATACGGAGGAGAGGAACGGGGGGGCTCTGTTAGGTGCAAGAGTGATTTTCAGAATGAGAGCCTGAGCCCCATGTTTGAGGGTTGGGGATGGGAGGGCAAGACACTGTAATGAGTCCTGGATGTAAAGTGCACATCCACCCTCTTTTTTAGAGGTTCTATCGGCATGGTATAGAGTAAACCTGGGGAGTGAGACCACGGAGTCTGGGGTGCAGTTGTTGAGCCAAGTTTCAACTACCAAGATGACATCAGGGCGATTCTGGGCAACCCAGCCCTGAAAGAGTCAGATTTGTTGAGGAGGCTACATATATTAAGGGAGGCAACTATTAGATCCTTAGGAGCAGTAACCTGGGGTTGGGTAGGTCCCGGTTGGGGTGGACATCTCCTGAGATGAGGAGCAGGAGGATGTGCAAGGATGCCAGCTTTAGTCGCTTCTTCACCAGCTTAGGCACCAGTAGGGAGGGGGAAGAGCAGCACATGGTGATGGGGATGAGTAGATCCCATAGAGAGGGAGAGGCAAGGCGGAGTAGTGTCCATCACTGTACCATGGCAGCACCAATAGGAGGAGGTGTGGGTGGGGGGAGCATGGTCCGTCAGTAGAGTGAGTGAGGTGTCACACTGGTAGAGGTGGGGGGGGTGGCTAAGGTGAGAAGCCTGATAAGAGATGGTTCAGACTCTCCATGTTGAGAGACATGTGGAGCATCCCCTAGCAAAATGAGGGGGGCTAGTGTTAGCAGTGCAAGCCACATGGCAGAGCTGGTAGTAGTAAGCAGGGTCATAATGAGTGCAAGGTAGTTGGGGGGGGACCAAAGGGTTTAAGAGTGTTAACAAACTGAAAGAAATTAGCCTGACCCATTGGCTTAATGGTACAGCTGCCGACCTTGGTGCCAAGAGTCCAGGGTTCGAGACCTACGGGGGGACAGTAGCAAAAATGAGGAAAAATGGTTAAAGTAGGGGTATAGTAGTAGGAAAGTGAGGAGGAGTGGAGATTAGGAAGGTAAACAGAGTGGTGTGTGGAAGGCAAAAACAGGGGCTAGGAAGGGCACTGCAGCAACTCCTAGTGATCAGAAAATATAATCTGCAAATGGGAAGGTGGACACTTAGAGTGCAGAAGGTGTGGTCATGTGACCAGTGTGCACCTACTCATTTACTCGCACTTAAAATGGACCTTGTGCTCCGCTCGTACCGTCCGTTTCGGTTGCACCTGTGGTCACTTAATCAATCATTAAATTAGCGCCTCTTCATAAACGCGAGGTGTGCTTAGTGAGTCACTATTCACAATCCACGTCACCCTGTTGCTGGATACTGTACCTGCTCTGTAATCATGTCTTTGGCCACAGCTTCTGTGAGTGCTTCAAGTCCTGGTAAACGAACCTGCTTAACGCTTGGCTTGCAAAGTCATGATCTTACAGGAAATTGACAAGATGCCAAAATTGAGCATACGGGATCTGAGCTCACATTTCAGCATCCCTAAGTCAACATTAAGTGACTTACTAAAAAACAGAAATGCTCTTCTATCCGACTGGCATTCTAATCAGAACCCGGAGAGGAAAAGGAAGCGTGAGGGTAAAGATAATGATGTAATTTCGGTACTAACAATGAACCGGACGCTGCTTCTATCGGACAACTATGCATCTGCCAAAGTAGTCCAGTACAAGTAGCGCATACTGTATTTCAAATATGTTGATATTAACGTCATGTAGTTTGCTGTTGATACTTTTTTTTTCCCGCCTACCTTGCCCCTGGTCTGCCACTTCTTCCGGCTGCACATGACCCCCCTCCCAACCTCCTTGCCCGACCCCCTTCCTACTCACCTCAGATCACAGCCGACCCAGGGGTGGCCCAGCATAACCCTTTGCTGGATGGGTCCCTCTCTTCCGAGGGGGAAGGTGCCAGGAGGGGGGTACCAGCGCACTCTTCAATCAGTCCCTGAGTCATTCTGAGGTGGATTCCGGGGTGTTGGGGCATCTGAGGCGGTGGGAAGTCGGCAGCCATCATCCGGTAGACCAGGCAGCTTCTTTTCCCATTTTCTGTGGGGGAGTGACGCTCTGACGTCAAGGCATATGCCGACATCTGCCACTTCCCCTTGTACACTGAGCCCTGGCTGTACTGCTGCACTCCCAGCCTCCGCCAGGAGTCAGCCTTACACCGGTGTGCATCCCCTGCCCTTCCCCCGGAGAAGGAGAGCTGTCCCCGGACGCTTCATCCTTCTCTCCCGGCTGGCCCTCCGGCGACCTGAGTCCGTTCCCGAACTCGGGTCGCCAGCGTCGCAGACGGAAATCCAACTGCTGAGCCGACGGGCCGGCAGCTGTTGATATTTTTAATACAATATATGATTACCCACATACCTTGTTGTTTTTTTATTTTTTTTTAAACTTTATGTTTATTAATTTTCTGGATAAACAGACAGTCACTATCCACAACTTCTCATACAGGGCATAGAAATTAGCTGACATTACATCAATAGAAAAAAGTGATATACAGATTGAAACGCCCCCTGTATTCTTGTACAAAAGGAATGGGGGGGGGGGGCGTCCTGGGCAATAAGCCCCTGTTTTGAGTACAAAAGTCTATTGAAAATTGCCAACCTCTTCATAGATGAAGGTGTATCCCGTAGGGAGAAACAAAAAGGGAAAACTAACGCAATCTTAGTAGATTGTCATTTTTTTTTTTGGTGTTATCTGTTTTTCCTTACATGCTCAGGGCACCTCCACTCCTTCAGGCCGCCAAGGACTCCCACACTCCTCCGATTCCCCCCTGAGCCTCCTTACCTCACATAACAGCCATCTAGGGTAACCCAGTGTATCCCTTCTCTGGATGGGTCCTTCTCTTCCGAGGGGGAAGGCACCGGGGAGGGCAGCTGGCACAGTCTCAATTGGCCCCACGTTGCTGAGGTGCACATGACTTGCAGGAGGTCTGGAGGAAGTGCAGGCAGTCCGGCAGCCATCATCTGGCTGAGCCCAGAGCATGTTTTCCGGTTTTCTGGTCCCATGGTTATTGACGTCCTCTTGCAGTGCTCCTGGCCTCCACCAGGGGCCTCTGCAGAGTGACGCACACCCAGTACCCACCCCAGGAGAGGAGAGCGGTCCTATGGATGCTCAATCCTCATCCTCCCCTGCCGACCCACAGCAGCCCGAGTCCGTCCCCAAACTCGGGTTGCCGGCATGGTGTAAGGTGTGGCATCCAGCGCCTCAATCCTCTGCACCACTGGACCAGCAGTAGATTGCCATTTAAACCTGATTATTCCATTAGGTAGAACTTATTTAGGAAAACATCAATTCCCTCTACCTCCCTCAACCACTACAGTAACTACAGCATGTCCCATCATTCAAAATAAGCATGAAGAAAAGATGAACACTTGTTTAAAACATTTAGTTTTTGAACAGCATTTAACTAATATACCTTAAGAGATATATTTTTAAACTGAGCAAGGTTTGTGTGCAATAGTCTAGGACCGACCTTAACTGCATCCTGATTAATGGGGAAAACAACATGCTGGTGTCTCAAAAATGGCAGATCTTCCCGCCCAAGTTACATGGCGATATCACCTATATAATCCAAAAATTATTCACTCCTTACACATATCCCCATAGTAATAATAATTCAATGCAATAAAGTTCCAAACTCTTAAGGACACATCATGTTGGGAAGTCCCAACCTGCTGTAAATAAAAGCCGTAGTGTACTTTATCAGTCCTCTCCTGATTCAGAGCTCTGCATATCTGTAGGTTCCTTGAAAGCAGCAAATTCACCTCCACCTTCTCTGTCCAGCAACCTGCATCTTGTGGACTGAAATATTGCCAGGTCTTCCCTCCATACACCACCCTAAGATGAGCCGGCAATAAAAACAAATGAATAATACCCAGTGTACAGAGCCGATGCCTCACGGTATCAAAGGCCTTCCTCCTAGTGTGGGTTTGAAAGGAAAGGTCGGGGTATAATTGAACAGCTGCTCCATTGATCTCAAGTGGGTATACTGCTCTCGCTGCCAGTGGAACTTGATCCCATACTTCAGAACCCATGAATTTCAATGGTACCTGGCTGACTCGGGGAAAATGGACAGATCCTCAGGTTCACTCTGTACGCTTTGGTGAGTGCAGCCCAAGGGAAATCCTCCAGTAGATGTAAGTTCCCTTTTAGCCAGTCTAACAAGTAGGGTAATAAGACTATCCTCTCAATACCCAGGGCAGTAACCAGGGGGGTGCAACAGCTGCAGTTGCGGTAGGGCCCACACTGTTAGGGGGCCCACTGCCTCAGAGGTCAGCATTAAGAAAACTTTTTCTCACAGACAAACTTGAAAGTTTCTCTTTGGAAACTGGTTAGTCATTTGAAATTGGGTCTGTCAGATGTCAGCAGTGGTGTCAGAAGATTCCAATTCCAATTTCACAAAGTTGGGGGGGTACAGAATAAAGAAGCAATAGGGCCCATTACTCAAAACATATAATCATGGTTCTGGTGTCCACAGGAGGAGAAGGAACAACTTACATTGTTCAGTTCTTTATCATGGTGTCAGCAAGGGGGACTGGAGGCAGCATGGACAAACTATATATGTTCAGCAGAACTGATACAAAAAAACTTACGCTATAACAATTTCATATGCTGTTTTTTTTTTTTCACATTTTTCTTGGTGGGGAGGTGGACCCCACAAAATATTTTGTAGGAGGGCCCTTACAGTTTTTGGCACAGCCCTGTAGATACCTTCTGGAAACCCCACGATTCTGATATTGCCAGCTCTGATTTCGTTCTCAAGTATCATAGGTACATACAAGCATTCATAGATTTTCGTCCTTAGTGCTTGCCATTTTAAGTCTGTTTGTATGGTTATATCCGCAAAGAATGTATCCAATCTCATTTTGAATGTATCCATAGTAACACTTTCTACTACCTCCGCAGGGAGGCTATTTTGGAAAGGGACGACCCGCTGACTGAACCATTGCTTACTTTTAAGCAAACTCTATCTCCTCATAGAAAGCTGTAAGGGGTGCATTCTACCTACATGTGTGCCATTCCTTAATACTAAACCAAAATCATCCCTTAATCTAGCATTCTTTATGGCCATGTACAGCATGCACACATTCTCTCTAAGCCTCCTATAATATAGGGAATAACGATTTAACCTTCTGAGTCTCTCATCATCAGGTATGTTATTAAGCAGCAACTGATCTTGTTGCGCTCCTCTGTACGCCCTCAGTCTTTTGTATATCACCTTTTTTATACGGCAACCAGACCTGAGCACAGTACTCCAAATGTGTTCTGACTAGGGGACCCATACAGTGGAATCGGCACGTTCGTCTCTCAACTCGCTATATGTCTTAGGATGCAGTTTAGCTTTTGATTGGCCTTTTTCACTATGTCACTACAGTGTGAGCTAAATTTTAGGTCAGAACTGATCTTGATCCCCAGGTCTTTTTCTTCTGTTGTTACCATAAGACTTTCACTACCCATCTTATACCTGTGATGCTCATTACACCTGCCCTTGTGCATCACAATGCATGTCTTCAGATTTAGTTCCAGCTTGTTAATGATGTTTCATCTATAAATATTGTCCAGAGCTTGTTGCAGTTCTATACCATCAGCAAAGTTATTTACCATTGCCCCATTCTACAATCGTTGGCAAACCTGGATATCCAAATATTAGGCTATTCGACTTTTAAGGAAGTTACATAAATATTAAAAAGCCAAGGACCCAAGACCAATCCTTGGGGACTCCATTTGTTACTTGTGCCCAATCTGAAAGTATGCCATATACCATAACCCTCTGCTTTCTTCCCCCAAGTCATTCCATAATCTAATTTATTATGTTATTCTCCAGTCTAATCTCTCCTAGGATATTAATTAATTCCATATGAGGAAGTTTATCAAAGGCCTTAGAAAATCCCAAAAAACAATGTCAACTTGATGACCCTGATCCAATGCTTCACTAACTTGCTCGTAAAAGACAAGCATGTTGGTCTGGCATGACCTAGTTTTTGTAAACCTATGTTGCAAGAGGTATGCTAGGTCATTTTTCTCCAAGTACATTAGTATACGGTCTTTTAGGATGCCCTCCAATATCTTCCCCATTTGAGAGGTCAAGCTTACAGGCCTGAAGTTCTCAGGTTTAGATTTAGGGCCCTTTTTCAAGAGGGGAACCACTGTAGCTTCCCTCCACCCCTCTGGTACTTCTCCCCTATCCAGGGAGGACTGAAATATATAAGTAAGCAGAGGCAGGGGTGTAGCCAGGCATTTCAGATTTGTACACCAACCTGCCACACTGCCACCCATTCCCCCACTGTTCTCCATACCCCCCCACGACTCGAGTCCAAGGTTCCTGGCTCCAATCAGATGATTCCCACACTAGACCTGCTGTCTGTCTGCGCTGCTGTTGTGGTGCTCGCTGCCCACTGGTAAACACCACTGACTGCACCATGAGTCCAAGACCATGGCAGAAATTTCTTCTTCTCTCTCCCCTGCAGGTAGACAGATTTGCTTCACTTGCCACTCCACATGAAGTCTTCATTCTTTTAGCTGGCTCCAAGTCTTTTCTTCCGTCTGCTGCTCCTCAGTTCTTTTACTGCTTGTCTCGCTCCCAGTACAATTGAACTAATAGTATGGTTTCTAATTTTGCTGGGGTATTTAAACTTGCCACCCAAGACTTACCACACCCCCTATCAGGTGCAACAGCCAATCACTATGCAGGCGGACCAAGCGGACCTAATTGAGACCTTCAGCTTCAACGTCCGCAGTCCACTCTGCCCCCCCCAAAACAAAGCTGAAAGAGAAAAGAAAAAGCCTGTGAAGTCAAACAAAAGAATTTAAATGTGATGGACTAAAGAGGGCAGAGCAATGCTGGCCAGCTTGTTTGCTACCCCCCCTCCTACTAAAGTTGGTACGCCATGGCTTACTTGGAGTATCAGTAGCTACACCCTTGAGCAGAGGAGCTAAGACTTCTGATAGTTCCTGGAGCACTTTGGGATGTACATCATCCGGCCCTGGTGATTTATTAACTTTCAGTTTGCGCAGTCTAGCTTGTACTTCTTCTAGTTCTATTTTAATCTGCTCCGGAGTTGATTTCACATTACTTTTTTGTAATCCCGAGCCATTGTTGTTAAAGATCAAGCAGAAATAATTATTTTGGATATCAGCCATCTCTTTGTTGTCTATTATGTGTCCCTCTTTATCTGTGAAGGGGCCAGTTGTGTTTGACCTCCCTTTTATAGTATTTACATAGGCATTGAAAGTTTTGTAGTTATCTTTGACCTTAGATGCCAACCAAATCTCTTGCTGTGCTTTAACTTTTTTAATCTCCCTTTTCACCTTTCTGACCAATTCTCTATAGGCTATACAACTCTCCTGATCGTTATTGTGTTTAATCTGTTTATACATTTTGGTTTTTTTTTCTTAATTAGCTTTTGTATGTTGATATTTAACCATCCCAGAGCTTTTTTCTTATTATATTTTTTAACACTAAGAATGTGATTCTGCACCTCTGCCTGACCATTTTCTTTCGTGATGTTGGCTGCCGTGGCTAAAGTCGATATCACCTGCTTATCTGTTTCAGCCAGGGATCCTGTAAGTTGCGTGAAGGCAGTATCATGTTTTTCTAGTTTTTGTAATGTTCTTTCCATTCTGGAGTCCATGGCCCACATGGACTCCAGTAGAGTTTGCCACGGTGGTTCCGAGGTGCTATCAGCTCCACAAGTGCCACTTCCACCTGAGGCTGCACCAGCCTTACTATTGTGCTGTGGAGGATCTTTATGCTGTCCTTGTTGGTGGGTCTTTGTTCTGCCCATACTAAATGTGATATCCACCAATTCAGCAGAATTTGGCTAATAAAATTCTACTATTGGATCTCAAAAAAGTTATCTCAAATTATGAAGTTTTAGCAAAATTTCTGCCACGTGGAACAGAGAATCAAAGGAATACTTACAACCTGGAAGATGGCTCTCTGGCGCCACCACACCTTGTTGTTTTTTATTTAAATACAAATGAAGAATATAAAACAGTGAAGAATGACCTATGTGTGATGTCATTATCTCAACTCATATCTAACCACCCTATCCACTTCTGCACAGATATTTATTTTATTTAGCTTTTGTTAACCGGGTAGGTACACTAGGCAGGTTACATGCCTATTTTCAGGAATGTCCCGGGAGAGTACAACAGGTATTACAGATACATCAATACAGCGTAGCAGGTAAACAGTACATATTGTAACATAGTACATTGAGTCAACAGATCAAACAGGCAGGATAGGGATCATATGATATTAGTGTTGTCTACGAAGAAACAGATCTTAGTTTTTCTACAATCTGAAATGTAGGTTAAGAAAATATTAGATATCTCTGGCCCCAGCACCAAGCCATGTGGCTATTCAGGAGGGATAGTATCGGCAGGAAGGTGGGAGGAGTAGTGCTGTACATCGGGGAGGGAATCAAGGTCACGGAGGGGATGGAAGAGCAGGGAAAGTGGAAAGCATATGGGTCAAGCTGCAGAGGAAGGCTGGGACAGCATTAAGAGTAGGGGTGGTCTACAGACCCCCTACTCAGAGTGAGAAACAGGCATGCAGACGATGCAAGAGGTTCAAAGAATGGCTCAGAAGGGGGAGATTCTGCTGGTGGGAGACCTAAACCTCCCAGATATAGACTGAGATACCCCATCGGTAAGGTTGGCTAGGATTGGGGAGGTTCTAGGGTCACTACATGGTGCCTTCCTGCAGCAGCTGGTCAGAGAACCCACAAGGGAGGGAAACATACTTGATGTGGTCCTAACCAATGGAGATAGCGTGGATGGAGTGAGGGTGGGGGCCAGCCTTGGAGATTGTGATCACAGGACAGTGAACTTCAAGGTCAGAGCAGGGTATGAGACTAGTCAAATCACCACGAAGTTCCTAGGCGTCAGGTTGGCAGATTTTCCCAGGATAATTTTGGTTATATAACCTAACTCCATAGTGTTGAATAAGCTGTTTGTGTCATTCAATGATTTTTTTTTTACCTTCTTTAAATAGCAAAGTTAGGAAGGCTAACGCAGAAACAGCAGGGAGAATTTCTAGCCAGACCAAATGGGGGGGGGGGTCAAGACCTTTTTTTGATACCTAGGGGAAAGGAGGAAGGTGATGAATGGGATAGTAAGGATTAAGGGGAGAGGGGATTGCAGGTGGAAGGGGATTTTGAGAAAGTTGAGTTGCTGAATGGATACTTCAGCTCGGTTTTCACAACATAGTGGGGAAGGAAGGGGACCAGCGCTAAGTGAGAAAGGAAAAGGGATGGGGGGTGGATCCTAGCCCAATCAGTGTGGAAGAGGTAAGGGAGGAATTAGATAAGCTGAGGGTGAACAAGACCATGGGACCAGATGGACTACACCCTAGGGTTCTCAGGGAATTAAGGGGTGTACTGGCGGAACCATTGGCAAGGTTATTTAACTGGTCCTTGGATACAGAGTGGGTAACGAAGGACTGCAAGAAGGTAGGCGTGGTGCCACTTCATAAGAGTGGCAGCATGGAGGAGGCGGGCAATTATTGCCCAGTCAGTCTCACATCAGTGGTGGGTAAAGTATTTGGAGACAATATTGAAACAAAGGGTGGTTAGCTAATTGGAAGGGGGTGCAAAACATACAGCAGCATGGCTTCTCTTGGGTTCAGTCATGTCAGACGAACCTGATCAAATTCTTCGATGAGGTGACGAGGGTGGTTGATCAGGGTGGAGCAATGGGTGTGGCTTACCTGGACTTTGGGAAGGCCTTTGACACAGTGCCCCACAAAAGAGTGGTTAATAAGTTTGGAAGTCTAGGGGTGGGGCAGAAAATAACAAGATGGGTGATGAGCTGGATGACAGGTAGAAGTTAAATGGTGGTGGTCAATGGGGTGCACTCTGGGGAGACAGGGGTGACATGTTGGGTTCCCTAGGGGCTGGTTTTGGGGCCTAATTCTGTTTAACATCCACGTTAGTGACATAGCAGAGGGGCTGCAGGGGAAGGTCTGTCTTTTCGTGGATGACACAAAACACAGTAGCAGAGTGGACACCCCGGGGGGAGGGTGGGCGGAGGCAATGAGGAATGATCTAAGATTGCTGGAAGAGTGGTCAGAAACCTGGCAGCTAAAATTCAATGACAGGAAATGCACAGTGATGTACCTGGGGAGGAGGAATCCAAATACTATATACACACTATGGGGGTGGAGGGGGAGAGATAATGACTGCAACCAGGTAGAAGAAGGATCTGGGAGCTATAATCACTGATGACCTTAGGGTGGGGACCCAGTGCAGCAAGGCAGTGGGCAAAGATAACAGGATGCTGGTGTGCATAAGGAGAGGGATAACCAGCAGAAGGAGGGAAGTGCTGATGCCACTCTACAGTTCCATGGTTAGACTACACCTGGAGTATGGGGGTAAAGTTCTGGAGGCCCAATATATGAAAATACATATATGGCATGGGAAAGGTTGCAGAGAATCATCACTAAAATAGTGCTTGGGCTAAGTGGGAAGACACATGAGGACAGGTTAAAGGAGCTGGATTTGTATCCTCTGGTGACAAGAAGGTAGAGATGGAACATGATTGAAATATTCAAGTCTGTGAAGGGGATCAATAAAGTGGGGGAGAACTTATTTTCAGGGAATGTAAATACAAGAACATGGGGGCATGGATTGAAATTTGAGTGGGGAAGGTTTAGGGGAAATGTCAGGATGTATTACTTCATGGAGAGAGTGGTTAAGCCCTGGAATGGACTACCGGAGGAGGTGGTGAGGGCCAATACAATGGATGGTTTCAGGAAGGCCTGGTACAAACACAATGGGTTGTCATGGGGAGAATCATGGAGGAGGGGCAAGTGGGGGGGAATGGGCAGATGCGATGGGCCTGAAAGGTCCTTTTCCACTGACACATATATAGTAATCTATGAATATATGAATCTATGATTGAGGAACACTTGGAAGCAAGTGCTTCACTTAAGAAAGGAAAAAAAGACCAGACCTCTGCGCTGCAAACACCTTTCTTGCTGCTGTAGACAAGGAGAATTTCCTAGTGCCCATAACACACATGTAACCAAATGCATGACAAGAAATAGTAGTGGTAGTGGAAGTTTATTTAATAACACACCACCTGCCAGGTGCTCAGAGAGCCTTTTAACAAATAAGTTCTTTAAGTAAACGGAAAAAAAACTTACAAAAGTAATGAATAACAAATTCAGTGTTTAAAAGGGCAGTACAAATCAGTAGGATCAGATGACATTAGTAGAAGAAAATTGAAAGGCACTTAAATGTGCCCAAAGTCCTCACTAAATGGAAGGAACTTAGTCCCCTTATTAAACGCCTCTACTGAGGGGGCATCCATCAAAGATCTTAGTAGCGAGTTCTGCAATGCTAGATTGGCCACCTCAAATGATCAGTCACCCCAAAGATTTATAACTAGCCCTGTGAACTGCCAGGAGGTCCACATCGGAGAAGTTGGGGAGGATGATGAGGGGTCGGGAGTTCCAATAAGTGCCCAGGGCCCAGTCTGTATATGACATTATAGATCAGCAAGCTGACATTGAAAGTAATATGCTACTTCTCCAGAAGCAAGTGCAGGTCTTGTGGGACAGGTACAGAAGTGCACAGTTGTTGTCATGAGGGGTGGAAAACTTCTTGGATGCATCCAAAGGAGGTGACCAGAATACCCGGTGAAGTAATCCTGCCACTTTACAAGTGCTGCACTAAAGGAAGGAAAAAGAGAGTCAGGACCTCTGCACTGCAAACGCATTTCTTGAAGCTGTAGACAAGGAAAAGTACCTAGCGCCCATAACTCATAAGGAATAAAGTGCATGGCAAAAACTAGTAGAGGTAGTAGTTTATTTTACATTCCACCCCTTGCCAGATGCTCAGAGTGCCTTTCATCAAATAAAACATATAAATAAATGGAAAAAGAAATTACGTAATAAATAATCAGTTCAATGTTTAAAAAAGCAGTAAATATCAATAAAGGCTGTCAGGACATACATATTGAGAATTGTTATCTTGCTGCTTTAGATAAGGACAATGTCCCAGTGCCCATAAGTCCCAAGGAACTAAAGCATGACAAGAAATAGTAGTTGTGGTATACTTCATATCACACCACCTGCCAGGTGCTCATAATGCCTTTCAACAAATAAATTCTTTAATTAAACAAAAAAATACTAAGTGATAAATAATCAGTTTGGTGTTTCAAAGAGCAATAAACATCAATAAGAACAGATGAGATTAGTAGAAGAAAATTAAAAGGCAATAAAACGTGGCCAAAGTCCTCATTAAATGGGGAGGTCCTTAGTCCCCTCTTAAAGGCCTCCACTGAGGTGAGTCTCCCACAAAGATATGAGTAGTGAGTTCTGCAATGCTAGACTGACCATCTCAAATGCCCTATCCCCCCAAAGATTTATGACTAGCCCAGGGAACTGCCAGAGCTCCACACTGGATTAGTTGGGGGCGGGGGATGGTGAGTAGTCAGGAGTTCCAATAGGTAGCCATGGCACAATCCGTGTAGAGCTAAAATGGATCAGCAAGCTGACCTGAAGGTAATATGCTACTCACAAGAGGCAAGTGCAGCTCACGCCTGCCACTTTAAAAGACACGTCAGGCATCACCTGAAGTAAGCAGTGCTAGTCTCCGCAGTACAAAAAAATGATACTGAAAGCCATCCATAAGGAGCAATGCAGGGTCACAGAAAATGGTCGGGGATATGAAGCAAAAACAGCTATGAGGAGAGACTGAAGACTAACAAGTCTTGCCTGGCGAAAAAGTGAATGCGATGGGACAGTCAGAAATGTTTAATAAAGCACTCTCAATGTTTGAAATCATTTGTATGACTTCTGTGTAATGTAGAACAGGATTGATGTGGCAATATCAAGAGAAATGGCATTAAGGCAACAATAATACCCTCCATGTCAGGCAGTTTTTGTTAGTACCAAACAACCAATTGGTGTATTGATGCTCAACGCTACAAGCAGAGGGCTTTGTATCCCATGGAATGACCAGTATTGCCCAACAACGCCAACCATACATGGTACTATTACAATTAGGAAATGGTTCAGATATGGAAATTTCAGAATTACACAGATTTTCATGTTAAAAATATATATATTTTTTTATTAAACATTAAAAACAATGGGATAAAAAATGTTCCCTTAATAATTAAAAAACAAAATTTACCTAACATTCTGAGTATGGGGAGAAGCAAAAAAATGTTTTTTTTTCCTTTTGAAAACTTAGATCAGTATTGAAAATTTCAATATCATAAAGGGTTTGCATTTCTGAAAACTGTGTGTATGTGTGTTTGAGATTTACATCAGCTGCAATAAAAACATTATAAACATATTTGTCCATGCTGTCCAGGAGACTCAACCAGGAAAACTTCATTCAGAAGTATAATTTGCACTAACGTGGTGAGGAGGACAGAGAAGGGATGAATAAACTGCTGTAAAAAAAAAAAAAAAAGAAATATGGAAGTTCCTGAATCAGGACGATACAGCAGAGAACTCCTGATAGCGAGCAGGAGGGCAATCAAAATGTACATGCATTTTAGCCCTACTTTTAATTGTTATCAAGCGGCATAGTGAGGAGTGGGTTCGAGGGTTATTAATTGTGTGAGGTGGCAACATGGACTTCCACAGTAGGGATACAAGTAAAGTGAGTTTTATTCACTGGAGGTTGACCAGGCTTTAATGTGAAAATAAAAATCAATAATCAAACAGCAGGTTGATTCACTGCTTATATATGGTTTGTAAAACAGGCTGCACATCTGCACACAGGAATCTACTAAAATTAAAAAGGTTGCATGTTGCAGTTCAGTCAGAACATAAAGAAAATTGATTACAAGTCTATTACCACAAAGTGTAATACCTTTATGCCGTACAGAGCTTTACAGTTATTGGCTTTATTCCTTTAATTCACTTGTCACAGCCCTTATTTGTGTGAACGAACTGCTGTCAGTCATGGTAAATATAACACAAAAAAATAAAACTGAACTGCTAACATCTAGCTAAACGGTCATTCACTTTGATTCGGTGTGACGGTCCAAATCTATACAGAAGTACTTCAACACTGGCATAAATGTGCACTTTATAAGCCCAGATCCTTCACTGCACACAGTCTCGAGCTGTGCTCGTTCATGTCAGCTTGGACTGACAGTTGCATGAGCATGAACCTCAGATGTGAGACAGTACATTCATGACCACAATAAACTACGTTAAGAACGCATATCGGGAGCAGCGTAGAGAAAACGAGCCACATCATCAATAAAAAATGCTTGTCTTTTAAATTCATTTTAATCTAAAAATTTCAAAATACAGCTTTGCTCAAAGAAGCATCACGGATGAATTCCGTTCCTGACAGAAGCCTGCTACATATGCATACTAGGGTAAAGATAATTTTTTTTTTCAGTTTTCTTGCACTGCTGCTTTAAGTTGAGGGGGGGGGTAAATTAAATGAAAGGCCCCTTATATTTATTTTGTTCCATGAGTTGTAATTTCAGAAGGTGACCATCAATTTGCACCAGGGTTGTGGAGTTTGGAGGCCCAGGGGGAGCTGAAGGCCACAGATTGAATGGAGATCCTGGATCCCGCGACAAGAAGTTTGGGGCTGAACCAGTCACAGAGGTAGAGATTGAGAGTGCACGGACAGCTGAAGCCATCAAGAGGTAGGGCATATAATTTTCTATCTTCATTTCGGGTGCACTAGCTCGGAGTTGTTTCACATTGCTGTGGTCCCTTCCATTTTCCCTGGTTCATCTGAGATAAATTCATGCCCCCCAGACGGGGGCTACAAACCTATGTGTTGAAGGAGTAGATTTTTTCATTTAAGTCACCCAGTACTTGATCTAGCTCTGATTTAAGGTCATGCAACACCAGCAGCAAGGCTGCATTCATCAGTTCCAGTTCTCCTCCTGGTGGTAGTGCCACCCCACCCATTACTGCTCCCACTGACAGCGTCCCACCTTTGCTCAACCCAGTCTCTTATTGCTGAGCCTGTCTTGGCTTTCCCGTATTGTCAGAGACAGAAAATTACACTAGGAGAGAGAAAAAAAAAACTAGCCTGATCAAACTGTAGTAAGTAAAACAGAAAGTTGATACCTTAAATGTCCAACAATTGTGCATGTTTAGCGCTCAAGATGGAGCACCTGGAGAAGCATCTTCTTCAGTCAGCAGCGAGCTACACCCCCACACAGTGGTACATTTTAATAACAGATGCATATCAAAACCTTCCCACAGCCGCAGCTAGGACACTGATGCTAGGACTCCAAGCATTTTGCTCTTCATTACTCAGGGCACCAAGTCCCTCCATAAAAGGGGAAGGGGAACAGCAACCACTGGCATAGGGCAATGCAAAGTATTCTGTCTGAGGGACTGTCTTGAAATTGCAGTATCATGTCCCCACAGACCCAGTGCACAGAGGTTGCATAACTGCCCGATGAGCGTGTGACAGTCCTCTATCCCCACAGGGCCTCAGAACAACTAAAGTGTTTCCCCAACTCCAACTCACATTTAAGCATACAGTTTGTACCCTTGAATCTGCCAAGTTAAGCACCCATCCAGTACTATAGGTGTGTACAGTAGGCCCTGCTTGGGAACTGCAGCTTCTCCAAGCTCTACACCACCACCTCCCACCTTGCTGACCTTCATGGGATGGAGGTTTGCAGTCTGAATTAACTTGTTTCCAAATGTTATCTTTTCCCTCCTGCAAGTCTGCAGGGAGGGGAGCTACTAGGTGGTGCCCACAGTGGCCACAAACACAATACCCACTGGCATGTTCTGGTGCAGGCATTGCTCGGGGGGGGGGGGCAGGCTGAGCAGCATGCATCACCACCACGATCCAATAGGGTCTGTCATGTAAACTCAGAGCAGAAACAGGAGTCCTCACAGAGGGAAGGCAGCTCCTGCCTCTTCACCTCTCCCACACAATCCCACAGAAACCCCTTACGCTCCCAGCTCTAGGCTGATGGTTCCATCCTTGAGACTCCCGAGTCAAAGCAACTGGTCCAGGGTGTCTGAGAGTGCTTTAGCATTACCTCCTCAAGGCCGATAGACTCCATAGGAATCCAGGTGTTCCAGAGGGCTTCATATACATTTCCTGTTGTCACTTCGCAGAATAACACACACACACACTCCACCATGTGTTTGTGCTAAAAAAACTGGGTGTGCTTTATTAATGAGTGCAGCAATAGACAAATAAAAGGTTCCTTCCACGCAGGAGGAAGGTTTCCCCTTACACAGATTTGAAAATTATGATAGCAGTACTCCTTATATCTTTCTCTTTAAAGAAATACAGAGATCTGTCGTAGTTTTTTTTTAGATATGACTGAGTGCTATAAAACCATCTCTAGGCAAAAGTATTATTAATAACCAAATACAGCTTTTGCACTTTGTATGTATTACCCAGATTGATGAGAGGAGAAGGCTCTGCCTGAAGCCAAGAGCCCTCCCTCTCACAGAAAGCTGTTGAGCCATGGTTGTAGTTGCACTGGAGCCTGGCCACAACAGGAGGATTAGGAGGGAGCCAATCACAGAAGAGAAGACATTCCCATGCCCTCCAGAGAACTAATAGGAGCGCTCCTCCAGGAATCAGTCAGTCTTTATCTGCTTTAACGGGAAGTAGCCACCAAGTGACCCCCCATTTGAAGTATCTATGTGTAAAGGATGTTGGAGGCTGCCCACTGAAGTCAGCTCAATGAGGCAGTCGGTGACTGGCCACTCTGCCCTCCTGCTGACCCTTGTGGACCCCTGCTCATTGGATCTTAGATACACCTGTTGGGGGTTGCATTGTTGGGAGGCTGTACTTTGGAGGCTAGCTAAGCATTTTGGGGGTTAAGTGTGATGGTGGGCTTAGGGGCATTCTTTTTCTTTTTTCCATATCTACTTTATCCTCTGTGTGTCAGCTGGCTCCCTTCCATGAGTCCCGCCAGCCCTGTCACACCGGCGTCCACCAGGACTCACCTTGATGACACAGAGGTGCCCAGCTGGCCAGGTGTAGAGCCTGCAGAGGACCAGTGTCATCCTGCTAGGTGACACGATTTTCTGTTTTTGTGCCCTCCCCATTGCTGGGGTGTGACACATCAGCGTGCATGCATGGAGGCACACACACACTGTGGAATCCCACAGCACCCTCCCTTCCTTTGGCATCCCCATCTCATTCTGCCCTCAGGCCTCTACCTGGGAGCAGTCATTCAGCAGGACTGCCAAGCCACCCTCCCCAGGAGAGGCGAGCTGTCCTCTGGGCGCTCAATCCTCTCCCTCCCCAGCCAACCCCAGTGACCCACTCGCACTGCGAACACAGGTCACCGGCGTGGCAGGAGGTAAGGCATTGATGTCTCAGTGCTCCATGCCACTGGGCCAGCCTAGGGGCTTTCTTTTTAAACTGCTACTGAGTATTCGTGTGTTTCTGGATTTAAGGGATTGCCATTAAAACTGTCGCTAGGTACTAGTGTGTTTCAGGGTTCAGAGGCTTACTGTTAAACAGTTTGTTGGGTTATCTTAGTGTGTTTTGGGACTTGCTGTTAAATGACTGCTAGGTATTAGTGTGCTTCAGGGTTTAGGGGCTTGCGGTTACTGGGTGTTAGTGGGATAGCCCTACTGGGGTCTGGAACAGGAGGACAGAAAACATAACAAGAACAGGAAAAGAGGAAATGTGGGGAATGGTGCAATGCAGTGGTTGTGGGGTGGCAGACTACAGGGAGACCTTCTGGAGACTGTCGTGCTGCCCCATTTGTGTGTGGCTGTCTGGGAGGAGGGACAGGTCTCTAGGCTCCAGGCAGCGCTGGCTGAGAGTCAGGAGAACATTGTTAGACTTAAAGTTGCATTGGTGAGGAGTTGGAGGACCATTTGTCCCACCCAGGGATCACCTAACCAGACACCGCTACCTCAAAGGATGCCAGAACGGAGGTGCGGTTGGACTACAATGAGTTCAAGGAGGGTTGGGATGGTGGGATCTGGAAGGGTGGGAGGAGCAGGTCACAGACACAGTCCTCAACTGGTGCCACTAAGACATTCCTATGCCACTCTGACAGAGCGGGATTGCCAAGAAGGGGCACCAGAGATAGTGGACAGTGAGGATGTAGGGGTCTGTCTGAATGGAGTCCCTGGGGGGAAGGGGGACCCCAGAGAAGGACAAAGCAACTTCTGGTGGGGAACTCTCTTGTCAGGGGATAGAGTTGGGGGAAAGAAAGAGGGTAGAGAGGTAGGTAAAGTGTCTATGTGGTGCAAAGGCTCAGAGGGATTAGAAGTGTATCCAACAGATCATGAGGGCAACAGGAAGGAAGGGAAAGCTGGATGTCATTGTCCACCTGTGGATGAATGACCTAGCTTTGGACAGGATGGGGGGGCAGTGCAGGAGTAGTTTAGGGAGCTAGCGAAGGGTCTTAGGCAGGTAGCAAGCACTGTAGCCTTTATGGAAGTGCTGCCTGTCTGCAACAGGGGGAAGGAGAGGGAGCTGTGCACTATGGCCTTCAACTCATGGTTGAAGAAATGGTGCAGAGAGGAGGGGTATGGCTACATTGGGGACTTGGATTCCACCTCGAGGGATCAGAACTTATACCAGATAGATGGCCTGCATCCATCCAGGAAGGGAACAGTAGTCCTCAATGGATGGTTTAAATGTTACTTTGATAGACATTTAAACTAGCCAAGGGTGGAGGGAGAAGGCAATGGGAAGGCAGCAACTGCTCTCCCCCAGGCTATGATAAAGCTTAGAGAAATCCTGAGAGAAGTGATTCCCACCAGGATGCAAGACAATCAAGATAGCAAGGGATTAGCAAGGGGGGAAGAGGAGCAAGCAATATAAAAAGGTGAGGAAAGGGGAACAGCTAGAAAAAGAGGGAAGGGACAAGAAAAGGGTTAACAAAATCTGGACAGCCATGTGTGCCAGTGCTAGAAGTCTGGGAAATAAGATACCAGACCTGGAGACCTCCATGGTAAAGGAAGACCTGCATATTGTGACCATTACTGAATCATGCTGCACTGACAGCCATGACTAGGAAATGGTCATGCCTGGCTACACGATGTTTAGAAGACACAGGGCGGGATGGAAAGGAGGAGGAGAGTGGTGCTTTTGTTAAGGAAACCATAAAAGCGATGGAAGTAGAAAGAATTCAAAGGGGGGGGCAAGGTGTTCAACACAGGGGGATGACTTAGATAAAGAAATGTTAGAAGTTATCAGCAAAATGGCTAAGAAGGGGAGGTGCTGCTGATCGGGAACTTTATACTTTGCCAGATGTAGATTGGAGCCCCTCTGCTGCAGTATCAGCTAGAAGTAGAGACATTCTGGACTCCCTGCAGGGGGCATTCCTCAGGCAGCTACTCAGTGAACCCACCTGAGGTGGGGCAATACTGGACCTGGTGCTTACTAACAGGAACAGTGCTGCAGACATCAGAGAGGAAAGTCATCTGGGGACCAGTGACCATCGCACAGTGTGGTTTAATATGAGAACAGCAGCAGAATCCAACCACACAAAGCCTAGGGTCCTGGATTTCAGAAGGGCTGACTTTACAAAGATGGGGGAATACCTCCAACAGGACCTGGTGGGGGGAGATGTCCTGGGTGGGGTGGAGGACAAATGGGCCAGATTAGTCCGCAATTACCACTGTGTAGAATACTCCTACACTGTTTTTTGTTTTGGTTCTCTCTCTCTCTTATTTTGTGTGTCCTGTGTCTACATGTATTCCATATTGTCTGACCTTCCTGAGTTGGGGTCCTGTTACTGGTTAATGAATAATAGTTTCTTCTTTGGTCTCACTCCTACGTGGGTGTCTTATGTACAAAAGGAAGATTTTATATCCGACCTTTCTGCGTGGGGTCCTGCTAGTTACATGTACTATTTTCTAATGTTATGCTTTCTGTTAATTTCGCATCTTTGTATTCTGTACTCTCCCGGGTCGTGCTTGAAAATAGGCAGGTCTAATGCCTAACGCACTTACCTGGTCACCAAATGCTAATAAATAAATGAATAAATAAAAGAAGGCATAGTAAAGGCAACAAATGTGTAAGTCAAGCAAATAAGCAAAAGCAGAAGGAAGAGGAGACCTTTATGGTTCTCAAGAGAGATGGCAGAAAATGTAAGGGCCAAAAGAGTGGCATTCAGCAGGTATAAGGAGACCCAGAGAGAGGAGGATAGGAAAGTGTATCTGGGGAAATGGAGGGAGGCAGGCAAAGCAGTAAGGAGCACAATGGCGTAAACTGAGGAAAGAATAGCCTAGACAATATCGAAAGGGGACAAGACATTTTTCAGATATGTTAGCGAGAAAAGGAAGACAAAGGGAGGGATTGTACCATTAAAAAAGGGGGGGAGGATTATGGAGGAGGACCAAGAAAAGGCAAACATCTTAAACTATTTCTGCTCAGTGTTCGCAGTAGAAGGGGAAGGAGAGGGACCACAAATAGACACCAAAAGCTTTGAGGGGAGGGAACTGGACACCAGTCACTTTTCTGAGGAGAGGGTCATGAAAGCACTCACTAATCTGAGGGTGGACACAGGAATGGGGCCAGACAAGATGCATCCAAGAGTGTTGAAGGAACTCAAGGAGGTGCTGGATGCACCCCTGGTAGACTTATTTAGCAGTTCACTGGAGACCGCCGTGGTCCTGGAGGACTGGAGAAGAGTGGATGTAGTCCCCCTTTTACAAGAGTAGTAGCAAGAAGGAGGCAGGAAACTATAGGCCTGTCAGCCTGACTTCAGTGGTAGGGAAATTAATGGAAGCACTATTAAAACCCATTCTTACCAGTAGCGCTATATGGTGTCAGAACTATCCATTGCTTAACCTGACCCAAAGTGGACACACCAGATAGAATTTAAAGAAAACGATTGTGAAATACCTGGAATCCAATGGACTGCAGGTCCCAATGCTGTATGGTTTAACAAAGTGAAGATTGTGCTAAACAAATCTAATAGATTTTTTTGACTGGGTAACCAAGGTGTTAGATTAGGGACAGGGAGAGTGGTAGACATGGTGCACCTAGACTTCAGCAAGGCCTTTGACACCATTCAAGACAGGAGACTGGTAAACAAGTTGGGTAGCATAGCGGTAGGTAAGAAAAAATTACTCACCTTAGTAATGTTGTTTCTTCTAATGGAGTCTTGCTATATTATGACTAATGCAGTTTGTCCCACCATTAGAACTGCTCCGGAGGTGAAAGAGTTAACTTCCATGCAGAGTATGGAACTTAGAGCGCGAGCTCGGTTAGAAAAGCTCTGTCTGGGATATTTCAAACCGAAACTGTCAGATCTTTACGAGCAAAACTCACTAAGGCTCTGTGTGAAAGCTGTAACCTACACTAGACAACTGGCTACTAAAATATTAACCCATTTTCCTGGTCCCAACACCAAGACTCAAGTCAGAGGACCAGAAAAGATAAAGATAAAATAAAACACAACACCCAAACACCCAAAAGAAGGTGGAAAACATAAGGGGCATCAATAAGTGCCAACAGTGGACTGCCCACCCCATACCCAAAGTAGAAGTTCTGAGAGGGGCAGGTTGGGGAGGTCTATAATATAGAAGACTCCATTAGAAGAAACAACATTACTAAGGTGAGTAATTTTTCTTCAAACAACATGAAGTCTTGCTATATTATGACTAATACGACTACACAGCAGTACCTCCATGGAAGAGGACAGAACCTACTGGGAATAGGCTCTGAAGCAGCTGTGCCAAACCGAGCATCCTCCTGGCTTGGATATCCAGGGAGTAATGCTTGGTGAAAGTGTGTACTGTTTTCCAAGTAGCTGCTTGACATATCTCTAAGATAGGATGTCTCTGCAGCTAGAGACGCTAGCTGTACCTCTGGTAGAGTGAGCCCTCAGGCCTGAAGGGGAACCTACCCAGTTTTGATAGCAAAATTGGATACAAGAGACAATCCACCTGGCAATGGATCTCTTAGTGGCAGGTTTCCTTCCCAACCTCACCATAAGTGAGAAATAGTTGGAGGAGTCAAACCTGGACCCTTGGTACGCCTATGTAGTAACTTAGGGCCCTCTTAACATCTAAGCTGTGCAGCCTCTCTCACCAGAGGAGGAATGGTCAGTGAAGAACACTGGAAGTGAAATAGATTGGTTAAGTTGGAAATCTGAAACCACCTTAGGCAAAAACTTCCTGTTAGTCCTGAGGACTACCTTATCCCTGTGAAAGGAAATAAAGTCAGTCTCCACTGATGAAGCCTGTAACTCATTTATGCACCTGGCAGAAGTGATGGCTACTAGAAATACAGTTTTCCAAGTCAAGTACTTAAGCTCTGCCGAAGACAGAGGTTCAAAGGGGGGTTGCATCAGCTGAGCAATGCAAACATTAAGATCCCAGGCAGGGGCAGGGTCCCTGAATGGTGGATTGGTATGAAGCAATTCCCTAAAAAACTTGGAAAATACAGGGTGTGCAGAAAGAGAAGAGGGCTTCCCTGCTGAAATAAAAGCAGAGACAGCTGCCAAATGCACTTTCAGGGTAGCTGGTCTCAATCCCAAAGAATTAAGATGGACCATATAGTCCAAAACAGTGGGCAAATCAGCAGATTCAGGAAATATGCTTCCCAGAACACCATATGGAAAACCTTTTCCACTTGGAGTTATAGGTAGCCTAGTGAAGGCTTCTAGAAGCTTTCAGGATTTCGAGAACACCTTGAGAAAGTTGTAGATCAGCAACTCTAACTCCTCAAGAGCCAGGCCTTGAGGTTGAGGGATTTGAGATTCGGATACCAGACTCTCCCCTGGCACAGGTTAACAGATTGTGGTTCCTGGGGAGACACAGGGGAAGATGGACTGCTAAGGACAGAAGGAGTGGGTACCAGGGCTGCCTGGCCCAGTCTGGAGCAATCAGGATCATCTTGCAGGGCTGAGATCTGATTTTGATTAGCACCTTGAACAGGAGAGGGAAGGGGGAAGGCATAGAGAAACTTCCCTTCCCAATCGAGGAGAAAGGCATCCAGGGGGACTGAGCCCAACACTGGGGGCCTGCAACAAAAAAGTGGAAGTTGATGATTGTCTGGGGCTGCAAAAAGATCTATCTGAGGGGTGCCCCATCTGGCAGAAACTATCCCCAGTACTCGGGGATCCAGTGACCATTCGTGATGGCCCTGGGAAATCCTGCTGAGAGCATCTGCCAGGACATTGTCCTTGCCTGGGAGGTGAACTGCTATGAGGGAAGTGTTCAGGGAATAAGCCAGAGACCACAACTTCATCGCCTCAGTGCACAAGGCCGAAGACCGAGTGCCCCCTTGTTTGTTGATGTACCACATTGTAGTGGTGTTGTCTGTTCTGACCTGTACCACCTTGTTCTGAACAGATGCAGAAAAAACCTGAAGTGCTAGAAAAACAGCTCTGAGTTCCAACAGATTGATGTGGAGCAGAGATTCCTGAGGGGACCACAACCCCTGGGTGGAGAGGTCGCCCATGTGAGCTCCCCATCCCAAGAGGGACGCTTCTGTAGTAAGGGTCAAGGAGTGAGATAGAGGGATGAAGGGCACCCCTTGTCTCAGATTGCTCTGATCCTGCCACCACTGAAGGGCCTGGATCAGGGTTCAAGTCACTGGGATTAACTTGGATAGGGAATCTCTTCTTTGAGACCAGAAGGCTCTCAAATGGAACTGAATGTCCCTCATCTGAAATCTTGCTCCTTGCACTACAGCTGTGGAGCAGCCATGTGTCCTAGGAGCTGCAGGAAATGCCTTTTTGGTGAGACCTGCAGAGTGGAAGGACGAGGCCAGGGCCACCAGGGTCCTTACCCTTTCTAGGGGGGGAAGGAAGGCTCTGGCCTGCTTTGTATCCAGTTCTGCACCTATAAAGGTGAGTACCTGGAGAGGTTCCAGAACTGACTTTGGAAGATTGAGAAGAAAGCCCAGAGAGGTAAGCAGCTGCTGGGTAACTTGCAGGTGTGATTTGACCTGGTCTGGAGACTGACCCACAATGAGCCAGTCATCTAGGTAGGGAAAGATGGCAATCTTTTTTCTTCTTAAATGAGCAACTGCTACTGCCAGACATTTTGTGAATACCCTTGGGGCAGAGGTAAGGCCGAAGGGCATTGCTCTGAACTGATAATGGCCTGAGGGCAGTTCGAATCTGAGGTACTTTCGGTGGGAGCTTCTGATAAGAACATGGAAGTAGGCATCCTTGAGGTCCAGGAAGCTAGCCAGTCCCTGGCCTTAGGGAGGGTAAAATCATTCCCAGAGTCACCATTTTGAATTTTGGTTTTAAAAGGTGCTTGTTCAGATATCTTAGGTCCAGGATGAGCCGCCACTCTCCTGTCTTTTTTGGGGTAAGGAAGTACCTGGAGTACAGACCCTTGCCCTGGTGTAGGGGAGAAACCCTTTCTACAGCTCTGAGAGCCAGGAGGGCTGAGACTTCTGTTTCCAAGGCAAGAGTCTCTAGAGGGTTTGCAGGTGGAAAAGATCTGAGTCTCATCTTTGGAAATTTTTTGAAGCTGAGAACCAGACCCTGGCTTACTACTTCCAGGACCTACTTGTCTGATGTTAAAGACTCCCAGTCCTGGACGAAGTAAGCCAGCCTGCCCCCCTACAGGTAATGGAGAACCGGCCCTGGGCATCCCATCAGGGTGCCTGTTTGGCAGGGGCTTTAGGCTGAGGGGTGGGAGCAGGCCTGCTTGTACCCCGTCTGCCTCTCCCTCTGAAGAACCCCCTCTGAACATAAGCTGAAGAGGAGGCCTGGGTCTGGTAAAAAGGCCTGTAAAAAGGCCTGCCTCTACCCCTGGGGGGGCTGCCTTTGAGGAGTGGCTTGCCGTTCCTTGGCTTGTGCACTCCTATAAGTGGTTCTATATTCATCCATTTTCTTCATATAATTCTCTGTCTGCTCCCCAAACAGAGAATTTTCCACCACAGGAAAATCCATAGCCTTAGCCTGGGTATCCTGTGACAAAGTAGTATACCTGAGCCAAGCCAATCTACGAAAAGCCACAGATGTAGCCATGACTCTAGAGGATACATCATTAGAATCCACTGCAGCATGGAATTGCACCTTAGATGTCTCAATACCATCAGCAGCCACCTGCTCCAGCTACTTGGCAAGCTGGCCAGGGGGCCTGTTTGGCTAAAGCCATGACAGTATCCCATCTAGATTTTTGGTATCTCGCAACATAAGCCATATAGTTTGCTTGTCTGAGTCCCAAGGACGCTGCCATGCATTGTTTTTCAGCCATGGCATCAATCTTCCTGGAGTCCTTGTCAGGAGGATGTGAAGCCAGGGGGAATATTAGCTTTATCACAGGCTGCAGCCTGAACTACCCTAACATGGCTGCATTGGAAAGAAATTCTGTATCAGGACCTGACAAAGTGTACCTACTGTCCATCTTTTTATCCACAGGAGGCACAGAATTAGGAGCTTTTAAAATTTTTATTGTTTGTTTCCTAAAAGATTTATGTAAAGGAAGAGACAATCTCCTGGACTCTGGGATATCCATCATCTCTACAAAGTCAGGCTCCTCTTGCTCATCCACAGCCTCCTCCAAAGGAAGCTGGAGGTTTCAGCAACTTTTTATAAAACAGAAAATGAGAAGGGACTCAGCAAGCCTAGGGGAGATTCTCCTAAAGGTCTGTCTGGGAGATGTCCGGTTCAATGGGCACATCCAGACTTTCAAAGTCACATTCACACTGTTCATAATCATCCTCCCTCCTCTGGTTCATAAAACCTCTATATCATATTCTTGAACCGGTGGAACCGGCCAAACCGGCCTTTTGCCAGATAGTGGCGGTTTGGACGGAACCGGGGAAAGTGACTGGACAATTTGTATTGCCCTGGCTATCTCTGCAGCAGTTGGAGGAGGGATTTTTGACTCCACACCTGCTGACTTTCTAGTTCTCTTTGCTGGAACTGGCTCCTCAGAGTCAGCTTTACGTTTGCCCGAGGAAGTCTGGCCCTGGTCAGAGGGCACTCCCTCCGGTTCGGTTGGCACCGAACCGGCTGGCCATCCGGTCAGCGACTTTTAGCTCTCTCGTTCCTGAACCTACCAACTCTGTTATCTAGAGTAGCTGCAGGAAATTCTTGCAAATCTGGCAGTCTGCATTGAGGTGGTCAAACCCCAGACAATAAACACATGTGGTGTGTGGGTCAGCCTTGGCAAAGGCTTCCCCACAGACACTACAGTGTTGAAACCAATGGGCAGTTTTCTTTTGGGTTTCTCAGACATAATGCAGCTAGCCAAAACTTGCCCTTTTTGGCAGTGCCAGGCAAGACACCCTTATCGATTCCCAACCGTGTCACCGGGTCGTGGAAAACACGTAATGAATCCGCTTTTTAGAACCGATAAGAACCAGGAACCGCATTCTAAAAAGCCTTAAACGCTTCAGAATGAAGTTTCAACACAATCTGATCGGTTCAAACGAACTGATAAACATTTACAAGTTCCACACAGAAAACCTATCTATTACTTACAATACCATAGACAGAGTTTGAACCTATCGCTTTATACAAAAATAATGATAATCGCGGTTGAATTTAACCAAGAAAAACTCTTAAATCGAGAAAATGAACCGAGCAGCAGGAGGAATCTCCGGAGCGACTGTTCAGTGAGGCGGAGTAAAGAATCTGACAGTTTCGGTTTGAAATATCCAAGACAGAGCTTTTCTAACCGAGCTCGCGCTCTAAGTTCCATGCTCTGCATGGAAGTTAACTCTTTCACCTCCGGAGCAGTTCTAATGGTGGGACAAACTGCATTAGTCATAATATAGCAAGACTTCATGTTGTTTGAATAAGGTGGTAACCTGGGTAAGAAACTGGTTAGGAGATAGGAGGCAGAGGGGTGGTGGTAAATGGAGTTCACACTGAGGAGGGGAGAGTGACCAGTGGGGTACCTCAGGGTCAGTACTGGGGTTGGTCCTCTTTAATGTTTTTGTTAGCAACATAGTGGAGGAATTGGAAGGCAAGGTCATCCTCATCACAGATGACATCAAGATCTGCAACAGAGTGGACACTCCGGGGTGGAGGGGTGGCAAAGGATGGTAAGAGATTTAAAATGACTGGAGAAGTGGTCAATAGTTTGGCAGCTAAAGTTTAATGCAAAAAAGTGCAAAATAAATCACTTAGAAACATAGAAGTTGATGGCAGATAAGGGAACTCTAGCCCACCGCATCTGCCCTATTTTGTAGCTATTGTGACCCAGTGAATCCCAGATTAAGCTGCTGGTCACTCTCTTAGTGTTTTCAGGCTTCCTATGTGCCTATCCCATGCTGTCTTGAAGCCTGTAACCATTTTTGCCCCCACCACTTTGGCCGGCATACTGTTCCATTTATCTACCACCCTCTCTGTTTAAAAGTACTTCCTCACATTTCTTCTGAGTCTCATTTATTACAGTGATCAGGGCTGGGGGGGGCCCTACACTATAGAAATGGGGATCAGGTTTATTTTTATTTATTACAGTGATCGGGAGGGGGGGTCCTACACTATGGAAACAGGGATTGGGTTTTTTTTTTTTTCCATGTTATACAGTGATCGGAGCTTGGGGGGGGGGGCTGGCCTGGTGCATTCCACTAAGTGTAGCCATGCAAATTAGCCCAACTGGGCATGCAAATGGCCCCTTTGTGCCATGCATGCCCAATGGGCTCATCTGCATGTTTGGGCTGAATATCACCCATGGGAACTGCGGCGCATACTGGTATGCACCACACATTCCACTATGGTCGGTCTTCAGCCCTTCACCCTGGATGGCAGCTGCTTGCTGTGTGCCATGCATCCAGGGTCCAATATTCAAACAGATTGCGCAATCACGCCATCTGTTTAAATATGGCTCCAGAGCCGGGTGGCGCATATTTATTTTTATGGGGCACATCTGTCTGCGCTTGCATCTGGCTGGCTCTGAATATGGGGGCCTTAGTGGGGTTTTTTTACTTTCTTTTTTTCACAAGAAGGAATCTTTTTTCGTGAGTATAAAACAATCTCATGGAAAAGATTCCTTCATGTGAAAAAAGAATTTGGACTCGGTTGTTTTTCATATTCTTTTTTCATAGCAAAAATGTGGTTGATAACCCCAAGAACCCAGGCCTGATCTGGCAAGACTCAGGACAGCCAAAACCGTAATGTTTTTCCGTTTGCTGCTTGCAGAGTGGGGTGGGTTGTTAGGGTTGGAAACCCTAACACTACATTTCCCTACTTTTGTCGGTTTAGTCTGAACCCTAACTGGAGCATTAACACTGTTTTTTGCAAAGAAAATATAAATATATATGTTTTGGACTCCCTGATAATTTACTAGGTACCTGGCTGAATTGACGTACTGTAGGCCCGTAGAATTTATTTATTTATTTAGATTTCAGATTAACACCTTTGAGCCAGAGGCTCTTTTACAAAGGTTTCATGTCACACTGCATAGATAGGAAAGACAAAAACTGGTCACATTAGCAAGGTAAAGGATAACTTAATATACAATATGAATGAGACATAAGAGTTAAGGCAGATACTAAGGCAAAACTAGAATAAGATTACAAAAAGTAGAGCACAGAGACACAATTATACATTGATAATGCAGCCAGAATAAGCCTTGTTAACAAGAAAAAAAAAACATTGCCTAATAGCGTAGATTGATTATACTGGCAGCCAAGCAGTAACGTGGAAGGATGAGAAAGGTTAGGGAGTGGAAGGGATGGGTAGGAGAGGGAGGAAGTAGCGAGGAAGGAAGAGGAGGTGGTACCAGGGTTGAAGAGTCGGGGGGGGTGGACATAGGTCAGGAGACACTGTGGGACATTAGCTGAGCGGATGGGGTGAGTGGGGAGAAGGGGAGATGACAGCTGGCATGAAAGCGGGGGTAGGGACGGAGCAAGGAAGGGATGGGGAAAGGTGATTAGGTGAGAGGAAAAAGAGAGGGGGGATTGGGGTGGGGAGATCATAGAAAGAGTTGTAGGCAAGAAATGGGGAGTGGCCTTCACAGGATTTTTAAGAGAAACAGTTGGCCCGAGTCACAGGGAGCTGACGAAGTTTGTGTCTGAATGGGCCAAGAGTGGCTAAATTGGTGACTTCACAGCCCAGCGAGTTAAACAACTTAGGGGCTCTGCCTGCAAACAACTGCTGGCCTTGTGAAGTGCGACAGCGGGGGACTAGTAGAGTGGAGTTATCAGAGCTTCTGGTATGGCACGTGCTGCAGGCTGGACTGAGGAGATTCTGTACCCCAGGGCGCATAAGACCAAGAGAGACCTTTTTACTACTAGGCATGTTTGGTATGTGATTTTTCCCTGCAGTTGTAGCCAGTTTGCCTGCTCATAGAGGTCACAGGTGTGTGTGCGGTGGGCAGCTCCAGTAAGCAGTCGGCAAGCCTTGTTCAGGGCAATAGAGATACGCTGTAAAACAGAGTCAGTGGCAGCTCCATAGACAACAAGCCCATAGTCTATAGTGCAGCTGGTTGACCTATGGTGATGCACTTTAAATTAAGAAACATAGAAACATAGAAGTTGACGGCAGATAAGAACCGCAAGACCCATTCAGTCTGCCCATTTTTTCTACCTTATGAATGTGCCATAGGTCTTTACTCTGTCAAAGGCTTATTTATTCATACTCATCTGTATTGCTCCCTTATGCCTATCCCATGCCTGTTTGAAGCCCTGCACTCTATTCATATCCACCTTTTCCTGAGGTAGGCCGTTCCATGCATCCACCACCCTTTCTGTGAAAAAGAACTTCCTCACATTACCCCTTAATCAACCTCCCTCTAATCTCATGCTGTGTCCTTTTATCCTGCTATTTTTTCTTATATTGAAACGTTAGACTCTTTCTCCTTGTAAATTAACCAATTTTAACTGCTCCATATAAACCGCCAAACCCAAAGGCCACACAGTTGCTAACATGGCAGAGCACAAACCTCGGCCCTGAGATATTTGTAATTTACTGGCCCAGTGGTCAAATGCAGTGAAACTTTTCCCAACTATGGTACACTTCTCCTGTAGCAGCGACAAGCTGTGATCATACTCATGGATCTAGCAACTAATGGATCCCCCCCTCATGATGTCTGGGACCCAGCTCTCAGTGATCTCGTGCAATCAGTCAGGCTGTTTCTCTCGGCTCCTGCTTCTACTCACTCTGTGGTGTCTGCAACTGTGATGCAATTTGTAAGTTCAGCTGTCCTTCATTGATCTGGCTTCTGTGTGTCCACACCAATCTATATGTCTAGGCCTCTGTAATCTCAGGGTGGTAGCAGCCTGACACCGGGCTGTGGTGCCTACTAGCAGACCATGCTGTAGTCTTGGGCCACAGCTCCTTCTCACTCCCTCTTTCTGTCTCTGTGCTGGCAATGCACAACATTGACAGATATGCTGGCTATCAGGAAAATGTCTCCTTTTTCTCTTCACCAAGAAGCCAACTCTCATTCACAGTTTGTGACTCTGTAGATGTCGAGTATGTTGCAGCTCAGCTTGAGTCATCTCGAACAGCAGTTACACTCAAACAGGATCTCCAACAGATATGACTGAGAGTCGGTCAGCTCCTGCTTTTCTCTGAGCAGAATCCATGTCCCACTTGTCCACAGGATTTTCAATCATACCATGCAGTCTTGGAGGTCTGATCCATGGTAGGAAAGTGGCTGGTGAAAGGGTACCTGAATTAATTAGGTTCTCCTGTGTCCCATGAACCTGTGTGGTTCCTTTTTCAAGCCCTATAACCCAAACATTTGCTGGTACAAACCCTGACCCCTATTGCCATGGAGAAGGGCTCAGAGTGCACAAAGATGGTGATGTTCTGGCTTCTATGGGGCACTGACCCCAAAAGTTCTCATTTTCAAAGTTGTTCCTGCCCTTAAACACTATTTGTGCCCCAGTTTGTGTAGCACAATCATGCTTAGCATTAGCAGTCTGGTGCCGTCAAGGTGTTGACTGGCATTTGAACTGGACTAGCATGAACACTGATATACTCACTCCACTGGTGGTGACCCCTTGCCTTTGATGTGTGGCATGAGGACTGCACGAGTTCCAAGAAAAGCCCAGGGAAAAAAAAAAGACAGTACACTTTGAAAGGATGGTGTGCTCTGGCCACACATGGTGTGTGCCCTTATAAGGATAAGCCTTTTTTTTGTGTACACTCTGTTTCTACTCTGGGGACCAGGCATCAATCAGGAGTGCCCTCTCAGCCACTACCTCTACTCCCAGCCTGAAACCTCTGTGTCACCAGGAGACATGTTGCTGAGCATCCCCTCTGGACTCACGGTCCCATCCAGCCCACCCTCCCCGGGGAGAGCCCACCTCACCTACCTGGTGACCTATCTGAAATTAGAGGGATGGGCCAGGTCTGGGTTGAGAGGCTAGGGAGAGCCAGTGGTTGGCTGGTCCAGCAACGGGATGTGGGCCCAGGCTCCCGGCACCTCCATTGCCTCCCTCAGTCCGCCAGGTAGTTTCCTTGTTGTGTTTCTCCCTCAGGATACAGCATGCAATGGCTCCTGTGCGACTTCCCACCACGCCTCTTGCCACTGGAGCCTGCCATCGTCCCACCTCCTTCAACATCCCGTGCGCTTGAGCTGCCTCTGGTCTCCACCAGAGGCCGCTACAGCACCAGGAACCCCCTACAACCCACCCCGGGAGAGGAGAGCAGTCCTCTGGATGCTCAATCCTCTCCCTTCCCTGCTGACCCCCCGATAGCGCAGGTCCATTCCTGTACCTGGGTCACGGTGTGGCACGAGTTGTAGCATTCAGCGCCTAAACCCTCAGCGTCACCGGGCCGGGCTAGGATAAGCCATTTTAATAGATAATTAAAGTATTATGAGATAAAGCAAATACATGAACGAATGAACACAGCATATTTAATGGACCAGACAAAATGGCCAATTGGCCATGCAACACCCATATCCTTATGTGCATGGAGATAAAACTGAAGATACTGAAGTACTGCATAGGTGTTTCACCCCATTATGTGCATGGCTGCATGACTAACACCGTTAACCAATATTTGCCTAAGTACAGCATACCTTTCATCCTGGGGTACCTATGAACTCTATTCTGAAGGGGGAACTAAGTGTAACATACACCCCTCTGTGCACAACATGTAGAGGGAGATCAGTGGGGGCACTAGGGACACTGTGAGTCTCAGAACCAGCTTCTGATGCCTTGTAGAGCATCTGGTCTAATTCCATTAAACCGTAACTCACAGGTAATGTCCAGTCTTCTAATATACTCATTTGATATACTTACACAGTACTATACTTGTGTCCTACACTCTGCTGCTACTGCCTCTTTGTTTGTTACGTTTTATTTATTAGCTTTTCATATAGAACAGATGCACCATACATTCCATCCTGGAAACAACAACAGAAGCATTAATCAGAAAGGAAAAAAATATTTCCATTGTTACACAGGATTTACAGTATTTCCAGGTTTTTGCTAAACTAGAAAGGGAACCCCATAATATAAGTAAAGTCCAAATACTAGAAGTCCATAATTCTATGTAGCTGTAGCCCAAGAGCAGGTGGAATAATTATGAAACAAAGTCCATAAAGTTTGTAATAATAGCTTCGCTCTATGAGCATGGAGTTCACCTAAATACCTAAAGTTATAACCTACAGCCGGCCCAGTGGCGTGGAGGGCTGAAGCATCCATGTCTTACCTCCTGCCACACTGGTGACCTGTGTTCGGTGGCGATTGCAAGTTACCGGGGGTCAGTTGGGGAGAGAGAGGATCAAGCATCCAGAGGACTACTCTCCTCTCTCGGGGAGGGAGGCTTGGATTTCCCGCTGAATGACTGCCCCCAGGTGAACGCCTGAGGGTAGTGCAGGACTGAGGGCACCCAAGAAGGGAGGGTGTTGCGGGACATCTGCAGCATAGGTGCGCCTCCATGTGCGTATGCTGAAGTTCGCACCCCAACAATGGGGAAAACGGAGGTCTGGTAGGCTACATGATGCCCTGAACAGGCAGACCGGAACCCTCGCAGAGTGAGCCAAAGCCTGCCTGTCAGCCCCCATGGGAGAAAAAGCTCTATAGAAAAAAAGGTTATAATCTACAAGGGGAGAAATAACTAACCCCACAAACAACATGGGAGCACAAGAAAAATACAGTATACATCTTCAGAAGCCGAGAGTGTTTCTAAAGTATTGGAAGAACACAGTTACATTCCCCACCATCCCAAAGATCACCCTGCTGTAAATGCCGTCAGCTGTAAATATAGTGGATAATGAATACCTTCCTATCGGTAACAAGTGTATTGAATCATCGAGAGGTTGCCATGGCGACCTTATGAACCTCGAGGGCGCAGCTCGAGAGGTTTGGTCGCTACTGGCAACCTCGAGATGATCCTACACGCTTGTTATTGACAGGGAAGTTATTCATTGTCTAACAGTGTATGATGCTCTAACAGCAGTGCTTGGGAAGGGGAGATTCAGTGGGGATAACCTCAACCTGAAACTAATCTCTCTCTCACTCGAAGAAATCCTGTCCCCTCTCACCCATATCCTTAACCTCTCGCTCCGTCTTGCAGTATTCCCCCAAAAATGAAAAGCTGCAGTAGTCACCCCTGTGTACAAGAGTGGGGATCGTGCCCTTCCCAGAAAATATAGACCCATCTCTATACTACTACCACTCTCGAAGGCCCTTGAACGAATCATTGCTGACCAACTTTATCTGGACAAGCACATGCTCCTATGTGCAGAGCAACATGGCTTTAGGGCTGGGCATAGCACCACTACAGCCCTCCTGGAATACAAAGGCTTCATCCACAAATTCCTCAATCTTGGCCAGCTAGTCAGAGCTATCTATACTGACCTAATAAAGGCATTTGACATGGTCAACCATGCTCTCTTAATTGACCAACTCACTGCCATAGGCCTTGCCCCTGAGGCAGCTGCATGGTTCCATAGCTACCTACACTGCCGTTCACAGCAAGTCAGGATAGACACCTTTCTCTCTGACACCAAGCCCGTGTGCTCATGTGTTCCACAGGGGTCAATACTGGGCCCCCTCCTCTTTAGCCTATTTCTGAATTGCCTCCCCCTAGCCAGTCAGTGCCGTATCCTCCTCTACACTGATGATGCGGTTATCTTTTCTAATGGCTCTGACCCCACTGCTCTCGTGCAAGAGTTACAACGTGACTTCACCAGCATTGAGACTGGGTTCAAAAATCATAAATTGATAATTAACTACAAAAAAAACCAAAACCATGTTGTTCACCAGGCTTAAGAACAAGCACAAAAACTACCCTCTATCAATATGTGATAGGGGTGGTGTTCCTCTTGAATGTGTTCATCACTTCAGATATCTCGGAATCATTCTTGACAGCTCGCTCTCCTATGCCCTCCACATAGACATCACAGCTAAAGCAATCAACAAATGCTTAGGGCTACTTTATCACCGTAGGCAGAGCCTGACCCCTGAAGCCCTCAGCATAGTGGTCCACAGTTCAGTGGGTTCCCTAGTGGACTACGGACTGCCGATATATGGCTGTGCTACAGATATTGCCCTCCAACATATAAAAACTGCCCTTAACAATGCCTGCAGGCTCACCTTAGGGGCACACCGACTAACCCACACCTGTGATCTCTATGCAAAGTCTCATTGGCCAACGCTCTTTGGTCGCTTAAAATATCAATCCTGCCAGCCCGGTGGCACTGAGGGTTGAAGTGCTGGATGCTACACCTTGCACCATGCCGGCGACCCGGGTTCAGAAGTGAGCACGGGTCAACAGGGGCTGGCAGGGAAGGAGAGGGATTGAGCGTCCAATGGACTGCTCTCCCTCTCCGGGGGGGGGGTTCACAACGGTTGGCGTCCGACTGCCCCCTGGCAGTGGCTTGGGGTTGGGGACACATGCCATACAAGGGGTAGATTCAGGGGCAGGTGCCTGGATGAGGCGCATGCAGACGCGTGCGTGCTTATGCCCACTAGCGTCATTGCATGCCGCTGACTCAGGGGGAAACAGTACAGGGGAAAATGGTGGCACCCAACGTAGCTTGATGGCCATCCACGAATTCGCCGGGTGCTGGCATCTGAACTGGATCCACTGGGTGGGGAGTTAGGGGGCCCCCTGCCACCCCACTGTGGGAGGGTAAGCCACAGGGGTTACTGGGTGCCAGTAGTACCGATAGAGACAGACTGCGGACGGATCCCTATAGGTAGGGCTGTGAGGCTATGGGGAAGCATCTGGGTGGCCACAGGAGAATAAATAAAAATATGTATCAATCCTGCCTCCTGGCCAAAAAGATCTGCCTTGGTCAGCTCCCGCCTGGGGTCCAACAACTCCTAGTTCCCAGCACTAATGCCAGGCCAACCCGAAATTTGGAACTGCAATCCTTCCTGACTCCAAAATGTCAGACATCTCAAGGACAAAGGTCCTTTGCCTATCGGGCACTGTTGTAGTTCAACTCCCTCCATGAGAACATCATTAGCCTGCCCACTCTGTGGACCTTCAAAAAGAACCTAAAGAACCATTTAATACAGGAATCTCAATGTGTCTGCCATCGCTAGCACCTAGCAAAGGCATCTCCTACCATCTACCCTTCTGCCAAGCAGATCTCTCTCTCTCTATCTCTCTCTCTCTCTCTCAGACACCCTGCACTTGGAGCTCAACCCCCACCCCGTCTCTCCAGCACTTCTATGCACTAACCCCCTCGTTTTGCTGACAACTAACAGGCTACCTGTTGGGCACAGTTATTTAGTCTGTTCCTGCATGTATCTGACTGTCTTAACTTATTCCAGTTTTAGCTTTCGCTGTATTTTTTGCATTCCTTTGTTTAAAGACCAAATGTACCTAAATGTTCTCATTCTAATTCTGTTGCCTTGTATGTCTCAGTCCTCTGTATTTTTTATTTTATTTAGTTTTTGTTGACCGGGTAAGTGCACTAGACAAATCCTGCCTATTTTCAGGCACGACCCAGGGGAAGGGGATACAGATGAATGCCAACTGACCTTGAACCAGATTAAGCTGTTGGTGGTATTTTTAGTGAATGAGGGAAATTTTGCCAGAACACCATGGAAATTCCCCTACTCTTTTCAATAAGTGCCATGAGATCTTTAACATCCACCTGAACTACCACCAATCTAGGCAGATGGGACCTTGGTTTAACGTCTCATCCGAAAGACGGCACCTCAGAAGTGCAGCACCCCTCTCATGCTGCACTACAGTGTCAGTACTGGGATATTAACCCAAGTGCCAGATGTGGGAACTGAACCCACAGCCCTCTGATCTCCCGTCCTCAGAGGCGAGTGTGCTACCTACTGAGCCACTGACACTGGTGGTGTATAATCACCTACTTGTTCAGAATGTACTAACGTGGAACCTATGTAAAGAGCTCTGAGCTCAAATGGTTAATCCGAGATCATAAATAAATAAATACATAAACAGCACTAAAACATACATTAGTAAGCACACAGAGACAAAATAAAGTGCCAGTAAAACTTTTTTTGCTTACGGTACCACCAGTGAACAGCAAGCAGTACACGAGGAGTCATGGATTTAAGAAAGTTGATTACTGCTGGCCCGGTGGTGCTGAGGGCTGAGGTACTGGGTGTCTTACCTCACACTATGCTGGAGACCTGGGTTTGGGAATGACCTCGGGTCACCAGGGAGCCAGCATGGAGGGGAAGGTCAGAGCGGGATTGTGCTGTGGTAGGCAACTCTCCCCTCCCAGGGGTGGATTTGTCCCTCCTCCCGTGATTCACGCTCCCACTGGGTGGGGTCTAGTGGGAGCGTGAAGTTGAGAGGAGTGGTGGCAGTAATGTCAAGGAGAGGTGGAAGGGACTGAGCTGCTGCCCAGTGTCCACCTCCACGCATGTGCACGTGTGTCTGCCGGGAGCCAGGATGGGGTAAAAAAAAAAGGGAGAAAATCAAAAATGTATATAGCAAAAAAAAAATTGATTACTGACAAAACAGCTACTAAATTTTAAAATAGAAACAACAGCTTGTGGCAGTTAAAATATAGAGGATAATGTATGGTCCTCCATCAGTAACCAGTCAGTTAACTGTCGAGAGGTTGCCAGGACGACCGTGTAAACCTTGAGAGTGAAGCTCGAGAGGTTTACGTCACCATGGCAACCTCGAGACGGTTAACAGTGACCGGTTGCCAATAGAGGGACCATACATTATTTTTTATAGTGTATGCTCCCACCTAAAAAGTAAAACGGCTGCTTACTTTTTGAAAATTTGTCACCGCCGTGGCCGTTCAGTCCTTCCCTAACTGCTGCGTTCATCCATCGGTTCCCCATTGAAAAAAAAGCACACACATGTGCTGACCAATCACTGTTGTTAACCTATCGATGTGACGTAGCATCGATAGGTTAACAACATTTCTACGTCACATCGATAGGTTAACAACCTTAGGAAATGATGATTTCCTAAGGTTAACAGCGTTCTACCATACATTATAAATAAATAATGTCCGTAATTTTGATTAAGCCCATCAGGAAGAGCAACTGTCTGTTCAGTACTCTTGCGATCTTCATCCTGCGTGCCTTGAGAAAAAAAGTTAAGTCAATGGTTAAAGGGTAGAGCTTAGCATATTCGCGATGTTCAAAACGGATAGAATTACCTTAGTCAGAGTCTGCATCTTCTGGGTTTCTTCTTTTCCTTGTATCTGACAGGTAGTTAGAAATATTCACTGTGAAATCCTGTTGGAAGACGTAGTTCTCGCCAAACAAGATGAAATTGGACTTTTCAGGCAAGAGGTTTGGCAGGATTACTTTAGGGGACATTACAGGATGGGATATCATGCAGATCAGTTGTTTTTTTTTTAATGTTCTTTGGTTCTGTTCATGAATACATTTTTCTCGATTGGACAAAACATTTGAGAACACAGCGGCTGCCATAATATCTGCATTTGCTGTTGCTAATTAGTATGACCACGTAGGTAACTGACTAGGGGACAACTGACAGCTTCTGTTTCAGCACAGATTAATATAGAGCAAAGCACGAGGAGCAGTTCTGTGTTGATATGCTGCAGTAGCTATATAGCTACTGCAGCATAACAATGAAATTGATGTGCCTGATGCAGTATTTTTTTTTTAACTTGCTGTTTTTTCCCTCTCTGGTCCCCAAGCACTGCACCTTCGGGAGACGCCTGTGGTGTCCGCCCCTGCTTCCTTCACCTTATCTGGAGCTCTGCTGAACCCCCATGTAGCCGTGAATCTGCCCTCCAGGTAGGGATGAGGTGGGGCCCATATAGTCCAAACGTCTGTGTCTGCACTGGGTCAGCTGCAGGACAGGCAGGTGGGAGCTTCGGGGTCTGCACTGGACACTCCATCTACCCAGTGCCTGGAGACCTATTTTTTCCTTTTTTCCTGGCATGAAATGCACCTTGACATCAAGGTGTCACCACTGACATCCACCACGCTCGTTTCCCAGCAACTCGTCTGGATGCTTGCCATACCCCAGACCTCCGCCTGGGGTCGGTGAAGCACCGAGCCATAACACCCTCCCTCCCTCCCGGAGAAGACAAGTGGTCCCAAGTATGCTCAGCCTCCTCCCCGGAAGCCCTCCAACTCCCCGGGCTCGTTCCTGAACCCAGGTTGTCGGCATCGCAAATGGTAGTGCTACCACTGTGCTGGTGGGCCGGCACCTGATGCAGTATAACAACGCTGGGAGAATGATGGATTTCTATGTATAATAATGTTCCATCATACACTATATATATGGTTAAGCTGATGTAGTGAAATTGAGCTGGATCTATTAAATGTCTCTAATGCCCTAAAAAAGATTAATTCCCTTTCAAATTTAGAGCGCCACAATTCCACCAGAAAAAGTGATATTCAGAAAGGATTAATAAACATGGCACAGATAAAAGTATGTAGTACAATAGAAAAACCTGAAGCAGTCATGACTGCTTAGAAGTTAACCATCTTAAGTCCCAAAAAGCTATTTCAGGTTTCATCTGTCAAGCCATCCTGGGATGGCTGTGCTCGGTTTCCAGACTGCTGCACCTCCAAACATGCAACCCACATCCCAGCATCAGTTGGGTCTGTAAAAATGTACACTTTATCTTGATGGACAAGTCGCAACTTTGCTGGGAACAAAATGGCATGAGTCACCTCGAGTTCATGGAGTTTTGCCCTCACTTCATCAAATTTTTTCCATTGATGCTGAGTGGCATAATAGATATCGCAGAACAAGTGCACAGTATGCCCCTGCACACTTAAAAGGCCCAATTATTTCACCAAGTGCAAAATACAATCTCTGGTGCCCATACTGTCCACTACCACCATCAGGATTCGAGGAGCCCCCCCCCGAGACTCGTCCATGCAGCTAAACCCGGTACGCCTTCACAAACCACCAGTCTAAGAAATTTCCATGGCCAACAAATTGCTTCAGGAGCCAGTCCTTAAAGAACAGCAACAATCAGGTGAATATTGGAGCTCTGAACCTGGTTCTTCAGCAGTTCCAGTCTGTTGTTGATGTGCTGGGGCTCCTTCACCTGCCCCGCCATTATGGCATTGCATTTATCCACTTGCTGTTAAGGTCACAAAATTTGTAGTTGATCCACAGAGGATTCCTCCAAAGTGATCTGCCCAGTAAGGCCGTCCAACTTAGAATTCATAGCAATCACAGAAGAAATTAGAGTTTTAAGTTTATGGCCCAACAATTGCAGAGTTTCTTCCCCCACATTCTGCCCAGTCGACCTCATGCCCGGCCCTCCTGGCAGCATTGGGCCATGATCTTTCTTTTTTGGGCTGCCCATCTCACCCCTGAGATGTTCCACTACACATCTGTATCCTTTTTACCAATTTTCAAAGGGTTTAAATGGTAAAATAATCACTTTTTAAAAATATGAAGATGCAGAGCTGCATTTCTTGTGTGTGTGCAGCTCGGGCTCCACAGCATCCCCCACACTGCTACTGCTTTATTACAATTCACTGTGCACCTTATAGTATTATTTTCTCTGTACGGTAATGTAATTACTATGCACTTTATGTATTGCTGTAGTGACAATTATTATTTTTTTATTTTCCTTTTTATCCCACCTTACTGCCCCCTTGATCCACTCCTTCAGACCTCTGATCAATCCTACAGGTCCCTGCCACAGAATCTGCCCCTAGAGTGTCAGGCATGCTCCTTTATCCCTCCTATCTTCTCCTGCTCCTTGGAGTGTCTGCACAACTGGGTCTGTCCTGCGGGTTGGCGATCCTGAGCTGGATCGGTCATCATCTTGGCCTGGGGGGGTCTGTTTTTTCTCCCCTCAGTCCCTTCTACCCTCTGAGGATGTCAGCATGTAGGACTGATGTCCAGTCGTATGGCATGCTGTTGAATGTCACTGACAAATGCCCACAACGTCCTCCCCGGCCCGACTATCAAAGAGCCGCCTATGCACCAGTGCCCGTGCGCCCACCAGCACCAGTGCGTCGGGTGTGCAAGACACCCCAGGATCCCACCCTGGAGGAGGAGAGCATCTGTTGGGATGCTTAGTTCTCCTTCCCCCATGAGCCCCGGTGACCCAAGTCCATTTCTGAACCCGGGTTGCCGGCGTGGTGCGAGGTGTGGCATCCAGTGCCTCAACCCTCAGTGCCACCGGGCCAGCCCTGTACTGTATTGATGATTTTATGTGCTGTTATTCCCTACTTCCCCTTCCCTCAAGACACATCTGGAAATGAGCTGTTACCAGCTCAGTATGCTCTTCCTAGTAAAACTTAAAAAAAATAGATCAATACCACTTCTTCCTCTTTATCTGAGGTCTCCCCCTCATTGCTTGATTTTCCACTGGCTCTATCCCATCCTTCAAATCCCTGGACTCTTCTCTGTTGTCCAAAATGGGGGTGGGGAGTATCTTCAGGCACAAACAGTTCTGCATTTGGATCCACAGGGGTCCCACCCAGGCAGATATCTTTTTCAGCCCACAAAATTGTATTAGACTGGGTATGACTACAGTTGAACAGTACCAGATCAACTCAGTGTCCTCACCTGAGGAATCACCATCTACCTTTTTCAGGGCAGATTTAGGTACAACAGCATACTGTCTTTTGTGACTCACAGCCCAGGTTTCCCATCATTTGGGCATCTCAGGCTCAAGATTTTTGGGGGTGAACATCTGTCTACTCAATCAGCAACAAATGGTCTGGCTCTTGTTCCACTCCTACTTGGCTTAAAGGGAAAGCCCCTTCAACCAATTTTCTCTATACCTATTTAGTTTGTAGGCATGAACAATGACTCCCTCTCTTGAATCCCCCTAATTTCATCCTTAATTAAATATAAACGAGACTGCTTCACTCTGTTTTGCCCCGGTGTGAAAATCTGTTTGTCTTCATTGCAAGGGTCATGACCAGACTCATGTCAGACATCCTGGAATTTTATAATGTTTTATAATAGGCTGAGGGAATTTTCCCTTTAATTCTATAGACTGGCAGGGCCCACATTTTTTCCACTATGATATGGGGGTATTGCCCCTTTATCAGCAAGTTTGTGCTTTCCAAGTAAAGTCAAGCTCCTAACTAACACCAAGTCCCTAGAGAAAAGTTTATAGGTTTTTATGTTTTGGTCATATCAGTACATTAGCTTGTTGGCCAGATTCCTCTTCCCTACCATTTCAGAGACCAGACAGTAGGGCAGCATCCAGTTGATCTTTGAGCCAATGTACATACTGTGGGTACATTTCTAGGTGAGCTCCATCCATAGAGAACCCAAAACACACATCAATAGGCAACCTAGCCTCTCTTCCAAACATCGAGTGGTATGAAGAATATCCAAAGGCTTCACTTTTGGTACAGTTGTACACATGCACAAGAGTACTAACCTGTTGACTCCATTTTGTTTTGTCCTTAGGAATCGGGGTGCCCAATATGTTGGGCAAGGTGCATTTGAAATGCTCTGGTTGTGATCACATTGAGGGTGATACAGGGTCATACAAGACATCCAAGTCCCCCACAATGATAGCAGTTACTTGAATAAATGACTTTCAAAATCACGCCCTGCGAGGTGGGTTGTGGTCGACGACAACAGACATGTCTAACCAGAGCTCCGTCCTTGTGCCCAATTTTTTTCTTATTTTACTAGGGTTAAAGTAGTTAAAAAATAAATGTCAACAGTTTTGGTGTATCACAGCATGCATTCTCTTTGTCTGGCATCGAATTCGTAGTCCCTACTGATGGGAAACCCATGCAGAACAAGCCCAACTGAATCTGGGAAGGCAGGCCAGAATGCTGGAGGGAGCAGCGGTGAGCAGTGAGGCTGATCCTTTCTAGCTGAGGTCCTCAAAGCTGCAAAGGATCTAGAGTGGTGTGCTAAAGGTATTGATTAAAAAAAGTGATCACCTCAATCGGAAGGTCAACTCTTTCAACCAGTGGGACATGGTAATGGAGACCAAAATGGGCATGGCTTCCACAGAAGTAAAAGAAATCAAAGATTCTGCAAACAAAGTAGTCACAGGTGTGGGGGGCGTGGCTTGGCAGCAGAGTGGAGCAGACGGTCCTGTGCAGAGCTCCCAAGAGAAAGAGCCTAATTCTTCATAAAAATCTATTTTAAGTTTATATTTTGACACCCTTTGCCATACATAACAGTATTTGTTACTGCTGCATCGCTGGTGGGTAAATTAAAACACACTGCTGCACCTATGGACTTTTTAAAACTGAAATAGTCTCAGTCACGAGACGGTAGACTGCATTCACACAATGAAGCCTCAGGTGGAGGTGACAATGGGTGAGAGGAGGTTTCTCTCATCACAGTGAATTTGACCCTTGCACAATTGATAAGGACTGTCCAGGACATGGACAAGAAACTCAATGCCTGACTCCATGGGTCCATTCTTTAGAAACCCTCGTGGACAGAGTAGAACAGTGTGCAGAGGGTAGAAGATACATCTATTAAATCAGTGGATGCAACCACTAAATTAATCAAGGAGAACTCCCCACTGTGCCAGAGATTGAAAATGGTAGAGAATCAAGTCAGGGAGTGCAACATCTGTATCATCGGGCTCCATGACCAGGCTGAGGGAGACGACCTTCTGCTCTTTGTCCAGTCAATGTTGTCACAAATTCTAGGACTGCCCAAGGAGGATCCAACCCTCATCCTGGAAAAAGCCCATCGAATTATGCCTTGCAGAGCCACACTGGAAAGAACGGGACCAAGGACCCTGTTGGTAATTTATAATAGAGTTGGCATCTGGGACAGGATTTTGGCATTAGCCATAAGAAAGGGCCAACTCTGTTATGATGATGCAGAGATTTTGTTGTTTCCAGACCCAAGTTACTCAAAACGGCAATGAAAGAAAGCCTTCAATAGGGTGTGGTCTTCTTTGCGTGCCCTTAAAATCCACCAGCAGCTCCTCATCCCAGCCAAGTTACAAATCCTTTAGACTGGCCATACTTATTTATTTAATGACCCAGTGAAAGCTACTAAGCAGCACTGAATGCACTGAAGCAGAAATGGCTGTGTCTGAGGGAGCTTCATTGTGAGAGGAAGACAAAGGAGGTGAGTGTTTTGCTGACATTTTGGACTTCGGTTTATGTGAGTACTGTATGTGCATGGAGGTTTTGACCCATGTGAGGTTGACTACAATTTATTGAACTGTTGTATCTTTACTTGTTGCACTATATGCATGTTTGAACTGTTTCCTACCCTTTTTGGACTTTTGGGGAGTTACAGCATGTGGCAAACTATGCCACTGCCAGTCAGATGTAGAGATATATGGTGTTATAGTCTGTCATATTTTGTGTATGTTTAAACTGCTGCAAGGAAAATGGATAACAGGGTCACACAGAGAATGAGACTGGATTTTTAAAATGTTTGACCTTCCTCCGACCTGAGGGGGAAGCTTGCTGGGCAGGAAGCCAAATCACTTCAAGGGAGAGAACTGTCTTGCAAAAATATCTAACATCCCTCTATGAACTGAGAAAGACAGGCTTTTAGTAGCAGGAATCCTGAAATTACTCTTCTAGGAGTGAACACGCCTTCTGGGCTTAATTGTGGAAGCAGCAGTAATAAAACTCTTAAGGTTATGGAGAGAAGCCATCCCCTGTTGTAAAGTTGTCACTTCAGAGCCCAGGATGTGTTAAACAGGATTTGGGGAAATAGCCATTCTTGAGAGGACACTGTGAATTAGCTTACAGGATGTTATACTGAGATATCAAAGTTTTAACTCTGAAGTCATGTTCATGATTATATGTGCCAGGAAGCTGTGATGTCAGAACCTTAATAAGACAATTTCAGGAAAGTACAAGAGTGACATGTACTGACCTAAAAGAGAAGGCCACCCTTTCAGGATAAGAAAGAGATTTTGCAGGGTGCCTCCGGCTATATAAGGAATTGAGCAGAGCCACACTCTCTCATTTTTTTGCTGAGCATCTATGAGGGACACTCTTCTCCTGACAATACAAGAAGCAAGACTGCCAGTACAAAGGAAATGGAATCTTTCATTTACTTTCTTTGGACTTTAATTCACTACAGACTTAAGGTAGACTTTAGATAACGGTTATAGAGCATTTTTCATGTATATTTTTCACTTTTATTTCTGTTATTCTGTGACCAAATTAGTACATCTTTTATTTGGGTTGGCAGTAAAGCCTAGAGGTTAGAGGAATGAGGTGTGAATGAGCTTGATACATGCAGCAGCCCAGACCTGAGTTTGATTCTCACAACCTCCATTTACATACTGTGTGACTCTGAGCAAGTCAATTAACTGCCCAATGTTCCCAGGTCATCCCTGAAAACAGACACTTGTGCCTAGTGGGCCTTACCCAGTTACCAAAGACTAAAATAAATAAATAAAATAAAATGTGTAACAGTGTGATTATTATTTAAGTATTTTAGTAGAAACATTTGTTTTTAAGAAACCTGCCTGAGCAAGATTTTTTTTAAATTGTGTGTGAGTTGTAGGACAGTTAATAATCTGTGAAAAACTGTTATTGCTAAGGGGTGCCTCCGTAAGCTACCAATCGAGCAAGGGTCTGTAAGGGATATCTGGGTAGAGACAGGGAGAATACCAAAGTCTCAAAAAAGAGTCTGTAGGGATTTTGAACCAGGTTGTTGCATGTCCTGTTGGAGAAGACAAAATCAGCAACACACTGCTACCCCAAAGAGAGTGTGACACCTGGATCTTCCTCGTTTGTGTAACAATCAGGAAGGGTTCATATTTGGCTACAAGACTCGAGACCAGTATTGTACCCTTATCCAGAGTTTAGAGGATGGTATCCCTGCCCCCCATCACAGATTGCACTGTGAGCTCAGTGGACCTGACCCTCATGAGTGGGTTCGTGACACAGCCGACAACAGTGTTTCTTATATTTCATGTATTATGGTGCTCCACCTTCTTGGAACGGGGTAGAGGGACTCTAATTCAACTTGCATAATGTCACTGTAATGTTTTTGTGTGACCCCTGGCTATGTTACGCATGTTATGGGAGTCTGTTTCTATCTTGTATTATCCAGTTCAATATACTGTAGTTGGTTATCTCCAGTTCACATTCTAGGTTCATCCTTAGGATGAAACTTCTATAAATTGTTTTTTCCTGTTAACTGCATGTGGGACACTGCTGCTTTGGTGAGCAAGAAATCTATTTTATCTAATTATTGTTACTGTGTCCCTATAATCGCTCTGTGCTGTAATAAGCTGTGGGGTTTCATATCTGAATTATATGTTTTGTGGGTCCCCCTGGACTTACCTGCTCCTCCCACGCTCCCCTGTGGATAACCCCCTATGGGAAGGGATGCCGGAGGCTACCCCTTACCTCTGTCCAGAATTTCTGGGTCGATAAGGGAGCGAAAGCCAAGTCGGTGGTGCAGGGCCTGTGCATATGGTAAGGGTTTTTCCTTACTTTTACATTTCCCCCCAACCTGCAGAGGTTGTGTCTGACATAGGAGAGCCAACTTTCCACTCCCTTAATGCTGATTCCACCTGTACTGCCACCTGTGGTCACCTAGGATGGCTGTGCTCTGGCAGCTTCCCCCCCCCCCGAGAAGGTGAGTGTCCACTGGCACACTCAACTATCCTTCCCCGGCCAGCCCTCCCAATGATTCAGGCTCATTCCCGAACTCAAGTTGTTGATATCACAAGCAGTACTCTACTGCTGTGCTGATGGACTGGCCCTACTGAAAATGCTTCTATGTGTTGCTCCCTGTTATTACCTGAACTCATATGCAAATGTTACTTTTGCAGTTTATAGTTTGAAATAGTTTATCTAGTGAGTCACAAAGCCTCTAATCTGAGAGCGTAAAGCTCTGATGCATGGACCTTGGCAGGCAGTATACGGAATTTATAATGTGATTAATTTACTCTCCCTTTTTTATCATTTGACTGTGCTGGCAGAGACTGATTCAATCAAAATAGCCATGGTTGCATGACTGGGAGGGGCAGGTGCTAAATGCGCACATGTCAGTGAGTGCAGCTCTTAGTACCAGCTTTTGAGCTTGATCCTCAGTTATTCTCTGTTATTTGAATATAATAGTTTAAACTACAATTAACCTCTAACTAGTTATTTATTCCTTCAGTGCTGCACTTTAAGTGAATGTGCCTGTGTTCATAAATCATTTAATTATGCAGCACTGTTTATATTTTCGAATGGTGAAAGATGGGACTTTGGAGAATTTGTCTCTATTTACTGGATTACATAGCCAAGATTTTTAGGTTACATGAACCACCAGAGCCACTGGTTGACTTTGTTTTTACACTCAGGGATATTAACAATATTTCCTTTCTAGTCAGTGTCCATTGCCATGCACAGAATGTCAAGAACATCAATTCTAATGCAATGTCTAGGAATTATTAAAGAAATATGTTTTAGAATGGGTATTCTCCCCAAAATGTAACACTGGTAGTAAACAATACGTATCCTGACTATATTTGTACTCTACTTGATTTCTATGCCTTGCTCCCATGGAATGTGTATTCAGTGGATCGTGTCAAAATGAATAAAACTAATGTTAAAAAAATAAATACAATCACATCCTTGATTTGAGAAGATCCATTTAGGAACATTATAGTAGACTATGAGCTTCTCCATCAATTTGTAGGTAACAGTAGAACCGTTCAGTCTTTTATTGTTTTGGCCTGCACATCCCATGAAAAATAGTTGGTGACCACCAGTTCTTTTTTTTAAACGTCTTATTTACTGATTTCTTGCAACGCAATATGTCATATCAGCAAATAAAAGCAATACATCTACAGCTAACATCCGTGGCATCCAAAGTTCAAGTAGGATGACTTAGTTACCATATGGTACGTGATATGGGCGAAGTACCAAAAAGGTGAATAATTAATAAAACCTTGAACCTTTGACTTACATGCAGTTAAACACTGCAGATAATAATCATCACTATGAACTCTACTAAGCCATTATTAAGCAATAATTACTGACCAGGGGTTAGATTAAAAGTCTGTTAATCAGCCTTCGGGGTATAATGTGGCACAAGGGGCAGCTGAGTGCCATATTCCCCCGGGGCGATGAATTGACTGTTAATCTAACTCCTCGGAGTGCCATATTGCTGTTATAAAAAACTAATTCCAAAGGAAAAGTGTTGAAAGTGTGCCCTTTGAATGTTTTCCTCATTGATAGGGTGATTTTTAATGAAACAGTTCATCCACCAACTGTTTAAGAAGGCTGGTTCAGAATCAGAATCCCTCACTGCAGTCATTCAGCTATACTAGAGGATGGGATGCTGACAGGAAGAATTCATGTGCCATGGTGATCAAGCTGTACATGGCAGTGTAACATAGATTAATGTAAGGCTCTCAAAATGCTGACAGCCAATCAGACTGCAGCATTTCTGAGACTCTTTTCATAGCCTGTATTGTCAATATTTAAATGCATCAGGAGATCCTTAGATCTTTCACGCTCCTCTCAGCCCCAATACATTCACTGATTTACACACTGATTTACAAGACTAGAAAGAACAGGGATAGCCTGTGGTAAATGAAACACTCCTCTAAGGTGCGTAATGCACCCTCCCCCAAGGGTAACTACATGAGAGAGGGCACTCCTCTTCTTGGCCAATGCCCATGAGGCAGAGGAACCCCCGTCCGACTTGAAAAAACAGTGTCAATTTAATTTGTTCAACTTATTGTAACTTCAAGACCAGTGGAACTGCTGCCCTTCCCCTTCTTTCACAATCAGCAGTATGGTGTCTCATCTTTACCTTATGCAATACCAGATGCGACTTCTTAGGTGATACAGTGTGTAGTGTTAGGCTATAGGCTCACTTAATTTGTTTCTGTGAGGTCCCACCTGTATTTCGGGTTCTCTGGGGATTGGGTGGGTGAGGGGTGGATGAGGGTGAGGGGTGGGTCTGGGAGTGGAGGGGTTGTAGTCAATGCTTAGTGCCTTGTAATTACTATATGGCATTTCCTACTGTACTGACTCCTGTACTTTTCTTGTACTGTTTCAAATGTTTGTTTATTTTTTTTATTTAATAAAGTATATTAAATTTGAAAAAAGACCAATGGAACTGGGTCATTCAGACAACCGAAAATTAAAATGTATAACATTGTTACAATTAGTCCCAGTTAGGATCATGTTAAGAGAAAATGAGACATTTGCAAATGAAGGCAACTTAACTCTTACACTCACTGGACCATCAGTATGTTAATACAGTTGATGAAATGTTCCTTCTTCTAGATCCCAGTGTGACAGATGTCTACCTTCTTATGTCCTCTCCTATCCCTCAAGCAGATCATGGCACAGCAAAGACTTGCACAACAGTGGGCCGCACTGTTGCCATTTTGTGACCCACCTTAGTGTCTGTCCACATTGAGGAAAAGGTATAATCTACTGATGCGGATATTACATTCTAGTTATCACATTACCATTTGAGAAGTCCTGTAATTTATATCTTTAAGTTAATATGCCTGGGCAGTTTTCTGACCCCCCTGGTGCGGCTGTCTGGGCCAGTCTCATGTACAAGGTTTTCACCCTGACCGTCAGAGACTGACAACCTTTCCAAACCTTCCATGAGTTTAGATAAGTTAGGGTACAGCCTGGTTGGCATGCTGATACATAATGTAGGCAAAGGGAATTCTGTTTCATGATCTATTAACCCTCCTGCCACCACTACGTTGTCATTTATTTGACTGACCAGGACTATTTGGTTTTGATGGGCAAACACAGTATGCTCATTATAGTCCAAAGTATTATTATGACCATGAGTGGCCATCATAGGACAATGCGCCTGTCCTAATTATTCAAACATTCTTACTAGTATTCTAAAATCCCCCATGTCTTTGTGTCTCGGGCAATTCATTATTCTGCAATTGCCTTTCTTATTGGGGTCTATGTGACACCATCCCAAGAACCTATGTATATATTTTGGGCAGCCTAAATCTGCACAATTAATTATATGAATGTAACCTGGAATCGTGACTTTTAATGTACCCATGTGGCCTATGAAACAATAGTCAAATTCAGGTCTGGTCTTTAACTTTGCACGATCTAAATCAAAGGCCCTTAACTGTGTTAAAGTCAAATGAGAAACACCACCAAAATATTCAGAATTCATGTTTTAAAAAATATTTTACTTACTATCTTTCTAACTTTCACAATATAATCTGAACAGCAGTACAAGCAAAAACGTATTAATTTTCCTGTTGAAATCAATGTAGTTGCAATAACAGAATAAAAACAGAAATAAAAATTATGCCAAGCATTTAATCCTCGATGTTCCAGAAAATGCCAAAGTTTATAGGCAAGACTCACTGCACCAGTCACCAAGATGAGGTCCTAGAGTAAGGATGGCTCTCTGTCCTTCTCCTCTGTCTTACTTTGATTGAGTTGTCTGCAGGCTTATACAGTCTGTCAATGCAGTTGGCTGGGTTGATAGTTCTGCAGTTTCTACCTTTGGGAAGGGTTCAAGGTAATAGTCTTCTGCATTAGTAAGTAACTTTATATATTAGAAGACTATCAGTAACTTAAAGCATCTGATTAAAAAGGTACTTTTTAAATGAATATATGGGCTGCTACTAACAGTTTGACGTCATGGTACACTGTCTAGTATGACCGGGGAATTTTAGCTAAATACAAAAATAATTTTACATTTACAGTCAGCATCCACCACCTAAGACAGTGGAGCTATTTTTTTCATAGTAGGCCGAGGGGTGTGACGAGTGCGGTAGCCCATGAAGACATCTGGTTGCCTTGTGGTGAATCCTTTTACATGAAAGACATTTAAAAATATCTAACTTGCGATTTACAAGAAAAGCATTTAGAATATATAGCATACAATCTTTTACTGTAAAGGTTTAAAACATTTAATATTTAAGTAAGAAAGTCCATACTCAGTAGTCATGTTAATAAGTATTGCATATAAATAATAATCATGTTAGTAAGCATTAGATTATAATTAAGTATAACTGTAAGCAGTTGGCTATTAAAAACATATACGTAAGTATCAAGCATAACTGTAATTATACATTTAGACAGGAAAGGCTGAGGTCTAAGCTACAAGGTATTAATGCCTAAATCTGCTTATTAGTTCATTGCAGTGAAAGTGCTATTTTAAACACACCAAACAAAAATAATTTTATTTCATATTGCTTAGAATTCATTTATGATGTTTAACAGAGGGTCCATGGGTTGGATATCTGAAACAGACCATCTGACCATTATTTCTTCAAGCTCCTGATTAATTTCTTCATTGGTTAGGATTAGTGGGGTGAGCAGACCCATTGGGGCTGAATTGGATCACAGATTGAGCAAAGTCCATAAATATACTGGATATCAAAACAGAGTCCATAGTCTAGAGGTCAGTTCTTAAATACTGATTCAGTGTCTCACAATGGCAGCCATTCTGTCTCCTGCTTCTATGACTGTTTTTCAATTTGGATCCTTTTAAACAGAAGTTCCCTGTTGTGCTAATTCAAGTTACCTTATTGCAGTCACAAGTCTTATTCACTGGCCTCCCTTATCTGATCACCATCAATAAAAAAAAAAAAAGTCTTAGGATTGTTCAACAGCCCCATTCTCTTCATGTAAGTCATTTTGCAGTGTTGATCCTTTCTCTTGCCTTTAGCTCTTGAATCAACTTCTCTGCTTCCAAGGGATCAATATATACATAGGGGATATACAATGGACTGACTCAAAATAGGCAATTTATCTTCAAGTGTGAGGGGGCAAGACCATAACTCACGAGCAGGGACACTGGTTTATCACATATGCAGTGACATGGATGGAAAAGTGGAAATCGAACTGGCTAGCAGGAAAATTGCGTCAAAACAGAAACAGCATTTGTTTTCATTGTCTCTGTGAGCAATGCGCTTTAAACAGCTGGGTAGCAAGTGTGTGTTCATCTTTGCCTTTGCTTTCTGTGTCTGTTTGAATTGCCAAAACGTTACCGCTTTGGACCCATTCCTGCTTTCAAGGACAGCAAGACCTGCTAAAAACTATGCAAAGTAAGTTCTGCACTTCTATTATAACCAGTAATTCTGCTCTCCATGCTAATTTTTAAACTGTTAGGCAGGTAAGGTGGGGGCCTGTGAATGGAAGTTTGATCTCTCTGCTCCAAAATGGAAAACCTCACTGCTCCTCTTAAATAAATCCCTATGGCATTTGTTTGCAAATTTCAGTGTAATAATCATAATCGTGTTACTCTTGCTGTCCCTAAGCTTGCTGAAACTTTCCCGCTTGGGCTTGCTGGTCCCAGACTTTCCAAGGAGTCCCTTCCTGCTACAGGCTCCACTCCTCTGGCTCCTTGGCACTGACCTTCCCTGGCTACCGTAGTGCCACTGGCTGGTCGCTCGGTCAGGTCGCTCTCTCTGCTGTTGCGATGGTTCAGTTGCTGCTCACTTTTTCTCTTTCCAGCTTTGTCATCCCAGGGTGAGGTGAATGTACCTCCACTCCACAATTGGTGCAAAGATTATTTTTAAAACAAAGGATAGGATTGGAATTAATTTTTAGTTTGTGGTGGTTTGGGGGGGTGGAGGTGAGTGGACCGAACACCGACATGTGTTTGGTGTCATGATCCATTCCTGAAGCTGGGGGGGTGTTGTGAGGGTCACAAGGCTGTTAGCTTGTGCTCCTGATTTTTCTGGTACTGCCACCTGAAAAGACCACCATTGACCTTTGCTGATGGGGAGGGCTGGGAGTCAGTCAATCTCCATGAAATAAACTTGTGTGTGTGCGTGCGTCTGTGTCTGTGTCTGTATATCATGGCAGATACTGTGTCTATTTGGGGTGTGGGGTAGAAGCAGGTTGTGTTGGTGGGGTAGGGTTACTGGTGCTGGGGACACAGGCTGTGTTGTGGTTACACTGGTAGTGGTGGTGTGGGGATGCTGGATGCTGGCCATGTTAGTGTTGGGACACTGGCTGTGGTGGTGTGGGGGGTGTTGGGACATGATGGCGATACTAACTGTGGGAAGGGTTGGAGACACTGCATGGGGATACCCACAATGGGGTGGGGGACACTGTTTGTGATAGTGTTGTGATAATGTCAGGACACTTGTCGTGGCAGGGTGGGGGAGCTGGCAGTGCTGGTGTGGGGATACCAGTCATAATGGTGCAGGTGGGTGATAGCCATGTAGTGTTGGGGTGAGGTGGGGATACTAGTAGTGGGGTGGAATCACTGGGTGGCAATACTGGCAATGGGTTGGCGACACTGGTCGTGGTGGTGTCAGGACTCTGGTCATGGCAGGGCGGGGGTACTGGCAGTGTTGGTGGGGCTGTCTGTTTGGGATATACCTACTCTAACATGAACTGTTCAAAATCTGCCACTGTGGGTAGAGTAGCCATGCCAGTCCGTCTGGGTGGGGAGAGGGGCTGTGCAGGTCCATCCAGGTGGGCGACTGGTTCTAGGGGTGTGGATACAAACAGTGGGTGGGGATTGGTTGTGGTGGTGTGGGATGTGGATACTGGCCATGTTAATGTGGGGACACTGTCTGTGGTGGTGCAGGGTGGGGGTACTGGCCATGTAATGTTGGTAGGGACACTGGTTGGGTTGAGTGGAGTGGGAATACTAGCAATGGGGTAGAGATGCTAGCAGTGTTGGTGTGGAGACACTAGCTGTGGTGGGGTGGGGATACTGGCAGTGGAGTTGGGGGTTGTGTCTATTTGGGATGCACCTATTCTAACGTGCACTGTTCAAAATCTACCACTGTGGGGAAAGTGGCCATGCCAGTCCATCTGGGTGAGAGAGAGGCTGTGCCGGTCCATCTGGGTGGGTGGAGAGTGGCCGTGCTGCTCCATGGGGTGGTAGAGAGTGGCCACGTTGATCTGTCTGGGTGGGGAGAGTGGCTGTGGTGGGGATACCATTTGGGAGAGTGGGCATTCAGGTCCATCTGGGTGAGGAGAGTCACAATGTTTGTCCATTAGGGTGAGGAGAGTGGGCGTGTAGGTTCATGGGGGGGCATCCATGTTGGTCTGTCAGGGTGGGGAGAGTGGCCGCGTTGTGTCCATCCTAGTGGGAAGAGTGGCTGTGACCCTGATGAATTGACCTGCCAGCTTTGTGCTGCTAACCTGTTTCACTAGCTTCCTCGTGCTGCTAGTCTGCACTTTCTGCTTCCTTGTACTGCACCAGACCTGCCTTGCCACCTGCTGCCATAGGTCTACTGCCTTTCTATGTGTCTGCCATAGTCTGGTAAGTTATTTATTTTTTGAATGGCCATGCTGCTTTTATTTGAATAGGAAAGCAATGAAGGCAAGATTGGAGGGGTGCATGAGCTGGTATGTTTAATGTAAAAATTAAAATTAATAATAATTTTGAAATACGACACAGATGCTGGAAAAATGGTTCTGGTCATGGTGGAGGGACTGGTGCACATGCTGAAAAAAAACTGTTCTGGCCTCTGAGGGGGTTGGACAGGCAGAGTGGCACAGAACCATTTTTTCCAACATGTATGCCATTCTGCTGAGTCCACGCCACACTCCAGTGGTTGTTTGTTGATGGTCAGCAGTGGGATGGGCAGACTGGTTCACATGCTGAAAGAAAATGGTTCTGGCCTCTGAGGGAGGGGTGGATGGGCAGACTGGCACAGAAACATTTTTTCCAACATGTATGTCAGTCTGCCGAGTCCATGTCACACTCCAGTTGTTGTTCATTGATGGTCGGCAGAGGGGTGGACGGGCAGAGAGTGTGCATGTCTGTGTATATGCGTCTTTATGTGCGTGCGTGTCTGTGTGTGCTTGTCTGTGTGCACATGTGTGCCTGTGTGTACATGTGTGCATGCATGTCTGTGTGTGCATGTGTGCATGCATGAAGACCAGAGTGATACGAATTCACTGAAATCGCTACGCAACTTATTTACCGAATGGATGGGCGAGCTCCAAATTCGGACTGCATTTATTGCCGAAAATAGTATGGACATAACAGAGACAATACACATGCTGCAATTGAAAGGTAAACCATTGGCTGTGTCAATCTGTGATACACTAATGGCAATCAAGAACTGATTCGAGGCTGGTGTGTTAAAGACTGATGGTTTTGGAGGAAAAACAGATGAGCAGTTTCATCAGCTTAGAGGCCGGGCTAAGCAGGATCAAGTTTTAGTATTTCAAAAAGCTTACAGTATAGCGGTAAACAAACTCGGCAAGCATATGGGGTCAAATCCATCACTACAGTTTTTCAAGGCATGTCGCATACTAGACCCATTCAGTCTGCCCAAACTGAACAAGGACTACAACCAATATGCAGAGGACATTCCAATGTTTGGACTACACAACATGGCAGCTTTGAAAAAGGATTGGGATCGCTACATAAGACAAGACCTCAGTGACTTGCCAGAAAAGTTGGACTTTGATCTGGGTCAGTACTGGAAGTCTATGGAGCTTCAGCTACCAGTGCTGGCTAGAGCTGCTCAGCAGGCAATTTGGGTTCCAGTACCCAGTGCTGATGTTGAAAGGTCATTTTCAGTATATGGTTAGATTCATACGGATCAAAGGAGAAACCTGTGAGTGGACAATTTGTGATTGTTTTCAATGTTGATGTTCAATAAATAGGGTACTTTATGCATTGCTTGCCACTGCTTAGCTTCCTTTTTATTTGAAGTCAGTGTGGCGTTGCTGGATTGTAATTTTTTTGTTTCATATTCTTCAGTCTACTGTACTGTTTTTGTTGCAAAGTTTACACTTTACTTGAACATTTTGTTAGGGCTTTAGATGAATTGATTCTTTTGCACTGTTTACTTTATGTTCCACGTTTTGCACATTTTAATGTATGTGGATTTTAGTCCAAATATATCAGTTTTCTCCACCTTCTACTCTCTTTTATTATTTTTATATACATTTTAAATGATATTTCTTACAGTATTTATCATATTTATTTGCTGATTACAACATTTGCACATTTTAATGTATATGTTTTTGCACTGTTTCTACTTTTTGCAGCACTTTCTGCACATTTATAAAAAGTATTTTATTTAACTGAGCTAGTCTATTTTTTTAAAGTACCTGGTGACATGAAAAGGCATACAGATCCAATGCTCCTTTCCATGATGTAGCATTGATACACAGTAGAAAAAATGGTACATTCATCCAGGATTTGTTTAGGTGTGGTGGCGTATTGGCAGTGTTTTTTTTCAGGGCTGACTGTATTCACTTTTGAGTGACTGGGATTGGATTGGGGGGATTGGCTGTATTGGTGAAGTGGCTGTCTGACATCAGGTGGGCGTATTGGCGCAATGTAGGGGGGACTGGCTGTGTTGTGCCGGGGTGGTTTGCTGTGTTGGAGGGAGCTGGATGTGCTGGTGGTGCTGCCACCATTACACCTGAGGGCAGGGGGCCATAGTGCTGATACACTGCCATCACACCTGAGGGATGGGGAACATAGTACTGCTGCCGTCACACCTGCAAGATGGGGGGCCACAGTGCTGCTGCTTCTGTCACACCTGAGGGATTGGGGCCACATTGCTGTTGCTACTATTGAATCGGAGGAATGGGGCCCATAGTGCTGCTGCTGCTGCCATCACATCTTGTACCTAAAATAACTTTTAATTGGTACAAGGATGGATGGATGTTCAACAGTGGAGGTCAAAACTGCTAAAATGCATGTTAACACAGTTAAAAATTGTTCAATAAAGTGCACAAAGCAGATTTTGGCTTGGCAGACACCAGTGGCAATATCGGTTTTTACTATGTGCAAAATGGAATTTTCCTTTTCGCAATCACGATAAACCAGTGTCCCTGCCACATGAGTGGCAGAACGAGTGGGTTATAAAAGTCCTGCCCACTCACAAGTGATGATAAATTGCCTATTGTGAGCCAGGCTACTTATAGAACAGTAGTTTAGCAGTTATAACTTTCAGATCTACAGTTTGGCTGAAGCTTTTGCTGTTTTGCTTTGATTTTAACAGCTGGTTTTAGTGCGGGAATAGGCATTGCGATGTCGTCAACACTGTGAAAGCTTCTCTCTGATTGGTTCAGCATTCCACTGTAATGACATTAATCTGAAAAATATCTATTCTGACAACAGTAACAATATTTTTTGATATATCGCTGTTACTGATGTCACTAGCTAAAATATATTTTTTATCTTTTCATTTTACCCCACTCCTGTTGTGTGTGTGTGTGTGTGTGTGTGTGTGTGTGTGTATATATATATATATATATATATATATATATATATAAATATATATATATAAAAACTTTCCTGCCCACTGTAACTTGAAGGCACGCTGGAAAATGTATGCTGTGGGGTACCTCTGCTCATGGAGCTTCGTTCGCTACATCAATACACCCTTTCTCTTCATTTGCGTTGAGTACAATAACTCTGGTAATAAAAGCACAAGGGATGCTGTTACATACATGTCTAAGTTACACATGTCGTAATCAGTTCTCAGTTTGGAGGCGGGACTATTAGATTTTCGATTCTGTTTTTAGCGGTATCTTCTGTAAATTGCCTATAAACTGAACTTACAGACAGTAAGGCTAGACAGTATGATGACATTCAGCCCTCTGGTAGGGCGTGTTCATATAGGCGTGATTTATGGCTATATAGAACGTTTGAAATTTCTCAAACTACTCATGGGCTTCATGACCAGTACATAAAATATGGAAACTTCTGTAGTATAATAATATGGAATCCCCCGCTGTGGTATCAATGTATACTGGATGCACAGTATTTCCTCTGATTAAGGAGCTTTGACTCTCTAAGTTGTATGTAATACTCTGGTCTGTACAGTATATCGATATTGTCAAGCTAATGTTCTTGCTGAAAATAAAAAAAGCACAAAGGAACCCTCATGTTGTAGATTTGTCTTCTCTCAGGCAGCCTTCAGTATCCAGTCTCTTGTGGTCAGTGGTGCTCTGATGAGCAGGACCATCCTTGGTTCTTCCGATGCCTCTCTTACGAGTTCTTCATTTTAGGTAGGTACGTATGTATGTATTTATTTAAAAATTGGTAACCGGGAAAGGCACACTGAGCCAAGGCTCATTTCCAGGTGCGACCTGGCGGAAAGGGGAGAGGAAAACAACAAGCAATACAATACAATCGATGTTTACAAGCAAATAAGGTGCAAACAACAGTAGTGAAAATTGGCAGAACTGCAACATTGTCAAGATATGTGTATCAGGAGTGAGAAAGCACTCTGCAATCTGAAACAAAATCAAGCAACTGGTAGAAAATCACAATGCAGAGAAATGGGAAGCATAAAACTGTCTCGGGGGGGCATGAACTGGGGGTGGGAGAAGGGGAAAGCATGTCAGAAAGAGAGCTGACAGGTGCAGGTCTTTTCCTAATGGAGACTGTGTAGATTAAGAACACCATGAAAATAACAGAGTATTTGAACCAAACTGAAGATGAAAAGTTATAAAAACAGGGCTAAACACAGGACCGTGAAGAAAAACATGTCCAACTAGCTAGGCTGCAGGTTATGCCCCTATTTGCAGTGTTCTTGGAATTTGCTTCCAGAGTCAATCTATGTAGAATAGTTCTGTTGAGGCACTTGTCTCTATGTTGATAAGTGTTGTGGGGGGGCTCTTAGGCGAAGTCTTACACTGCACACAGCAGTTGCATCATTTACAATAGTCCTTCAACTCACTCCCCATCCATGGCCACAGAACCAAGCAGGGGCGAGGTCCAGGGTCATACAGCTCATAAATATCCTATGTTACCATATAGGGTTCTGAATACCATCCATGAAAATCTGGTGGGAAAAATAATTGGTGCTTATGGAACCCTTGGATTCCTTGAGTTTTTTGATAGAGCAAGTTCTCTTTTAGATGCAGTTTGGGCCATTTTTTTAGCAAAAGTCAGGCATCCCCATTCCTAGGAACAACTTTGGTTGCATTCCCTCCCCTTTGGAGAGTACACAGAATGTCTCGGAGTCCAGGGTCTTGCCTTTCCTCTCATTTGTATATCCTGATGATCTTCCAACTCTGGTCCATGCCTTCATAGCCTCCCGCCTTGACTACTGCAATGTCCTTTACCTAGGGCTTCTGGGGGTTGATATCCGCCACTCGTAGCTAGTGCAGAATGCGGCAGCCAGGTTATTGACTGGCACTCCGCAGACTGCACTGACTGCCAATACAGTGGCAGATCACCTTCAAGGTCAGGTTACTGACCTATAAAGCCTTATACGATCAGAGACCCTGTTACCTGCAAGATCTCCTTCGCTCTTACTGCCCACTCTGTCCTCTCTAATCTGCCGATGAGGGATTACTAGAGATTCCCAGGGTTCATTTATTTTTTTTTTAGTTTAGTTGTTTAACCACGAATAGCACACTAAGCTGAAAGCTTTTTTACAGGAGCAACCTGGGAGCACAAGGAAGTTAAGTGACTTGCTCAGGGTCACACAATATGCAAGTGGAAGCTGTGATCAGACCCAGGTCTGGTCTGTTGAATGTCACTAGATTTGCAGCTCAGAGCCTTAGACCACTGTGCTATACTACCTCCGAATGACATTGGGGCCTTTAAAGACATCAGGGGCCCAATCTTTTGCTTTTGCAGCCCCGACCCTGTGGAATTCTCTACCTGGTTGGATAAGAGATTGCCTGACCATCCAGAGATTTAAGATGGCACTAAAAACATATTTATTTATGCTAGCATATCCAGATTAGTCTCTGAATTGAATATTTAGGCTCACATACTCAGATTTTACTGAAGCTAATATTTATGGTATTGTAGTTTTATAGATTTTAATATTTCTGATTGTAATGTGTGTTTTTAAATTATTTTGTTTGGTTTGTGTACAGAGCCTTGGTTTTAGAAAGGTGCTTTATAAATAAAGATTTCATTCATTCAAAACAACTCAGGAGTGGCAAAAATGTTTTGTGGAGGGCTGTAAAACTGCAGTAAGCAGGGGCAGAAAATTGCCAGAGGCCTCAAGCTCTCTACAAATTGATGCACATTTAGCAGGAAAGGGATGCTTATATCTGTAAAACTATTTGTAGAGTACCTTTACAGTGGTCTTAGGACTCTTGATCCATGCATGCCAGTAACAGGTGTCAGGTGGCCACCGGGACAAGGCATCCCGATCCACGTGATTTTACAATGGACAATATTTCACACAGTAATTGTATGTGGATGGTGCCAATAGCTGTTGCTGTCCAGCTGCATCCAGTTTCATTGTGCTCTACACATAGGTTAATGGGTTATTGTCCGTTTTGATAGTGATCTGTGATCCATACAATAATCATGAAATTGATCCATGATGGCTCACTTGAGCACTACAAACTCCAGTCTGTGGACAAGATAATTACGACCAGCTGGAGACAAGCTTCTATTAATGAAAGGCATGGGTTCTAAGCCTTTGGGAGACTCCTGGTAGAAGACAGCTCCAAAACAGCTGAGGCTTCTGTCAGCATGCAGAACATAAGGCTTTGCTGGGTCTACATATTGATTTATTTTGTTTGAAAATTGGTGACCAGGAAAGGCACACTGAGTTGAGGCTCATTTCCAGGTGTGACATGGGGGAAGGGAGCAGGGGATACGTAATACATAACACTGACTCCGTTTTGCAGTTACAATGAGTGCATTCAGAGACATGGTTAATACAGGAGTAAGTGCAAACTAAGCAAAGGCATGAGCAATAAATGACTGTTTCAGCAACACATCCACCTAGATATGAGGTAATTGCAAGGAAAACAATCAAGGAGTGGGAAACAGGAGCAGGTGGAGAAGGAAGCAGTTTCAGCTGGTGCTTGAGGGAGCCAAGGGGCAGGGAAGTGGAGGGAAGAGGGAAGCTGTTCCAAAGAGATGGGAGGCGATAGGAAAAGACTGACTGACCAGCAGAGGAGTGGGAATGAGGAACGGCGAAGGTGCAAAGATCTCAGGAGTGGAGGGAACAGAAGGCAGAGGGGTTAAGGGAGAGGAAGGGTAAGAGGGAAGGGACCCAAACCAGTATTTAGAAATGAATGAAGTACAATGCATCTGGTGATGTGAGAGTAGAGGGAGAATGGATAAGGAGGAGGAGGAGTATAGTGAGCAATTATGACTACAAAAAGGGGAGTTGGTGGCAAAGCAGCAGAAGGAGTTGCAGAGGGTATCCTGTCTAGCCAGGGAAGTGGAGGGGACAATGCCATAGACCACATCTGCATAGTCAAACTCTGGGAGCACCATTTTGGTAAGGTCATGGTGGACCTGCGGAGACAGACAATGTTTATTGCAATATAAGGCACCATGTTTAGGGCAGAGCTTTGCATGGATGGTGTCAATGTGGGCAGAGAAGTCAAGCTTGCTGTCTAGCCAAAGACTGATGTACTTGAAGGACTGGGCCACTTCAGGTGGGTTGCCATCCAGGATGGTGAAGATGGGCAGAGTTAGGAGTCTGGTCAGTTTCTGGGTGGTACCAAAGGTCATGGACAGAGTTTTTTCTGTGTTGACCTAGAGTTGGTTTGATTGGAACCAGCACAGAACATTGTAGATGTCTTGCTGGAGAAGACCTTCCATGGCTGAGATGGAGGGACTGGAGGTGTAGATGATTGTGTTATCTGCATACGTGTGAATATGCATGTTGGCATAGGCCTGGGAGAGGTCATTAAGGAAGATGGAGAAGAGAGTGGAATCCAGGATGCAGCCCTGCAGGACTCCTGCCTTGAAGGGAGGAAGAAGAGACAGGGTGCTACTAATCTGTACTGACTGTAGATGGCTCATGAGGTAAGAACAGAACCAGTCAAACACAGGAGCTGAGAGGCCAGCAGAACTGGGCTTATCCAGGAGGAGTGAGTGGGAGACCAAGCCAAAGGCCTTGGCCAGGTCGATGAAGATGGCAGCTGTGACATGCCCCTGATCCATCCTTGAGAAACAGAATCAGTTACCTGCAGCAGGGAGAAAATGATGGAGTGATGCTTCCAGAAGCCAGACTGGAATGAGGAGAGGAAATCAGTGAAGGGTAGAAACTCTGAGAGTCTAATGAAGACAAGCTTCTCTTGTAGCCTGGCAAGAGGAGGGATGAGGGAGTTTAGACAAAGTTTCTGGGGAGGAAAGGTCCTCTCCCCCATTATGGAGTGAAAGAACTTTGGCCAACTTCCAGGACTGAGTGACAGGACTGAGGGAGAAGGAGAAATTGGATAAGAGTCAGACAAGATGCTGTGGCAGGAGTAGGGATACGGAGTGCTTTGTGATCCAGTCCATCAGAGCTAGATTTTCATAGGATGGGGGAGAAAATGGCAGTCAGGGTTTCATGGGTAGTAGCAGGTAGGAAAGGAAACCCTGTTGGGTGGAGAGGGGAAATGAGGGGAGTGGAGGAGGGCTAGCATAAGGAAGAGCACAAGCAGTGAAACATTCATTGAAGTGAGCAGCAACAGAGGAGGAGCCATACAGTGGTGAACCATTTACCTTAAGGACTGGGGAGGGGGGCTGGGTAGAAGGGTCAAAGAGGGAGTGAATTACCTTCCAGAACTTTGAGGGGGCATCAAGGTTGTTCTGAAGGCTGGCCTTGAAATATTGTGATTTTGCAGCCTGGGCAGCCTTTGTGCAGGAGTTTCTGATAGTTCTGTAAATGAAGAGGTCAGGAACAGAGTGAGAAGATCTGTAACATGCCCAGGCAAGATCTCTGGACTTACACTAATCAGTGACTTCAGGGATAATCCAGAAGTGGTAGTGATTTTTTTTTTGTGGACTCTATTTGTGCTCCTACCTGATGGGGCATCTCTCAGGAATCCTCACTCAGCACTGGTACTCCTAACTGCCCATCTGAACTGCCATCCCCGACCGCATAATCAGGTTCAGGATCTCGGCTCTCCCGACTCCCTAGGAGAGGCCTGAGATCCTCAGGGTTTGCCGCCAACATTGGACGTGTGGGTCCAGTCCACTGGAGGTTCCGTTGCCTCCCCGGAGTAGGGGTATTTCTTGAGTTTTTCTCCCCTGGACTTGGACATACAATGACATCCCACTCATTGCGTGCACACTCCCGTGCATGCCCGATAGACGTCTGCCGCAGCCCAATCCCCTCGTCTGCGGCCGTGCCCTGCAGTGCCTCCAGCCACTGCCAGAGGCCACCAGTGCATCAGCTGGTGGAAACCCCCCTTCCCAGGGAAGGAGAGCAGTCCATAGGATGCTCAATCCTTCCTCATCCCCGCTGACCCCCGACAGCCCAAGCTCACTCCCAAACCCAGGTTGCCAGCATGGCTTGAGGTGTGGCATCCAGCACCTTAACCCTCAGCGCTACCGGGACAGCTCTGGTGGTGGTTTTTGACCCTGGATTTTCTGAGTGGGGCTTGCTTGTGAGGAGAATTTACAGTGAAATCGAGAGAGGGCAACATCAGTATCAGTGGCATAGGGTATGGCTGTCCAATCTGTAGCAGCAAGGTCACTCAACAGAGCAGTGGTGTTGAGCGACTGGAGGGATCTTTTCCAAAGGTATAGGGGAGGAGGATGGATGCTGGGTCCTCCTGATGCAGAATGTCATACAGTGGTCACTGAATACATCCAGTAAGATACCTGCTGCAACAATATGGTGGGGGAGGGATGAGAGAACTCAGTCAAGGAGAGGATGATTGTGAGAATGGGGGTTGAGCTGAGTGGGTTCAGTGATAATCTACGTAAGGTTAAGGGACTCACCCTGTGGATGGTTGGCTTGGAGGCTAGGAAGAGCCAAATTGGGTCATACCTGAAAAGAGGCATTTAGTTGTCTAGCCTACCTGGCTGCCAAAAGCCAAATAAATAAATTGACATTGAAGTCTCCTAACAAAATGAGTTCACCAGTGGAGGAATGTGAGGTGGTGGTAGAGAAGGAAACAACCAGGGAGGAAGAGGATGATAATCTTGGTGAGGCATAGAAGACCCCAACGAAGATGAGCATAGAGGAAGGGGATGTTACCCTGACCAGGAGAAATTTGTGGGAAGAAGATGTGACCTTTCTGATAACCATGGTGCTAGAGAGGCTCTGATGGGCATAAATGACAACACTCCCCACCACATTTTCCCCCTGTCCTGCCTGAAGAGATGATAGTCAGGGACAGGCTAGAGTCTGGGATCCTGTAGGAGAGCCAGGATTCTGAGATACAGAGGATTTCAGGAGAATGTTGTGAAGTTCAGACAGACAGGAGGTTGAATTTTAGGAGAAGACTCCAAGCATTGAGGTGAAAAATGATCAGGCAGTCAGAGAGAAGGAGAAGAAGGGAGTAAGGATCTGGAGTTGGATTCCATGTCACCAGACAGAAGAAAGAGTAGAAACAGGACCAAGAGGATGGAGTGCGATTTCCACCCCCTTAGAGCAGGGAAGGTAGGACAGGAGAGTGGAAGGGTAGGAGGGCACATGGAAGAACTCCAGGTTAAGGGAGGGGGAAGAAAGAAAACTGGTGTGGATAGGAAGGAAAGATGGTAAAGGGGAGAGGTTATGGCTGGACGGGTGGAGGGGGAGGGAAATGGAGAGGAGATAGGTGGGGATATGAGATGGAGGAGGGGATAGATGCAGGGGAGGGGACAAGGTAGAGGAAGACAAGGGAAACTTTGATCAAATGAACAAAAAGGTGCACAAAATAAATGGAAAGACTCCAAAAGTATATGAGCATTTATTTTTGGAGTCATTCCATTTATTTTTGCACACCTTTTTGTTAATTTGATACATTCTTGCTTTTGGGGTGCTACATTTTGTTGCTTGAGCACTGGTCAGACTTTGTTTGCTGTAAATTGTGATCAGTAGGTAAGATGCAGTACCCATCAGTTAAACAGTGTGGAAGCTGAGATTATGAATGACTGCTAGGTAAAAAAACACAAAACGGTACTCACCTAATAAAAGTCCTTGTCTGTAACTGAGAATGGGAGAAACAACAGGCAAGTCTGAGCAGCAAAACACATGTACTCAAACAGATTACTGGCTAAGCTGAACTAGTGCAAAAATTGCTGGGAGAAGCACTAAGGGATATAACACAGACACTGCCTAAATAATAAATGAAAAATTGGTAAATAGACAAAGCAAAAAGAGAGTGCACCCAGATAGGATCTGTCTAGGAGTCAGCAAGAATGTTTACATTGAATTAAGGCAGCAAGCCACAGAAAGGGGGACTGATTAACTGACCAGCAATGTACAGATAAAAAGACTAGGCAGGTTAACACTAAACTCAGGAGATCACCGCTAGAATAAACAAAGCAGTTCGCTGATAAGTTCACAATCACAGCTATAGTTAGGTACAGTACTGTAAATAATTAAGGCAAACGGAGCGTGCAAATAACCAGTATACACAGATAGGGTATATCTAGGAGTTACAGAGATACAGTAGTAGAATTTTTAAATAAACAGAGGGGAGGTTAAACCAGGATTGGTGAACTAGTTAGCTGGGAGTGGCAACAAAGTAAGCCCAACAGTCTTAAGAAAGGGTAGACACTGTGGCAGGAATTAGCATCGGGGAAGTAGTACAATACCCCTACAGGGCAAAAGCTCCTACAGGAAGGGGTGAACAGTGCTTATATTTGAGTAGAGTATAGCAGCCAAGGTTACAGGAGGCAGACCAGAGCAACAGCATGACTGGCCAGATGGCTGACTCCAGGCAGACTCCTCAAAGATTTGTATTTATTTAAACATTTGGTAACCAGGAAAGGCACACAGAGCCGAGGCTCAATTCCAGGTGTGACACGGGGGGAGTGGGGAGGGGAATACAAACATATGCAACTTACAGTAAGCTATACTACAGCTTGGTTTTGTAAACAGCAGGTAGAAAAAAGCAGTAACAGAGCAAACACTTTACATGCGAAAGATGATATCCTCTGTGCATGGTCGTTAGCATGGAGGACCGCTAGTGGGGAGATGAAGAAGAAGGGCTGGATTCCCTTCCACAAACCACCTGATTGGTGGAAGATCTGGGCTGCAGGGCAGGGTCATTCAAGCAGCAGACTGGCTGAAGGCTTGATGCAGGGGTGAGGGAGAGTCACAAGATGGCTGATCAGCTCCCTTCCATCCCCTGGACTGATGACTAAGTACGAAGGAGACTCAAGCAGGAGCTTCCATTAAGGCAGTCCAGTGCATTTTGAATGTGAGGTAATGTATATTGATCAATACAGTGCACTTATTATGGGTCCAATAAGCAATGCACATATGTACAGTTCCATTCTTTTTCTATAGTACAGCAATTGGGGGATGAATCAGGGCTTCTGGACTACTGTATGGTCTCAGGTGTAAGCACTTCTTGCAAGTGTCAATGCACATCGTCGATGTCTGCAAGCACCAAAAGTCAAGATCTTTCCCTGAAAGGATGATGGTCATGCAGGTAGATACGATACGATGCTCCTTTCCAGTCAAGTTGATCCAGCCTCTTCACTCCTCAGGAAGAGAATATGTCTAAAGTCAAATGCAGCAGGATCCTGTTCTACTCTTTTTCCATCCATGCCCACCTTGAGCTGTACAGCTGTGTCAGTACAGTACACTCATCCAGTGTTCCTCCTTTGTGAATTTCTGCATCACAGTCTTAACCTGAACAGTAATAGAGCACACAGTAGCATGTGCGGGCCTGATAACATGAGTGGCTTCACCAGTAACCCATCAGGTAGTCCATGTTCCTCTAGAGCATCCATCAATAGGATCTAAATGGTGGCCTCCTTCTTGAGGTGGATGACACTGCTGATGGCACACTTGGCATCTGGGGATAGGAAAATGTCCTCTCCATCTTGGCACCACTCTATTCCAACTCCTTTATTCTCATCTCCTGGCATTCACCAGATATGCCTCTGATAAGCTAGCACACTAGGGCAGACGTTTTGACATCTACATCAGACGTTTGAACTGACTGCAGGGGAGTCTGGATTTAGGGGATCCATAGTGGATGGTGAGCAGAAGGGGATCTTAGATAGAACTCCTCCAAATCCAGGGGACAATAACTCCAAATAGGTTGCAGGGAATGCAGTAGGGTTTACAGCACCTGGGGAGGAGTACTAGTGAGGAGGAAAGTAAAAGGTATAAGCACAAACGAGGGAAGAAAATGTAAAAAGCAGAAGGACAGTGGCAGAGTTAGGGCAGGGTTCAAATGCAGAAGGGTATGCCTTAACCCCAGAAGCCTAAGCAACACACTCAGTGAGCTCCAGGCACTGATGTCAGACACTGAAGTGGATCTGGTAGCCATCACGGAAATGTGGGCCACAGATAAATGACTGGGAGATGACAGTCCATGGATATTCACTGTTCAGGAGGGACAGAAGAACTGGTTGGGGGGGCTGCCCTGTTTGTCAAGGACGACACTGAAGTGACAGAAGATGGAAGTATTAGGGGTAGCAATGGGGAAGCTGAGTCAGTATGGGTGTAACTCATGGCAGTCTCAGGCAGAAAAGTGCACTTAGGGGTGATCTATAGGACTCCAGGGCAAGGGGAGGAAAGAGACGGAGAACTCGAGGAGGAGCTTAAAAGAGGGGCAGCAAAGGGGGAGGTAGTGGTGTTGAGTGACCTAAACCTGCCTGACTTTCACTGGGAGGTCCAGGTGGCCTAGACTGCCAGGAGTCAGACATTACTGGATGCCTTCCAAGACTGTCTACTGGTGCAGCTTGGTAAGGAACCTACCAGGCAGAATGCAATTCTTGATGTGGTGTTCACCCACTCAGAGATGGGTGTTGTTGGAGTAGGGGAGCTGCTAAGGAACAGCTACCACAACTCCGTGTGGTTTGAATTGGCCCTTGAGGCTGGCAACCCACAATCAAGAACCAAAGTCTTTGATTTTAGAATGGTGGACTTTGATAGGTTGAGGGAACTGGTCAGGGATAAGTTAGTAGGGATGGAGGACATAAGGGGGTGGAGGAGAGATGGGGGGGCAATAAAGGGAGCCATCCTTGAGGCATCAAAGGCAAGCATGAGAACAGTGTCTAAAAAAAAAAAAAAACTGGTTTATGAGACCACAGTGGTTCTCATCTAGGGTCAGAGAAGTGGTTAGGACTAAAAAGAAGGCCTTCTATAAATAAAAGGAAAATCAGGGGGAGGCAGAATGGGAGGATTATCTACAGACAAATAGGGAGGCAAAGAGGGCCGTCAGGGAGATGAAAGCAGTCATGGAGCTGTATATCGCAGAGTGGGTCAAGAACATAGAGAAAAAGTTTTTTAGATGTATCAATGAAAAAAGGAAAAAGGGAGGGGCATTGTACGGCTAGTTGTGGGAGGTAGGGTGATAGAGGAGGATGAGCAAAAGGCTGCTGTTCTGAATTACTACTTTTGTTCAGTATTCACTACAGAGGCCTGCAAGTCCATGCCAGAAAGCAGCATCAAAGTGGCTGCTATGGGAATCCCAGAAATGAGGCAACCAATACTTACTAGCAAGAGGGTCCTGAAAGGGCTGGCATCCCTTAGGATAGATCAGGCCCAAGGACCGGATGGGTTGCATCCGAGAATACTTAAAGAATTAGCAGCAGAACTGGCTGAAGCACTGGCTGGGCTGTTCAACAGCTCAATTAGTACCGGGGAAGTTCCAAGGGATTGGAGGGTGGCAGATATTGCATCACTTCATATGGGGGGGGGCAGTGGGCAACCAGGGAACTACAGGCCTGTCAGTCTGACTTCCAGAGTGGGGAAGCTAATGGCATCACTAATCAGAGAGGACCCCATGGACTACCAAGAGAGCAGTGGGCTCCAGGATAGTAAACAACATGGTTTCATGGCGGGAAGGTCTTGTCAGACTAACCTGATAGTTTTCTTTGACTGGGTGACCAAGAAAGTAGACAAGGGCAACACTGTGGATCTGCTGTACTTTGACTTCATCAAGGCTTTTGATTCAGTACTGCACAAAAGGTTGCTCAAAAAGATGGACGACCTGGGTGCGGCTAAAACCGTAGTGAACTGGGCAGGTAACTGGCTAGAAGTGAGGCAGCAGTGGGTGGTGGTCAATGGGATTAAGTCAGAGGAAAGGGAGGTTATGAGCGAGGTTCCACAGGGATCTGTCTTGGGACACTCCTCTTCAACGTGTACATTAGTGACACTGGTGAGGGACTCCAGGACAGGCTGTGTCTCTTTGCAAATGATACAAAACATAGAAACATAGACTTTGATGGCAGATAAGGACCGCTTGGCCCACCTTGTCTGCCCATTTCCCTACCTACTGGATAAGCTGCAGATGCTAGTTAACCAACAGCCTATTTCTTCCTACCCCCACAAGAATTGCCTCAGGTCTGTCCCATGCACTCTTGAATTCTTCCACAGTTTTAGACCCCACAACCTCCTCAGGAAGGCAGTTTCATGCGTCCACCACCCTCTCTGTGAAAAAATACGTCCTCACATTGCCCCTGAGCTGTCCCACCTCTATTTTCAAATTGTGTCCTATGTGGGAGGGTGGATAGTGAGGAAGGAATGAGGGATATAAAGAGGGACCTACAAAAACTAGAGGGATGGTTAAAGGTCTGGCAGTTAAAATTCAACACCAAAAAGTGCAAGGTAATGCACCTAGAGAAAAGAAATCACAAGGAGTACTGGATGGTGGGGTGAAACTTAGCACTACAGAAGAGGAACAGTATCTAGAAGTTATCACCAACAACACCCTTAAATAAATGAGCTAGTGCAACAAGACCTATAGCAAGGCCAACAGGATGCTGGGATGTATCAGGAGAAGTACTGATAGCAGAAGAAAAAAGGTAATACTTTACCTATACAGATCCTTGGGGAGGCCTCACCTGGAGCACTGCATCTAGTTCTGGAGCCTTCATCTCAGAAAGGACAGGGATAAGTCAGAAACAGTGCAGTGCAGAGTAACAAAAATGATCCAGGGCCTGCAGGGCAGATCCTATGAGAAGCACCTCAAGGCATTGAATATATATACTCACTGGAAACCAGAAGGAAGAGGGGATCTGTGAAAGAGACCTTTAAGTTCCTTAAAGGAATTTACAAGGTAAACTGCAGGGAATTATTTACCCTGAATACCAACTCAAGCTCATGTGGTCATGAGTAGAAATTAACAGGAGGGATATTCAGGAGGGACATGAGGAAGTACTTCTTTATGGAAAGGGTGGTGGGACCTTGGAATAGTTTGTTGACTGAGGTGGTGGGTGCAAAAACAGTCAGAGGTTTCAAGCAGGTATGGGATAGAATGAAGGGAATAGTGGTCACCCTGGACAACAAGACCAGGGAGAAGGATAGGGATGGGGAGGGTTAGTACCCTGGAGGAACAATAGGTTCCAGGGAAGTCTCCAGGGATTATAGGGACTATGGGCATACTAGATGGACTGCTGGTCTTTTTCTGCCATCATGGCCTATACTTCTGTGTAAGCTTGCTTCACTAGCTCATGGACAGATAGCACCTGGCCATGTTATTGAGCTTCTGTTTTATCATGAAGTTGCTTTAACTGGCTAAAGATATTAGCACTGGTACCAGTAATCACAGGGATTTGGTCATATATTCCAGACTCCAGACACACTAGGGTCAGGTTTTCCATGGGTCCTCCAACCCCATCCACATTATCTAGGAAGTTGATATCCACTGCTGTACATCCAAGGTGGGGATAAACTTTGTTGTTGAGGCACCATGCATCCAGCCTTTGCAGGGACAACAGAGGATGATGGGTCAAATTCTGGTCATCAAAGTCCTTAAATATCAGAGTAACTTGAAATTCACTGTCTAGCACATCTGGAACCTGCTGACTTCCAGCTGTGACATTTATCAGATGAAGGCATGACTGGCTTGTCAATGGCAACAGTTTAGTTCAGCACAGTCTTGATGGTATAGTTTGCAACTCTGATGACCAGACAGCTTTCGCCAGAGCTCTGAAAGATTTTGTCAAATGAAGGTAACTTCTGTAGCAGTGGGGGGCCAGGAGGCAGAGTTCCAAGGTAAGAAAACTGGCCTATTTGGGAGATGTTCAATAGCCCAGCAGGGTTTCTTAAGTGAGTGTGGACTTTCATTGTCTTGGCTTCTTGGAAGGATAAGTTCATTAGTACACAAGGGAATCAGAGATGATCTGTCCGATGGCATCAGACCACATGCATTCAGATGATAAATGATCTGCAAAAGGAAGCTGGATCCCAGAGACACCAAGGATAGATAATACTGCAAGGCCGGTGCAACCCCTAGGTGACACTACTTCAAGGGCTACTACACCTGCCTTGCCTGGCCTAAACAAGGTTGAGGGGCCTGGGTTCCCAAACTTACTTTAAACTGGTTCTTTTCCATAATGTTCCTTAATGTGCAGTGCTTCCACCCAGAGTTTAACTTTTAAGTGGGCTAGCTGTTACCTGGTATAACCCCCTGGGATGTTATACCACCCACTATTACTGTTTGCCACCCACCCCAACATATGACCCACTAACAGTTCCCTACATTTCAGACCATTTCTGTAATTAAAGACTCTCTAATAATATGCTCATGACGACGTAATTTGCATCAACAACAATAACAATATTTATTTAGGGGGCATAGGGATTAGGAATGGGGAAACAGGACTAGAAGTTATGCAGTGATTATTATTTACATATTTACAATTGATTTAGTTCAGTTTGGTTGGTGTTGGTGAAAACCCTCCAGCTGGGTAGATACCAGTTATCAAAATAGAAGAAAAGCTATCACATTCTACCAACACTTACTACCCAGAGCCCTGGTTATCTAGCTGCCTTAAAATCAGATGGAATACATTTCATTATTTCCCACCACTGGTACCAGTTCCCAAGACTCCATATGAATCCATGCAATCTCATAACCTTTACCCTGGGTACCCAGTTACCAAAGTCCCTTGTTGGTTGCAAGCCTGGTAGACAGCGCAGCTGTGCACTGGCCGGCTTGATTTAAAGGAGAGATAGGATTTAACTTGAAAGTAATCTAATAAACAACCATTTGTAATCCTTAACGGGAGAGCAGGAATTGCCCTGCATGTTGCAGTTAGGTCTTTGGGTTGGATGTAACCAGCTGGTCACACCAGTTTTGGAAACTGAGCATTTCCTTCTGACTGTTTAGCGCATTTATATGATTTTTAAACACTCACCACATTTATATGACTTAAAACATTACAGTACGTTTATATTTCCGACACATCCGGTATGTAGATGAAGGGATAGCGCATTCAACCAGGGGCCAAGAGGGCCACCCTGGTCCGATTACTCAGTGAAAAATTGTCATCTCCAGGTTACAGAATGGAAAACTGTCATTTCCAGTTTATAAAATGGAAAACTGTCATTTCCGGGTAATAGCAAATCCGAATTTAACTTTGGGGGGCTCAGTCCATTATGTGGCTGGTGGCTAAGGCTGGCGACTCCACGGGATGTCTTGACCAGATGGTGGCACAATTATATATCAGCACATTTATACGATACTTTTGGGATCACTCAAGTCCCCCCAAATAGTTAGACGGTGCTTGGGCTCACTTGGGTCCCCCCACACAGTTACGATTAGCAAAAGTTACTACTCAGCCCTGAGCTCACTATGGGTACCCCCCAGAACAGTTCTGGTCAGCAAAAGTTCCACAATAACGTCCACCCTTGCTGGGCTAAGGTCATGCGCAGCAGTTGAAAGGTGCAAACCAAAGAACAATCTTCAATCAGTTACTTATGCAAGGCAGTCCCAATGTAACAAGATTTCTTTCTTTCTTGCACTGGCGGGGTACAAGGGTACCCACTTCATGCTCCTCGTGGTATAATTTCCACAAACAAGGTTCCTGAATTCTTCAGTTCTCTCACAACTGAGGTGGAATCAGCTCTCTCACAGCTGGCTTGATGTCATCAGGTTGCAGGTCCACATCTTTCCCCAACGTGGAAGGGAGGGCTAGCATCTGAGGGACATTCTGGCAACCCCCAGACTAGCAAGAACTACATAAACTAAATAACTTTTAATTACTAAAAAGGCAACTACCCCCTCCTGGATGCAGAGGATTAGCTGGATCTCCAGGCTTGGCTGCATGGCTGGGAGCCTGAGCCCCCACACCCATGGGGATTCCCACTCAAACCTGGAAAATTGCTGAAAAACACAGTCTCTTATAGGGCTCACCTGAGGCTTCTGATTGGCTGAAGCCTTTAGGGTGAATGGCCTCCGATTGGCTGGAGGGCCTGTCAATCAAGAACATGAATTATGCATGAACCTCACTTGATGCACAGTTGGTTTTCTGTTTTGGTGCTTGAAATTAGGTCCCTGCAGTTCCCCATGAGTACTTGGTATTTTCCCATGAGCTTTAGCTAGGGTCCGACAAGTACTGGCTTTGTTTTTCTAGCTTTCCAATTGGCTGTGCTGTTTTGTAATGGCTGCTTAAAAACACAGTCTCTAAAGCAGATCAGTACAGTCTCAAGTTAAGTCCTGGTGCAACCAGAATAAAATGATTATTTGCCCAAATGCCCCACAATTCGTTAGCCCTGGTTGTGTACTTGCTGTTGCTGCACAGATTGTGCAAATTGCTCAGTCTGTTTTCCTGTCACTGCTACCCTACCTATTGCAGCAGGCAGGCTGTCTATCTGAGTCCCAAAGGTTGCTGGTGCAGTCAGGAGCTGAGTATTCATTTATTTTAAATACTATTCCCCCTTCTAAACATCTTTCCCAGACACACAGCAGTTACTTTGTTTATTTTAAAACATTTATTTTTCTTTTCTTTTCCCCTTGTCGGCTACGGCCGAAATACAGCTTCCCCAAGGGCAGAACAGACCCTCATTCATATTCATAAGATCAGGGCTCTGACTCATTAATATTCATGAGCCCCAATCTGTACACCCCGTGGATTCTCTTTATTTTTCAGAAAAATGGGCGCTCAGTGCCCTGACTGTTGTCATCAGGTGGGGTCACCGGGACCACCGAACACTTCCTCTGTTAGACCGCAAGTTCGACGAGTTGAACATCAAAGGCGCCGCTCATCCCTGCATGATCTCCACCGCACCAGAGTGCTTTGGCAGTGCAGGTGATTGCAGTGTGGTTCTTGGAGCCCCGCAGGGCTTGGACTAACACTGGGGAAGTTCTACTGGGGCTAGAAGGGCACAGAAGGAACAGGGGGGCCAAAAAAGAAAATGCAGGTGATTCTGGCAGCGCTTGAGAAGAGCAGGAACAGGAGCTACAGGGCTGCAGGCAAGCCCCCATTTTGGCAGGGGGGTTACACAGATGTCAGCCAAAATTCTAGGCCTGAAGCAGTTTCAGCCAATGGGATGAACCTGGATACAGGGAAGTGATATCAGCCTCACCTGACAAAGGCACCAGGGAGAGAAAGAGGAGAGGGCATAAATGCTTCAGCCAAGATAGTTTCTTTCTCTTTTCGCTGGGGTTTCTGTGTATCCAAGAAGGGAGTCAGACTATGTGTCTGCAGAGAGATGTTGAAGTAACAAGGCTAGTGGATAGTGAGGTAAGAAGCCTCTGTAACCTGTAAGAAATATAGAAGTGTTTACCTGCACAAGTGTCCAAGCTCTCTTTTATAACCCTGTATGTGTACTGTTGTTTTACTACGTATATGTAAATAGTGTTATATCTGATTATAACTGCTGTATTTACACAACCAGTGTTTATTGCTAATTTAGTTATTTTTCTGAAGACTGGTGTAACTGGTTGTTTGTGACTGCATCTCTGAAGGAAGGGCACCTAGAAAAAGGGGTGCATAGTTAAAGGTCTCCGAGAGAGTAGAGTGTGTCCTACCTAGAGCAGAAGCCCTCACTGTGGGGAGTCTAAAGGGTAGAAGATGGCAGAAGAGGGCCATCAGAGCACCAACATCTGAGCTCTTGCTAAACAGGGGACCTTGACAGCAGGGATGCTGAGAGAGAGAGAGAGAAAGAGGCTCACTGAGGACTGCGGGGTGCTCCAACAGTTTTATATGGTGACAGCAGTGAGATGAGAAAGTGAGACTTGCTTGTACAAAGCAGTTTGGCTATTCAACACTTAAGGCAGAAGTCACAAAATTATACAGTATTAACGAGTATACACCAGTAAGTACTACAACTCTATATTTTCTCACTTCTTTGTATTTTATTTCTACCCAGATTTACTAAGTTTAGAGATGCAAATGCCAGGCAAGTATGATGTGGTGAGGTTGCCAGAGCTCCAACAGCTCTTTTAAGGAGAGAGGCATATTGCATGAAGGCTTGAACAAAGCTAAGCTGATTTGGGCTCTGGAAGCAGCTGACCAAGGAGCCCTGGGTGACTCTCAGGGCTTCAGTGAGAAGTATGAGGTAGCCCAGCAGGTTGAGTTGGAATGAGCTCACGTTTCAGAAAGGCAGAAGGACAGGGAGATAGAACTTGCCAGGTTAAAAATTGAAGCAGCTAAGCTAGATTCAATGGAGAAAAAGAAACACAGTGCAAAGCAGATGCAGAGGAGAGAGAAAAACAGTGCAAGGCAGATGCAGAGGAGAGAGAAAAACGGTGCAAGGCAGATGCAGAGGAGAAGCAAAAGCAGTGACAGGCAGAGGCAGTCCGAGAGGAAAGCAAGCAAGCAGCAGAGGCAGCCTGAGCAGAAGCAATGGAGAAAAAAATGCAGACATCCGCTTGAGATGAAAGACCATGAACTCTGGATAGCAACACTTCTGCAGAGGCAGATGCCAGACAGGAGAGTAATGGGGTAGACAGGGGCAGCCAAGGCTCAAAAATGGGGTCCAAATTGTTTCCCAAATAACAACAAATATGGATACTGATGCTTTTCTTCATTTGTCTGAGAACTTGCGTTTGCAGTATGAATTGGCACAGGAGCACTGGCCAGCCTGTATGACTTTATTGCTTACAAGGAAGGCATGGCAAGCGTTTCATGCTTGGACACTAATGATAGCAAGGGCTGTGTGAAAATCAAGGTTGCTATTTTAAAATATTATGAGTTAACCCCTGAGGCTTACAGACTCAAATTTAGACAGTTAAGAAAGCAGCCAGTGGAGAATTATAAAGAACTGAGTGTGCAGCTGAGTACTTCGCTGGGGAGATGACCAATGGGAAGAAGCTGTAACTGCTGAAGAAATTTGTGAAATGATGCTCACTGAGCGGTTTTCAAAATGCGTGCACGCTGATCTTAAAATATGGTTAATGGATAAGAATGTTGGTACTGTTGCAGAAGCTGCTGAATGAGCGGATCAGTGTACAGTCAACCACCCTGATACATACAAGAAGGTACATGGGGGAAGGGGCTTTGTTTTTTTTTTTTATTTTCTCTCTTTCCTGCCCACGGACCAGCACATCTGCGGTCATGGACCCCTAGACTGCTCCATATAACATGCATCCCCCAACACCGCCTTTCCCCTGGGAGGATGCAGCACGGGGCTAATGTCGCAATCATGGGACTTGGATCGGGGAGCCAGCCTAGAAGCTAATCAGGGCCAGGGGAGGGCTTCATTCATGGCAGCCGTGAGCTGATTTTCCTCGGTTCCCCAGGGGCGGGGACATGCAATGACATCCAGCATCCACCCTGCCCCTGTCATATAATTTGGCACTGGCACTTGCGATTCCCCCTGGCCTTCACCAGGAGTCATATGCGTGCTGGGCATGCTCCTCAAACCCCGGAGAAGGACAGCAGCCCTGGGGGCACTCCATCCTTCTCCCCCGGCTGGCCCTCCGGCTCCCCGGGTCTGTTCCCGAACCCAGGTCGCCAGCGTCACAAGCGGAATTCCAACCACTGCGCCGGCAGGCCAGCTTGAGGGAGGGGGCTTTGTTAACAAAGGGATGGGTTGGACACAAGGGGGCCCTAAAAGCCAGCAGCCCTTTGAACCTAGAAGGGATACTGCACCAGAGCCTGAAAGTAATAGAGTAGAAAGTTGGAAGTGTTATGTGTGCCGACATTTGTCTTATGAGTGCCCTTAGGCAACAAGGACTAAGCCATGGAAAGGAGGAGGCCACGGCCCCACTATGGGACCCAATGTGGTCAACCTCACACTTGCTGAGGAGGGTGAGAACCGTATCTCCACAGAAGAGCAGCACGTAGTAAACTGTGTCTCAAGTGCTATTCTCAGGAATACTTAGAAGCACATGAGGCCAGGCCGGCCCATCGGTGCAACAGTTGGATTTCTGCTTGCGACGCCAGTGACCCAGGTTCGGAAATGGATCCAGGTAGTCAGAGGGCCGGCTGGGGGGAGAAGGATTGAGCATCCCTAGGACTGCTCTCCTTCTCCAGGGGGGAGGGTGGTGTGTGTTCGGTGCAGGAGCGACACCTGGTGGAGGCCAGGTCATCGCCTTGCACCGACACAGGAAGTAACGCTGGGGCAGGACAGATGCAGGACATCATTGCATGTCCCAGCCCCAGCCTACAGGGGAAAAATGCTGCCCCGGCTGTCTCCATGAAGCCTGCCCCCGGGTTTCAATTAGCCACCCAGCCGGCTCTCCCAACCAGTTACCAGTTTTGTGGCACTGGTGGCCCATACAGTGCCGTGACCCTGCCCTCTGGGGGGTAAGCCAGGGGTAACCGGGGAAGCACAGGCAGATATGGGTGGTGGAAGTCTGAGGGGCGCCATGACCAGGGCAGAGAACTGATGACCAGAGGCAGGAAACAAGTAAAGCAAATTTTAAAAAAAAAAAAAAAAGCACCTGAGGCCAGTCTGGGTAAATGACATTTGACATAAAGATTGAGGGACACCGGGGCCAGTGTTACAGTCGTCCAGCTGGAGTTGGTGTGGCTGGATCAGATCCTGCCTGGGAAGGGTGACTCAGTTAAATTTGGGCCTGACCCCTGAGTCACAGTTCCAAAGGCCAGAGTACTCCTGAATTGGGAGGGGGGTGAAGGTGAGAGGGAAGTTGTGGTTTCTTCTAGTGAACCACAGATGTTTTGCTAGGAAATGACTGGGATGAGGAAGGAGAGCAAAATATGGTCTGTTCTGTGACTTAGTCAAGCTCAATGACTGAGACAGGTAGAGGTAAATGAGAGGACTGGGAGAAAGACAAGATCTGACCCTGTTCATAACCTCGAGCCTGTACTGCACAGTGTGACCACTAATCCCAATGGTTCACAGCAGCCAGAGAAAATACCTTCCACTCCTGAGGCACAGGGAGAGCTGTGCCAGAGAGCTCTGCAAGGGGCAGCAGTTCATGGACACAGGAGGGGCTTTTACGAGAGGAGTTGCACAAGGTTCAGATAGCAAATCCTTCTCTAGCTGCACTTAGGCTGTTGGCAGCAAGCAGCAGCAGTGATCCGCAAGGGAGGAGCAATGGAAAATATTTTGGGAACGAAACAATTTAAATAGAGACTGGGTTCCTATGAATGCTCCTGAGGAGTGGAACCTGTGCAAGCTGGTCATGGTTCCTCAGGAATACCAAGCAGCCCTCCTGGATTTAACACACTGAATACCTGTCTGGCCACTAAGGAGTTAAATGGACAAAGAGGCATTTGCTCCAGAACTTTTACTGGCTGACTCTGTACAAAGATGTGACTGAGTACTGTCGCTTATGCCCAGAATATCGGAGTGTGGGGAAGAAAGGGGATCGAGCAAAGGCTCCTCTGATGTCACTTCCTGTTATTGAGGAACCATTTTATCGGGTCAGTGTGGACATTGTGGGCCCACTGGCTATGGTGAGCTCGAGGGGAAAGAAGTACATTCTGATCATAGTGGATTATGCCACTCGATATCCGGAAGCTGTAGCCATGTCCTCTATAGAGGCAGGGAAGGTAGCAAATGAGCTGCTAGGGATTTTCAGCAGAGTTGGATTTCCCAGAAAGATTTTGTCAAAGCAGGGAACAGACTTTATGTCTCATCTGATGACTAAGTTGTGGAAGCAGTGTGGGGTAGAGCCACTGCATACAACCCCATACCACCCACAGACAAATGGCTTAGTTGAGTGTTCATTCTGTCCTGGGCAGCCATTTTGTGTCAGGTTAAGTAATTTGATGGTTCAGACCTCATACGAAACTACTGGCAGTAATGATTAATTCAAGTATAAAAAATATGCTTTGCACGTTCACAAAACAGCACAAAAGGGACTGGGACAAATTCCTACCCCACTTGCTGTTTATATACCGGGAAGTTCCACAGGAGTTACTGGGCTTTTCACTTTTTGAGCTCCTTTTTTCTAGACAGGTCAGAGGACACCTAGATTTGGTTTGAGAAGAGTGGGAAGGCTCTACTGCCACCCAGAGGGAGTCTGTTGTGGATTATGACCTGAGTTTCAGGGACAGGCTTAAGGACTCAGTGGGTCTTAGGATCACTTAGCTGCAGTGCAACAGAAGCAAAAGACTTGGTATGATAAAGGGGCCAGAGCTCAATCATACACCGTAGGACAGAAGGTAATGGTACTCCCCCCAGTGAGGCAGAACAGGCTGCAGACAGCATGGAGGGGACCCTATGAGGTCATACGCCAGGTAAATACTGTGGACTATGTCATAAAGTTGCCCAATAGGAGGTGCACTCAGCAGGTTTTCCATGTAAATATGATGAAACCCTATTATGACCATGATGACATTGCCCTTATGGTTTACAGTGCAGCAGATGGAAATCAGGAGGAGCCAGCCCCAGACATGCTAGAGGAGAGTGTGGGAAGATCCTCCTGGAGTGTTCCGATGATGTCTGAGGGGCGGTAGCTATTTGTGGACCTAACAAATATCAACTTCATAAAAACATAAGGGGTGGTATGTGACGACTAGACAACTTTTGTTTGGAGGTTTGAAAGATTTTATCAAATTCAGGTAACTTCTGTAGCAGTGGGGGGCAGGAGTCCAAAAGTGAGAAAACGGGCCTATTTGGAAGATTCTGAACAGCCCAACAGCATTTCTTAAGTAAGTGTGGACTTCCATTGTATTGGCTTCCTGTAAAGGGAATAAGTTCATTAATTCATTAAGGAATTGGAGACAGTCTGTCTTGCTGGCATCAGACCGCATGCATTCAGATGCTAAATAAGCTGCAGAAAGGGAGTTGGGTCCAAGAGATACCAAGGACAGATAATTAGAGTTGGGCGAAGTCTACAAAATTCGCTCTGGCAAACAATTCACGAATTGCACTTAATTTGTGGAACGCGGTTCGGGAAGTTCGCAATTCGCTCCCGCCACCAATTACAATAACACAATAAATCCACCCCCCCCACACTGCTGGTACCCTGCCCTGGTGTCTAGTGGACCCCCCAACCCCCAAGCTTCGGAGGTAGTGCCCCACCCTGCTCCCCCAACCCCGATCCATCTTAAACAAAATGTTTAATTTAATCTCTGGTGTCTAGTGGACCCCCATCCCACTCTCCTTGTCAGATAGTGCCCCACCCACTCCCCCAACCCTGAGTCCAATCCATCTTAAAAAAATATATTTAATTTAATCCCTGGTGTCTAATGGACCCCTCACCCTGTCCAGTAGTGCCCCCACCCCACTTCCCTGCCAACCCTGACCAGAGCGGGCCACCGGCATAGCCCTCCACTCACCTCCATGGCTGGCAACCTGACTGAGCTCAGTGAATGAGCATGAGTTTGTACAAGCAGGGGAGGGGACTGCTCTGGTGTCCCATGGGAGGGATCGGATGGGGAGGAACATTCCCCCCATCCTGCCACCTCCTACCCTTCTCTACACCCCAGAACACAAAAGGAAATGACCACGAGCTGTCAGTGGATGATTCCATGCTTGTACAAGCATGTGCTCATTCACTGAGCTCAGTCGAGGCTGCCAGCCATGGAGGTGAGTGGAGGACTATGCTGGTGGCCCGTTCGGTCTGAGTTGGGGGGCAGGGTGGGGCACTACCAGATAGGGTGGGTGTCCACTAGACACCAGGGAGTAAATTAAACATTTTTTTCAGATGGATCAGTCTTGGGGTTGGGGGGGGAAGTGGGTGGGGCACCACCTGACAGGCTGGGGGGACCACTAGACACCAGGATTAAATAAAAAAAAATTTTTAAGATGGATCGGACTTGGGGTTGGGGGGGCAGGGTGGAGACACTACCTGATATGGTGGGAGACCACTAGACAACAGGGATTGAAGTCAGGCTGCTGGCTGTGAGGGGGATGTGACTTCTCCTTGCTTTGGGGGGTTTTAAGTGCAATTTGCATTTAAAACCTCAAAAAGCAAGACTAAGTCACAATGGCGCATTCTGGATAATTTCCCAAAATTACGTGAAGTGCTCCGTGGATGCGAATTTGGTGACTTCGCCGCAAATTTGCCAGCAAAGAATATTGTTTTTTTATTGTACATATGTTCTTGAATAATATACACAAATTACTGTGTAACTTAGCTTACATACTGTGAAACATTGTACATATTACAGTAATTCCATATGAAAGCTTTAATGTACCCGACAAAGCCTATGGCTGCTTGAAACTACTGTACTTGTTATTGTCCTCACTGTTCTGTATCGTTTCCCCGATGTGGAATCTTTGTAAAAGAGCCTTGGCTCAAAGGTGTCTTCCGAAATAATAACAAACTATAAACTAAACCAATATTGCAAGTTAGGCATCACCCAAATTTCCATGCCTGAAGCAGTTTCAACCAAAGGGATGATCCTGGGTACAGGGAAATGACATCAACCTCATTTGACCAAGGTACCAGGGAGAAAGGAGAGGAGAGGGCATGAATGCTTCAGCCAAGATAGTTTCTTTCTTTTTTCGCTGGGGTTTCTGTGTGTCCAAGGAGGGAGCCAGACTGTGTCTCTGCAGAGAGAAGTTGAGGTAACAAGGCTAGTGGACAGTGTGCTAAGAAGACTCTGTAATTTGTAGGAAGGATAGAAGCGTTTACCTGCACAAGCGTGCAAGCTCTTTTTTGTAACCTGTATGTGAACTGCTGTTTAACTATGTGCAAATAGTGTTATACCTAATTATTACTGCTGTATTTACACAACCAGTGTTTATTAATAAATTATTTTTCTAAAGACTGGAGTAACTGGTTGTATGTGACTGCATCGCTGAGGGAAGGGTATATGGATGAAAGGGGTGCATAGTAAAAGATCTCCAAGAGAGTAGAATGTGTTCTACCCCGAGCAGAGACCCTTACTGTGGAAAGTCTAAAGGGTAGAAGGTGGCAGAAAAGGGCCATCAGAGCACCGGGGTCTGAGCTGTTGCTAAAGAGGGGACCTTGGCAAGTGTGACGCTGGTCCAGATGGTCCCAGTGGCATAGGAGAGAGAGAAGGAGGCTCACTTGGTACTCTGGGGTGCTCTGACTGTCACAGCAACAAGTTAAGATTAGTGTCCTGCTCCTGGGACTCCAGTGTGCTCTCTTCCTGGGCCTCGCTGGCATTTCCCTGCTGGAAAAAATTTCCAAATACATCGCTGATTTACTCTCTGTAAATCCTCTGCATTCCAGTAATCCTGTCAGAGGTGCCCAATTCTCCAACAGCAGAAACAAAGGTCATCTTCTCCGGTCCCTGGAGACCTGTTGGCTGACTTTGCCTCATCCCTTTTGTCTATCTCTGAGTGGTAGCACCATGACAAGCTGTCCCTAGCAGAGCTAGCAGGAGTGCTAATTGGCACCCTTATTGGCAGTGTCACATGAGTGGCCAAGGATTGAATGGGCATGGAGTCTGAATTAACCCTGTCACTTATGTGGTGGTCCCTCCATGGCATTGTTGAGGCACACTGGTGGGACAGCTTGCACTGTGATCATCCATGCTAACCCTGAATAAATAGAGGACTTCAGGTTGCAGTGCTGTCAGTACAGCACCTTTCACAGGCCCTTCTTCACACACAGAAAAACAAAGAAATCTTTCAAAAATAAAGCTGCCAGAGGTGCTGTCCCCTGTCCATCCATACAGAAAGCACAGAATCGGTGGCACTACATGTTACATCAGGTGTGCTATAAAAAAGTATATTCACGGAATCACATGATGCTGCCTGGGTGAGTGGAAGCTGGCTGCTAAAGCTCTGCTCCTACTGACTATTAAATGTTTAAAAATATAGCTTTACCACATATAAGAAAACAGCCAACATCACAAACGAACAGCAGAACTCACCAGGAGTACAATAATGGATTCTGAAAGTGATGAATTTAGCAGTCCAGATTCTGTTTGCCAAGAAGCAAAATGGCACAAGACTAAGTCATTGGTGGGAGGTAGTGGTGAGAGTGTCAGCATGATATCTGAATAGGTATTGAGGATCCCGAATGAGATGGTGGTGCTAAGAGCCTCAATAACGGATGCAGTCACAGAAATCAAAGATGTAGGGGGAAAAAAAAGACAAATTGGAACCGGACCACCAGCTCAGTGGTAGAGCTACCACTCACAACGTCAATGACCCGGGTTCGGAAGTGAGCCCAGATAATCAGAGGGCCGGACATGGGGAAGGAAGATGGGGATTCCCAAGGACTACTCTCCTCCTCCTCCAGGGGGGAGGGTAGGATAGCGACTGGCACTTGACTGGCCCCTTGCTGAGGCAAGGGGTCTGGCAGCTGGAGCTTGGTAGTTCGGGGAGGCAGGGCAGACATAACCAATGTCATTGCACACTGCACCTGCCAGGGGAGAAAAACAAGGGAAAATACCACAACCACACAGGATGCTGTCAGTTGCTCTGTCGCAGGTCCCACACTGCCACCTGGACTACGTCTCCCCGATTGGCACAACTCTGCAAGGAGGCTTAGAGGTTGGCCTTCTGGTGGCCCTTCCTGTGGGGGGTAATCCATGGGGGAAGACGGGAGAAGGTAAGGAAAAGAGGTAGATGATGGAGCTGGGCAGAAGTGGCAAGGCCTAAGGGGGCTAGTCGGCGGCGGAGGAAAAATGAACTATAGATTCACATGTTACTACAATTAATGAGTCTGAAGCAAGAATAGCAAGTCTTGAGCAATCATGTGAGAAAGAAAGAGAGGCACATATAAAAGATGCAAGGAAACTGGAAAAGATGGAAGAGAGAGTGAAGTACCTTGAAAACTATTCTCAGAGAAATAACCTTCTACTTTTTGGACTACTGGAGGGTAAAGAGGGGGAAAACCCCTTTAGAATATATACAAACCATGCTTAAATCAATGTTCAGGTTACCAAAAAGGAAAACCAAATACTCTATTGAATGTGCACACAGACATTTTGTACCAAAATCCAGTCCCAAAGAACAGCCCAGAGTATTAATTTTGAGATTTACTAACTTTCAAGATAAAATCATTGTCCAGCAACAGGCACAAGAACTTCAAAATCTCAATTATATGGGCATAGATATCAAGTTGTTTAATGACCACAGCTCAAGTATAAGAGAGAAGAGAGAAATATGCTCTTCCTGCAGAGCGGGCCCCACAACCTCCGGCCACCAGCACCTGCATCCCCGGACCATCTGGCGTGCGAACTATTGCCCCATGTTCACAGGGGTCGGCCTCACCCCCGGCAAGGCACCTCTCATGTCTGGGGATGCAGGGCACGGCCATCAGCCGCCGAGGTTGCCCCGCATTCTTCTGTCAGTTTTTTCCCCGGGGAGCCAGACATGCAATGGCGTCGGAGCACATCCGTGCTGATGTCCACCACGCTCCCCCCCCCGCTGTGCACCATGCTGTAGTGCGGCTGACCTCCGCCAGTCGCCACTGCAGCACGATGTGTTGCCCCCACCCTCCCCAGAGGAAGGGGAGCAGTCATGGGACGCTCGATCCTTCCTCTCCCCTGCCAGCCCGAGTCTGTTCCCGAACCCAGATCGCCAGCGTGGTGCGAGGTATGGTGTCCAGCGCCTCAACCCTCAGCACCACCGGGCCGGCTAAAGGCAGACTTTTCAACTGTTTGTAGCAAGAATTGAAATAAGTCACCGAAGAGTAATTTGGTGGGAATACCCAACTCATGCACGTCATTGTCATCAGCCCCCCTTCGAGTGCATCCTGCCACTTAAAACAGCCGAGATGCCATGTTGCTTACTGCTGGATCATGCACACATTCGAGCTGCCAGTGCCAACACTCAGTGGCCTCAATGATGCACATGATTATGATAATTCGATGACCACCGTGCACAAGCAATAAGTAATAAAGATTTGACACATCGCCAGCTGCACCAAGTACTTTTAACAGACACTGACTGAAGTCTAAAACAAAGGTACACATTTCTGAACATTTTAAGTATTAATAAGTATAACCTGCAGGAGAGAGGTGCAAGATTCGAGAACCATGATGTAAAGGGAAAATAAGTGTCCTGGTCTGTCTCAATGACAAATAGAAATAGCTTTTATGTCACAGGTGCAGAGAGTTATGGGGAGGAAAGTACTTTTTCCCAGCAAGACTGCTCACTCTGAATAGGCATTACTAAGACACATAGCAAATAACTGCTCTTCACCCCTTAACCTGATGGCACTGAATGTACTACAGTGATTCGCCCCCAGCCTGTTACAGAGTGGACCTGGTTAAAGTACTAGTGTAAATTTAAGAACAACAAATGCTATTTTGGAAATAGTTTGGAATACTGCACTAAAGCTAAATATGGCATGACATTGTATGGTTGGTAGGGGTATTAAGTATGAATGTAGTGCGATAACGAACGTCAGTGACAGAAAATGCTTGATTCCCTTGGGTCAGTGGACTACTAATGGACAAGGTGTAATACCCACTATATGGGACGTTCCATGAAAACGATATCAAACCATTAACATAGCTAAATCAGACAGACATAGCATAACCCAAAATTGTTGTAATCTTGCAGTCATATGTCTGTAAAGAGCAGTTATGTAATTGGTGGAACACTTTGCCATGGTTACCAACTTTAGGTCTAAATGTTAAAAGAAACCTTTTAACTGTTATGAAAGCTTGTTTACCATATGTAGTTAAATACAGAAATGTTTTACTATGTAGGCTTCTTTATACTGTGCTAAACTAAACTCCTATTTAATTTCATTGCGCCTCATTCCATCACTGTTCCTTCTAGAAAATCTACTGTTGATCAATCTGCTTTCTCATACTGCTTTTCTAAACTTTGGTCCTCCCTTCCCTTGGCAATTTGCTGTGCCTGTTCAGCTTTCTCTTTACAATCTCTCCTTCATGACTTTTCTTCTCCATTCTGCAACTGTCCATGACTCTCTTCCTCACCCTCACCCTCACTAGTTCTTCCCTGGCATTTTGTTTCCTTCATTACCTGTACATCTATTTTGATTTGTCTTCAATTTTTGATTATGCTCCTTGATATATTGTATTTGCTGTATGTGACTTGTTCACATCCCCTACCCCTAGGACGTATTTGGAAATGAGCTGCTAGCACCCAGTATGTCTTTCCTGGTGTCTGAAATAAATAAATAAATACATACATACAAAATTGAATTAGTTGAAATGTGAGTCACACAATAACCTGATATAATACAAATGCAGTAAGGTGAAAATACAATGTTAATCAATGGTATAGGGAAGCATTAGGCATACGTGAACCCACGGTCTAGGAAATCACAGTCACAGTTGTTTCCTATCAGGATATGTTCACTGGAGATAGAGAGAAGAAACAACTAACCTCAAAGGTCAGTAGGGTCAGATGCCTAAACATACTGTATATTTTACCATAAGTGATAGAGATAGTAATCTACTTCATACACAGAGATAATGGGCGATACAAAGATCACATCCATTGCAAGGAATGTCAGAGGGATGCAGATGGGACAAAAAAGGCTGGAAATACTGCAACATCTTATAAGAAACAATGTGCAAGTTTCATTAATAGATGAAAGATTTGTGAAAAGTGCAGATGCCCTAATGATGATGAGAACTTGGGCAAGAAAGGTATATGGAGCAGGAGAAAGCAAAAGGAATGGGGGCATACAGATTCTGCTACAGTACATAGGAGCCTAATTTCAGAAGAAGAATATACTTGGAGACACTCTGAGGGTAGATGTTGGTGGTAGCTGGAATGCTTGGTCCCACAAGAGTGGAATTCATTAATATATATGGTCCAAACTGTGATGATGCAAATTTTTTTAACACATTGGTAGAACAATTAACTTATACAATGGAGTACACAACAATCGCAGGAGGAGACATGAACCTAATTATGAATTCTGTGCTAAACAGTACTAATCCCAGAAAAATCCTATCACAAAGTGGCGAAGCATAAACTGCAATTCTGAAGGAAAATAACATGCTAGATGTCTGGAGAATATTAAATCTTAACATTAAGAAATACACATTAGAGCCAGCAACCACAAGATGGCATTATGACAGGGCTCATTAAGGACCTGCCCCATTTGTCGTGCAGAAAGAGTTTAAACGCAAGGGTCTGTTCTGTCTGGTTGCGCAACCAAATTTTCTCATGAGATCTAGGAACTGATCACTCCAACGGTTTCGCGATTCTCTGCCCCTCACTATATCTCTGCCTTCACTTGCTGTTCTGTCTTTTCTTCCCCATTGCATATGTGAGGGTAAAAATATATATGTGAATCTCTGTGTAAAAGTGTGTATAATACTGGGATCCCTTTGTTTAAAGCTATACATAGTTATACTGTTGAAATGATTGCAAAAAGCTATTTGGAACTCAAGGGGTTAACCTGAGATGCAGTTTTTCAGCCTTTTGCAGAGCTGTAAACAAGAGGTCAGTTTTGGGTCACTATGTTATTTTTGCTGCACCTGCAAGGAATGAAACTTACAAGCACATTCTGTAAACTTACAAGAATACTCTGTGAGAAGCAAGCTCTCTTAATGAGTTCCCAGACAAAGACTTATAAAAGAGCAGCAATACTTTTGCTAGAGAGACAAAGAGAGTAAGAGAGTGAGAGACTGAAACTTGGAATTAAGAGATACCGCAGAAGAAGGACTTAGTTTTTTTCTGTTTGTACTGCCTTTGTAAATAGTTATATTGAATAATTTTTAATTTTTATTATGTTGTTATTGAGAAAAATAAAATGCTATTTGTGAATTTTGAAACTGTTCCTGGTTTTCCTATGCTTCCTGACCTGTGCCTCAATGATAGATAGTATCAGCCTAAATGGGATTTATGCTGTACATACTCTAATCCAGGAGTTTGTGCGTGGGTACTAGACCTGGTACCAGGGAAGCATAGAAGAAATGTATGGAATCTGAAGCAGCAAGTCCAGGACTGATTACCAGAAGAATGGCAGCCAAACTAGAAGCAGAAACAAAAGTCCAAACTGAGACTGTACAGCCAGCACCAGTCATGGAAAAAAAAGGACAGGCAGTGACAGAACCTGAAAGCCTGACTGCTTTTTTCAAATGGCGGGCTATACAACAAACAGAGACTGAGAAACACAGAAGAGAGGAGATGCAGCAGTGAGAAAGAGATTCAACATTTAGAGGCACAGGAAAAAGAAGAAATGCAATAACAGGAGCGACAAAGAAGAGAAGAGATGCAGGGACAGGAGCAGCAAAGAAGAGAAGAGATGCAGTGACAGGAGCAGCAAAGAAGAGAAGAGATGCAGTGATGGATGGATGCCTTGCAAGTTATCAAAGCTGGAGGATATGGCACTGGCCCAGCAGAGTAACAAGACACAAACAACTTAATATACATTAAACTTACAAAGTTGTGTCCCTCGGATGATATCAAAGCATACCTGACAACTTTTGAAAGGGTTGCTGCAGCCTCCCAGTTGCCAAAGCAGGAATGGGCAATTAGACTGGTACCTAGCCTGACAGGGAAAGCCGAACTTGCTTACAGCAGTATAGACACTGCATAGTCAAAAAACTATGACCTGGTGAAAAGCAAAATCCTGAAAAGGTATGACATCTCAGGAGAGACATACAGGCAGAGATTCCAGTCTCTTAAGTAAAACTCATTCAACAATCCTTGAGAAGCCTTCACCCAACTCAGAGAACTCCTTATGAAATGGCTCCATCCAGAGGGCAAAACACTCCCACAGATCATCAAAACATTTGTAATGGAGCAGTTCATCAACATCCTACCCACAGACGTACAGCTTTGAGTAAAAGAACACCAACCAGAAAGTGGGGAAAAGGCTGCTTCTTTGGCTGAAGACTATCAAATGACCAAACAGATGCCACAACAGTGAGGTATCAGCCAAGCACCAGTAAGACACTCGTTTTCCCATTTAAACTCCAAGTCTGATTAGAACTCTGGTAGGGGAAACAAATCTGCACCCAACGACTTCATTTGTTATAATTGTAATAAGCAAGGTCATATTGCAAGAAATTGCCATGGTAAGCAGAGTGACACTGGAGCAGATTTGTCCTTAGCAAACTGGGGCAAGTGCTTAACAGATGTGAAGGTGGGAGATAAGACTGTGAAAAGACATAGATTTGGGAAGCAGACAGACCCTAGTGCATATTGAAGTGCTGGAAAACACGGTGCAAAAGGACCAGGTACTGGTGTTATCTGCATCCACGGGGACATTCGATACTATCCCACCAGCCAAGTGACTCTGACTATTGAGGGTGGGTCACAACAAATGAAGGTGGGGGTAGTACCTAAGTTACCTGTGATTATTGGAAATGACTTTCCAGGATTTACATGAGTTAATCAAAGAGGGAGTAAATCCTGACGTTTCAGCAGCTGTGGTGACAAGAGTTCAGGCACAGAAATCTCAGATGGTTGGGACTCTTTTCCTTTCACTGACTTTGATTCAGACTTGTTTGAGCACAGCTCCAAGATCCGGAAGTCCAGGAAAGAAAGACAGCACCTGAAGAAACTGCGGCAACAAAAGACTGATGGACATAAGTGGTTAACATATGAAAATGCTAAAACTAAATTGATCACTGATTGTGATTTTCTTTCAGAACAAGCTAACGATGCTTCTCTCTGGGGTTATTTTAAGCAGCTGGGGGTGAAACCAAAACAGGGTGAACCTATGTTTAAAAAATGTACTGGGCTGCTGTACAGAGTTTAGGTTAAACGTCATACACAAGACCAGACAGAACAATTAGTTATTCCACAAAAGTATACAATTGAGTTATTACAAACAACACATGATAGTCCTATGGCTGGTCACTCAGGGAGGGATCACACCCTTGCCAGATTGCTGTACAGATTTTACTGGCCAGGAATTCATGAAGATGTTGCTACCTATTGCAGTTCTTGTGCTGAGTGTCAGAAAGTAGCCCCAGTGACTGAAAAAGACAAGGTGCCCCTGGTGCCCCTACCTTTGATAGATGTGCCTTTTGAGAGAATTGCAATGAATGTGGTTGGCCCCTTAGGCAAAAGTAAAAAGGGTAATCGATTAATTTTGGTAGTATGTGACTATGCTACTCAATACCCAAAGGCAGTTTAAATCCGTACTCTTACAGCCCCAAAAGTGGCAGCAGAGCTTGGCAACATTTTCCGCAGGGTGGGCATACCTAAAGACATTATTACTGATCAGGGTAGTAATTTTGGTGCCGCATTACTGAAGCAGCTGTGCTGACTACTAGGTATCACTGCCATAAGAACCTTCCTTTGTCACCTTCAGACAGACGGTCTTGTTGAGCATTTTAATTAAACCCTGAAGTGCATGTTAAAAAGGTTTGTAAAAGGGGAAGGGAAAGACTGGGACCAATACTTACCTTACCTGCTTTTTGCTTACAGAGAAGTGCCACAGGCATCAACAGGTTTTTCACCATTTAAAATGCTGTATGGTAGACAACCTAGAGGGCCACTAGATGTAATAAAAGAAACATGGGAAGATAACCCTCATCAAAAACAACCTATTACATCTCATATGTGTGCCCTGAGAAAGAAACTGGCAAAATATGTTGAAATCACCCATAGTAATCAGGAAGGGCTCAAACCCAGCATAAAATGTATTATGACCATGATAAAAGAAAATGTTTTTAAGCCAGGTGAAAATGCCTTGTTACTGCTACCCACTACGGAAAATAAACTGTTAATGAAGTTGCAAGGGCCTTATAAAGTGCTTAGACATGCTGGCACAGTTAACTATGAGATGGAGACCTCTGATAGGAAAAATCCTATTAAGATATACCATGCTAACCTCCTCAAGAAATGGGTTAAAAAAAGGCCAAAAGCTGTTTTGCTGGTTTTACCAGAAACTGATAAAGAAGATATTGATGAAGCTTATGATAGACTGGAACAAACTGTAACTGCTGATGGTGTAAAGGTGAATGTTTCCTTAACCTCCGAACAAATCATAGAAATTTGTAACTTGCTAAAGACATTTAACAGTACTTTTACCACAGTACCAGGCTGAGCACATAATAGTGACAAGGAATGCTCACCCTATTAGACAAAAGACACACAGATTACCAGAGCGGTAAAAGCAGACGTGGTTAAGGAAATACAAAAAATGAAAGAACTGGGTATCAAAAAAGAGTCGAGAAGTGCTTCGTCATCACCAATGGTGATTGTAAACAAAAAGAAGGGGGTATAAGAATCTGCCTTGATTTTAGGAAACTTAATCAAGTGTCAGAATTTGACAGTTATCCTATGCCCAGAATAAATGATTTGGTGGACAGACTGGGGAGTGCCAAGTATATCATTACCCTCAGTCTCACCAAGGGTTACTGGCAAATCCCCCTAGCTAAAGAATCCAGAGACAAAACTGCATTTGCCACTCCCATAGTATTCTACCGGTTCACCACCATGTCAATTGGTTTACATGGCGCACCAGCTACATTCCAGTAGTACATGGATGTAATTTTATCCCCTCACACTATTATGCTGCGTACCTGGATGATGCTGTGGTGTACAGTCCAGACTGGAAAAGCCACCTGGCACAGCTACGAGCAGTTATCCAAGCTATCAAAAATGCAGGTCTGACAATCCTACCAAATGTGCATTGGGCATGCCGGAAACCAGATATTTGGGCTATGTGTTGGGAAACAGGGAAGTCAAGCCTGAGGTTTCTAAAATAGAAGCTGTAGCTAACAGCCCTGTGCCTAAAACAAAGAAACATGTCAGGTCACTTTTAGTACTGGCTGGTTATTGGAAATATGTTCCCAGCTTTGCAGAGTTAACTACTCCACTCACTGAACTCACAAAGAAACAGTTCCCGAATAATGTGAAATGGACCCCAGGGTGTGACGAGGCATTTTGGGCCATTAAGGCTGCGTTATGTTCAGCCCCTGTTTTAAGAAGCCCAGACTTTGAGAAACGATTTCTGTTACAGACAGATGCATCAGAGGTAGGCCTAGGTGCAGCCTTGAGTCAGCATATAGATGGGAAAGAACATCCTATTCTATACATAAGTAGGAACTTGCATGATAGAGAGAAAAGATACTCCACCATTGAAAAGGAATGCCTTGTGGCAAAGTGGGCCCTTAAGTTTTACTTATTAGGAGCTGACTTTGTACTTGTAATAGATCACAATCCTCTCTGTTGGCTTAATCAAATGAAGGATAAAATTCCAGAATCACATGGTGATACCTGGCACTCCGGCCATTTAAATTTAAAGTGATGCACAAATCTGGGAAAGAGAATATAAATGCTGATTTTTTTTTGTCAAGATATGGAGCAGGAATTGAGAATTCTGAAGGTTGAAAAAATGTGAGTTGAAACTTCTCTGTTTGCTATGCTGCATATGCACTGAACTGTAAAAGTTATAAGCTAATGCAAGAAGATAATTAAAGAACATTTTGGAAACCTGTTTTTGTAAAACAGGTTCCCTCATAAAGCGGGGGGGGGTAGGTGACAGGGTTGAATAAGGCCCTGCCCCATCTGTTATGCAGAAAGAGTTTAAACACAAGGGTCTGTTCTATCCTTTCCATTTCTGTCTCTTTTCTGTATGGTTGTGCAACCAAATTTTCTCATGAGACCTAGGAACTGATCACTCTGATGGTTTTGCAATGCTCTGCCCTTCACTGTATGTCTGCCTTCACTTGCTGTTCTGTATTTTCTTCTTCCCCCTTGCATATCTGCAGGTAAAAAAACATATGTGAATCTGTGTGTAAAACTGTATGTGATACTGGGATCCTTTTGTTTAAAACTGTATATAGTTATACTGTTGAAATGATTGAAAAAAGCTTTTTGGAACTCAAGGGCTTAACCTGAGATGCAGTTTTTGAGCCTTTTGCAGAGCCGTTAACAACAGGTCAGTTCTAGGTCACTGTGTTCTTTTTGCTGCATCTGTAAGAAATTAAACTTACAAGAACATTCTGTAAACTTACAAGAACATTCTGTGAGAAGCAAGCTCTCTTAATGAGTTACCAGACAAAGGATTATAAAAAGAGCAGCAATGCTTCTGCTAGAGAGAGAGAGAGAGAGAGAGAGAGAGAGAACAAGACGAAACTTAGAATTAGAGATATCCTTAGCTAAAGGACTTAGTTTGTACTGCCTTTGTAAATAGTTATACAGATGAAGTCGCTTAATAGGGACGGCTCCATGACCGAGCAATTGCCCCTATTAAGCGATCGTCCCAATTAACAGGTGCCCTATGTTCTATATTGTAATCGTCATGCAGGTCGCTGCATACAATTAGTCACAACCAAACAACCGAGCCAGAGAGCGAAATACAATTAAGTACTTTTATTTTAGTGTATTTCTGTGTATACATTATCTTTTTTATGTTTTGTTTTGTTTGCTATGCAAGTGCTCAAAAGTGACACAATACAGTAACACAATAAAGTTAAATTGTACAAGTTCAGTTCAGTTTTCAGTCAATCTGTGATCGAACTCTGTTTTGAGTCGGTGCTGATCCTATTTGAAATGTGTCTCTCAACAGCTGACAGTGCTTCCCAGGATGCTATGTCACCATTTTGCATGCACCATGTCATAAGCACTCTACAGTGATCAATAGCATCCTTGCTAGAAATGGGATCGGGTATTGCATCTTCCTCTGCCTCTGATTCATGTTCTGCTTCCTGTGTTCCTGCGTCCAATCTCAAATGTTTGACTGCTTCACAGATTTCACCATCTGTAGTTTCCCCTTCAGTTTCAACATCAATGTCGATGTCCACAAAAGTAGAGAACTCATCTGCAGTCATGTAAGCTGGTGGCTGAACATCATACAGTGGATCCTCTGCTGCTGTTTGATGTGTTTCGCCCACCGGTTCCGCGATGCTACTCAGAAACCCTGCCTTCCTAAAACAGTGCAGGAGTGTAGTCGGAGAGACAGATTGCCAAGCTTTGGCAGCCATGTAGATGGCATCCAGGATACTGACGGCTTTAGCGATTGCAGATGCAGTCAATTCTCCTCCTTGGTTGGTCACATCCACGATTCATGCTGACATCAGTGCACGATAGTGACCTTTTAAATTTCCGATCACACCCATATCCATGGGTTGGATCAGACTGGTGGTGTTTGGTGGCAAAAAAACAATTTTAATGTGTGGGTACATCCCTACAGCATCAGCAAGGTGTGCATAGCAACTGTCCAGGAACAGTAGGACATAGCGCCGTTTGCGCTGCAGCTCACGTTCCCACATACCCAGCCAATCTTTGACGATCCACCCTGTCATCCAGGCATTTGATGAAGAATAGTAAGCTACTGGCAGTGTAGCAAGATCTCTGGTAAAACAGCGAGATCTTTTACTTTTTCCAATGACAAACAAGGTGCGCTTGTCTATCCCATCCATATTGGCGCATAACAATAGAGAGACTCTGTCCTTCGCTTTTTCCCCCCAAATAGTTCTGTTTGTCTGAGAACATGACCACGATCAGGATATCCCCTGAAGTACAGTCCTGTCTCATCAGCATTGTACACACACTGTAATCTTTAAGAAGGGCAGGAAGCATGACTGAGATCCAGTCTGATGCTGCACCTTGAGGTATTTGAAAGTTTCTATCATGTCCTCCCTCTCCTTCCTTTCCTCAAGGCTATACATCTTTAGTTCCTTTAGTCTTTCTTCATATGTCTTCTGATGCAGACCCTGCATCATTTTGGTTGCACTCCTCTGGACAGCCTCCACCCTATGTTTTTGCAGAGATGGGGTCTCCAAAACTGTACACAGTACTCCAGATGTGGTCTTACCAACTGTCCGTACAGAGGGCCAACAACTTCCTGTTTTCTACTGGTGATGCCTCTCCCTATGCATCCGAGTGTCCCCCCAGCCCTCCTTACTGCCTTCTCACATTGCTGGCCCACCTTTCAGTCATCTGATATGACTATCCCCCAGTTCCCTTTCCATTTTTGTTGTTGTCAGTATCTTACCCCCATTGTGTACTCTTCCCCTGGGTTTTTGTTTCCCAGGTGCATTACTTTGCACTTTTTTGCATTGAATCTAAGCTGCCATACATTTAACCATTCCTCCAGCCTTGCCAAGTCCCTTTTCATCCTTTCCATCCCACCTTGTGTATCAGCCCTGTTGCAGATCTTTGTGTCACCTGCAAAGAGACATACTTTTCCTTCCAGTCCCTCTGCAATGTCTGCGTTTGCGATTCTTTGCCGGGTTAGCATTCGACTGCCACTCTGTCATGATAACCTCAATGTTTTGGCTTATGCGACCAACTTGGCTTTTAAAAATGCCAAAATCTTTAGCCACAGAAGCAAGCGAAGACTTAGGGTTCTGCAAAGCTTCAATTACTTTTACTCGTTCTGCGAGTGTGAGCTCTACTTGCTTGGAAGCCATGATGACAAGATGAATACAGCACCAGGATGTCACAATTTTAATCTAAAACATCCCAATTAAGCGGCCCATGTGTCTCTTATAACTGGATTAGAACATAATGGAAGTCAATTAGGAAAAAATCAGTTACTGGGGAAACGTCCCTATTAAACGAATGTCCCCATTAACCGCGTCCCTATTAAGTGGATTGTACTGTACTGAATAATTTTTATTTTTTTATTTTGCTGTTATTGATAAACATAAAACACTATTTGTGAATTTTGAAACTGCTCCTGGTTTTCCTATGCTTCTTGACCTGTGCCTCGATGACAGACATCGAGAATTGACTACTAGTTTGAACCAAATAATGAAGTAATGGCTCTTATTGAGACAACTGTACTACCTGCCACCATCTCAGACCATGCACTGGTTTGCATAACAGTTGTACTAGAAATTCAAGGTCACTTTCTTGGACATTAAATAACTTTTTATTACAGAACGAGAAATACAAAAAGGATATCAAAACCTCAGTTAAAGAGTTTTGCAGTACAATAAACCAGATGACACCAGCTGGGCCATCACATGGGAAATGCAGTTTATGGGGTAAAGGTACAGTACAAGCGACTTATTCATGACGCAGTTAAACGGGACGTTTCCCTGCCTACCAATTAATTGTCAATGTTAGCAAATGAGACATTCTGTCGCTTAAGTGGGACATGTGAGCCGCTTAATTGGGATGTTTTGGGGGATGTTGTGTATGTTACATAGCCAGCGCTGAGCAGTGCAATCCCCATTGTTCATTATGTCTACCAAAAGAAACAAACTAACTCTCACTCAGAGTGTGAAAGTGATAGAAGCCCCTCAACTTCCTAAGGCTTCTTTGTCGTCTGTTGCCAAACAGTTTGAAATTTCCACAAGTCAAGCCGGAAGAATCAGCTTGAGCCATGATGCCATTCTGGCCGAATGACAGTCCAATGTAAACCTGGATCGCAAGAGAAAGCAAGAGGGTAAATATGGCGAGGTGGAGAATGCACTGTTGCTGTGGTTCAAAAGTGCAGTTAGTAGAGGTGCTTGACTGTCTGGACCTTTACTAAAAAAAAAAAAGGCAAATAAACTTGCAGCACAGCTTGGACACGACTGCTTTCAATCAACAGATGGCTGGCTTTCGCGATGGAAGCAGAGGAACAGCATTGTCTGTAAGAAGGAGCATGGTGAGCACTCAGATGCAGACACTGAAGCTGCCACAGACTGGGTGACAATTGTGCTGCCCAAAATTCTACAAGATTATCAGCCTGGTGCAGTGTACAATGCTGATGAAATGGGGCTCTATTACAGGGGCTACCCCAATCGTAGGCATGTACACAAGAAGACAGAGCTTCTGGGAGGGAAAAAAGCAAAGGACAGAGTGTCGCTGTTTTTATGTGCCAATATGGATGGCACTGATAAATGTCCAGTGTTGCTAATTGGGAAAAGTAAACAGCCGAGATGTCTCCCCAAAGATCTAGCAACCTTACCTGTCTCCTACTGTGCATCATCTAATGCTTGGATGACCATGTGGATTTTCATGGACTAGTTGAGTCAGTGGGAGCGAGAACTGAAAAGACGCTGATATGTTCTCCTACTTGTGGATAACTGCTCAGCCCACCCTCCAGAGACAATCAGTAAATTCCCCCACATAAAGGTCATCTTTCTGCCACCAAACACAACAAGCCTTATCCAACTACTGGATATGGGTGTCATTAGGAACCTGAAGGGGCACTACAGGGCACAGATGTCAACCAGAATTGTTGGTGTAATTGATGAAGGTGGGTCAGCACAGGCATCAGCCATAGCGAAGGCAGTCACCATTCTGGATGCCATTTACATGGTGAGCAAAGCTTTGCAGTCACTTTCCTCAACCACAATCAGCAATTGCTTTATAAAAGCCAGCTTTGCTCTTGGGGGAGGTGCGTCAGATCAAGAAACTGACTTTGGCCAATTGGCTAACGATGACGCTCTTTTTGATGTTGAGCCACCATCATTCATGACCCCCGATGAGTTTTCTGATTTCATTGACATTGATGCGGACCTGCCAATGGAGGGTGAGGCTACTGATGGTGACATCTGTGAGCAGGTAAAGAGACTGAGAATTGATGAAGCAACTGTAGAATCAGATGCTGAAGATGATGAGCCAGTGCCTGAGCCCATAACAAACAAAGAGACACTGGATCATCTTCGGGTCTTGATGTCCTGGTGCACATAGAATGAGGATGTGTCTGAGTGGGATAGGCTAACAACTTTGGAGCAAATTATCACAAGAAGGGTTTGCAGTGAGGCAAAACAGAGTTTCCGAATAATGCTATCACTGGATATAGTGAGGATCTTCCAGACTTTGCGTCCAACCTACTGTAGTTTGGATCCAGGCCCTACTCACCTATTGGTGGGGTGTGTAGAGGTTATCGGCCCAATCCTTACTGGGATAGTGGTGGTATCATTGGAGAGAGGGATCTTTCCAGATCCCTTAAAGGAGGCAGTGGTGTGCCCCCTTTTGGAAAAGCCCTCCCTTGATCCCGACTGCCCAGAAAACTACATACCAGTCTCTAACCTCCCTTTTTTGGGGAAAGGTTATTGAGAAGGTGATCACTCTGCAGTTGGAGGATCATTTAACCAGCCACAGTATCTATGACCCCCTCCAGTCTGGCTTCAGGAAGCGGCATACCACTGAGATAGCTCTTGTATGGGTACTGAATGATCTCCTGATGGCGAGAGATCAGAGAACTTGTTCTAACTTGGTTCTCCTTGATCTCTCAGCAGCATTTGACACTGTAGATCATGGGGTATTGCTAGAATGCCTGTGGTTTTTCTGTGGACTAAGGGGGTGGTCCACAGTTGGTTTCAATCTTTCCTGTAGGGTAGGACTCAGAGAGTAGTTTCAGGAATTTATTCCTTGACCTCTCATTGCCTGCGCTGTGTGGTACCACAGGGTTCGGTGCTGTACCAAATGTTATTTGCGATATATATGCTCCCATTGGGGGACATTATAAGACAGTATGGGTTGAGTTTCCATTGCTGTGCTGATGACTCTAAACTCTACATGTCTCTTGTGCCCGAGCAGGAGTCTGTTTCAAGTGCAGTGTTTAACAACTGCTTGCTGGAGATACAGAACTGGATGAGTACCAACTGGCTGAAGTTAAACCCTGGAAAAACAGAGGTATTGGTAGTGGAACCAGGGGTGAGAACGTCAAGTTCATGGGTGGGTAAAGCCTCATATTTATTTCTGGGAGGGACCCCGCTTATGTCATCCAGCCAGGTGCGTAACTTTGGTGTTGTGTTTGACAAGGGCCTGACCCTGAGGGCACGGGTGTCGGCTGTAGTCAAATCATCCTTTTTCCATCTAAGGAATATAGTATGGGTGAAACACTTGGTTCCATCAGAGGATCTTCCTACCCTGGTCAATGCCTTAGTTGCCAGTCATCTTGATTACTGCAATGCCCTTTATCTAGGGCTGCCGGGAGTGGATATTCACCGCTTGCTGCTGGTGCAAAATGCGGCAGCTAGGTTGTTGACTGGAAGCCTGAGATTCAACCATATAACACCTGTGCTGCACAAATTGCACTGGCTGCCTGTACAGTGGCGGATCACTTTCAAGGTCGCATTGACGACCTATAAGGCCCTGCATGGGTTGGGACCCCACTACCTGAAAGAGCTCCTGACTCCTTATTGCCCCTTCCACTCCCTCCAATCCTCTGATGAGGGATTGCTGGAGATTCCCAGGGTAACCCTGAAAACCTCTGGTGGAAGAACTTTTGCCTTTATGGCACCTACCCTATGGAATTCTCTACCTTGCCAGATACATAATAACCTGACTGTAGAAGGGTTTAACAAGTTCTTAAGACCTTTCTATTTAAACAAGCACTTTTGGAAATGTAAATGATGTTTTAAATTGTTATGGATTTTAATATTGTTTTGTGAGATTTTGTAAAGGTGCCCTGAGCTTTGGAAGGGCGCCTTATATAAATACATTTTTACTTACTTACTTTCTTTGTTTATGTGTTGTGTCTTTCAAAATGTACCAACAAATCACAATCACATAAAAAAAAGATAAATAACTTCTTAGCACTTAAAACATGTAGTTTGTGTCATTTTTGATGGAATAGTCATTTTATGGCTAGTGCACTTACCCGGTTAACAAAAGCTAAATAAATATTAGGTCACATTATGATAAATGGGACATTCGGCTATGAGGGACAAAAGCCTGTCCATGGGGGTGTCCCTATTAAGCAGCTTCATCTGTATTGCAAACTGTACAGAAAGAAAAAGAAAGAAGCAAAAAACTGAATAAAGCTTTAGAAATAATAAAGAAAGCTGAAGAAGAAATTACAAATGACTCATCTGAGGAAGCATGGTCTAACTGGGAAAATGCAAAAAAGAAATATAACAATAATCTAAAACAAGCAATGGAAATGGCATATAGAAGAACTAAAACCAGCTATAGGTCCAACTGCCCAAAAGTCACAAAAACATTGGCTCTACATCTTAAGTAAGAAAAGACAAAGTCCCAAATGACTGTCATGAAAAAGAAGTAAACATTAGAGATGTCAACGGATCCACATTAAAAATAAACAAATGTTTCGAAAACTACTACACAAACCTGTATTGGACTGAAAGCGAAGGGACTATGGAAGATCTAGTCAAACTCCTGAAGAATGTACAACTTCCTACAATGACAGCGGAACAAGTACAGAAGTTGCAAAGAGAAATATCAGTTGCAGAAATACTGGCCCCAATGCAAGACCTGCCTAGAGAGGCAAAGCATCAGGTGAAGATGGCTTGGCTCCATATTTTTATCAGGCATATGCTACAGAACTGGCTCAAGTAATGAGAGAAATCATAAAGGAAGCTCTAGAAAAGGAGAAACTACCTGATTCAATGACGAAAGGGGTCATTACTTTAATACTAAAGCTGAAGAAAAGTGTGAAAACTATAGACCTATTACCCTTCTCAATATCAATGCAAATACATTTGCCAAAATACTAGCTACCATAATTCCGTTTATAATGCTAAGTCTCCTTAGTCCTTTACAAACAGGTTTTATGAAGGGTAGATACATTTTAAACAATACAAGAAAAGTGACATACCTCTCAGAAATTGCAAGAAATTTCAAGCACCTTGTGGCACTGGTCACTTTGGATGCCAAAAAGGCATTTGACCAAGTGGAATGGCCTTATTCCCCTGGTCTTTACTAAGATGATTAAATTTATTTACCAGAGACCCAAAGCTATGGTATCCACTAATGGCCTGAAATCAATGCCAGTCACCCTGGATTGCAGCACAAGGCAGGGCTGTCCCCGGTCATCAGCCATTTTTACTCTGGCACTTGGCCCTTTTTTAACTGAAAATCCAAAAAGATGAGAAGCTCATTGGAATAAACCTAAAAGACAAAACAACACAAAGGAACAGCATACGCTGATGATGTGATGCTTTCTATCACCCACTCAGACAAATGAATTGCAAGGTTATTAGAAGCAGTACAAGAGTTTAAAAAGTTATCAGGACATAAACTAAATGTTTGGAAATCTGAAGTGCTCCCGTTAAACCACTTATGCAAAAAAAGCTCAGTTATTGGATTGCTTATGAAGTGGAGCCCCAAACATATATCATACCTCGGCATAGAACTTGGTCCCATGGCAAAGGATACGGTAGCATGAATATTAAAAAGCTACTTAATGATCTTAAAACAGACATAGCCCTGAATACTAAAAAGTTACTTAATACTCTTAAAACACACACCGATAGATGGAACAAACAGCCAATAGCAATGGGACAAAGAATGCATTTCCTCGAACAGGTTCTATTTGTGTTGAGTATGCTACACAACAAAATTCCTAAAGGATGGCTAAAACAGATACAAAGGCTAATGAGCAACTTTATTTGGTCTGGGAAAAAGCTCAGATGTAAAATTTTAGGAGACTGGCAAGAACGGTGGAAAAACTGAGGTCTCAAAGTCCCAGACATCACAATGTACAACTGTGCCACACAGATGTGTTATGTCAGCAAATGGAACTTGCAACAAGGTGAAGATTTGGTGAATTCTTATACACCTCTCTGGGTGGAGATAAAGAAAGACATCTGCTCTGAAGCCAGCTCTGACCATAAAAACTTTAATATATGGCACCATACCTCCAGTACTTAAGAAATGGCCCCTACACTATTCCCACAAAACGTTTATCAATATTATGAATGCCACAGAGGCCACATATAAGTATAAATTAGACCATCCTGTTTGGAAAAACAACAACTTTAAAGTAAACAACAAATTATTACACAATGCATACTGGAAGGAGCAAGGGCTTGCATCAGTGGCACAACTGGTGGCTAACACCAAATGTACACCATTCAGGAGGGGCGTGGCTAGCAGCTGAGCTGATAGCAGCTTTTCAGTGGCGCACCGCCGCCAGCAGACTAAATCTAAAATTTAATAAAACGTACTCTGAAGCAGAGGAAGCAGTTTGCCTAGTGTGATAAACGATTGTTTGCTGTTTCCAACGGTCTAACTTTCTTCCCGCCATTTGCCAATATTTCTGAGCAGGGGGTCAAACTAATAAAGTGGCAGCCAGTGGAGATGGAGCCTGAGCAAAGGACTCAGGCCTGGGACCAGTAAAGATATCGGTGCTGGGACTGGAGAAGAGCCCTGCTTACAACCATTGAACGCAGAGCTTTTAAAGGCCATTCAAAAGTTGGACCAGAAAATGGAGGACTTTACTGCTCAATTTAAAGTCCTGGATACCAAAGTAAGCATGCTGGAGGAAGAAAATAACGTTGCAATGAAATCTGCAACCATGGCATTGACCGTCGCTATGGGCCTTATGAAGGAAAATGTGCTCCGGAGAAGACGAGAACTTGGAGAATTTATCTAGGGCAACCCATGTACAAATTCTAGGGATACCTGAAGGCGTTGTAGGAGAGGACGCTATAGTCTTCTTAAAAACATTCTTCATTGACACTGTGCAGATACAAGAAGAGATCATGATGATAAAAGCCTACAGAATCACCCCTCGTGGTTCAAGGAACTGCACAGCAACTAATCAACTCCCACCTAGAACTTTTCTAGTAGTTCTGGGGACTGTCTGTGGGAAAGACCTAATTATCGCACAAGCAAAGAAGCAAGGCACAATGAACTGGAAAGGTAACAAAATACATATTTTTCCAGATTTAAGCTATGCTACTAGGCAACGAAGGAAAAGGTTTGATGGCATTAAAGCCCGTTTATGGCAATTAGGAGTACAACATGTGTTGTTAGTACCAGCGAGTCTGCAAATCTTCTACGGTGGGAAATCATACCAGTTTGCTGATCCTGGGAACGCCAGTAAATTGATAGCTCGCATTGAGAAGGAATTCCAAACCAAAGATAATATTTCAGAGAGTGACTCTGGGGACAGTGAGTAAAAACCGAGGGACATAGTTGTTTTAGCAATGGCAATCTAATTTAGAAGTTAGAGTGAACTGTCTCCTTCAAGATCCTGTGCAACAAGAATTTTATTTGGACACCTAATTTCAGGACTTAAAATTTTCATTGTTGATGTTCATGTTGGGAAGTAGCATAAGGGTTGGAAGGAGGGTTATTCACTGTTTTTTTGCTAGTTAAAATGGCGTTCTGGTGCATGGGAAAGATTCTGTTAAGAAAGTGCTGTGGTGTTTCTCTAAGTAGAATGACTAGACGCCATTCACTCTTCAGTCTTTTACAAGGCTGTTTACTTTTTTTTGTTGTTGTTTTATTTTTCAAATTCTGTTTATCGACACCACCCAGGGAACTCTCTCTGGCATCCACTGGACCTCCAGCTCCACCTCCGAGCCTGAAACTCCTCCAGTGTCCTGGCAGCAGCCCGGCTATGCCCCCAGCTCTGAGCCCCCAGAGGTAGGGCTGCCCTATCCGCCCAGGGTGCTCTGTCTATAATTTGGGCAGGCTGGGGAGAGAGTCCGGCTGATGGAGTGTGGCTGGTGGGAGATGGTGCCATCGCCTATCCCCGGGGACAGGGTTTTCCTTTGTGTTACGCCTTAGCCCCCACTCCCCAGGTGGAGCCCAAATGTGCAATGACACCCAGGGACATCCGTCGCAGCTCCGCTTTCCCCTCTACTAATGCTCTGAAGCATAGCAGTGCCTCCGGTCTCCACGGGATGCCGTGTGCTGGGCATACCCCTGGATCCCCTCCCGAGAGAGGTGAGCAGTCCTCCGGATGCTGAATCCTCTGTCTCCCCTGCCAACCCCCAACAGCCTGGGCTCGTACCTAAACCCAGGTCACCAGTATGGTGCGAGGTGTGGCATCCAGCACCTCAACCCTCAGTGCCACCGGGCCACAAGGCTGTTTACTTAAATTATGGAAACCACGCTGTCTGCTTGTTAAATCAATCAACTTTCAAATTCAGATTTTGTTTCATATTGCTAACCTCTAAAGGCTTTTTTTTTCTCTTGGGGTTTTCTATTTTTTTTTTTGTTCTGCTGGGGTTGGTGGGAGAAACATTGATTATCTATGATGTGGATTACCGTCTTGGCATGGGGATAACTTAATAGAAACATAGAAGTTGATGGCAGATAAGGACCACAAGGCCCATCCAGTCTGCCAATTTCTTTTCTACCTTATGAATGTGCCATCGGCCTTTGCTCTGTCAATGGCCTATCTATTCATACTCATCTGTATTGCTCTCTTATGCCTATCCCATGCCTGTTTGAAGCCCTGCACTGTATTCATATCCACCTCTTCCTGAGGAAGGCCATTCCATGCATCCACCACCCTTTCTGTGAAAAATAACTTCCTCACATTACCCCTTAATTTTCCTCCCTCTAATCTCATGCTGTGTCCTCTTCTCCTGTTATTCTTCTTATATTGAAACATGTTAGACTCTTTTACCTTGTTAATGCCCTTAAGGTGTTTGAATGTTTCAATCATATCACCTCTCTCCCTCCTTTGCTCTAGGGTATACATATTGAGCTCCATTAATCTGTCCTCATATGTTTTATGATGCAGTCCCTGCACCATTTTGGTTGCCCTTCTCTGGACTGCCTCAATTTGGTTAATGTCCTTGTGAAGGTGTGGCCTCCAGTACTGCATGCAGTACTCCAGATGGGGCCTAACCAGTGTCTTGTAAAGAGGGATTATTACCTCCCTCTTCCAACTTGTGATACCCCTACTAATACACCTCAACATCCCCCTAGCCTTACCTACTGCTTTAGTGGTCTGCTTGGATGATTTCAGGTCATCGGTGATGAAGATGCCCAAGTCTCTTTCTTCCCTTGTGACTGCCAGCAACTCCCCTCCCAGCCTATAGGTGGCTTCAGGGTTTCTCTTCCCTATGTGCATGACCTTGCACTTCTTTGAACCCCAGTTGCCACTCTTCCAACCATTTTGCTAATTTATCCAGATCTCCTCTCATTGTGCCCACCCCATCTGGATCATCTACTCTGTTGCAAATCTTGGTGTCATCTGCAAACAGATAAATCTTACCCTCCAGTCCATCTGCAATGTCACTAATGAAGATATTGAAGAGGACTGGCCCCAGGACTGATCCCTGAGGTACCCCACTTGTGACTTGGATCTCTTCTGACTGTATACCGTTTACTACCACTCTCTGTTTTCTGCTCGTCAACCAGTTTGCCACACAGTTGACCAACTTCTGACCCTCCCTGAGACTACCCAGCTTATTAATCAGTCTTCTATGTGGAGCAGTATCGAAAGCTTTGCTGAAGTCAAGGTAGGTGACATCAACTGCTCTCTTTTGGTCCACCACTCTGGTTACTCAGTCAAAGAAATCTATGAGATTAGTTTGACAGGACTTTCCTTTTATAAACCCATGCTGTCTTGGATCCTGTGCTCCTATGGATTCCAGGTGTTGCACTATCCTTTCCTTAAGGAGTGCCTCCATAATCTTGCCCACTACTGAGGTAAGACTGACTGGTCTGTAGTTCCCTGCCTCCTCCCTGCTACCACTCTTGTGAGCGGGATCACATGAGTTCTTCTCCAGTCTTCTGGGACCTCTCCTGTGCTCAGAGACTCACTAAACAGTTCTGATAATGGCTCTGCTAATTCCATCCTTATCTCTTTTAGTACCCTGGGATGTATGCCATCAGGTCCCATTGCCTTGTCCACCATGAGCTTATCAAACTCTTGTAGGACACTTTCTTTTGTGAAGGGACTAGTACACACCTCCCTCCCCCCTGTGTCCATGGTGCTGAGCTGTGGGCCCTGTCCTACCTTCTCTTCAGTAAATACTGAGCAGAAGTATCTATTTAGGATAGATGCTTTTACATGGTCCTCCTCCTCACATGCCCCCTTATCTCCTTTGATCTTAGCAATACGCCCTCTGGACTTTCTCCTTTCACTAATGTATCAATAGAAAGTCTTGTCACCTTATTTTACTTTTGTGCTAGTGTTTCCTTGGTTTGGGCCTTTGCCTGCCTTACTGCCTTCCCTTAGGGAAGCTTGGTATGCCCAAGAATAGGGTCTATGATGGGTTTTATACTTTAAAAAATGATCTGTTGGTAAATCCCCGCTCATGGCCACAACAGCCTTTTATAAAATGATGAGGGTGATTTGATAATTGCCTATCCCCCCAAGGTGTAGTACTCATTTATAGGGGCTTATTTACTCCTTACTGTAAAACTTTAGGTTAAAGCATTGACTGTAATGCATATTGTGATTTTGAAAGCCTACCTATAAGGGTAGTGATATGTATGTATTATAGTGTAAATCTAATAAAAATAAAGTACAAAAAAAATGTACACCATTCAGAGAGATGTTTCAGCTCGGACCTAATGGTCCTTATTACTTACTACAAATCCAACACTCTATTAAAACAGCATTGGAAAAAACACCTATAAAAGAAGACAGAGACCTGTGAGTGGATAAATTCTCCAAAAACTTACAAATAGACTGTTCAGTGTCACAAAGGTATACTAGTCTTATTAACAAATTCATGGAAAGGCTGAGGAAACATTTGAGTGGTGGAGTAAGGTTCTGGGAACAAATACCACACAGTAGAAATGGAACAAGATATGGGCTTTCGCAAGAAGGGCCTCTTGAATACAAGATTTCAAAATCCAACTATTCAAAATCATAAACAACTTCTACTACACCCCACAGAAACTCTTTAAAATGAAAAGTGTTCCATCCCTAGTGTGTTTTAAGTGTGCCAAAGATGAAGGTACCCTTACGCATATTCTTTGGAATTGCTTCGTGATAAGAACTTTTTGGGATGAAATTAAAAGCAGATTAAACCAAATACTATGAATGCAAAACCCATTGACCCCAGAGATTTGTGTTCTAGGACGGTAACCAACAGAGACATTGCAGAAAGTAAAACGCATGGAATATACTTGATAGCAAACAGCAAAATGGTAAATACTTAAATTTTGGCTGGACAAAAGAAAACCATCATATAATGAATGGCTTGAAGGTGCCCTGAACACACTCAAACTTGAAAAAAAAAATGACACATGGCCTTAGGAATGCAAATAATGCATATCAAGGAGATCTGGTCAATTGGATGTCTGGATTGCTTTCCCAGATGAGAATTAACTAACAGCAATCACTCTAGTAGATAAATTAAAATTAGTCTATCACCTAATTCACTGACAATTTCCTCTGATGACAGAGATCACTCCCGGTGAAATATCTAGGTCTCTACTATGATAAATTTAAAAGGGCAGTTACACACATCTACGGTAATTTGCCTGCTTTTATGCAAACAAGCAGTAAATATATAGTTAATACAATAGACACAATTACCATAACAGAATAAGAGTGGTAAAATAAGTTTAATACTAAGATATATATGAATGTTTAATGTCTGTAATGTGTTGTTTGCTTTTATAAAGGTTCAAACAGTATTAGTCTAGTTTACCCTGATTACTAACAGATCTCCAAAATCTAATTTCACCTTTAAGTGATCTATATTCTTTGACTGATCCTTTATTGTATTATGGACTTGACAAATGAAGTTTCTGTTATGTAGCAGTTATGAAATGGGTACAAATCTCAACTTGTGAATGATACAATTGTATACTGTAATGTTTTTACACACTGAAATACAATCAAATATGATTTAAACAAAAAAGTATACTCACGCTACACAGAAACCAAAGGAAGTTCAGGAAGAGTTTAAGAAATTGGGGAAGGGTCTCAAGCAAGTAGCTACTTCTGTCACTTTCTCAGAAGTACTACCTGTAAGAGGCAAGGGAGAGCATAGGAGTGCATGCACCAGGAACTTTAACTCATGGTTGAAGAACTGGTGCTGTGAGGAAGGGTTTGGATTCATTGATGACTGGGGACCCACCTGGAGGGATGGAGGTTTGTTCAAGCCTGACGGCCTGCATCCATCCTGGAGGGGAATCCAAGCACTCAAATGATAAGTTTAAATACTACACTGACAAGCATTTAAACTAGCAAAGGGGTGTGGCAGGCCATCAAGGAGGGTACCTACTTGCTCACCCCCCACAGCTAGCAGGGGAACCAGTGAACCAGAGGAGTGGCTATCTCTACAAAGCAGTGTGCAAAAGATGGAGATTAGCGCCCAAGAGGTGGATAGGCAGAAAAGGGGCAAAACCTAGCAGAAGGACAGACAGCAAGAAGAACCAGGGATAAAGGACAACCAAGGAAGGGGCTGGAGTAGAACAGCGAAACAGTCTAGGGAGGTCAAATCATGGAAAGCCATGTGTGCAAATGCCAGGAGCCTTAGCAACAAGATGGAAGATCTGGAGGCTGTCATGGTGCAGTCAGACCTGGACATTGTGGCCATCCACGAAACCTGGTGTAATGATAACTTCGACTAGGAGATGTCACAGTGGCTACAACATATTCAGAAGAGACAGAGCAGGCAGGAAGGGAGGAGGAGTGGCACGGTATGTGAAAAATGACATAAGGGCCACAGAGATCCAGGAGGAACAAAATGGAGGAGAGATACTGTGGGTTAAGCTGGAAAGGAAAATGGGGACAGTCATCTGGACAGGTGTGGTCTATAGACCACCAGCCCAGGAGGAAGAAACAGATAGGGAGCTGATGCTAGCCATCCAAAGGATGGCAGACAAGGGTGAGGTAGTACTGGTTGGAGACTTCAATATTCCAGACGTGGACTGAGCATCCCAGCAGCAGCAGCATCAACTAGGAGCAGATTTATCCTGGACTCCTTCAGGTGCCTTCCTCAAGCAACTGGTCATGGAACCAACTCGGCAGAAGACAATACTGGACCTTATGCTCACAAACAGGGACAGTATGATGGAGAACAGTGACCACCAGTCATTGTGGTTTGAAATCACAGAAAGAGCAGAACCAAACCACACAAAAACACGTATCCTGGATTTTAGGGGGGCAGACTTTGGGAAAATGGGAGATACTTGAAAAGAGGCATTAAGGGAATGGGACAGGAATCAGGAGTTGAGGAACAGTGGGCAGTATTTAAAATGGGGATTACAAGAACAACAGAATTATGCATTAAGCAGGTTAGCAAGAGGAAAAGGAAGAGGAGACCATTATGGTTTTCAAAGAGGTAGCAAAGAAAGTGAAAGCCAAAAGATTGCATTCAGGCAATACAAAAACACAAGCAGAAGGGATAGGAGAAGTACTAGGAGAAGCAAGGGAGGCAGGAGGTCAGTAAGGAAGCCAAAGCTCACCCTTTACAGGTACATAAGTGAAAAAAGAAAGGCGAAGGGAGGGATAGTGAGACTGAAGGGGGAGGATGGGGGCTGCGTGGAGGATGACAACAGTAAAGCTGACATATTGAACAAGTATTTCTGCTCAGTCTTTACTGAGGAAGAGGAGGGTAATGGGTCTGAAGGGAGTACAAGGGGTGAGAATGCTACAGAAATGGACACAAGTCCCTTTACACGAGAAAGGGTCCTGAAGGAACTGGAAGTAATAAGAGTTGATAAAGCAATGGGGCCAGATGGGGTGCACCCCGGGGTCCTTAAAGAACTAAGAGAGGTGGTGGCTGAACCTCTGGCTATCCTGTTTAGCCAATCACTGGAAACAGGGGAAGTACCCAAAGACTGGAGGACAGCAGATGTAGTCCCCTTATACAAAAGTGGGAACAAAGAAGAAGCAGGGAACTACAGACCAGTCAGCCTCACCTCGGTAGTGGGGAAGATCATGGAAGCACTACTGAAGTAGAGATTGGTGGAACATCTGGTTGTCAATGGACTACAGGAGCCAAGGCAGCATGGTTTCACCAGGGGGAGGTCATGTCAGACCAACCTCATTGAATTTTTTGACTGGGTGACTAGGGAGGTGGATCAGGGAGGGCAGTGGACATGGCCTATCTGGACTTTAGCAAGGCCTTTGACACTGTGCCACATAGAAGACTATTACACAAACTGGGGAATATGGGTGTGGGCAGGACAGTAGTGTGGTGGGTAGATAACTGGCTGGGTGGCAGGACACAGAGGGTGGTGGTAAATGGCTGTCACCCACTTGGGAAGAGTGACCAGTGGGGTACCACAGGGATCAGTGCTGGGACGGTCCTATTCAACATCTTCATCAGTGACATTACTTAGGACCTAGGAGGCAGAATTTCACTGTTCATTGATGACACAAAGCTCTAACAGAGTAGACACACCAGAGGTGTAGACAGAATGAGAAGGACCTGCAGAAACTTGAAGAATGGTCAGGGGTTTGGCAGTTGAAATTCAATGCAAAGAAGTGCAAGATAATGCATATGGGGCACAAAAACCCTGGCACAGTATATCAGTTGGGGTGAGGATATAGCATGCACCAAGCAGGAAAGGGATCTTGGGGTTATCATCTCTGATGACCTCAAGGTAGAGAAACAGTGTGACAAGGCAGCAGGTAAAGCAAATAGGATGCTGGGATGCATAGGCAGGGGCATCACCAGCAGGAAAAGGGAGGTCATAATTCCACTATACAAGACACTAGTGAGGCCCCACCTGGAGTACAGTGTACAGTTCTGGAGACCATACCTACGTAAGGACATAGACAGGGTAGAGAAGGTTCAGAGAAGGGCAACAAAGATGGTGCATGGATTGCATCACAAGTCTATGAAGACAGGTTGAAGGAACTGAACATGTACTCCCTGGAGGAGAGGAGGGAGAGAGGGGATATGATAGAGACATACAAGTATCTTACAGGGAGGAACAGGGTGCAGGAATACACTATTTTTAAGCGAAAAAGATGTTCCAGGACTAGAGGGCATGGGATGAAGTTGGAGGGAGGACGATTCAGAGGAAATGTGAGGAAGAATTTCTTCACAGAACAGGTGGTGGAAAAGTGGAACACCCTGCCAGAGGAAGTGGTGGGGGCTGAAACAATCACGGGATTTAAGAATGCATGGGATAGACATAAAGGAATTCTGGAGGTCAGGGGTAAGGGGCAACAGACTTCTAGGAAAACATAAACTGAACTTACAAGCTCAAACGGGCAGACTGGGTGGGCCATAGGCCCTTATCTGCCGACACTGTCTATGTATCTATGTATCTATGAAACGGAGCGCTCCAATCATCATATGCAAGGCTGTTCATCACACTTCTGGAGTTACTACATATTCATGCTAGTGTGCAAAAGATACAAGAGAATATGCAAAACTTGCTACAAGATATCAACACCCACTCCGGACAAAAACCCCGGCACTTCAAGGGTGGACCCTGTTCCTCAGGGGGCATGGCCAGTTTATAGTGGAGGTTCCCCTTTGTAGGGCCTGCTTAGTGATGTGAACTGTGTCACTCATCTGTAATATCAGGTGGTAGTAGTTCTATTCCACTGCAACTAAAGTAGTTGTTTAATATTTCTACTACTTTAACATTGCCAAAGTATATATGGGATCTTTTTTAGTTGGGAGCAGTTTTGATAGTGCTCACCACATCACGTTCGTCCATAAATCTGGCAATGCTGAGGGGTAGCACCAACTAGTGAAGTGACTTAAAAATAAACCCATACAAGAAAAATTGTAAAGTGAAATGTGCTTACAGAAAGTCACAAAGTGCTAGATATTGCACACATATGTGTACTAATATGAAAATTAGGGACAACCTTTGGCACAAAGCAAGAGCAACCGGCGGTAATCAGGCAGGAACTCAGGCAGATTATACTGCATATAAGACTGTTAGGAATCAGGCAGGTAATCGGGCAGATTATACTGCCTACAGGACTGCTAGGAATAAATGCACCCGATTAGTTAGGAATGCTAAGGCCACCTATCACAGAGAGCAATTTGAAAAGAGTTGGGGGAACGGCAGGGAGTTTTGGAACAACGTTAAAACCCTGACCGGGAAGGAATCTAGAGCACCATCAGATCTTATCACTCCCTCGAGCCCACTTCAGCAACCTAAGATCTAGCAAATGCCTTTAATCAGGCATTCACAGATCTAAGCTCCGTCCTTCCTCTGGATTACCTTGCCCCTGACCATAACAGCAGGCCCCCCATCTCTAATACTTTACCCACCCTAAACACCAAACAACCTCTCTTCTACTTCAAACAGATTTCTAAGTCCACTACTATCAAATATGTAAAGAGGGCCCTAGGCAAAACTAGAATGTGTAGTGACATGTTAGACATGAAGCTACTCACCCTTGCACTGGAAGATCTTGCCTATCCTCTCACAAAGCTTTTTAACATATCCCTCAAGACTGGTATAGTCTCTAAGTAAAAAACAGCTTGTCACTCCAGTCTTCAAAAATGGCGATAGGACTAGTTTGGGTAACTATCGTCCGATCTCCATTCTACCACCCCTCTCGAAAGCCCTAGAGAGAATTGTATCAGATCAACTCATGGAATACCTTAACAAGTATAACCTACTCTGCCCTCAGCAGCATGGGTTCCAAAAATCCCATAGCACTATCATGGCACTCACCAACTTTACCTCATACCTTTATGACTCCCTTGACCTTGGAAAAATGGTTGGGTCTATCTTTATAGACCTAACCAAAGTATCTGACATTGTCAGTCACCTGATCTCGCTCGACAACCTCTAAACCCTAGGCCTGTCCACTGACACAGCTTCCTGGTTCTCAAGCTACCTCTCATACCGGTCACAGTGTGTCCAAATAAAAGGGGTACCCTCTAAACCATGGAATGTTACTGTGGAGGTCCCTTAAGGATCAATATTAGGGCCCTGCTATTCAGCCTATTTATCAATTCTCTCCCTAGCGCATGTCCTGCTAAGATGCTGCTCTACGTGGACGATGCAGTGACCACTGTTCCAGGGAACCACCTGCAAGAAATATTTGCAACTCTCAAAATAGCTTTATCAAACTTGAGTCCTGGTTTTCGTGGAATAAACTCCTCTTGAATTACAGAAAAACTAAATCAATGCACTTCATTCTTCATCACTCAAAAAAGTATGCAGACGCATTGATCATCAAAGCCATAAAGGAGACACCATTGAACAGGTCTCTACCTTCAAATATCTTGGCATACATATAGACGACACCCTCCTTCCACACCACCACCCCCTTTTTCCCTCCCTACCACAATCCATCACTCACTTCCTTGTTTCTTTCCCTTCACTCCCCCACCCTCCTCCTCCACCATTCTCCGCTCCATCCAATCTCCCAACCCTGTTCATATTTCCCACTACTATCACCCCTTCAATCCCCCCTATATCTATCTGAACTTTGCTACTTACTAATGGCATTGCAAGACATAGAGATATTCAGGTCTTTTATTACTGTTTTTTTTAACTACAGTTTGTATTTGTAATGCAATTAATTAAGTTTAACACCAAATTTTGTTGTAACAGGACTGGTTTTGCAGCAGTGACCATTCAAGGGCAACCCACATCTGGCTGGTCAAACTATGTGAATGCATTACTGCTATCTAGCACTGACTTTGGACACTGCAGCCTTAATTTATGCTGTTGAAATATATTTATGAAATTAACAGTCATGGTCATCTTTTTTTCTGCACTTAGTTTTTAAGCAGTTTTCACATTTATTTATTTTATTTATTTACTTATTTCAGTTTCGGAATTACAACCTTTGAGCCAACATGGCTCTTTTACAAAGGCTCCAAGTCAGTAGACACACATTACAATACACAAACATACCATAAGGAAGTTTGACTAACAAGGTCACTACAAATAATTCTAAGCTGAAAAAGGTTTTAACAAAATGTGCAACTGAGTATCAGACTGCTGAGCAGCTATACATATTTCAGAAATAAGCAGCAGGCAAATAGACTTGTTACTAAGTGCAAGTTGTGAAGCGACAGCTGCCAGAAATGACTTTGTCAAGAAGGGTGTGTAGGAGTGAGTGGGGAATAGGGGGTAGGAGGTGGTGGGGCGGTAGTCGCCAGAGAAGGCTCGGACAATGAAAGTTGGGAATAGGTAAAGAAAGAAGGGAGAGGGAGTGGAGTGCGGTAACAAAGAACAGACAAGTGCAATAAGCTTGGGGGTAGCAGCCAAGAGGTAGCTTTGTCAGGGAGGGAGGAAGGGGAAAGGGATGAATGGGGAAGGGTGGGAAGAGAAATGGAGCATGGGGCAGAGAGTCAGGAGCAGAGGATAGATATACATCACTTATGCATCGCAGTCACAGTGGTTGGATTCGGCCAGAAGGTGATGATCTTTTAAAAGGGCTCAGTTTTTCGTGTTGTAATAGGGCGGTGGGGGTAAGACATTCATCCATAGGGGGCCATGATAGGAAAGAGACTGCTGGGCAAAGGAAGTTTGTTTAAAGGGACCATGTAATACCCACTTAACTGTACTCTTGGTGGTTTTGGAGTTTAAGTTACATTGGAATAGTGTAGTAGTCAAGTCAAGTGTTAGTCCTAGGAGGGCTTTTTACCAATTAAACACACTTGATATCTAGTCCTAAGGTGTAGAGGGAGCCAACCAGTACAGGAACAAAGACTGCAAGTGTGGGTATAGTGATTAACTCCTAAAATGAGCCAAAAGGCCTTACTGAGTAGTAGTTTAACCCATTTTAAAGTGGTTTCAGTGGCCGCACTATATATTGTAAGGCTATGTAGGGTCAGATCCAGGAAAACAATGTCCTGTGGGTGACAATTATGGGTGAATTTCATGCCCATTGTATTACTATTGACGTAATGTATCAAATCAAGAAGCTGCAATTCATTGCCTGACCATATGCACATTACATTTTTTATTTTATCTATTTCTTAATAGTCTCAGATTAACACCTTTGAGATGAAAGCTAGTTACATGGTTCCACATCACAGAATTATAGAAAAACTAACACTTTTAACACGACCATAAAGTAAACACAAAGTTTAAACACAAGTAAAAGTTAACATAAGAAACTAAGAAGTGTCTGGCCCGGTGGCACTTAAGGTTGAGGCACTGGACGCCACACCTCATGCCATGCCGGTGACCCGGGTTCAGGAGCAGACTCCGGCCATTGGGGGTCAGCAGGGGAGGAGAGGCTTGAGCATCTGGAGAACTGCTCTCCTCTTCGGGGGGGGGTATCCGGGAAAGCATAGTTCTGTAGCAGCCCCCGGTGGAGACCGGGGGCACCACAGTAGCATGCCATTTACAGGGGGTGAGGTGACAACGGATGCCAGCTGAGGATCCGCCCTCAGCGTGGGCATTATTGCACGTCCACACCTTGGGGGACATAATGAAAAAGGTGGGAAAAAACCCAGTGTCCTGGGTGGCGATGGCGGGGCTTGAGTGACAGAGCCCACATGCCCAATGCCAGCCCCGATCCCAACTTGACTCTCCATGGTTCCACCTCTCCTCTTCCAGGTCGTGGGAGGGAGAGACCCAGCAACTGATTCCTCAGTCGGGGGAAGGGCACAGCGGGCGGTAGAGACAACGCTGAGTGTATCCCCACTGGAGAGATGCCCAGGATGCCGGTGACTGGAGTGAAATAAAGTTAAAAAAAAAAATAAGAAATAAGAAGTGCAGGTGTATTTGGCATTGTACAATGTATGCCATGTTATTAAGTGCAGGAGCAAAGACAGGAGAACAGATGGTGACAGAGTCATAGAGTGAATAGGATAGAGAAACAGCCTAGGGGGCCTAGTTGGTAGGGTAGACATAGGAGACAGTAACTACTAGACGCAAAACAACTTCAGTGGAACATAGTTAGGGAGCAGCCCAAAGGGTCAAAACACTAGAGGGGGAAGGTTAGGTAGGGAAAGGTAAAAGAGAAAATTGGAGGAACTGGAGAGAAAGGTATGGGGTACATTGGGAGGGAAGAGGGGGTTCGTCGAGGCAGCAGGAGAGAGAAAAGGTCAGGGGGAAGAGAACTGCAAAAATGAAGGAATGGACATGTTAGAGGAAGCAGTTACAGCTGGAATTAGACACTAGTTGCCATCTGAGCTTCTGTTTAAATAAGCCCAAAGTGGGTGTAGAATATATACTGTCACAAAGGGAATTAAACCAGAGTGGGGCTTGGTATGCAAAGGACCTTTAGCCTTGGGAGGTGCAACAATGGGGAATCTTGAAGAAGTATATTTCAAAGCTCTGGGTATGGTGAGGATTAACGCAGGGGACAAGAAGCTTCTGAACCCCAAGGGGCAACAGACCTAAGCTAACTTTTTTTGCCAACTGATAGGTTTAGTAATTAAGTCTTCCACTGAGCTGGAGCCAATTTGCCTGGGCGTACAGGTCATAGGTGTGAGTCAGGTGCACAGCTCCTGTGAGGAGCCCACAGGCTTTGTTTAGCACTGCTTTAATGCACCAAAGGGATGTGTCTGTAGCCAAACTGTAGATAACCAGCCCGTAGTCAACTAGTGAGATCACTGAGCTGTATATAGCTAAAGTAAAAGCTTCTGGGGTCAGACTATGTTTTTGCCTATGAAGCAGATCAATGCACATATTGACAGCTTTGGCAATATTATCGGTATGAAGGGCCTATGATAGGTTGCTGTCATCCGTAATCCCAAGTATTTAAAATACTGAGCTAGTTCCAGGGGGCAGCCCACAATGTTACAGACTGAGAGAGGGTAGTATCTATGTTTGCTTTGGGGACTAGAGAACAACATAGGTTTCGTCTTTTTATAATTCATAATTAATTTGTGGTCACTGAACCATCTTTCAATGCTAGCAAAGTCTTGTTGAAGCTGGTTCTCCAGGACCATAGGGTCAAGGTCACTGGTAAAGAGAACCGCATTGTCTGCATAGAGAAGGATACATCCCTGGCAGGCGAGAAGGAGATTATTCAGGAAAATACTGAATAGGAGGGGACTCAGGAGTGACCCTTGTGGGACTCCTGAGTGGACAGGTCTACTGTAGGAGAGGACAGCTCCTATCTTCACCTGCTGTGAGCGGTTGTGAAGGTAACTCCGAAACCAGGGGACGGTATCAATGGAGAGACCAGTGGCAGTAAGCTTGTCAGTCAGAAGGATATGATTTACCATATCGAAAGCTTTTGTTAAATCAGTGAACATTGCCCCCACAAGATGACCTTGGTCCAGAGATTTATGGATAAAGCCCATGAATTCAAGCAAGGCTGTTGTGGTACTGTATCCAATGCTAAACCTGTGCTGTTGTGGGCATTCTAACTGGTATTTTTCCATATATTCTACTAGCTGGTCAGCAACTATTCTCTCCAAAACTTTCAAGAGTGGAGGGAGAATGGAAATAGGTCTGTAGTTCCCATGTAGGGCGCGATGCCCACTCTTGTGTACAGGTGTCACTACAGCGGATTTCTACATTTGGGGGAATTGAGTGCCTAAGGGATAAGTTAATAATATGGGTTAGGGAAGCCAGGATTTCTTTCAAGGAGAAGGCGACAAATTTGAGATCAAGGGTATCACCCGCTGAATATCACTTTCCCTGGCACCTTACAGAGATATTTCCTGGCTTCATTTAACGTGATGATTCTAAAGTAGAAAGGGGGGTGCAAAGGGGGCTGTTTAGGTTTTCCAAGACAATCACCTGGGGTGGTAGGGGAGAAGAAGTCGGGGGGGAGGACACCACTGAGATCAGTAAATGCATTATTAAATGTGTTTGCGATTGTTTTAGGGTCGAGTGTAGGGGAACCATCAATATTAGGCATGGAGGGGGCAGACTTGGGCTCCTTACCAGTAACTTCTTTAAAATTACTCTAGAACTGTCTGCCATCATTCCAGGTGCGAGAGAGATCTTCTTTATAATATTGGATTTTAGCTACACGGATAGTCCTGGTGCAGTCATTTCTGGCTTTTTTATAGTTCTGGATGTCAGATTGTTTACCTGAGGCCCTAGCCACATACCAGAAATGGTCCCTAGATTTCAAGAGATCAATAATGTCATGAGATAGCCAGGGATTAAATTGACCTTTGATTTTAATTTTTTTGAAAGGAGCATGTTTGTCATATACTGCGTTGAAAAGGCAGATGAAATGATCAAGTGCAAAGTGGACATCACAGGACACGAGAACTACTTACCAGTCAGTGTTATGAAGATCTGCTTTCAGTGAGTCGAGATGACTATGGGTAAGGACCCTATTAGTTATTGTTCTGGCAGGTGGTTTGGAGAACTTATTCAACCAACAGAACAAGACAGGGGAGTGGTCGCTAATAACATCCAGAAGAACAGTAGTGTCTGATATGTGCTCGGGGTGGTTTGAGGCAACCTAATCAAGTAAGGTACTTGTGCCAGTCCTGTAGTTCATTCTTGTAGGAATCTCAACAAGCTGTGTGAAGTGAGCTGCTAAGATTGCGTCCTTAAAGGGGCTTGCATGAGGGGAGAGCCAATTGACATTGAAGTCACCAAGCAGTATTACTTCAGAGTTAAGACTCAGACTACCTAAGCAGCCCAGGGGAGAAATGAAACTAAGGACAGCTTGCCTGGGGGGATGTATACTGACAGGACAGTAATGGTTTTGTTGTGCACTCCAAGGAGCACCTTAAGGGCAATTGCCTGCATGTTGTCTCCAGTGCTGGGAAACGGCAGAACGAAACCCTGTATATTGTCCCTCAGGTAGCTCACACAGCCTTCACCTCTCTTCAACAGCCTATCCTGTCTGAAAACCATGTAGCCAGGAATGAGAATGGAAGCGTCGGGGATTTTGGGTGAGAGCCAGGTTTTGACTATGGATAGAATGTCAGGGTTGTGCTGAGAAACCCAGGCTTGCAGGTTGTCTAGTTTAGCGAGGAGGCTGCAGATGTTGACTGAAGCAAGAATAAGTGTGCCAGATTTCTTTTGACAAGCATCTTGCTTTAGGAGAGGGCCCAGGGAAGGGTGTATGTTGCCTGAGAGCAGCAGTAGAAGCAGGGTCAGTCTACAAAGATTTTCCTTAAAATGCTTGTAACAGGCCGGCCCGGTGGTGCTGAGGGTTGAGGCACTGGATGCCACACCTCGCGCTCACGGCGGACCAGGTTCGAGGAGCAGGACTCGGGTGGGGGGGTCGGCAGGGGAGAGGAGGATCGAGCGTCCCAATGGATGCTCTCTCCCTCAGGGTGTGAATCCGGCGAACGCCTGCTACGCACATCACCTCATAGCCGCAGCGGCAACTGGCTAATAGAGGGATGGAGGCGGCTCCATCTAATGGAGTCAGGGAGTGGGGACGCCCACACATGAGGGTCTCATGCAAGGCCAGCATGCCATCACCGGGACGACATCCTGAAGCTGCTCGACGTCCTAGGGGTAGGGGACGGAAGGGAGAAAAACGTGAAAACCCTCCGCAGCCCCAGATGAAGGGCGCCTAAGTCCACTCGGACCACCTGCAGGACAGACCCCACTGTGCAAGGAGAAGGAGGATGGGCACTCTAGGGGCAGATCCCCAAGGTAGGCAAATGAGACATGAGCGGACGGAAGGAGGGGGCTCCGGAGGTAGTAAGGAGGGATAAAGAAAAGAAAAAAAAAAAAAAAATGCTTGTAACAAATTTTGTGCCACCTTCTCGAGGTACACCGCATGTTACGTTTATCCTGCTAGATGAAAAATCTAAGAAGGGTAGATGGGGGGTTTGCCAGGTGGGGCAGCTTTCCAGCAAGAACCAGAAGGGCGGAGGCATCTCCCCATGAGTAATAGGTACTGTGGAGTCGATGCCGAAGATGCCGAAAATTGAGGTAATGGTGCCACAGAGGAGATTGCTATTCCATGTGAGCTGGGCAGGTATTTGTAGCCCATCATTAGCTAACCCAGATAGGGTTGGCAGTGCAAGCAGCACTATGTCTAAATACAGGACGTTAAGCATAGGAGGCATTGTTATGAAGTGGGTGGTGAAAAGCTGCCGTTTGCAGTGCTGTGGTGAAGTATGAGTGCAGTGATGGTTGCTAGGCAGATGCATGAGAACAGTATGAAACTTCATGACTGAAGAAGAGGTACTGAAATGTGTACAGGAACGGATTCAAGAGAGAGAGAGGAGGGAGGGAGGGATATCAAGAGGGAAATGCAGAGTCCAAAGAAAGTGACAGCCCCCTTTAAGGAGAAAGCCTGCCAAGGGCAAGCACCAGTCAGGAGAGAGGAAGAATAAGGGGCAGAATAGTTGTGGAGAAGGAAGAGTATTTAATAGAGGCTGGGGACTGGGTGGGCAGGCAAGACAAAAAGAGTAAGAATGAGCGCTGTGGTTAAAGTGCTACATTGCAGTGTTCAGAGCAATGCTGAAACAGTGTTCAGAGCAAAGCTGAGACAGAAAACCAATAGCAGGCAGCCAGAGGATAGAAGATGGCAAATGGTGAGCCAGTTACAGGAAGAAGGAACCAATCGGTAAAGCTGCATTCAAGCCGTGGTTTCCATGAGCTGAAAGCATACCTTGCAGAACTGATGGGCGGTCAGGAGGTTGGAAGAGGCCGGCTGAGTTCCTGGCCAGGTCCGCTAGCCCGTTCAGGGCTAGAGCAGCTCTCACCCCATCTGACAGTTTTGTCATAGTAGGTATTGGCCACGTTGTCATAGATGGCCCTGTCTTCCCACCAGCTCAGGAAAAGACTAGCATAGGAAGTGGCCATTGAGGTACCTGTGGCCATTCCTCTCAGTTGTAAATAGAATAGATTGGCGCTACCCCTCATCATTGTCAGATTTATGGTTTACATGAACATGATGTGGTGAGCGCTATCAAAACTGCTCCAAACTAGAAAAGATCCCATATTTATTTTGGCAATGTTAAAGTAATGGGAACAATATAACAATAAGAGTAACAGCAGCTACTTTTGTTGCAGTGGACTAGAACTACTGACACTTGATATTACAGGTGAGTGACACAATTCGTGTCACTAAGTAGCCGCTACAAAAGGAGACCTCCATTATGAGCTGGCCATGCCCTCTGAGGAAGGGGGTCCACCCTTGAAGCCCCGAGGTTTTTGTCAGGAACAGGGTGTTGGTATTTTGTAGCAAGTTTTGCATATTTGCTTGTATCACTAGCTCACTAAATTGAAGGTGGACAAAGCTATGGGGCCAGACAGCATACACCCGAGGATATTAACGGAGTTGCGAAGAGAGCTAGCAGAGCCTCTGGCAGCCTTGTTCACCAAGTCACTCAACACTGGAGTGGTGCCAGAGGATTGGAGGAGGGTACATGTGGTCCTTCTACACAAATACGGCAGTAGGGAGGAGACGGGGAACTATAGGCCAGTCAGCATCGCCGCAGTAGTGGGGAAGATCATGGAGACACTACTTAAAGAAAGGACAGTGGGACATTTGGAAGCCATCAGTGCCGAGGACCCTAGGCAGTATGGTTTCACAGTGGATAGGCTGTGTCAGACAAATCTGATAGGTTTCTTTGACTGGGTGATGAAGGAAGTAAATCGGGGTGGACATCCCCTAAGATGAGGGAGCCGTGGAAGAGGTGGGGGACAAACAAGCAGATTGAACAGGACTAATGTTAATGAAAATAATGTGAATGAATCTAATTTTACAGTTATTAATTTAACCAAGACAGAGCTTACTGAAGCACAAATTAGGCTCCTCTCATATGGTTTGTCTTTTGTACCATGTCAACAGAATGATGAATTTAGCATTTATTCTGATTTGTTTAAATTATTTAGAAAGCTCAATCTTAAGAAGTTTTTTTACTAATAAACCATCAATAGGTATAGACGAGGGAGATGAGGTAATTTAATCAATTGCATTATTGGATGTGCTCACTGAAAGTGAAAGTGAATTGCAAGAACTAATTGAGGCTGCTAATGTTGATGATGGTGTCCAGGTGGGGGATGGCGATGTGTTTGGTGGGGAGGGGGGAATGGGCGGTCTAGAAGCGAGTAGACCCAGAGTGAAGAAAACATCGAATTTTATTGCACCCACACCAAGAAGTGAAACGCTTAAAATATTCCAATAACTTATATTAAGGGATGTAGCAGCGGTCATTATGGAATCCAAAATGAAACAGCAATGGGACAATTTGAAGGTAGAGGAAAGAGCAGTACTGCAGGAGCTACAGTCGATGTCTGACGTCATCATTAAGGCGTTGGAAAAAGGTGGAAATGTAGTCCTTTTAGAAAAGGAATACTACAGGGCTGAAGCATTGAGACAACTGTCGGATAGAAACAAGTTTGAGAAACTGCAGAGCAGCCCAATGACTGAATACAAGGTAAAGTTGGAAACATTTGTGAACCAAAGTTTAGAAGCAGGTACAATTATAGATGAGGAGCATGATTTTTTTGAACTGTGAGAATCCCGTGATTCCTGTGTTTCACCACCTACCAAAAATCCATAAAAGTAAAATTCAACCCCCTTGAGGCCCGATCATATCAGGCTGCAAATCATTGATAGAACTGCTGGCTATTTTTATAGATGGGTTCTTACAACAAGAGGTTTGTAAGTCAGGCTCCTTTTTAAAAGATACTAAGGCAGTTTTGCAGGAAGTAGAGGGTTTTATTTGGAGAGACATGTATAGGTGGTTAACTATCAATGTTTCTTCTCTCTATACCAGTATTTTACATGAAAAGGGAGTACAGGCAGTGCGACATATGTTGATTAACTGTTCTGGAGGTCAGGGGTAAGGTGCAACAGACTTCTAGGAAAACAAACTGAACTTACAAGCTCAAATGGGCAGACTGGGTGGGCCATAGGCCCTTATCTGCCGACACTGTCCATGTATGTATCTATGTAACTCCCCTTTTCTTACTCTGTGGAGCTTATTATATCCTCATTAGAGCTGATTCTGACTAGTAATTTGTTCTTGTTTGAGGGGGAATTTTATGTCCAACGCTGTGGGACTGCGATGATGTCCTCGGTCGCCCCCTCCTTTGCCAACCTGTTTATGGACTGGTGGGAGGTGGTCCAGGACCCTAGTCATAATTAATTTTTCCAGAATATTGCCAAGTATAAAAGATACATTGACAATTTATTAATAATATGGAATGGAACAGAACAAGAAGCACCCCAGTTCATGGAATATTTGAATGAGAATACAGTGGGGTTATCTTTCACATATAAATTAGATAAAAGGGAAGTAGATTATTTGGATCTGTCCCTATCTGGAATATCAGGACAAGGTGTAGAAACTAAATGTTTCAGGAAACCAACATCAGGGAACAGTGTGCTGCATGCTCGCAGATCACACCCCAGGCATATAATTGAAGGTTTACCTTATGGGCAGTTAATTAGGTTGAAAAGGAATAGCTCCACTGATCAAGAGTTTACCAAGTCTAAAGATGAGTTGTTTGAGAAATTAAGAGAAAGGGGATATGAGGAACATGTTTAACAGAGGGTGCTTACAAAAGCATGACAGGTTGAAAGGAAGGACCTCCTCCATTATAGGGTCCCTGAAACAGGTCCAGATCAGGTAATTTTTGTGTCCACTTATGGACATGTGGCTATGGACATAAGATCAATTATCTTAAAGCATTGGAACGTTCTGGGCTTTGACAGGGACCTTAAGGAGGTACATGAGAATGGTCCCCTAATAACCTTTAAAAGAGGCAAGCGTCTGTGGTATTTTTTGACCCAGAGTTAGTTTAAGAAAAGTATAAACAAGGGCATGTGGCTGGGTTATAAGCCTTCATTTTTTTCCCCCTGCAAACATTGTGTAACCTGCAGGGATGCAGTACAGGGTAAAATGTTTTTGAACCCTGGTCCTCTGGGTGTGAGACAAGAAAAGATCAATGAGTTTATCACTTGCAATACAACGTATGTAGTATACGCCCTCTGGTGTATGTGTGGAAAAGTATACATAGGTCAAACTACCAGGGTATTGAGGGACCGTATTCAAAAACATTTCAGAGCCATACATACGTAAACTTTCAATTATATGCCTGGGGTGTGAGCTGCAAGCATGCAGCACACTGTTCCCTTTTATCTAATTTATATGTGAAAGATAACCCCACTGTATTCTCACTCAAATATTCCATGAACTACGGTGCTTCTTGTTCTGTTCCATCCCATATTATTAATAAATTGTCAATGTATCTTTCATACATAGCCATACATCCCACAGACGCTTGCCTCTTTTAAAGGTTATTAGGGGACCATTCTCATGTACCTCCTTAAGGTCCCTGTCAAAGCCCAGAACGTTCCAATGCTTTGAGATAATTGATCTTATGTCCATAGCCACATGACCATAAGTGGACACAAAAATTACCTGATCTGGACCTGTTTCAGGGACCCTATAATGGAGGAGGTCCTTCCTTTCAACCTAACATACTATGTATGATACTTCACACCCAGTGGTTAGACATCTTGATGTGGTGGAAGATGTTAAAAATCATAGGATTAGATATATGGGTATTGATCATGCTGCCTTCAGATTGCGAGGGGGGGGGATCGAAGTATGGCACTGAATAAGAGAGTCATCTTGGATATTTAAATTGAGAACTTTGAAGCCAACAGGCTTCAATGATTTCATCGATTGGAAACCATTCATACATTAAATGTTATGATTATATAAGAGCAGGTTTTTTTAAGTACTGATTGAGAAACTGAGTGTTTCCCCTCCCCCCTTACACCCTTCAACCAATACCCCCCCAATACCTTCCAACTTTCCTCATTTTATTTGTTTTATTTCATCTTTAGAGATATACTGCCTGTGAGGCACCCTACTCTAACCAGGGTCTGTTATTAAGGTGCCATAATTTTCTATTGTGTTCATTAAAATATAGTATGAGCGAACTATGTTATTGCACTTGAAAAATAGTTATTATTTAAAAAAACTCTTTTTACAGTATTGGCTTTTTTGGATTCCCTTCATTGGTTTCTGCAGTGGAACAGACTTTCTAAGGTAATTCACCTGTTAATGAAGTCAGTATATTTTGCTGACTAGTGGCCTGTCCCACTAATGAGAGCAGTGACCAATGAAGGGATTACATAGTAAGCATCTCATTTACACTATTTGTGATGAAATACCTTAATGAAATTTGTTACACCTGGATGATGTTGTATTTATGAGCACAAGGGAGCACATGCGGTCAGGCCTCCTGAGGAAGGGGTTCTAGGACCCGAAGGGCTGAGGTTTTTTGCACCAGTGTGGGAGCTTAAGTTTTGGCATTGTTGCAAGTATTCTAATACTGACATGCTTATGGATATGCATTGTACTTTGTAAGTACCATCCTAACACAGTAAAATCAATCTTTCTACTGAATTTTATGTCTGGAATGCGAGTTCTTTCTTCAGTGGTGGCCCTTTAAGGGGAAAGCCTGTCAGTAGGGAGGAGGCGGGGAACTATAGGCCAGTCAACCTCACTTCAGTAGTGGGGAAGATCATGGAGACAGTGCTTAAAGAAAGGATAGTGGGACATCTGGAAGCCATCGGTGCCCAGGACCCTAGGCACCATGGTTTCACAGTGGGTAGGTCGTGTCAGACAAATCTGATAGATTTCTCTGACTGGGTGACGAAGGAAGTAAATCGGGGGGGGGGGTGGATGTCGCCTACCTCAATTTCAGCAAAGCCTTCGACACCGTCCCACATAAGAGGCTGGTTAACAAGATGGGTAGTCTGGGCATGGGAGACAAGGTGGTAAACTGGGTTAGGAACTGGCTAATGGACAAGAGGCAGAGGGTGGTGGTAAATGGGGTACAATCTGGGGAGAGGGAGGTGACCAGTGGGGTACCTCAGGGATTGGTCCTTGGGCCAGTCCTGTTTAATGTCTTCATTAGTGACATTGCAGAGGGGCTGGAAGGAAAGGTCTGCCTGTTTGCAGATGACACCAATATCTGCAACAGAGTGGATACTCCAGAAGGTGTGGAGAAAATAAGAAAGGACCTGGGGAAGCTTGAGAAATTGTCTGAGGAGTGGTAACTGAGGTTTAATTCAAAGAAGTGCAAAATTATACACCTGGGGCATAGAAACCCTGGAGAGAGCTACAGGATGGAGGGGAGGAGTTGCTGACAGTCACCAAGGAAGAACGTGACCTAGGAGTTATTATTTCAGATGACCTGAAAATGTGAAAGCAGAGTACAAGGGCAGTAGGGAAGTCCAGTGGCATGCTGGGGTGCACAGGCAGGGGTATCACCAGCAGAAGACGAGAGGTAGTGATGCCATTATATAAAACCCTAGTCAGGCCTCACATGAAATACTGTGTGCAGTTCTGCAGGCCGCACCTTCAAAAGGACATTAATAGGCTAGAGACGGTCCAGAGAAGGGTGACTAAGATAGTACAGGGCTTGCACAACAAAACTTACGAGGAGAGATTAAGGGACCTCAATATGTACTCGCTGGAGAAGAGGAGGTAGAGAGGGGACATGTTAGAAACATTCAAGTACCTCAAGGGCATAAACAAGGTGCAGGGGAAGACATCTTCCAATACAGGAGGAGTACAAGAATGATGGGGCATGACATGAAATTGGAAGGTGGCAGGTTAAGAGGGAGTGCGAGGAAGTTCTTCTTCACAGAGAGGGTGGTGGACGCATGGAATGGCCTGCCACAGCAGGTAGTGAGAGCAAGCACTGTGGTTGTATTTAAACATGCATTGGGACAGGCAAAGGGAACCATAGAGGTAAAGCAGAGGGAGGGTCAGAAGCAGTAATCAAGTACAGGGCTTAAGGGCAGACTAGATGGCCTAGCGGTCCTTATCAGCCAACAATTTCTATGTTTCTATGCAAGCCATAATACCTGACAGGGTGGGCAGTATTGGACTATACCCGCCCGCCCAGGGGCGTAATAAGGAGGGCTTTGTGGCCCCTGGAAGGGTGGGTATAGCCCATACCGCCCACCCTGGAGGGTATTATTGCACTTAGAAAATTGATCATGATTATATAGAATGAGACAGACACAAAGTTTAATGACTTAAATTGTGAGTTGTTTTTTTTTTTTAACAGTACAACTGTGGGAGAAAAAAATAGTCCCTGGTACCTAGAGGCCAGTGGGGCACAGGACCCAAGGCAGCATGGATTCACGATGAGAAGGTCATGTCAGATGAATCTAATAGATTTCTTTGACTGGATGACCAAAGTAGTAGACCAGGGAGGGGCTGTGGACATGGCTTACCTAGATTTTAGCAAGGCATTTGATACAGTCCCACACAAAAGATTAATACACAAGTTAGCCAGCCTTGGAGTGGGTCCCAAGGTGGTAGCCTGGATAAAAAATTGGCTAGACAACAGGATGCAAAGGGTAGTAGTAAATGGAGTCCACAGTGAAGAAAGGAGGGTTACTAGCAGGGCACAGCAGGTTCAGTACTGGGACTGGTCCTTTTTAATGTCTTTATAAGTGACACTGCAGAGGAACTGGAAGGAAAAGTATGTCTCTTTGCAGACGACACAAAGATCTGCAACAGGGTTGATACACCAGATGGAGTGGAAAGGATGAGAAGGGACTTGGCAAGTTTGGAGGAATGGTCAAATGTATGGCAGCTCAGATTCAATGCAAAGAAGTGCAAGGTAATGCACCTGGGAAACAAAAACCCAGCGGAAGAGTACACAATGGGGGGTGAGATACTGACAACAGTAAAAATGGAAAGGGACCTGGGGGTAATTATATTAGATGACCTAAAGGTGGGCAAGCAATGTGAGAAGGCAGTAAGGAAGGCTGGAGGGATTCTGGGATGCATAGGGAGAGGCATCAATAGTATTTAACAGGAAGTTGTTATCCCTCTGTACAGACAGTTGTTGAGACCCCATCTGGAGTACTGTGTGCAGTTCTGGAGACCCCATCTCCACAAAGACATAGACAGAGTGGAGGCTGTCCAGAGGAGAGCAACCAAAATGGTGCCAGGTCTGCACCAGAAGACATATGAAGAAAGACTAAAGGAGCTTAATATGTATTCCCTTGAGGAAAGGAGGGAGAGAGGGGACATGATAGAAACTTTCAAGTACCTCAAGGGAATCAACAAAGTCCAAGAGGGTGGCATTCTTTCAGAAAAAGAGATGTGCAAGAACAAGTGGGCACAATTTAAAGATAGAGGGGGGACGGCTCAGAGGTAATGTGAGGAAGTATTTTTTCACAGAGAGGGTTGTGGATCCATGGAACAGCCTCCCTGAGGAGGTCGTGGAGTCAAGAACAGTGGGGGAATTCAAGAATGCATGGGACAGACATAAGGCAGTCCTAGTGGGGGGTAGGAGGAAGTAAGCTGTTGGTTAACTAGGATCTGCAGCTTACCTGTTAGGTAGGAAAATGGGCAGACTAGGTGGACCAAGCGGTTCTTATCTGCCGTCAAATTCTATGTTTCTATGGTAAAATACTGTGTATTGAAAGAGTTGTTCACTTTTGGTCATTTTTGTTTAAGTCATTTGTTGTATGTTATGAACTGAATAGGTGCATTGAAGGTGCAGTTGGTTGGTGTGAAGTTTGTTAATGGAGTAGTGGGTGCTACTTCTGTTTCTGTGGTGGCATTTTTATGGTGGCATGCTGGTTCATTGATTTTGGTTTTAGTTTGCTTGTCAGCTTCTGGATTTTGGCCTCCTAGTGTTTTATTCCAATGTTGTCTGTCTTGTTGTCTTGGTGCCCAGTAGTTTGCTAGACTTGTTTCTGATTTGTGGCCTGTTACGCTAGTTATTTCTCTGCTACATAAGCCTGCATTAGACAGTAGTTGGACTGCAGTGGCTCTCATACTGTGGTTGGTATATCTTTTTGTGAGCTGAGCTTCATCACTGAATCTTGCCATCATAGTTCCTAGGTAGTTTTTACCAAGTGGCGCCTTGGAGTACCACTGTGGGAGAGTCTCGAGTATGGCTTGTGGTTGCTTGAGGAGGGTGGCAGTAAAAAGCTGTTGCATTGGGAGGTAGTTTAGATAAGTATTTTTAAAATGACTTAACTGGGCAAAGTGGATTTTGTGGGTCTTCGTACATAAATCCTCAGTTTTTGTCCCTGTTAGTTTCGGTTGGATTCTTATGTTTTTTTGTTGGTTCATTGTGACTTTGGGAAACGTCTTTTAATCCATTTTCATCTGTGTTTATTTGGAATGAGGTAGGTGTTAGTTCTCGTAGACCTTCTCATCCTCGTCTGGCCATATGGATTTGTATGTCAAACCATACTTTTCTGAGGAGGCCTGGTGCAGTGTCAATGTTTAGTACTGGTGAGGTCCACAGCTTTTGCAAGTCTGTTTCGGTTAGTGGAGGATGGTGGGTGGCATAGTCCTTTTGTTCTTTGTGAAGTGTTTTCAGGACAGAGGTTAAGACATTGTTTGATGACCGGAAGGTTGAGTCACTGATCAGGCTGACATTTCTTCCGATGTCTTGGCTATTAATGTGTCTATTTAGTCCTGCTCGAAGGGAACAGTAGCCTGAGATTGAGTACTGCTGTCCAGTAATTGTTCTGACTTCTGCATAAAATTGACGCAGCACTTTGTTGTTAGCTTCTAAGGTGTCAGTTTCCCAGTGTACAGTTATATTTATACTGATGGCCCATTCATTGACTACTTTGATAGCCCAGTTTGTGTTTTTTCTTGTATTAGCCTCTTCATGCTCAGCTTCGATGGTGTTAAGTTGTTCTACAGTTATGGTGGAGAAACGCTCCTTCTCTTGATGTGTGATTGAAGTTGCGTTTTGGTTGTTTTCCTTTCTTTCCATGGTGTGGTATGTTTGCTGTTTGGTTTCTGGCTGATTGTCTTGTTTAGGTGTTGGTTTTGTTTGTGGTATGTTGAGGTGAATGTCTTCTGCATGTGGTAGTTCTGCTACCTCTTGTTCTTGTGGGGCATCATTCACTGTCTGCCGAGAGAAAATGCAGCTTAGTACAACAAGTGATTGCTGTGAAAGTGGACATAGTTGTAATATTTGAGACGCATTGTGACAGCAGGAGAGGAGCTCAGTGCTGGTGTAAATGTTGGTTTGTGTTTATTTTTTTGTGTGTTGCATGAAGAGGAGTAACACAGAAAAGATTGTTATGTGTGTTTTGGGAGTATAGAGAACGTGACTTGAATAGGGTGAGATAGTGTGGAAGTGGAGGTTGTGGGATTCAAACACAGGTGCTGAGGATTGGGGATTAGAGTATGAAATGTATTTGGTAGCAGAACATTGCTAGAGTAAATGGTAAGAGATGTGGAGCATATGTGTTTTAAAATAATGAGAAGTGGGTAGGGAAAGCATTATCTCTGGGGTGCGAGCAGTTGTATGCATTTTCTGGACATACGGGGCGGTTGTGAAGGGATGTTTTTAGAGGATCCCTGGCAATGGTACTGTAGGTGGAGCAATAAGGAAACAGATTCAGAAAGGATTATCTCTGGGAGTGAGCAGTTGTGTGCATTTTCTGGACATACGGGGCGGTTGTGAAGGGATGTTTTTTTAGAGGATCCCTGGCGATGGTAGGTGGAGCAATGAGGGAAACAGAATCAGAAAGGATTATCTCTGGGGAGCGAGCAGTTGTGTGCATTTTCTTTTTTTGAAATTGTATTTTATCCTCCCCCTCTGCCTCCTCCGACCTTCGGCGTTGTCCCCGAGACATCCACCGCAACCCAACTCACACAGTCCACGAGCCCCACAGGCAGCAGTTTACCCCCAGAGGGGCGAGGTAGGGAGCCATCACCCGTAACTTCTAGTTTCGTCGGCCCGTGGACTTGCAGAGTGGGCCCGGGCAAATCGCGGGCAGGTCCCAGGACCCCGCTTCCTCCCGGACAAGGCAGGCTCCATTTTTCCCGTTTTCCTCCCTCCCCTTTAGCAGATGCAATCCCCTGACGTCATGACGTGAACGTCGACGTCTGCTCTGCTATTGGTGGCCGTCCGACCAATCCCTGAAAGGGCATGCGCTTCCTCGAGCCTCCGCTCGGGGACGCATAAGGGCCAGAATATGGCCGGAAATCCCTCCCGGAGTAGGCGAGCTGTCATCGGACGCCAAGCCTGACTCCCCGCCGACCGACCGCTACCCGAGTCCGCTCCTGAACCCGGGTCGCCGGCGTGGAGCGAGGTGTGGCGTTCAACGCCTCAACCCTCTGCGCCACCGGGCCGGCTTTGTGTGCATTTTCTTGACATACGGGGTGGTTGTGAAGGGATGTTTTTTAGAGGATCCCTGTGTGGAACAACGAGGGAAACAGAATTGGAACAGTGTGACAGAAATAGCTGGCTAGATTTAGAGAGAAGAAAATTAGACATTACATGAAAGATGTGGCCCACTGAGTCCTGCTTAATTATCAGAAACACATCGGGAAGCTGTAAAAACACGTTGGGTGGGGGAGGGAGTGGTAGTTTCTGCATTTGAAAAATATGCAGCAGATTTCATAAAATGGCAATCTGTTTCAAAACTGTGTTAAGAGAGTCAGAGTAGCTGGAAGACGGTGAGAAGCGGAAGCGCTGAGTGAAACGGGTAATTATTTCTAACAGAAAAATACTGGTGAGTTGATGAGAGAAGTGGTGAAGTTCGTTTTGTTTTATTGTTAGAAGGTGTTCAGAAGGAATGGAAACATTTATGGGTGAGGAGGTAACAGTATTGTGCTGATTTTGATGTTGGTTCGGTGGGATGCAGTGTGCGAGGGGTAGCTTTTGACACCCACCACCTCGCTACCAAAGTGAGAGACACAAAAGAGTTTATTTTCTGGTGCAGTCTATTCATTTATTTTACATTGTTTTTACTAACCTGGTCGGTACTGTGACAGTTGCGGGGTGTTTGTATTGCTGGTCTGTTTTCTTCTGACTGCCCAGACTCTGATTCAGTTTTAGGTGCTTCGAGTACTGTTAATTTATTGAGTTTTTGAAGTGGCTCATAATAAATGTTGTCTTCTAAGTCCGACAGCATTTGCCTGAGTCCTGCTAAGCTTACTGTATCGAAGTTTACTGAGAAGTTTGACATTTTTTTTTGCTTGGCTCGGTAGACGCGTTTAAATCTCCCGCTTCGCTGTTGCCGTTTGCCTCAGGAATGTTCGTGATGTCTGCAGGTGGAACATTGATTTCTGTTTTGTAATTGGGCAACCTGGGCTGACACTCATTCAAGGTGGGCATTGTTGATTGATAGATGCCCACCTAGACGAGTGCCTCAACCAATCAGAGGGGACAATTTCCTTAGCCCATTTTCTAAGTATCTTTTGCACACTAGCATGAATATATAGTAATTCTAGTAGTGCAAGAAACCACCTTTTCGTATGACAGCTGGAGTGTTCTGTTTCTGTGCAGCACTCACCTATCCATCCATCCTTGCACTGCTCCATCACCTTTGGTGTTAAGCTTTCAGTCCTGGCAGGTAGTTCCAGCATCTCAGGAACCTCTTGCACAATCACTGGGCCAAGTCCCATCACAGGTTAGGAGACTTTCCAGCTGATAGTCACAGCAAACAGTCATTCTTCCTGCTCCCATACTTCTCCAATGAGATCCTCCTACAGGGGTGGCTTGTCACAATATACCCATTGGTGCAGATTTCTGAGTATGTGATCAGCATAAATCACTACTTCTATCACCTGCTGCACTCTGGTCCAGTATGTGTTGGATGCATCCACACTTCCTTTCTGTTGGGTACCCTGGAGAACTTTCAGCATCCTTAAGATTAACTCACAGCTTCTCCTCCTCTGTCTGAGAAAAGTCAGCTGCACCAGAATTTTCCTAGGCTTCTCCACACTCCCATACATGCATTCCAATGTGGCCAGGCAATCCTCTTCATGGCATTGATCCTTCAAGCTAAGAGGGCTTGTACTGCAGCCAAGGCTGGATCCTCAAGCTTTCACTGAAGCAAGAACTCTTCTCATGGTCAGAGCACTTCAGATCCTGTATCATCATTGTAGCTTGCTTGCTCCAGGTATCAAAATCCTCTTCCCACAAGAGTCAGGCCTAGTACTCCTTGTAATTTCCTGGAAGGACAGGGCATTCTCTCCATCAACCATCACAAATCAGTTAATATAACTGCTGCAGAGGCAACATCCAACCCTCAAGGTCCAAGAGTTCCTTCAAGTCCTTAGTTATTTTTCCTTCCTTGGCCAACCACTCTTTTGCTCATAAGAGGTTCAGGGAGAAAAGTTACTCTTTTTATTTATTTATTTATTAGAATTTACCCAGAAGATGAAAACAATACAATACAAAACAGTGAATACAGAGAATACAGCAATGTGTAAAGGAAAATACATTGATTATAAAGTCAAATACAGTGGGCAATACGAATATGCTAAATTCAGAAAATTACTTACAAATATACATATTTACAGAGATTTGAAAGTAGTAGTTTAAGAAATAAGATAACTATAGTGGAGTAGGGTACAGTGAAGTCAGGGGTTTAGTGAAAACATAAGCAGGGTGGAGGTTCAAGTAAGTAAGTAGCAAGCGCTTTTTTGAATAGTGCCAGGGAAGGACAGGAAAGTAATAAAGGTGGTAAAGAATTCCAGGCTGTGGTGGCAGAGTAGGTAAAAGATCACTTTCCCACAAGACGGTGCGGTTTCAGGGTAGCTACAGTAGGTAACGATCCTGACCTGAGTGTGAGAACAACTTCTTTACGATAGATGATTCTGCTTAGACAAGGAGGATTGTAAAGATACACTAGTTTGAATACAAAGCATAACATGAGGTACTGTAATCCTGAGTCATAATGTAGCCATTGTACGGAGGTCAAAATGACACAGCGGTGTTTTCTAGAATCTGCCCCTAGGGCAAAACGCCCGATACTAATATAGAGTTGACTGAGCCAGGCAATGGAAGAAGGTTGAACAGAACGCAGTAGTGGAGCACCATAAAAAAGTATAGGGAGTGGGGATGAGGAAGCAATTTTTTAACAGGAAGAAGTGGATAAAAAGGGGCGGAGACAGTATAACAAATCTAACTTTTGGTTGACAGTTTTTGTTAGCAGGGTTATATGTGTCTCAAGAGATAAGGATGTATCAAGATGCATCCCCATATTTTTAAATGTTTGGACTACTGCAATGGTATCTCCAGACAGTGAGCAGATATTAAGGGGGTTAAGAGAGGCTGTTTTTGAGATTTTGGAAGAGGGGTTATGTAAAATCATGGCTTTGTTTTTTTTTTTTTTTTTAACAATTAGATGGTTGTCTGAGAACCATGATTCGAGCGTATTGAAGTCGGAGTTAAGGTTTTGATTAAGCCACTCCATGTTATTGGATGAATGGAATAGTCAGCATAGACCACCACAGTATTTGGGAAGCTTTAAGATCAATTAAAAGAGCATATAGAAAAGCAAAAAAACACTGAAAGGAAAAGTACTTTAATACCTAGTCGCAAGGGTAAGAATAATGACCAACACGGACCAATCACTTTTATTATCAAGTTTATTCCTTTGGGAAATGAGATAAAAAAAAAAACAGGGAAAAGTAATTGGGACACTCTTATCAGTGACCCCTCGATAACAAATGTAGTGGGTAGTGCACTAACAGTTACATTCCCAAGGGAAAAGAATTGTTTTTTGTTTTTGTTTTTAAACTCAGCTTTACTGAAAGTCTTTTTCTTCCGTACTGTTTTTGGCCCCAGTGCCACGGCAAGAGAGGCTCCTTTCTAATTGCTGCCACTCCCCCCACTGTCCACAGTCTCTCCCAGGGCCCACCAAGTGGCAAGGGGATGGATTGACACCTGTGACTAGGCCATGAGAAGGAGGTCCATACTCCCCCTCACACAGCACATGATCCAGTGCCTCGCCGTGGACCGCCCGGTGACATGGCAGGTGGAGGTGAGACCAGCAGGTGTCATATGCCCTCACCATTCCCTTTAATCCTCCTTTTTTCTCCCTGGTTACTCCCCAGGGTCTCAGCAAACTTGACTACACGTGTATGTGGAGGCACATGTGTGCGCCAGAATTGGTGACCCCGCCACCCACCCTGGCTTAGCGCCTGTTCCCATATCTGCGAAAAGATATGTGATCAGCATAAATCACTACTTCTGTCACCTCTGCTGCACTCTGGTCCAATATGTGTTGGATGCATCCAAACTTCCTTTCTGTTAGGTACCCTGGAAGACCTTCAGCATCCTTAAGATTAACTCACAGCTTGTATGTGGAGGCACATGTGTGCACCAGAATCGGTGACCCCACTCTACCCACCCTGGCTTAGTGCTTGTCCCTCCCCATCTGTGTAGCACTGTCATCAATCCTCCACTCAGTGGCAGTCAAGTACTGGGAAGACCAACCGCCCCAATCTGGGAAAGGAGAGCTGCCTGATGGTCACTCAGTCCAACTCCCAGTGCCCCCCTCCCTAGCCGACCCCCAGCAACCTGAGCTCATTCCCGAACCCAAGTCCCCAGAATGGGAGAGGTAAGGTACTAAGCGCCTCAGCCCTTTGTGCCACCAGGAGCTTTACTGAAAGTTAAATGTGCAGTACAAATTTTGGAAATACAACTGATCCATCCATAAGGCAATCTTTAGCAAACAAAAAATGGCATGTTTTGTTACATTAAACTTCAGTAGTGTCAAAAATACGATTATCCTAGGAGCTGTGCACAGGAAGTCTGAAAAAATACCTAAAATCAGGTCTCCATTAAAACTACTTTTATTCATACAAAAAGCTGGAACAAACACAAGGCAATAGTGACACCCATTCCACCAAAGTTTCCACATAGCTCTTGCGCTTTTTCAAAGCGGCCATACGAAAAGCGTAAACTCTAATCGCTGGTGAATGAAGACCGAAACTATCGCCTTAATCCCTTTGTGCGCTGAGACCAGGAACCTAGTTTAGGTCTTTTTTCGGACTTCTTAATACACTATCCAAGGATAATCACATTTTACGTATTCGCGGTAGCACAGACGGGTCCTGCTAGCCATCTTGTTTCTTCTAGTGTCAAAAATACCTTGACCATCCAAAACTTGCACATATTTCATGTTGTACTGTCTTCTTTCTAAATGGACTTTCAATATAACTCGCCCAGAATTTAAACCAATGAGAAACAATTCATAGTTAACCACATCAAGCTTAGTAACAAGAAAAACTCAACATGACACTGTACTGGAATCCTACATGGTCTTATATTTTTGTTAATATGGGCCAAGCGTGTCTAGTCAAATATTCTGGAGGGGCCTAGTTACCCTATTACCCTATCTGAATTTGGTGTTAGGACCTCTACTACCAGGGGGTTGGCTCTCTCAACTGATCATTCTCTATTCGACTTTAAGTTCCATCTAACCCATAGCTCCAAGTTTTTCTCAGTGGTCAGCCTCAGTTTTACCATTATATCTTCCATTCTGAAGATGTCATCCACCCTCTTAACCTAGGAATCAAAAGAAAGGAGGGTGTATTTAAGCCAATTAGCCATGATAACCTTTGTAAAGACATTGACAGGGTGGAGGCAGTCCAGAGAAGGGCAACTAAGATGGTACAGGGCTTGCACCAGAAAACATATGAGGAGAGACTAAAGGACCTCAGTATGTACTCACTGGAGGAGAGGAGGGATCGGGGGGATATGATAGAAACATTCAAGTATCATATCTGAAGGATTTCAATGCCTGGGTCGACAATGAACTCTCGCAGTTTGGTCAGGACTTCCGCCAGGTAATGACTTCACTGGGTTTCACACAGGTTATTTCCTCCTCAACCCATATTGGTGGTCATTCATTGGACTTGGTGTTCCTACTGGGGATGGAGATATCCAATTTGGTGGTGGAACCAGTCGGATGGTCTCACCATCATACCACTGGGTTCACTTTTGAGGCCACCCCTAGTAGGCCATCCCCTATGGAGATGGTCCAGTACCGCCTTTTGAGGGGTGTCTCCCCAGATAGCCTGATGGTGGTACTGGACCTATCAGGTTTTCCAAGTGATTGCATGGATCCAGGGGACTTGGTACTTGCCTATAATAAGGTGGTAGTAGGGACCCTGGATTCCATTGCTCCTGTTCGTGTTCATCCTCTCACTCTTCGCCCCAGGTCTCCTTGGTTTGATGAGACTCTGAGGGAGTTGAGGAGAGTTGGATGAAGGTTAGAGAGGTGCTGGTGGAAATCAGGCCTGTATTGTGACAAACTTAGTTTGGTGGACCATTTTGTGGTCTATCGATCAGCAATCTCTCATAAGAAGGCAGAATTCCTGTCCAGAGAGATTGCTGCTGCACAGAATCGACCAGCTCAGCTTTTCCAGACTGTGGACAGATTGTGCAATCCAATCTGTCTTCAGCCCAGAAGAGCCTTTTCAGATAAGGTTGCCACAATTAGGACTGACGTCCGCTTGACCCTCCCTAACGGGAGCTGTGATGGTCGGCAGGAGATGTCAGACACCCAGTTTGTGTGGCCTGACTTCATCCTTCCCACAATCAGTGACACTGTGATGGTCATCCAGTCATTGCGTCCAACCAACTGTGGTTTGGACCCAGGCCCCACACGTCTCTTAGTGGGCTGTGTGGATAAAATCGGTCCGGTCCTTGCTGAGATAGTCTGGAGGTATTTAGAGAGGGGATTTTTCCAAATCCTCTGAAGGAGGCTGTGGTTCAGACCCTTCTTAAAAAGTCCTCCTTGGACCTGGATAGTCTGGCCAACTACAGGCCTGTCTCTAACCTGCCCTTCGTGGGTAAGGTTATTGAGAAGGTGGTCGCGTCACTGCTGGATGATCATTTGACCAGCCACAATGTCTATGATTCTCTCCAGTCCAGATTTAGGAAAAAACATAGTACTGAGACAGCTCTTGTCCGGGTACTAAATGACCTCCTAATAGCGAGAGATTGAAAGACCCGTTCCATCTTGGTCCTTCTTGATCTCTCTGCAGCATTTGACACTGTGGACAATGGTGTGCTGTTGGAGCGCTTGCGGTTTATCTGTGGGCTGTCTGGTACAGTCCTCAGTTGGTTTCGTTCTTTTCTCGAGGGTAGGACTCAGAGGGTGGTGTCTGGGATTTTTTCCTCTACATCATTCCCCCTATCCTGTGGGGTGCCGCAGGGCTCCATTTTGGCGCCCATGTTGTTTGCGGTGTATATGCTGCCGTTGGGAGCGATTATTAGGTGGTACGGTTTGAGTTTTCACTGCTATGCAGATGATACTCAACTGTACATGTCCTTTGTGCCCAGCCAAGATGCTGCCATTTCAGTCTTTAATAACTGTCTAGCCGAAATCCAGGACTGGATGAATGTGAGTTGGCTGCGGTTGAATCCAGAGAAAACTGGGGTGTTGGTTGTGGACCTAGGTCGCCGGGAGGTGGGTTTGTTGGTGGGATCACCCTCGGGTTTATGGCTGGGGGTGTTCAGCTAACTACCTCAGACCGGGTGCAGAACCTGGGCGTTGTGTTTGATGACTGTTTGACACTTAAATCTCAGGTGTCGGCAGTTGTCAAAGCCTCTTTTTATCATCTGAGGAACATCGTCCAGGTGAAGCACCTGGTTCCTCCCAACGATCTTCCTACTTTGGTCTGCACCTTCATTACCTCCCGCATTGACTACTACAATGCCCTTTATCTTGGGCTACTGGGGGTTGATATTCGCCGCCTGCAGCTAGTGCAGAATGCGGCAGCCAGGCTTTTGACTGGTTCTTCTAGGGCCAGTCATATAACGCCCTGTGCCTGCGCCAGACTACACTATTATATATGCTAGCGAATTGCCTTCAAGGTCAGTTTGCTGTTGTATAGGGCCCTACATGATCAGGGACCTGGTTACCTGAAAGATCTCCTTTGTCCCTACTGTCCCTCCTGCTCTCGCCGATCCACTGATGAGGGATTGCTGGAGATTCCCAGGGTTTGTTTAAAGACATCTGGGACCAGATCTTTTAGTTTTATGGCCCCAACCCTGTGGAATTCTCTACCTCGTCAGGTGCAAGATTGCCCGACTGTCCAAAGTTTTAAGGGGGCATTAAAAACATTTCTTTTTAGCTATGCGTATAATGATTTTTAATGTTGCCATTTTGGATACATTTTTAACATTGTTTAATTATTTATTGATTTTTATTATGTTATGTACAGGCGCCTTGGTTTTGGAAAGGGGCCTTTTACAAATAAAGTCTGATTTGATTTGATTTGATAAGGGCATAAACAAGGTGCAGGGGGGAGGCATCTTCCAATATGAGAGATGTACAAGAACAAGGGGGCATGATATGAAATTGGAAGGTGACAGGCTGAAGGGAAATGTGAGGAAGTTTTTCTTCATGAAGAGGGTGGTGGACTCATGGAATAGACTGCCACAGGAGGTGCTGGGGGCAAGCACAATGGAGGATTTTACATATGCATGGGACAAGCATAAGGGTACCTTATAGGTGGGATGAAAAGCCACTGACCAGTTAGGGTCAGAGGCCACAAACAAGTGTAGGGCTGGGCCTGGCGGTCCTTATTTGCTGACGATTTCTACGTTTCTCTGTTTCTATGATTTCATTCTGTGATACAGAGGGACCTGAGGAGAAATTGCTGTTTATGATTTCCAATCTGCTTCACCCTCACTCCTAGAATGTTTTGAAATCGAAGGGGATTATGGAGTCCCACAATTTGCATAACTCTGCATGGACTCTGGACCAGAAGAGGGCTGTACTGGGACAGGCCCAGAAAATGTGGTAGTGAGAACCCACCTGGCCTTAGCCTCTCCAGCAAAAATTCTTTCCTTTGGGTTGAAAATGTGATGGTACTGTGGGAGTGTGAAAATACCAGGTGATACACTTCCATCAAAATTCTCTCCAACCTGGAGAAGCTGTCACCTTCCAGCTGCTCTTCCATGTCTTAGCCCACTCTGCCTCAGTTAAACTGATCCCTGCTTCTTCCTCCCATTGTAACCACAACCTACTGAACTCTGGGTCGTCTTCCTCCATAAGCATCTTGTTTGCCCTTGATACTGTACCGCCCCTCCCTGCCGCCAGCACTGCTGCCCAATAAATGAATTTTTCCAATGAGGACAGGTCTTTAGTTATGTATGCTCTTTATACAATCCTGAGATTGAAGATGATGCCACACTTGAAGGTATCTGAAAAATCAAAGAGTGTGGAAGACCATACTTGACTTGCAGTTTTTGAAAGGATATTACCCGATACCTTGTTAGGGACATCCTATTACACCTACGAAAGGCCATGCCAGTATGGGGAGGCAGGATGTTTGGACCACCAGTGACTGTAGTAATGGGTCCAACCTCATTCAGAGTACTTGTTAGGCTCCTGACCTTCGGTGCATTTGCCATCAGCACCATTGTGCCGGTTGCCTGCAATAAGCTACAGAGCACACTTAAGCTTAGCACCTTGGTTGGGAGAAAGCTCTTCAAATCTCTCATCAATAGCAACTGTCCCGAAGTTTGCACATGTAAATAAGATGCACTAGGTCATGAACCAAATATGCTATACACATGGTGTGCTACCAGCAGGACACTAAAACATAATATTAAGTTATATGGCTGATTAACGCATACAGTTATTTGAGAGTGTCTGTCTAACTAGACAAGTACTACATGACAAAGAATATTAGCATTACCGTTATCACGAAGGATCCACTGCTTAACTGAGCTACATCTTTTAAGTATTTTTTGCTGTTTCTGTACTTATATATTTGATGTACTTTCTTACAAATGATGCTTTGTGTTTTCAATACTGTGCTATTTTCTTTGTATGTGTATTACTGTTCACTATATTATGTTGTATTTCAACTGTCCTACCCAGGACCACCTTGTAAATGAGCTTGGTCAATGAAGCCTTTCCTGGTAAAATAAATGAATTTAAATTTTCAAAGTATGCTTGGTCCAGGCATTTGTAATTTCTGACCAAAGCTGAGAGGAGAATCTAACATGAGGAAGAACAAAGAGTGGTATTACTCGATATTACTCAGTTTCTTAAGGTGGAAGAAGGCACAAGGCCCATTGAGACCACCTTCCCCACACCATGTGGGGCAGATTTAGCTACCATTCCCCAGTAGGTACTCATCAAGTTCACTTTTGAGCTTCTTAAAATTATTGATATTGACTAACTGTTGTGGAAGCGCATTCCAAAGTGTGGCCGACCTAATAGTAAAATAATGTTTCAGTTTGTTTGTTGTAGCCATAGGTATATGTATTTGCCTATCATGACACCTCAGATTAATAGGTTTGATCGCTATTGTAAAGTTACACTCCTTCATAAATTCTTTGTTATTTAATATGTTATAAAGTAATAGTAGATCTCCTCGCCTTCTTCTCATTTGTAGATCGTATAACCTGATCTTGGTAAGGTAGCTTACTGACCCTTGATATTAGCTTAGTTGCCCTTCGTTGAGTACATTCAATAATTTTTTTTTATCTTTATTCTGATAGGGGGCCCAGAAGGCTACTGCATAATCCATGTGTGGTCTAATAAAGGATTTATACAACTGAATAATACAAATTTCATTCCTGGAATTGGCAAGCATTTAAAGCAGCCAAGGGGGGAGGCACTGAAGAGAAGCAGGGAAATCCCAACCCCACCACCACAAAACAGGGTAGTTAGCAAAGTAGACACAAAGGTAGAGAAGTCAATAAGGAGCAGAACAGGGGTAAAGCCAGAAAAAGGCAAAGGCAGTAAGGACAGGGATGGGCTAAAAGGGGTAAGGCCATCAAAAAATAGAGGGCCATGAGTACCAATGCCCATAGTCTGGGTAACAAGCTCCCTGAACTAGTGGCCTTGATGGAAGAGGGGTTGCCTGGATATTGTGGCAGTCACAGAAACATGGTACACAGAGAGCCATGTCTGGGATGTCAACATACCAGGGTACACAGTCTACAGGAGGGACAGGGAGGGTAAAAGAGGAGGAGGAGGAGTAGCTCTCAACATAAGGGAAGAAATCAAAGCAACAGAACTAAAGGGTAAACAGAGAGGGGAAGAGGCACTGTGGGTCACCCTGGAGACAGGAAATGGCACCACAATCTGCACAGGGTTGTTTACAGACCCCTGTCTCAGGGGGAGGCAATGGACAAGGAATTAATAGAAGGAATCCTTAGAATGGCAGAAAAAGGAGAGATACTGTTGATGGGGGACCTGAATATGCTACATGTTAACTGGAGCACCTTTACTGCAGCCATATCCAAGAGCAGAGTCACTCTCGATGCCCTACAGGGGTCATGCCTCAGACAGCTAGTGTTGGAACCCAGTCAGGAGGGAGCAATCTTAGACCTTGTACTTTCAAATGGGGATGGAGAGAGGATCTCAGATTTAGAAGTGAGTAGCCATCTGGGAACAAACGACCACCAAAGAGAGTGGTTCACAATAAACACAGCTGTAGAGTCAAGCCATACAAAAGCAAGGGTGTTGGACTTTAGGAGGTCTGACTTTGGTAAAATGGGAGAGTGCCTCAGAAAAGCACTAGCAAACAGGCAAGAAGGAGGGGTGGAATAACAATGGGGAAAAATCAAAACTGCCATCACAGGGGCAACAAGCCTTTTATAAAGCAAATCAACAAAACAAAACGAAGGAAAAAGCCATTATGGTTCTCAAAGGAGGTGGCAGGGAAGGAGAAAAGGACAGCATTCATGAAATATAAGGAAACACAGAAGGAGCAGGACAGAGAACTATATCAGTTAAAGCAGAAGGAGGCAGGGAAGGCAGTCAGACTAGCAAAGGCCCAAACTGAGAAAAAGATAGCTAACTCTGTTAAGAAGGGGGATAAAACATTTTATAGGTACATTGGAGAGTGAAGAAAGACCAAGGGAGGGATAGTGAGGCTTAATAAAGGGGAGGGAATGTGGGCAGAGGGTGACAGTGGAAAAGCAGGGATGCTGAACGAACACTTCTGCTCAGTATTCACAAAAGAAGAGGAGACGGTGGTACCTTAACTAAACAATAGAAACACTCTGGATGGGGGGGGGTCGATACCAGTCCATTCACAGAATAAAGGGTTCTGAACGAACTCTTAAAACTGAAGGTGGACAAAGCAATGGGGCCTGACGGGCTTCACCCAAGAATTCTAAAAGAACTAAGGGTAGAACTAGTGACACCACTGACTACCTTCTTTAACAAATCATGAGAGGATGGCGTGGTACCTGAGGACTGGAGGAGGGTGGATGTGATTCCACTTCACAAAAGTGGGAGCAAGACAGAGGCAGAAAACTACAAACCTGTTAGTTTGACCTCAGTGGTAGGGAAAATGATGGAATCACTTCTGAAGGAAAGAATTGTTGAGTACCTAGAGGCCAACGGGGCACAGGATCCAAAGCAGCATGGATTCACAGTGGGAAGGTCATGTCGGATGAATCTAATAGATTTCTTTGACTGGGTGACCAAAGTAGTAGACCAGGGAGGGGCTGTGGACATTATTTATTTATTTATTTTATTATTTAGCTTTTGTTTACCAGGTAAGTACACTAGACAAGTATTATGCCTATTTTCAGGAACGACCCGGGAGAGCACAACATGTGGAATATATACAAGACAACATAAGGGTGGAACAGCATATTACATGAAATAATAAAACATGTGTGGAAAAGAAGATACACAATCAACAATAATACAACGTAAAGAAAGTACATAATTGATAATAGGGGCGGCTTGATAGGAGTGCTGCAAGATTCTCAGAGAAGCTTAATAACATGTTACTTAGGTGTGTGGTAGGGGAACCCAGGGAAGACAAGCAGACTCAGAGTACTGAGGAGAGGAATGTGCCACCTATGCAGGTGGGGGTAGGCAGAGCAACCTATATCCAAAGAGCAGTACAGTGGACACAGAAGATGCTCACAGGTTAGGGAAAATGAGTAGTTGAGAAATGAAGTAGATATTAATCAATTAAGGCTACGGAAAGAAGCAACAGCAGTTGCCGTAAGTAACTTGGATGGATTCTGTCACTTGATTAATTTCTCTAAGGGGACTTGGGGCAGTCACACACCGATGTTCGCTGCAGATGAGTCCACAGGGAGCTGTGAAAACTCCCATGGGAGGGGGCCGAACGGACATGATCAGGGAGAGAGTTCCAGAGTCTGGGTGCATATGCAGCAAAGTCATGGTCCCCCATAAGAGTGCGGGTTGGGGGGACTTTAAGCAACCCAGCATCCTGGGACCTAAGGTGGTAGGGCGTGGGGTCCATTTTTGGAAGAAGCTGAGTCAGTCCCTGTGGAATGCCAGAAGTAACCACCTTCCCTGAGAAGCTTCTAACACCGAATTCCAGGTATTTAGCTGGGGGGAGCCAGCAGAGTTTGTCGTAAAGCTCACAACGGTGGGTGAGTTTGGGGGCAGCTAGTGCGAAATGACAGATGTTATTATATGCCGTGTTCCACTGAGTGAGATGAGTTTGGGGGGATCGAGCAAATAAGTGAAGTCCATAGCTGAGGGAGGGAAGAAGCACTCCTCTCGCAAGGGCGAGTCTAGCTACGGGAGTTAGGTTGTATTTGGCCCTATAGGCCAGGACAAGCTTACAATTTGTTGTCCTACAGATGTTTAGGATATGACTCCCCATGTCAAGTTGGGGGTCAAGAGTAACACCAAGATATTTGATTGAGGTCACTGAAGGCAGCGAGGGACCACCCTCACTAGCAATGTTGAGCATGGCTGATGAGGCTTTGATTTTGGCCATGGAACCAAAGAGCATGGCCTGTGTTTTTTTCAGGTTCAGAACCAGTTTGTGGTTTGTAACCCAGGACAGGACTTTGTTGAAATCATCAGACAAGCACTGGTTTAGGGCGGTGGCATTGTGAGAATGAGCCATTATCACCAGGTCATCCGCGTACAAGGTGGCTCAACAGTGGGAGATCGCCAAGGGCAGTTGGTTAATAAAGAGGGAGAATGGGAGAGGGCCTAGCACCGAGCCCTGGGGGACTCCCATGCTCACTGCCCTGGGCTCAGAGAGGGCCTTGTTGAAGCAGGTACGCTGCTTTCTGCCATTCAGGTAGCCTATTAACCATTTCATGGCATGGGGAGAGAGTCCAGGTAACCATAGCTGCGCTCCAAGTAGTTCGTGGTCAACAAGGTCAAAGGCTTTTGACAAATCAATAAATATGGCACCCGAGAGTTTGCCCTGGTCCATGGCTGATCTGATGCTTGAAGTTACAGAAATCATGGCAGTTGTGGTGCTATGTCCCTTTTGAAAACCATGCTGGGTCTGCGATAGCAGCTCATGGGTGTGGATGTACTCCGAGAGTTGCTCGGCCACCACCTTTTCTAGGAGTTTACTAAGGGATGGGAGGATAGCAATTGGGCGATAGTTGTCAGGTAGTCTGGGATTGCCCTGCTTCAGAACAGGGACTGCCCTGCTTCAGAACAGGGACTGCCCTCACCTCCTTCCAGATATCAGGGATTAACCCCAAGCTGAGGGATAGATTAAAGATGTGGGCTACTGGGGAGGCAATGTAAACAGTGCCAAGTTTAAGAAGCCTGGGTTCCAGGTTGTCAAGGCCTGGACTAGAATGCTGGGAGAGAGCAGCAAGGCATCTCTGAATGTCTTGAACTGATACAGCCCTGAGACTAAACTTACTCCGAGGAGGATGACCTGCCTGACACGGGGGGGGTGAGAGACGAGCTCTCACCAGTCGTGAAAAGGGTAGTGAGGGCCGAGAGGTCAACAAAGTGTAAGTTGGGTGAGTTGGCTATGGTATGAGGATTATTACATGAGACTCCATCTATAACCATATCCGTGACTCCCGGATGGGCAGACCCACTGACGAGAGATTTGATAATCCTCCAAAACCTCCTAGGATCTCTGGCAGAGCTAAGTAGGGCAGACTTACAGAAGTCACTCTTCATTGCCCTGATGGCCTTCTTACACTGATTCCTGAGGTGATTGTATCTTTGGAGATTAGAAGGATCATTGGATCCCTTAGTACGGGCCCAGCATTTGTCTCTCTCCCACATCTGGGCTAGGAGATTACCATTCAGCCAGAGGGTAGCAGTTCCCCTCACCCTCCGAGTGACCTTGGGAGCATGTCTGTCCTGCAGGACCCTGAAGGTTTCAATGAAGCAGGAGGTTGCCACTGAGGGGTCGGAAGCTCCAAGCACCCTGGACCAGTCGGTAAGTCTTAAGTCATCCAGGAACCCCCCTAAATCAAACCTGGAGTAATTTCTGACTTGTAGGGTATTTTGGGGGAAGGAATTTTCCAGACACAGAACACCGGAGAGTGGTCCAAGATGGAGTCAGATAACGTGCCTGCGGATGCTATCCTCTCCGGATGGTTAGACGAGATCCAATCCAACAGAGAGCTAGAGGAACCATTTGCCGTCCATCTGGTCAGGTCATGAATTAGTTGGGTTAGGGTTAGGCTGGCAAGTTGAGGCTCAAATTTCATAACATTGCCACTCTTCCAGTTCAGATTTACATCACCCATGATAATTAGTTCGTTGTCCCCAACACAGGGACTAACTGTGTCCAGAAGGTAGGTAAGTCCAGTTAGACCTCCCCTAGGAGAGTTGTAGGCACACACCAGGTGCAGTTTCTTTGTATCCCCTAATAGCAGAAGCACGTGAAGTAGCTCACAGGGTGTCTGTTCGGGTTGCAGGTGAGTTACTAGGGAGATTTTTAGGTGGTTTCTGTGGTAGATTAGGATGTCACCCCACCTCTTACCCCCAGCTTTGTCAAGGCGGGTGAACTCATATCCATTGAGTGCACAGGCAGATTCAGGAATGGAGGGTTTAAGCCAGGTCTCAGTTACCCCAAGGATGTCAGGTTTATATAGTACCACCTATGCTAATAGCTCATCTCGATTAGGTAGCAAGCTCCTGATATTTAGATGAGCTATTTTTAGTCCCTTACTCATGCTCCATGCAGTAGGGATATTGGTGAATAGGTTAAGGGGTTCGGGGTTGGATTCTATATCCCCGGCCATAAGTAATGCAAGGAGGAGGAGCCAGGGGAGATACCACCACCTACAGTGTAGGTGGCCACCTGGACGGTTTTTAGCTTGGATTTTCTTGACCCTGGCTGAGTACATAAGTCACCTAATGTCTATGCTGCCAACAATACAGTGGTGTGCCTTGTTTGTTACCAGCATATTAGAGAAGGAGTAGTCAATGTCCTCATGAGAGGTGGGCCACTTCCAGATGACTCCCAGGAATATTGGGGGAGAGGTGACACTTTGAAGGAGGGCCAGCCCCAGCGACAGCCCTACAAGCAGAAGAGCCCTGGGGGTGGCCGTAAGCCTACCCTTAGCCACAGCATTAGGGGCTTCCCTACCTTCCCCAGGTAAGGACAGGGGGAACCACACCCATTTCATGGCTGGAGGCACGAAGGAACCAGCGTGTGGGTTCATGCCCGGACACCCCGCCAGGGATAAACTGGATGGAAGGGTGCAGTGTTCTCGCCCTGTAATTTCACCCACACAGTTAGATTGCCAGCAAACAGAGGCCAGTTACGTCAGGTTTAGCCAAGGCTGTATCCAACTAGGTAAAGGAAGGCAAGTTCAGGGACAGCAACAAAATAATCTGGGCAACCAGGCATGGCTGCTAGTGAGTATGTACCCTTATGACTTTAGCCCAACTCCAGGGACAGTAAAGACAGACATCATAAGTCATAAAATACTATGATATGAAACATGAATGTAGTGAGGCAACACTAGGCAGTACTATATGACAGAACTTATAGAGATAATGGAGCAAAAGTAAATAGTCGTGCTAAAATCACAGTACCAAGTTAAGCAACAGTGCTACCCAGCAGGATTTATATACCCAATAGCGCGCATGACATAAACCAGTGATAAGGGAAGGGATTTATGCAGGAGAAGTACAGCGCTATGCAAGGAGAACCTCCCCTAATGACAGATAGGGTAATGTAGCTTTCAAGGGGCGGGGCCGGTACGCATATAAACTCACACTCCAAACAGGGAGGGTGGGCCACAACAAGATTTTTTCTGCAAGCTCTCTCCTGCACTGAGGCAGGGGCCACGAGCTTGGATTTCATAAGTTTGTCCGCAGAGGAGGCCCGCCAGAGCTCACAGTAGCCCACGGCACCTCAACTCGTCAATCGGGGAGGATTTCTTGGCCGCACGGGGGGGGACCCTCGGAGTAGGTCACCCTCGTCTCCCCTCCTCATGGCGTCAGGATACAGTACTGGGTTGGTGGGACAGCACTCCCGTTTTATAGAGCAGAGGGAGAGCGTCACCCCATGGCCTACCTAGACTTTAGCAAGGCATTTGACACAGTCCCACACAAAAGATTAATATACAGGTTAGTCAGCCTTGGAGTGGGTCCCAAGGTGGTAGCCTGGGCAAAAAATCGGCTGGACAACAGGACGCAGATTGTAATAGTAAACGGAGTCCACTCTGAAGAAAGGGGGTTACTAGCGAAGTACCGCAGGGTTCAATACTGGGACCAGTCCTCTTTAATGTCTTTATAAGTTACATTGCGGAGGGACTGGAAGGAAAGGAATGTCTCTTTGCAGATGACACAAAGATCTGCAACAGGGTCAATACAGAAGGTGGGGAGGAAAGGATGAGAAGGGACTGGCAAGGTTGGAGGAATGGTCAAATGTATGGCAGCTTAGATTCAGCAAAGAAGTGCAAGGTAATGCACCTGGGAAACAAAAACCCAGGGGAAGAGTACACAATGGGGGGTGGGATACTAAAACAACAAAAATGGAAAGGGACCTGGGGTAGTCATATCAGATGACCTAAAGGTGGGAAAGCAATGTGAGAAGGCAGTAAGGAGGGCTGGCAGGATACTGGGATGCATAGGGAGAGGCATCACCAGTAGAAAACAGGAAGTTGTTATCCCTCTGTACAGACAGTTGGTGAGACTAAATCTGGAGTACTGCGTGCTGTTCTGGGGACCCCATCTCCGCAAGGACATAGACAGGATGGAGGCTGTCCAGAGGAGGGCAACTAAAATGGTACAGGGTCTGCACCAGAAATCATACAAAGAGAAATTAAAGGAGCTTAATATGTATACCCTCGAGGAGGGAGAGAGGGGACATGATAGAAACTTTCAAGTACCTTAAAGGAATCAACAAAGTCCAAGAGGGTAGCATCTTTCAGAAAAGAGTTGTGCAAGAACAAGGGCACAATTTGAAGATAGAGGGGGGACGGCTCAGAGGTAATGTGAGGAAGTATTTTTTTATGGAGAGGGTTGTGGATACATGTAACGGCCTTCCTGAAGAGGTAGTGGAGTCAAAAACAGTGGGGGAATTCAAGAACGCATGGGACAGACATAAAACAATTCTAGTGGGGGGTAGGAGGAAGTAGGCTGTTGGTTAACTAGGATCTGAAGCATATCCAATAGGTAGGGAAATGGGCAGACTAGGTGGGCCAAGCAGTCCTTATCTGCCATCAAATTCTATGTTTCTATGGAAACAAATGACCTCTTAATAGCCCCAAGAATTCAGTTCCCTACATGTGCCACTTTTCTACAATGATCATCAGGTGTAAATAAGTTGTTACTTACAATGCAGCCCTCCCACCCCACCCCGATTCCAATTGTTTCAGAACCAGCGGAGGTGCTTGAGGGAGCCTAGTGAAGCAGCCCTCCCCACCCCACCCGATTCCAATTGTTTCAGAACCAGCGGAGGTCAGTGAGGAGCTAGTGGAAGCAGCGCTCCCCACCACCCCCGATTCCAATTGTTTCCAGAACCAGCGGAGTGCGAGGGCTAGTGGAAACGGCGCCCTCCCCACCCCACCCCGATTCCAATTGTTTCAGAACCAGCGGAGGTGGAGGCTAGTGGAAACGGCGCCTCCCCACCCCACCCCGATTCCAATTGTTTCAGAACCAGCGGAGGTCGCGAGGCTAGTGGAACGGCGCCTCCCCACCCCGATTCCAATTGTTTCAGAACCAGCGGAGGTCGCGAGGGCTAGTGGAAATGGTGCCCTCCTCCACCCCCACCCCCGATTCCAATTGTTTCAGAACCAGCGGAGGTTGGAGGCTAGTAGGCAGCACCCTCCCCACCCCACCCCGATTCAATTGTTTCCAGAACCAGTGGAGGTCGCAGGAGCCTGAGTGGAAATGCGCCTCCCACCCCACCCCAGATTCAATTGTTTCAGAACCAGCGGAGGTCGAGGGCTAGTGGAAGCGCGCCTCCCCACCCCACTCCCGATTCCAATTGTTTCAGAACCAGCGGAGGTCGTGAGGGCTAGTGGAAGCGGCGCCTCCCCACCCCCACCCCCCGATTCCAATTGTTTCAGGTGCGGGAAAAGCGCAGGAGCACCTCCACGCGTGCTGCCTCCACTTAAAACTTACTGCTTAAAGAACCTTCTGTGTTTATCCTCGGAGGCAAATAAGGCTCGCTGTGCTGCTCGGAGACTCGTTGTGCTGCTGCAGTTTGCAAAACTGGCGCCATTTTCAGTCGGCGCAGATGTGGAGATAGTCTCCTGGGTTTTGAAGTTGTGCCTTAATAACCTTAATAACTTTGCACATTCGTAGAATATTTCCTGGTGTTTGCATGAATCAGAGGGAGCCTTAAGCACCACAGTAATTGGAATTATTGGTGGCATTTTTAACTATAGTCAGACTACTGCTGGAAGGCTTCCAAGTTATTGGGGAAATATAAGTGGCCGTTCTTTAAGTTTGGGCTCCCTGATTTTAAGTAAGAGTCGTGTGTGCGAGGCAAGAGCTGTGGCTAACAAATACTATTACCTTAAAAGTTAATCAATTGCGTCTCTCCTGGTTTATCCCCCTTTGTTCCAACAAGCGATCGCTTATAACCCTTACCTGTTCTTGCTTTCTCCACAGAACCAGCGGAGGTTCGAGGGCTAGTGAAAGCAGACCTCCCCACCCCACCCCGATTCCAATTGTTTCAGGTACGGGGCAGGGGCACCTCCGCGTGCTGCCTCCACTTAAAACTTACTGCTTAAAGAACCTTTTGTGTTTATCCTCGGAGGCAAATAAGGCTCGCTGTGCTGCTCGGAGACTCGCTGTGCTGCTGCAGTTTGGCCCCACCGACACAGGGCATTGGCTCCCACCACCACCCTTGGTGAGCACTCCCTTTTATAGGCAGCTCCATAGCAGTTTTAACCAATCAGCCACTTTCCCCATTTACAGCTTATATTTCTCAACCACTAGAGGCTGCTATACTGCTTGTACTCCTGTTTCATAGTTCACTGGGCTGACAGGATGCTTATTCTGATCCTGCTGCTTTGCCATGTGCTCCCCCTGGTTCATCCCCCCTCCCTGTCGTTCCCTGCTACCCCTCCACCCCCCCACTCTGCAATTGACAGCAGCCTGAATGCCTGGCAGCTAGTTATACACTGTGTAAACCTTAGCCCCCCCATCATACCATTATAGGAGGTTGGATTATTATGTTCAGTCCACCTTCTCACTATGACTGCCTGTCTAGGCATCCTACACTGGTCGCTCTCCAGGGGGCAGTCATAATGCAGAAACCTCAACCTGGAACACCGTCCCCCTCCCTAGACTTCCACTACCTACTGCAAGCCTACCTTACTGCCCATGCAATACCCATCCCGACCATTACTACCACCTTACCTCATACCTTGTGTTCTTTTCTTGCTAGGAGGAAGTGTTCCTGGTACCCCTCCTCTAGGTTCCTGCTTCTCCTCTTCCTCCTCCTATCGGGTAATATTCACTCTAACCCTGGACCCCCAAATGGCATGTCACCTCCCCAACGTACCCAGGGTCAGCTGCGCATTGCCTCTCTCAATATCTGTAGCATCCTAAAAAAGTGGGACTCCTTCCAGGGTTGGGTACTACATCACCAACCAGATGTCATAGCAGTGTCTGAAACCTGGCTCACCCCTCGGACCCCAGACTCTGCTGTATCACTGCCTGGATTTGTCCTTTACTGTGCTGATAGACAGGGTAAGCGTGGGGGTGGCTGTGCCCTCTACACCAAGGACACCTTACAAGGTCTCCTACTCCTCTCCCCTCAACTTGAGGCTGGTGCACATGCTCTCACTGTCAAACTGGCCCTGGGAAGAGCACAAAACCCGTTACACATAACAACGGTATACATTCCCCCAAGAGACCAAAAATCAGCTTTCCAAGCATTGTTGTCTCATCTGGATTCACTACCATCACAATCGGAGTTACTTGTACTTGGCGATTTTAATATCAACTGACTAAGTAAGGATGCCACCCCACACATCGACCTAGCCTCAGCCCAAGACCTAACTCAATTGGTCACATCCCCCACACGCTTGGATCCACGTACTGGTTCCTCCTCCCTATTAGACCTCATCTTCTCCAATCGCCCGGGCAAGATCTCTAATATTTCCGTCCTTCCCTAAGCCTCAGCGATACTCCCCAATTATCTGTTCCTGGTCCTGTAAACTCCTAGATCCCTCCCAAAATAATTATGCAACGCATACTTGGTCCTGGTAAATTGGCACAGCTAAAAGCTCACCTCAGGGTCATGGATTGGTCCCTCATTTTGAACACTATTCACGTTGACAGTGCCTTGGATCTGTTTACCCGGTCCTTCAATAATATATGTGACCTCTATGCCCCGTTCACAAAAAGAATGGTTAAAGGCAATCACGTACCCTGGTTCACTGAGCGGCTCAAGTCTTTAATGAGAACCAAAGATTCACTATGGCAGCTCTCCATTGAGTCTGGCCTCCCCCTTGACAGACAGAATTATAAAGTGGCCCAAAACAAGTGCACTTGGGCCATTCGCAGGGCAAAAGCGGATTATTATAAATCCGCCTTAACCTCATCCTGGGGCTCCGGCCGCAAGTTTTGGAACAACATTAAGGAAATTTGTGGTAAGGTCCCCAACCTGGTCCCCTCCCAAGTCATGTCAAATGGATCCTTGACCTCTGACCCTACTCACATTGCTGCAGTCTTCAGAGATGCCTTCTCCAACCTTAGCCATGTTCTACCCCCGAATTTCTATGACCCACCATCTCCTAGCACACCTGCACCGCTCCCCAGTGCCCCCCCCTTTTACTTCCGCCGTATTTCTCCTAAGGCTGCAGAACCATACGTCACCGCTGCCCTTAGTCATCCCTCCTCCAATGCCGACCCTCTGGACCTCAGAATGCTTCGGCTCTCCCTTAAGGAAGTCCTTACTCCCCTCACCCACATTCTAAATCTCTCTCTCTCACTAAGTAAATTCCCTACTTCTTGGAAATCTGCCTCTATCACGCCCATATTTAAAGGGGGTGATCCCTCCTCTGCTAATAATTATCGCCCAATTTCCATCCTCCCCGTCCAAGGCATTGGAGAGGATAGTTTCAGATCAGCTCTCTGATCACTTCATTAAATATGACCTACTCTGCAAACAACAACATGGTTTCCGCAAAGGGCACAGCACTACTACAACCTTGCTCGAGCTAACATCACACATCCATTCTGCATTGGATAAAGGCTATATCACAGGTGCGGTCTTCATTGACCTCACTAAGGCCTTTGACACCGTCCACCATTCACTACTCCAAACCGCCTTGATCAACATGGGTCTCTCACAAGATGCTGTGGGTTGGTTTGCAGACTATCTTACCAACCGGACCCTTCAAGTTAAAATTGGCAATACACTATCCTCCAAATCGCCGGTCCTCTCTGGGGTCCCTCAAGGGTCCATTTTGGGTCCTCTCCTTTTCAGCCTCTTCCTTAACTCCCTCCCCGCATCCTGCACCTCCAACCTATTACTCTATGCAGACGATGCTGTCATCTTCTCCTCCAGCCCAGACCCCTCTCAACTCCACCACTCCCTCAGTCCTCCTTCAAAGCTGTTGAGAGCTGGTTAGCCTCTGGCAGCCTTATTATTAACTATAAAAAAAACCAAAGCCATGTTGTTTGCACACCCGCAGAATTCTAGGATAGGGCTTTTTCCTCAATTGCTATCATCGGCCTTGACCCCCCTGGAATTTGTACATACCTTTAAATACCTGGGTATCACTCTCGATACTGGCCTCACCTATCATGAGCATATACATCAGTTGACCAAGGCCCTAAATACTAGGCTTGGTCTCTTGCACCGTTATAAACACTGCCTTACCCCTGAGGCCCTCAAACTTGCTATCTCCTCCTCGGTACTCTCCCTACTTGACTATGGCCTTTTGACTTTTGGTGGGGCAAGCCCCTCGGCCCTAGATAGTCTCAGACTTGTGCTAAACAAGGCCTGTCACCTCATTTTAGAGTGTGACAGACTCACCCATACCTGTGTGCTATATAAGGACACAAATTGGCTTAACCTTGAAAATCGAATAAAATTCCATACCTGTGTCTTAGCTAAAAAGATCACCCTTGGCCTCTCCCCTGCTTCACTCACCTCCTTAATCACCTTGGACTCTAAAGCTAAGCACACCCGTAGCTCAGATACCCATCGTCTCTCCATCCCTTCCTGTCGGACAACTCAATTCCAAAGATCCTTTCGCTACAGGGCACCTTTGTGGATGGATGAATAACCTACCCCCCTCCTTGCGTCTTGACCAAAGCATTGGTCACTTCAAAATGCTCCTTAGGACCCATCTTCTGTCCTCAAGTGACTGTGACTGTTTGTAAATCGGTGCCCAGCCCTCTATTACTGACAATGGCCTCTGGCTTGCCTCTACACACTGCTCCTAGCCCGCTAACTTAGGGATGTTACTCTCCCAGTCTATTTTTTTATCTGTCTCGAACTGAACTAGATCCTGATTGACTTAACCTTGCATTCCTGTTGTATATATCTTTACTATGTAACAATCACTTTATTTGTTTCTGTACCTCTGTCTGCACAAACTGTTGTTGTGTAATCTGATTTACTATATGTGACGTGGAACCTTTGTAAAGGAGTCTATGACTCAAAGGTATTGCTGATTCTTATGAAATAAATAAATAAATACCCAGATATTTTACATATGTTACAGGTTTTATAGTGTTTCCATTCAATGAGTAGTTGGTATTGGGGTTTTTTGCTCCTAAGTGGATAACTGAACACTTATATTAAATGCCATTTTGTTATTTATAGCCTAGTTTTCTATGTGGACCAGATCTTGTGTAAATACCTTCATTTTAGCCTCTGTATCCACCTCTGAACAAATTTTCATATCATCTGCAAATTTACTGAGTTGATTGACCACACCATTTTGCAAATCACTAAAAAAAAATATATATATATATATATGCGCACCAAATAGTGATGGCCCCAGGTCAGAGCTCTGGGGAACTCCACTAGTGACATCAATGACACTGGACAATGTGTCTCCTATCCTAACACTCTGAGATCTATTTAATAACCAAGATTCAATTCATTTGACTTAAAACCATTAAAACCCAGTTTGATAATTTTTTCAATTAATAATCTGTGTGATACCAAGTCAAATGCTTTTTTGAAGTCTAAGTAAATAATATCCATGGATATTATGCAGCAGCATTTCTGTGCCTCAATCTCCCACCAACCGGTATAATTTCTTTGCTTAATCTAAGTGACTGTTGGAGCCAGCTGCACTGCAGTGTAATATAGCCTCAGATCTAGCTTTGCAAAAACCCCTTTCCCCATAGGTAGGGGCAGCAGTCTCCTGCTCACCCTGTCTTCCTTTGGCCCATACAAAAGAAAGGAGGAACTTTGGAACCTGTTTCCAGTATGATTGCAGTCTGATGTGGGCAGTGCCTGTAAGAGAAATACAAATCTGAGCAAGATATTCATTTTTAAGGCTGTGATGCTGCCCCCTAGTGACTGGGGCAGCACCGGCCATCAGCCTGTGTCTGTTTTGATTCCCTCAATAGTCTATCGTAATTGAGATGAAGCAGGGAAGAAATATTAGGCAATATCCGGACCCCTAAGTATTTAACTGTATTGTCTGGTGCCCATTTAAAAGGGACATTTGCTCTGAGCCATTTAGAGAAAATAATCTGAGTGAAATCCTTGTGTATAGTCACTTTAGTGGCCCCAAAAAATGCACTGGTGACATAGAAAACCAAGTGGCATGTATAGATGTCTACAATTCAATATTTGCAAATATATACAGGTATGAAAAACACATAATATTCCTTCAAGATAGAAACCTTTTGAAGTGAGACATTTTATTACTGCAGTTCAGAGTTGGTGGTGTATGTTGCCTGGTATTCCTACCAAGGACCGTATGTGGGCAGGACCACCAGGCAACTTTCAAATCACATACAAGAAAACAAAAGAGTGATCACAAATGGTAATTATAGCAATGCCCTTGGTAGGCATTTCTTAGAGACACACAGTAGTGATACCTCTGATTTTAAATGCATTGGTACCGGGTACGGAACTTGCAGCCAAATGGTACAGATGTACTGCAGCTCCAGCCACATGTAACGTTTAAACATTAAAAATTACATTTCTGTCCTTCACGTTGGTGTGAAACGGGGAAGCTGAGAAAACAGTCTGAACAGCCTGGAAAGAATGGGCCCGAGCAAGGTGTGGCTAAGAAGCTAGGTTCGTGGTCAGAGAAGTCCTTACGGCTATTCACGATTGTAGTGCATGCCACGCAATCAAAGATATGGACTGCAAATGAAATGTCAAAAGATGGAAAGACTGACCTTTCAAGTTCAAGGCCAGCTTGAGGCTTTTCGGAATGGATGGACAAGATGGGCATTAACACAGGGAGAGGAGGATAAGGGAGTATGAAATACTAGGATAATCTAAGAGAAACAGGAGTTTGTATTCAACACATAATAGAGTTCTTAACAAACAGAGGTGCAGTATAGCTGGCAGAGTGGCTGAGGCTGGGCGCTGGGCGCCCTTGTGCCAGCGACCCCGTGTTCGAGGCGAGGCAGGTCGCCAGGGTCAACCCAGGGGAGGAGAAGGATACAGCACCTGATGGCTGCTCTCCTTCTCCGGGGGAGTTAGCTGCAGGCTCCTGCTGCAATGCCACCACCTGGGGAACCTGGGTGGAAGGCGCGGTATGGTGGAGAAGCAGTAAGGGCACTGGGTGGATGTTGGCAGAGGGGCAGAGCAGGAGGTACGTCTCAGCGTGCCTCCTAGCTCATTGCCCCTCATTGCACGCCAAAGTTGGGGGAAGGAAAAAAACATAAAAAACACACCTCGGACCCTCCTAGGTGACGACACCTCTCTGGGGGTATATCCGGGCTCATCGGACAGACTCCACTGTGCCACCTCTACACACACAGAAACAGTATGTTGGTTTGGGGGAGGTAAGCATGGGGGGGTCCCTCCTCACCCCTACCTGGGGGGTATACCGAGGGATTGCAGGTGTGTGTGTGGAATCAGGGTACTCTAGGGGCCGATCATTATGGGAGTGGAGCCCACAGACAGAGGATGTCTGAGAGAGTGGAAGGAGGAGGCAGGTTGGGCGCATAAACATAAGGTTAAAAAAAAGATGTATAGGTGCAGTATGGGACATGAGTGGGAGAGAGAAGGAGAACAGAAGGTGAGAAATACAGACATCCATAAATTAGAAAGTGCAGCAGAATACAGGGCTCTTTTTTTTTTACTTTTTATTCTTTATTATTTTAGTCAGCCTCTCTACCAGAGGTCCCTTTTCCTCTTTTTCTATTACGGATCTGAAATGATAGTTTATCCTTCAGTGTTTGTTTGTCCTGTTATGGTTTTGTCTTTTTCACAAAAAAAACAACCCTTTAATATTTGATATTTCATTGTACATTGCCTCCTGTTACAATTATGCTGTACCTCTGTGTATAAGAAGATTGGATTGCTGCATAATGTTGAATTACAATAAAGAAAGTATATAAAAAAAAGGATATGGACTGCAAAATGGACCAGTTTATTAACTGGGTTACTACACCAGAGACCAAGTGGAAATGGTGACTTCAGATGCTCGATCAGACACAGACTCCGCCAATAAATCATCAATGGTTGTATCAGGTGTCATCAAGGAGAACAAGATTGTTCACTTACGGCTCAAACACTTGAAGAACAGCAAACAGATTGCCAGTATTGAGTTTTTGGGAGTTCCAGAGGGTCAAGAAGGAGAAAATCCTCTGGAGTTTGTCTGCCAGCTTCTTTCACAACTTTTGGGAGTAAACTGGATAGCCACCTATACAAAATCTACAGAATGATGTCTAGAAAATGGCCAAATGACCCCAACCTACTAAGGTCCCTGCTGGTAGAAACTTCCGAGTCCGAACATCAAAGATCTAATTCTGAATGCTGCCAAGTCACGTGAACAGCTGATTCTTGCTGATGGTTCCAGGGTGTTCTGTTTGCTTGACCTCAGCTTTGCGACCCAACTATGGCAACAGTGTTTGAATGGCATTTGGGCAGGACTGATGAAGCAAGGTGTTGCTGTGCACTCTCTCCAGCAACCCACCAAACTCCGTATTAACTATGCTGGTAAAACCTTCCTATCTAATGACCTAACTGAAGCAGGTAAACAAATGGACAAAATAAAAGCTGATTTTGCTGCCAGGGACAGAGATCTTGGTAGGAGGAGAAGAGGACAGGACCTGTAGACCAGCCTGTGTTTCTTTGAGACAGTGACTATAGGAACCTTTTATACTTGCATTTTACTGTTACCTCTGAATGGTGGAGTAGTGTGTCTACTGCTGCCACACACTATTATAAAGTTATGGTTTAGTGGGGCTGAGCAAGGACCTCTGGTGCTAACACTCGTTTTACAGTATTTTTATTGAGTTATTTATTTAGTTATGTATACATTCATTCATGTATTTATTTATTTGATAACTAGGTAGGTACACTGGCCTGAGGGACCATCTTCAAGCACGATTCAGGCCATCTAGATGGCATATACAGTACAGTAGAAGCAACACATAAGTCAAGGTGGCACATAAGTACAGTCAAAGCACAGCATATAATGGGCGCCATGCGCAAGTGAGCAGCAGAAACGTAGAGCTCTCCCTCTCTCTCTATAATTTAAACTTGAAACTACTAATTCGTTGAAGATTTATAGCAGATTTGACAAAGTTGAAAGCCACCATCACTGGGTGCTGCCTTTGATCGTTTTTCATGGCCAGGAGTACCCAAAACCGCTTTTAAGCACTTGCAGACCTTGTTGAAGCTATAGATGGAGCCGGGATGGAGTTGGAACAGCCTACTCAATTAGGCCCTAGACACACTGGGAAACTTAAAATGGTTTAAGTGCCTTAAAACGGTTTAAATCCCCCTAGCACTGTTTGCAGACAGACTACAAGCCCCTTAAAACGTTTTAACAAAAGTGTTTTTAAACCCTGCTAGATACCTAGTCTTAAAACCATTATTAAAAACATTTTGGAGCTAGCATTTTTTACTCACAGGTCTGCCCAGGAGTAAAAACGTTTTAAGCTGTAATGGTTTAGCTAAAACAGTTCTAGCTGCAGTGTGTCCAGGCAAGCACAGTTCTATATGTTGGACTTAACACAAAATAGTTACAAGGAGAACATGTTTAACACTAGCAGTGTGGCCACACTAAACCGTTATCAAAAATGGTTACTGAGTAGTGTGGCTGCACTGAAATGGTTTAGCTAAACTGGTTTTAAAAATGGTTTTCAGAAACAGTTCTCTAGTGTGCCCAGGGCCTTAGACAGGGCCTCAGGGTCTAATAACAGCAGCAGTAAAAAATGGGCAAAACAGCCCAACAACAACAAAACCCATCTAAAAATCAATTTGACACTATTCTTCGGGCAATACAAGAATTCCGCTCAGAAGTAAAGGATTTATTGCAAGATCTGAGAAACACTCTCGGTTCTCTGCAGGCCCATGTGAACAAGGCAGATCAACAAATCTCCACTAACTCCTCTAGACTGGATGAATTATAAACTTTGATAACAAACCTTTCACAAAGTCATCTACAAATTTGTTTATGTCAGGAAGATGCCGCAAACTGGGGACGCAGAAAGAAACCTCCGGATTTACGGTATCTCGGAGAACTCAGAAGGTCAGGATTTACCATCGTTCCTGAACCAACTTTTAAGGACTATTTTGGAACTAGATACTGATTTCCTGATTGAAAGCGAGATTGCTCATACAACGTTAGCCCCAAAACCAACTTCTCCGGGGGCATGCCCCCGATCCATTATAATCCGATTCTTCAATTATGCAATCAAAGAAAAACATCTGCAAAAAGCTTGAGTGAAGTAAAAATTGTTTTACTGGTCCTCCCATATCTCTGTGGACAACGATTATGCCCCACTCACTCAGCAACAATGGAGAGAATATATCCCTTTGTTTCTGATTCTTCACTCACACTAATTAAAGTTTAGAACCCCGTACACCACAAAATTAGTGATACAATATCCTTCAGGGCAACTGAGCTACAATTCTGTAGAGGAGGCAAGGATGGACCTCCAAACCCATGGCCTATTGATGGATCATGCCTCAGGCGGTCCTGCCCAACCCCCTAGATTGCCTAACTGATGACCAGAGAGATCAGAAGCTGACTTGGACTCTCAAGCCACCATATCAAGACTGTCTGACATTATTACACGTCTCCAGAAATTCTGGAATTCAGCCCTGCAATCGTGAGATGGAACTTCTGGACTTGTCTATTTTTGTGACCTTTAACGTTTGTGGTGCAGGGGGAGTTGTTGGGTTGGGGGGCGAGGTGAGCTAATTCAGGGACCCTTTCCTATCTAGCACTAGGGGAGAACATTTGCGGGTGGCCTTGCACTCTGGCAGTATTTGTTTACTGATCTGCCACCTGGAGCGGGTGCGGGCCTGCCTGTGTCTTCTCTGTTAGATGGTGCCAGTAGTTTAAGTTCATGAGGTGGCTCTGGGAGTGGCCGTTGTTGCTGTTCTTCACTTGGCTCCTTCCCTGCTTCCCCACTTGGTGTCCCCCCACCCTGTGTTCTGTCTGAGCACTTGTGGTCCACCCCCTCACCAGCAGGACCATCATTATCCCTCAGCTTCCTTTGCGAAGGACTTAGACATTTGGTGCTCACTTTTCCTTCAGAGACAGTAAATTTGCTGTGAGGGCCTTCTTGCTATGATGGCCAGGTCTTATCTCATTGTGAGGGGCTGTGGGAGTTTGGGCCTACGGATGTGCAGGGTGGAGGTCAGGGTGGAGAAGAGAGATTTACATTGTTGGACATGCCACAATACGGGGCTGTGATGTTTGGGGAGGGATTGATTAGTGTCGGTTCTCCTGTGTCCTGGGAAGGGTTCCTAGGGTCTGGGTAGGTGGTGGACCTAGAAGTGAGCCAGTCTTGACTAGATGCCCTGCCCTCCGGGCTGTCCCTGTGCCTTGCTTCTACCTTTAATGTAGGGGCCTTGTGTTAAGTGACCTTGACTACACTGTGCAAGACATGGGGGCTGGGGGTAGTTAGAACCCTCTACAATAGTATTCTGGGGTGAGTAAATATTTTACATCCCTGAGTTGGGACAGTTCAATGGGGGGGTTATTCCCTCTTCTCCAGTTGGAAGCGGGCTTGGATAATTTTCAGTTAATATGATGAAGGGCATAATGGACAGAGAACAGCCCCTCACTGGATCTTGGGCATGGTTACAATATTGGTCAACACTGTGATGTCAAATGCTTAAGGGAAATTAAGTCCCTTTTTTGTCTATCTTCCCGGTTGGGTCTGAAATGTGTAGCATTGATGTTTTCTTCCCAGCAGTTGACCGACTGACTGTAATCAGGGGTCGGTCGGACAGTGGGGAGAGGGGAGCCAGGTGAAGGGTTTGGATTGGTGGATATAACGAAGATGAGTGGAACTCAAGGGTCCAAGAGCCTGTTTGTTTTGGTTTGGGGGTAAAGAGTTTACTCCTGCCGATTTCATCCTTACTGAGAGATGCTCCAGTGTTCTATCATTCTTTTTTCATTCAGCTTATAGCAGAGGAAGGGGGGGAAGGGAAAGTGCTGTGCTTCCAGTTATGGTGCTACCTAAAATTACATGAATGATTTTTTTTTTCTTTGATTCTTTTAAATGGGGATTATAATATCTCTCAGGGGGTCATATTCCGGCTAGCTGCGGAATACACCTTCTGCCATGGAGGGGATAATGGGGTTAATTACCCCTCTCAGGAAGGCGGTTGTGTTATTCTGCCTACAAGATGGAAGTCAGCATGTATACAGTTGGCTATTCCAAGAGAAGGGACATTTTAACCTTCTCTTAACCCTTTGCTACTGGTGTTCGAAAGCTGTCATTTTTGGGAGGGGGCTGAGGTAAGGGGATTGTTTATTATATTAAGGCTCGGTTTGCCAACCTATTTACCAGTTTCTGTTTTTCTTTTACAAAATAATGAAGCACACACAGTCAGGATTGAGACAGTATGGAACTTTATTTCTAAGAATTGAATGGGGGGTCCTTCTTCTCGATTTGGGGCTCCTCGGTGGGGTGCTCTATCACCTGGGTCCGTTGATTGGTTATGGATCCTTCAGGACTACTGGATGGTGGCTCTTGGTCTGGTCCCTGGGGTGTCCTGGCCAGTGGGCCCCGATGGGGTCCTGTGTGGGGGGTCTCCTCTCTGCTGCTGCGGCATACCCATTTGGCGGAACCATGATGTTTGTGGAGCCTATAATGATATTTTCACAGAATATAAATGGTTTGAAAAATCCTATCAAAAGAACCAGATTTATGCAATATTTAAGAAATAACAGATCTGACTTGTACTTTATCCAGCAGACTCACATGTCCGATCTAGAGCACAGCAAATTACGGTGGAGCCAGAGGTATGAGGTTTATGCATCATCTCATTGTAGTGCCAAAAAAACAGGGGTTGCAATATTAGTCCCAAATACTACTCAGCTTAAATTTCAGAAGTCCTGTAGGGATCCTCAAGGGAGGCAAGTTATTCAACAGGGCATGTTGTATGCCCAGGACGTCACCTTGGTAAATGTTTATTTGCCCTCTCCCCCCAAAAAAAAAAACATTGGTCCTGGTGGTTTGGACTTTTTCACGTAAAATAATGGAGTTTCTGCAAGGCACACTAATAATGGGGGGGGGGGAGGATTTCAACATGACATTCTCAGTTGACTTGGATTCTTCCCACCCCTCTCCACATAGGGCCTCAAATGCCATGCATTATTTACGCCGACATTTTGAGCAACTGGGAATGATTGACATATGGTGGAAAATGTTTTCTACACATAGGGCACATACGTTCTATTCTGAGAGACATAATACTTATTACAGATTAGATTATATATTTGTCACATGTGAACATTTCACTTGGGTCAACGATATTTCTATAGGTCCCCGACTGATGTCAGACCATCACCCATTGATTTTAAAAATCGACTTAGGTAAACTCAAGAAAAAAAATCTGCTTGGAGGCTCAATACATCTCTGTTACGTCTTCCATGTGTTAATACCCTTATCCAGGAGCGTGTCCCACAAGTCCTGCAAGATAATGCTTCTTCTGGAGTATCGGCAGCCACAATATGGGATACACTGAAGGCTGTAATACGGGGCAAAATAACAGCCGATTCAGCGAAAAAGAAGTGACAACTAGGGGCCAAATATAATGATTTGTTACATCAGCTCCAGACCTACCAACTATTATACAGAGAGGGGGATAGGAAATTACAAATTAAAATAAGAGACTCAAAACAAGCACTTCAAAAAATAATGGATGAAAAAGTCAGCCAAGCCTTATTCTATCTAAAGCAGACCAACTATGAGGGGTGGACAAGAGGAACCCGATTACTAGCCCACAAAATTCAAATGTGGAAAAAAATCAGCAACTATATATATATATATATATATATATACATATACACATACCGTTTTTCCTTTTCTTTTTCTCCCCTTCCCAGTGTCATGGTGTACACATGCGTATGTGCGAACGCATGCCAGGATCCACTGACACCTTCCACCCCATCCCAGATTTATGTCGCCACTCCTGCCACCTGCACACCCCTTGGACCTCCACCCGATGGGTGCAGGACTACGGAGGAGTGGGCTTCCACCTCTGGAGGGGAAATCCCGCTCCAGCCCTCCCCCCAGCCAGCACCCCGGTGACTCGAGGTCATTCCCGAACCCAGGTCGCGGCCTGTGACACGAGGTGTGGTGTCCAGCGCCTTAACCTTCAGCACCACCAGGCCAGCCAGCTATTCTTTTTTTAACATTTTTACTTTTATGAATTTTTTCAGTTTTTATTCCACCTCCCGAGGCCGCAGCCTACACATGCATGTATGCGCATGGAAGCGCATGCATACGCCAGGATCCAGTGGACCTTTCCACCTCTCCCCTGACTTTTGTCACTGCACCGTGCCACCTACACACCCAACGGACCTCCACCCAGTGGGCGCGGGACTACGGACGGGCAGGCATCCACCCTTCGGCGGTGAGAGCCACGGCTCAATCCCATTCTAACCCACCCCCCCAACCGGCACCCCAGTGACCCAAGGTCGTTCCCGAACCCGGGTCGCTAGTATAGCATGGGGTAAGGTGCCAGCGCCTCAGCCCTCTGTGCTACAGGGCCGGCTATCAGCAACTATTCTAAAACTAAAACATCCAGAGACAAAGAGAATGCAGCATTGGGAAAGTGAAATATGTACAATTTTTGTTAATTACTATCAAGCTCTATATTCTAGCAGGTCTCCCACCTTTGTGGAAGACAGACATACTTTCTTGTCACAATTAAGATTACCTTGCTTGGCCCAGTGGTGCTGTGGGTTGAGGCACTGGATGCCACACCTCACGCCCCACCGGCAACCCGTGTTCGAGAATGAGCACGGGCTACCATGGGTCAGCAGGGAAGGAGATGGATAGAACATCTGATGGACTTCTCTCCATCTTTGGGGGGAGACCAGCGACTAGTGTACACCTGACCCCTAGCAGAGGCTGGGGCTCGGCGACACGGAGCCACAACAGCGTGGGGCAGGAGCGTGGCAGGCACTTGATGTGGGCAACCCCCTCATAGGCATCATTGCATGCTGCATCCCTGCAAGGGGGCATGAAAAAGAGAAAAAAAAGCAGTGCAGCAGGATGAAGGAGGACGCCTCGCAGGCCATGCCCCCGGCTAGCCATGGCACTGGCCACACTGGATCCGGTTTCCGGCAGGGGTTGGGGAACCCTACCGGCCCCACCAGGGAGTACAAGCCCTGGGGGTAAGTGCCACGCCGACTGGTGGATGCCAGGAGACAGGGCTGTGGGCGCCCTCCAGATGGGGGAGCACACTGAAGGATCAGAAAAATAACAGCAAAAAAAAAACTTACCTTGCTTAACAGAGACTCAGCGGGGTACTCTGGAAGCCCCTATCCAGGCTGAAGAGGTCCTGCAGCAGCTCTGGGAGGCTAAGACACAGAAGTGCCCAGGCCCGATGGATACCCCGTAGAGTGTTACAAGAAATATACCAATCTTCTTTTTCCTCCTTTATTACGGGCCTTTAGAGAGGTGGCAGAGGGTGACCAGCCACCACCCTCTTGGGCCTTCGCGGTGATAGTCCCCCTCCCCAAATAAGGTAAGGATGCCATAGAACCAGCCTCGTACCATCCTATTTCAATTTTGAATATGGACTACAAGCTCTATGTGGCAATTTGGACATCCCGTTTTGGAGAAATGTTTGCCCTCAATCAGACATCTCGAACAGACTGGGTTAATTAAACACTGGAACACCATAGACAGTATACGCCATAATCTTCTTATTGCAGAATATTTACAAACAAGACAGATCCCAGCAGCCTTCCTCAGTCTAAATGCTGAGAAGGCATGTGACAGGGTCTCTTTGCCCTTTTTATGGGACACATTAAAGCGTTTTCAGTTCCCAGATATATTTTTAAAATGGCTACAAAACATTTATTCCCACCCTCAAGCTTATATTTGAGTCAACAGGGCTTTATCATCATCTATTAGCCTGTCCAGGGGCACCTGCCAGGGCTGTCCCCTCTCCCCGCTTCTTTTTGCCCTTTATATGGAGCCTGTCGGCGGTCTTGTGGCAGGATCTGCAAATAGAAGGGGTTACAATGGGGCAATGAGATTATAGAGTTTCCCTCTTCACTGATATCTAGATTTAGTAGTTGCCATATTAGTCCTTGCAAGAACAGATCCAGAAGCAAATGATTTGATACCTTTTAATGGACAAACATAGATGTAACAACAAGAACAAAGTTTGTTCTTGTTGTTACATCTATGTTGGTCCATTATTTAATTATTTATTTAGCTTTTGTTTACTGGGTAGGTACACTAGACAAGTTGTATGCCTATTTTCAGAAACGACCCGGGAGAGTACAACAAGGAATACAGATACATCAGAACATAACAGCAAGTAAAGCAAATACATTGAGTCACAAAAACAGTCAAAAATAGAATGATCTACTGTGACATAAATTGTTAATATACATATAAACAATATACAGTCTAGAACATACAATGGCACAGATGAATGCCTTGGAGAGCATAAGATCATGAGAAATGAACAAGAGAACATTAGCAGGTCCTCAAAACAGTTAGGTTCCAAGTATGTGGCCAAGTGTGAGTCCAGTGCATGGGCCATTAGGCTAAGGAGGCTTGGGACACTCGCATGCTGAGGCCAGCTTCAGATGCCCCCACAGGGACTTCCGGAGGCACTGGTGGGAGGAGGTGGACAGAACATAGTCAGGAAAAGAGTTTCAGAGCCTGGGAGCACATGCAGCGAAGTCCCTATCCCCCATAAGGGTTCAGTTGAAGGGTACTTTTAGCACCCCAGGACCCTGGGACCTGAGAAGGTAGGAGGAGGGGTCAGGAGGTGAGAGGAACTGTGCCAGCCCCAGAGGGGTGCCAGTTCTGATCACTTTACCCATGAAGCATCCCAGCCCAAAGTTCAGGTGATTTGCCGGGGAAAGCCAACCTAGTTTTTCATAAAGCTCACAGTGATGGGTGAGACGAGGGACTGCCAGGGTGAAGGTATCAAATCATTTGCTTCTGGACCTCTTCGCTGATGACGTTTTCCTTACAGTCCTTTCCCCGGATACAGCGATATCAGCATTTTGGGATGCACGAAGTATGTTTAAATACACTGCAGATTTTAAATTGAATATCTCTAAAACAGAAGTTCTTACTTTTAATTTCCTCCCATCCACAGACCTTAAATGACAATAGTCCTTGAGGTGGTCTCACACTCTCATAAAATATTTGGGGACTTATATCCCTAAAGCTATATATAATGTAAACCTTGCTAATTTTGAACCTTTAAGTAATGTAATTCAGACTGACTTGTTAGGATGGGGCGGTCTTCCCCTCCCCTTCTTTCAGCGCATAGAGGTCGTAAGAATGAACATTTTACCCTCCTGTATATTTTTCAAAATGTCCCAGTATTTCTGTCCAGATCATACCTAGTCTAGTGGTCCAGAATGATTTCCAGTTTTACTTGGTGAGGTCAACAACCCCATATTCACCCTTCAATCCTCCAACTTTCTCAAGCTCAGAGCGGGGTGATCCCCCTAACTTAGAATGGAATGCAAGGGTGGCCTTTGTACATATAGTACTAGTATGGTTAAGTCCCTCCTACAACCCCCCTGGAAACAGTTTGAACATACTTTTAGTAACCTTCATGATATGGATCCTGTCCGTCCCCAGTGATAAATCTCCTTCACTCAGGGACTTCTCCAAATTTACAGGCAATACACTACGGGTATGGTACCACCTGAAAAATCACAATAAATTTGAAAATATTTTCTACTATTGCAAACTTCTGGCGGTAGACGGGGACATCTTGCCAGCTCAGATGGACCTCTCTTTTAGCTGCTGGAGAAGGCAGGGTTTAAGATTCTACTTTCAATTTTTGGATAAGAACAGCGTTGTTCCATTCAAGCAGCTTCGACAATCCTTTGATCTTACAGGCAGAGAATACTATAGGTATAGGTATTTACAAGTCAGGCCATATCTATACCATAAACAGAAACAATATACCAAGCTCCTGGACCCCAAGCCCCTATTGCTAACTATCTGAAAGGATATTCTTAATGATAGACCCTGGGGACACTTGATAGGATATATATATATATATAGAGTCCTCCGAGATGCACTTGGAGATTCCACAAAATCAATTTTAGATTTCTGGAACAAGGAATTGCACTTTGCTATTACTCCTGAGACCTGGCTCAGATTTTCTCTCCCTGCAGTTAAGGTCACCCTTTCCAACACCTGGAGAGAGAGTTTGTGTGGAAGTGCCGTTATTGTTATTTTTTGTACCCCCCCCCATATGGATCCTGTCCGTCCCCAGTGACAAATCTCCTTCACTGAGGGACTTCTCCAAATTTACAGGCAATACACATGAACTACATGTCTCCCTCAAATGGAGGGGATGTGGTCATCTCTGTGCTGACCATAGCCTTGTGTTGTGGCAGTGCCAATTGTTATCGGTGTTCTGGCAGTCCCTCCAGGGGGGACTTGATGACTGTCTGGGAGACCATGTAGAGCTTACAGTGGACCTGGCTCTGCTTTCCATTCTCCCACACCACTGGCCACCTCGAGATAAAACTTTACTTCTGACCTATATACTAGCCACCAAAAAGACGATCACACGGGGTGGATGATGTCTAAATTACCTACAGCTATCGAGTGACATCAGGTAGTGTTGGACATCTATCATATGGAACACCTAATGGCATCCTTACAAGACAAATTGGCACCTTTCAATCAGAAATGTCAAAGGTGGATTGGTATATAGCGCAAGTGGATCTAGACTTTGTCCCATGAGGAGGGGTAACTTGACAGGGTTTTGGTATGGGTATACCTGTGACCGCGGAGGAGAGAGACAGGCCTGGAGATGGTTCTACTTTCTGTCCCAACAGTATACAAATAAGCTACTTTGCATTGTCTGTGGCAGTATCTAGTCTTACTTAAATAGGAAAATATTGTGGATACTGTATGCTCTGTGATATGACCCACCCTCTAAGTGCTGTCATTAATTGTCAATGGAATGATCTTGTTCACTTAATTGGGATTGTATAGCCGGAAATGCATTTAAATTTTTTTACCCATGTACTCTGTGCTTCTTTAAACCAAATAAAAACTATAATAAAAAAAAAAGCATAGTACATAACAACTCATACAGTTAGAAAAAAAAAACCAAAAACAGCCAAACAGCAGAAGTAAGCTGGGCCCCCACACAGGAACCCAGGCAAGTAGAGTGAGTAAACAAACATGTAGGGTGGCTGACTTCAGCTAACAAACAGTAGCATTGCTCAAATAACAAGCATTTGTCAATGCTGAATGTTGTCTTGCTGGCATTAGCATTGGCAGTGCAGGAGTTAGAGAGATGCATAATAGGAATGGCAGTGAAGTATGGAACCGATGTCAACCCCATCCCATCCTGCAGAAACTGACAGGCATTGGGGTGTGCCTTTGGGTCATCGGTCATAACACTCACGCCATTTCACCGCATCCTACCCTGCAGACACCAACAAGCGTCGAGGTGTGCCTTGGGGTGTTTGGGCTTTACACTCACCCCATTCCATAAGGAAATATGCTGAAATGGGTGCAGTATAGGAGAATGGGGTGAATTTTGGGGCCAAAGAGTCCAAGGCACAGCTCGATGCCTGCCACTGGCTGCAGGGTGGGGGTGGAATGGCATGAGCATTACTGTCAACAATCCCAAGTCACACCCTGATGCCTGTCAGTGCCTACAGGGTAGGGCGTTATGGTGGTAAAGCCTAATGCCCTGGACGTTTCTTGGTATTTTCACTCCCAAGTTTTCAACATGGGCTTTTTGTGACCCTACCGCATGAATAGTGACACTATCAGTTTGTTAGCCAAAGGTGATTTTGCACAACTATGCCATTTGGCACCACAGGGGCAAAAACACATTTCAAACAGGATTGAAAAATGACAGCTGCACTGTTCATGAGGAGGTGTAAAAAAACAGTAATGTTGAAAATGTGGAGTGAAAATATAACAAAATTGGTGAAATCACGAGCATGCATAGAAACTGCGCAATGTACACCCATAATGTAATTATTTGGGGGAATTTTTACACCAGATTTCCAACATAGGCATTTTGGGACCTCCGCTGATGAACAGTGGCACTGTGATTTTCTTAAACTGTCACAAACGCTGATTTCACACAGCGACCACGCCATTGTCTGCCACAGGTGCAAAAACATGTTTCAGGCAGCATGTGAAAATGACAGCTGTACTGTTCATCAGGCAGTGTGCAAAAAATGACAGTTTGAAAATCTGGGTAAAAAATACAAAACATTAGGCGAGATTCACGAGCATGCAGAAGCCTGCGCAACGCATACGCTGATAGCATGATCATTTTGGAATTTCTTCACCAAATTTGCAACATGGGCTTTTTGGGACCTCTCCTTATGAACACTGTTAGTGTGATTTTCTTAATCTGTCCTGAACATTGATTTTGCACACCAACTGAGCCATTGTGCACCACATGTGTGAAAACACATTTTGGGCCAGATGTGAAAAATGACAGCTATACTGTTCATAAGGAAGTGTGGAAAAATGGCAATGCTGAAAATCTGGAATGAAAATAATAAAAATCCTCGAAGTTACGAGTGTGCGTAGGAACTGCGCTCACATACGCCCATAACACAGTATTTTTGGATATTTTTTCACCAAATTTGCAACATAGCCTTTTGGGAGCCTACCTCATGAACTGTGACACTGTTAGTTCATGAGTCGTTCCCGAAAGGTGATTCCACGCAGTGACCACGAAATCACCTTTCGGGACAGATTAACGAAACAACAGTGACTGAGTTCATGAGATGGGGTCCCAAGTACCCCATGTTGAAAATTTGGTGTCTAAATTCTCAAAAATGGCCGAGATATGCACCAAAGCTGAAAAAAAAACACATTTATGCTATTATACAGCTTACCGGCATTTCTTCAGTTCACGGTCGGCTTTGAAGAGTGCAGACGTGTTCCCGGTCCACCGAAGATCGTCGCACCAGGCTCCGGAGGTAAGTATGAGGTGAGGGGTGCGGGAGGTGGTGTATGCAGGGGTGGTGTGGGCTGGGGAGAGGGTACCGGAGACAACAAGGGACCATTTTCTATGTTACAGGTTTAAAAAAACGAAAAAAAATTTTGCGGTAAGGTTTTTTTTTCCACAGGTGTGTCTTGGCATACTGGGGTGGGCTCCCAGTGTGCCACCTGTGTTTCTTTGTGAGAGGGACTGAAGCCAACAAGGATTGGGCCCCCCGTCGGCACACAAAACGTGTACGCATTTTGGGGGGGCGCATGATGCTGATGGGGACCGGGCACTCCTTTGGCAGTCAAATTCAAATAGGGGCACATTATGCAGATGGGGATTGGACTCCCCCCATCGGCAGACTGGGGAAAGGGCATGCCGACAGGGGGACTGGACACCCCCGACATCGGCTTTCAGGCGGAACTGTAATGCCGCCATGTTTAGTGAAATGTTACACCAGGCAAGGTACACCCTGCAATGATGGGTCGCTCCCTCATTGCAGTGGCAAAATTGTTTTAAGTTGGTGGCACACTTTTTAACTGCTGTCATAAACAGCTTGGTATTTAATTCTTGCCACAGAGACCAGCCCGAAAAAGCAGTGGCGCCACTGGCCACAACACGACCGCACCTCCAAAATCTGCTATTCCAAGCTACCCCAATATGTCGCTTGCGCCTGCGCAAGACAACATAAAAATACACAATGAGTCTACTAATAGATACATTGTTTCAAAACATGAGCAGCAGACTGGGAGGTGGTGCTTTGGACTAAAGCTAGATAATGTTTAGCTGGTAGCAAGGGGAGGCAAGATGGCTGATACCATGTGGCGGAGACGAGATGGATAGTGTTATATCCATGGCTCAGCTGTCTCTCTCCGGTGCAAAGTAGCAGTTTCGACTCTTGTGGGTCCCAAGCACCAGTCCCCAGAGTTGCTTACTGTTTAACACAGGCAGCTGTTTTGCCTGTGACTGGGTACTGTTTTTTTTTTTTACTTAACCTAGTCTACTCATAATAACCTGTTCAGCTGAGTAAGATTCTACTCGTTTGGTAGGCTTATTCGCTATGTATACTGGAATGTATTTAACTGAGACACTTGAGGATTTCTGAGACACATCTGATAAGTTAGTATGGACATTTCCGAGCACCTTATCAATTAAGGGTACATGGATACAAAAGTCACAGTGTGACTTACACAGTGCTAATTAGCACACACATATTATTGGTATTTTTCAGCTATGTCCAAGGTCTTGCTGTTTGAAGCTTTTAGATAACTAATTTATTTTTGTGATATTGGAGTAAGTCCCCTTTATGTTGGTAACAACGGTGAAAAGTGTTGCATCCTGTGGTGCGATTTCTGTATTTTCATCATTGCTGTTCCTTGGATCCATGTGTCAAATTCATAATTTTTTGCCCAGTACAAGATGGTCATCTGAACATTTAAAATCCACAACAAAAAACATGGGTTGCCGTGGCCAGCCCACTGGTGAAGAGGGCTAAGGCGCCTCGGGCATGTTACCTTTTTCCATGCCGGTGACCTGCAGTCAGGAATAGACACAGGTCACTCAGAGGTCGCTGGGAGAGGGAGGATTGAGTGTCTCTTAGGACTCCTCTCCTTCCTTTGGGGGGGGATATCATGACTCACCGCTTGACTGCCACCTGGAGGAATCCAGGTGCTGGTGCGTGTGAGTCACATAGATGGGAAAGGCCCATATTTGGAGCACCTGAGGCGTCTCCACGGAGGCAGAGCTCACAGAACATGCTCATTGCATGTCTGTGGAGACCAGGGGAGAAAAACAGGAAAAATGGAGGATGGGCTTCATGAGGCCCTGCCTGCCATGCCATGGCCTGTCCATTCTCTCAGGGTCTGGGACAGTCTGGATTTGTGTTCCAGGTGGGGAAGGATGGGCCTCCTCTCCTAGCCCCACCGTGGGGTGCAATCCGAGGGGGATAATGATCCCAGATACCGGAGGAGATACAGGATGGCTGCAGCTGGTGGGTATGGGCTGAAAACAGTCACCTGATCCTGCCATAGGGTGTCAGATTGTTTCATAGTAACATCCATCTTTTAGGTGTCAACATGAGTGTGAAAGAAAAAGTGATGATCTTTGTTTCAGTTTTTGCACAAATGTAAAAATAAAGAGTAAATTACCAATATCCTCTTGAACGAACATTTCCAAAAGTGGGGGAAATAGTCTGTTTTTGTGCATAAAGCCATTTCAGTCCCATGTCATTTCATAAAACATTTTTGGTAGATTTAGATTATGGTTGTAAATGTTGCAAAAGAAAGAAATATAGGGGTTGTCAGGCTTCTCTGGTTAAATCTGCTTTCACAGTTAGTTTCAGAGGTAGCTGGCTCAGGACAAAAATAACTGAAAATTCCCAATAAAAAAATAAAACTTATCAAAAAACTAGTCAAACAATTCAAATGTACATGCAGAATGACAAGGACATGAATAAAAGAAGAACCAGAGTAGCCAAAGATAGACAGACATGTACGTAAAACTCCTTGAAAAATGCCAACAGCTGCAATTGTGGGAGCTAATTTATTCGCTGCCATCCAGTACATATTCTTAGCTGGACATGACATAATAGGATAAATCATTAATCTAATAATGCTTCCATATATTTAGACATGCACTTGTGCCAGTAAACAACTTTGAAAATGTTTTTGGGTGCATCAGACAAATGAGAATTTGAAACACTAAGGAACTTCTTTAATGTCTACATCAAGCATATATATAAAATATCCATTGAAGAGTCCATCCTGTGAGAAAGCCCAGTGGTAGTGAGGTTCTGAGTGTCATACCTACCACCATGCCAGCCACCCTGGTTCAGGAATGGACTCGAGTTGCGGGGGGGGGGGTCTGCCGTGTATACCATTCACTCAGCGACTACATTACTGCAAAGACCATTACACAGTCAAAATCCACAGATTGCTGTAACGGTCCTGGCGGTACACCCACTGTGTTTCTCCAGTGATTGCACCCCCTCCTGACACAACTCCGACTCAGAGTTGATTATCTAAAAGTAGTGGGGTGCAGGGGGCAGATACCCCTACATGGGGATGCAGGGTGCAAAACCCCCTGCAGAAAAACACACTGATTCAGTGACGGCACAGTGCCAACTGTCAGCATTGTGCCTTCACTGTAATGCTGGTTGACAAACTTCTTGTCGCCACGGCTTGGTGGAACCATCTACCGGGGGGAGGACTGAGCATCTGACAGACTGCTCTCCTCACCCAGGAGGAGGCTTGTTAGCCTCACTGTAGACTGCCACCAGATGGAGACCTGGTGGTAGTGCAGGCTGGTGCAGAAGATATGGGTGGGGCCACCGGTTCAGCATAGTGTGTGTGTGTGTGTGTGTGTGTGTGTGTGTGTGTGTGCGCGCGTGTGCGCACAAGCATCTCAGCAGAAAGGAATGGGAGGCACAGAAATGATGAAATGAAGTGCAGGCTTTGGGAAGCCCTCCCCACTTTCCTTGACCTGTGCCACCACTCAGGAACACCAGGACCAATTCTGGATACATGTTCCGGGGGGGGAGTATGGCCCTTCCCCTCCTGGTCCTGGCATGGGGGGGCAATCCATGGGGAAACTTGCATCTGGTAAGTACAGGGGAAGATGGCTACCAGTCAGGAGAGCAAGGACAGGGCTAATAGCCTGCCCAAATGTCGTCTAAAAGAAAAAGCTTTACGGGGGGAAAATAAAAAGAGTCCAATGCTGTGAATGGTAAAAATTGGTTGAGGAACAAATTTTGTAAAATGGCAATAACTATCTGCAAGTGTAACAAAGAAAGTATCACACATTATTAGCAAACTTTGGCTCCAACCATATGATCTACATTGGCGATGAGGATAGGGGTAGGACTACCACACTATCATTCGGTCAGTACTATTACAGAGAATTCAATTTCAAAAACCCCTTCGGGAAGCACAAGTAGCCTGATCATATTCTCCAAGTTTCTAAATTTTAAAATTAGGGATATACCATGTGAGTACACTGCCTACTTCCAAACAGTGCTACTAGCAGCTTTCCCACCTTTTTACAGCCCCTCTCACCTGACACCGAAAATCACCCTTACATTACAGAGTGATGAGTGGCTCAACAAATATAGCCTATACCCATTTAATCTGAATCATTGTCCATTTGAACCAGAGTGCCAAAGTCCATCTTTATTTTGTTGAAGGGGTTACCTGCTTCCTTCAGGTCCTTAAAAAGGTATGTGAGTGCGTCCAAGAAACTCCACCTGGGCTGCTGCTTTGACCCCTCTCGGGAGGCATCCCAGGGCTATCAAACTTCCTGGATGGCGTAGGGCACATAACCCCTCCAGAGACATGATAGTGATAGGAGACTTCAACCTAAATTGGCTGGATGCTTCCTCTCTTGTCTATGCTAACCCCTATTAAAGGTACACAGCCTTGAACAATCATCTCCTCTCCCACCAGACACAATGCCTGCTCACACAACCACTCCCTCATTGACTGGGTGGCTACAAACCGAGCTGACTTGACCCTACAGGAAGGCACAATGTCCGACTCTATCAGTGACCACTGCCCAACCTATGTCATACTGTCCCTCAAATCATACCGTGCTCCCTATACACTACTGTCTTTCAGAAAGTTTAACTATCATGATCCATCAACAGTACTTAGCGAGGTCTGGGCAACCAACTGGTCGGCCCTTTACTGCCTCAACAATATCTCTGAGGCAGTCTCACTTTTCACCTTCACCCTCACTCACATCCAGGACAAACATTTCCCTCTCAAAACCAGGAGGATTAGAGGAGGCTGTACTTGTTGGATTACCAGGGAACTGCTGGCTCAAATGAAAAACTGGGACAAAATGTGGAAGGAATATAAGTCATCCCCCTTCCCTCAACTCTGGAATACCTACAGACAGCTGCGTAATTCCTGCAAACAAAACGCCAGATCCCTCAAGTGTAAGTACTATCAAAACCAGCGAACAAACAACCTTGGCAATTCACGCAGTTTCTGGTCTTCAATTGGTTCTCTCCTCAATCCTAAGAACAATAGTCGGGTAACAACTTTCTTCCCCCTCAGATCTCACCTCGGACCCCTCAGAAATTGCTAATATTTTCAATCTAACATTCAATGACCTATCCACTTACCTTAACAAGCTCCCCACCCAGGCCCCCTGCCCTTCCTTGCCAGGCTGACAGCTCAACATTTCCTCACCTCCACCCCCACCCCACCCCTTCTTTTCTATCTCAAGACCATCAGGCAAGCTGACACTACCAAGTTACTAAAATCCCTGCCTGCAAGAGGTAGCCTGGGTAGTGATGGTCTATACCCCGCTTTCCTGAAACTCATATCTCCTGCAATTGTGAACCCCCTCACCTTTATCTTCAACCTCTCCCTAATTTCATCTACTGTTCCTGACTCCTGGAAACATGCCAGCGTTGTACTGCTATTTAAGGCTGGAGATCCTCTCTCCCCCAACAACTATAGACCCATCTCCCTCCTCCTAAACCTGAGCAAACTTCTTGAAAGAATTATCCACTCCCAGCTAACAGAGCACCTGGAAAAATATAGCCTCTTATGCCCTCTGCAGCATGGCTTCTGTAAGATGCATAGTACTTCCTCTGCCCTGGCATTTTTTTCCAACCACGTGCTGAGGTGCATGGATCAGGGCATATCCACAGGCGCAGTCTTCATTGACCTATCTGAAGCCTTTGACCTGGTTGATCACAACCTCCTCCATTCAACATTGCCCCTCTTTGGCTGCTCCCCTGGACCTTCTGCCTGGTTCCGCAGCTGTCTGTCAAACAGGTGCCAGTCAGTTCTCATTGATAAGGTCTCCTCTGCCCCCCTACCTGTACTCACTGGAGTCCCCCAGGGCTCCATACTCGGCCCACTCCTCTTCTCCATGTTTATCAATATGCTCCCCAAGGACAGCATTAGCTGCTCTGCTCTCCTCTACGCTCATGACTTGGTCATATATCACAGTGATAAATCTGTTGACTCTATCTCCTTCACCCTCACATATAACTTTGCATCTGTTCACCAGTGATTCCTCTCTACCAAGCTCCTTGCCAATGATAAAAAGACTAAGGCTATGCGTTTTGGGTCTAAACCCTTCCTAACCAAAATCTCCAAAGCCAGCTCCACCCTCTTAGTTCTCACCCCCACTGGTCCGCCTCTTGAAAATATTACATTCTTTAAATACCTTGGAGTTACCCTCGACCTCGCCCTTTCTTTCTCTGAACACGTCAACAATACCGTGAGATGAATCCACCAGAAGCAAGGTGTTGCATACCACTACAAGCACTACCTGACTGCTGAGGCGCGCCTGGTCATCGCGCTTGGAAACCTTCTTTCCCTTCTCGATTACTGCTCCCCAGTGTACTCATACCTGTCCACCACCCTACTCTCATGGTTAAACTCTGTACAATTCAATCTGTCATTTCTTCCTTTTAGCCCCCTTTCGCTCACACCACTGCTTACTCTACCAAGAGCTAGGGTGACTGCCCCTGCAAGGTCGCTTTGACTATGCATTGGGCTGTCTGGTGGACAACTTCCTCCGTATCCCACAAATGTCCCCCTACTCACCCCTCCTGACAGACAGAGTGGTTATTAGGAAACTTCGGGCCTCATCAGTGCCCCCCCTTGAAGTACCTCATGTCACCACCACCATGGGGGAGCGTGCTTTCTCTGTCACAGCCCCCTCCCTTTGGAACAAGCTCCCCCTGGTTGTTCGCGCATCCACTACCCACCAAGCTTTAAAGTATGTAAAGAAGGTCTGGCTCCTTTCATCTGCTATCTGTCACTGTCCCTCACAGAAGCATTAGGTTGCTTCAGCTCACCTACGCCGTAAAGCACTTAGGCAGCTCCGGCCACTAGTCCCCCCCATCCAGGGCTCCTTTTTCCTTACCCTGTAACCTCCTGCCCCTACCTTTTCCCACCCTTTCCCCTGTCTGTCTGTCTCTCTCCTCCTCCTCTCTGCTCGAATTTCTCTCATGCTCTGGATCATTGTTGATATTTTTTCCTGACCAAACTTGCACAACCACTGTTACTTGCACTGTATTTTCTCTTTGTTTTTTGCTCTTGTATTTCTACACCATTGTTGATTGTAAATCAACCTTGACCTTGTATTTTCTACCATTGCTGACCATTACTGTGTACTGTGCCTTATCCTTTGTAGCTCATGCATTCATGTTATGCCTGTACTTGCCTCGCCACACTTGTGGCCTGGGTCAGGACTGAAAACAGTCCTTTGGATCAGTGCCCCTACCCAGTTACCAAAGACATAAATAAATAAATTAAAAAGGTACAACGTTTCTGAGTAAATAACCCTCAGTCTTGCAACGTGCAGCAGTGCGAGAGTCACAGCCAGAGATCTCAGAGTGGACTGGAAGCCATCAAAGCCCTTCCTCTGGTCCTGAGTGGCAAAGCTGATGTCTGGTTATATTGAAATGTTGTCTCTCTCCTCCAGTTCTGTGAGGTCCAAATTCTTCGTTGCTGCTAATACTCTGTTTCTTCATGCATGCCAGCTAATGAGATAGGAAGGGTTTTTGGGCAGGATAATTTTTCCTTTCACTGTTGAGAAGTTATGAGGTAGGCACAGTTGGTGGTGGGTCCATATGAAATTTTTCCTCCTAGTCATTGCCCCACAAAGGTGCATGAGTCCTCAGCTTACAGTCCTCTGGTCAAGCCGAACACACAGACAAAGCCCTGATTTTGTTTTCCAGGGCTTCAAGCCTGAAGTGGAGATGCCTGTTCTCTTTTTTCTCTAAAATGGTGGCAGGATTCAAGCATGCATGGAACAGACACAAGCAGACCTTAGAAATAAGGCAAGGGGGAGAAGACCAGAGATCGAGTAGGGTCTGCGATGGCACAGTAGGTAGGGAAAATAGGGCAGACTAGATGGGCCAAGAGGTCCTTATCTGACGACAACTTCTATGTTTCTGTGTTTCTTTTGCAAGGCTGAAAGAGACAGCGGCTGCTTTGAGGGCTGAGCTCACTGCCAATTTACTTTGCTGAGGGCCATAGTAGATTGTGTTTCACACACAGGCAGGCAGCTACTGAAATTCTGCAATTTTGTTTACAGTCGTGACCCACACATTTAGTGAATGGATCATCTGCATAGCATTGATAAGTGTAAAGACTTGAGAGCCCTGTTTCCTGTTAGGTGCGGCTTAATCTACATCGCTGGGCCCTGCCACCTGCTGCCCTTTCTTGACTCCGCCACCTCCTACCATTTTCTGAGGATTGTCAGCACAATGCCATCCAAATTTGTTCCACAGGTAAAGTAAAGTAAACAAACACCAGACCACTTCTGACCAAAAAGAAAATGTTTAAAATGTCAAAAAACACTTAAAAGTTCCCAAGGGGAGAACCGACCAAAGGCACACCTTTCCTGTGCGACGGTTGGCTCTGCCCCCCCCCCCCCAAGTATTTAATAGGATGGGATTAGATTGTTAAGGGAGAGATAGATATTGTAGAACTGGTGTGTTCAAAGTGTTGTACTGGACCATGTTATTTTAGGTATTTGAATCTCCCACCTAAAATATGGGATGCTCAATCTTGACAGTTGTAGTGTTACAGTCCTCGTATATTCAGTCTCATTTACCTTTATTTTTTAACTCAGCTTTATGAACAAGTTCCAAATAAAGACAGTGCATTCAAGAACATGGCAAATATTCCACATCATAGAAACACAGAAACATAGAAAAGTGACAGCAGAATGGGACCTTACAATTCATCTAGTCTGCTCATTTTAGAGTAACTAACCCCTCCTCTTTTAACTGCTGGGTGCTATTATGCCTTTGTATATCAGTAACAAAAAACAATGAATTAATGTCAATGATATTGCAGTTTACCAATCTGCTCAAAATCATGTCCTTTTCAAGTCCAGAAAAAAGTTACTGTGGTGCTTTTGTAAATAATCACTGGAATGGCTGATAAATTATTGATAAAAATGTAAAAAAACAAACTTTAACCTAGAACATGTGTGTGGTTGTCTGTCTCCTCAACAATGCTGTTCAACTTGAAAATACATTACAGTGAGTAAGGGGACCCTGAACCCCAAGGCCCTTCCATATCTAGGACTCCTCCCCTCCTCAGATTGCTCCCCAGCCCTCTGCATGCCATGGAAAAACACCACAGCCCATCTTTACTCAGGCAGTCTCCTGGCCTATCAGTAGAATTTATTGAGCAACGAGCTGAGGTGGGGTTCCATCGCCCCCTGCTCCTGGAGGCACTGCCTTACCCCAGAGTAAGTCGTAGGCGTCCCATCTACACCATAAGTCTATGTGCTTTTCCTGGATTAGCCGCAGTATACACACAACTCAGAAAAGCTGCTCCATGGCTAGGTGTGATTATTGGAATAAATTAATCAATGCAACACTCAAAACACAGCACCACCCACCACACAAATGACCACAACAGACAATGCTGTAAATCAAAGAAGTTTAATACGGCAAAAAAGTGCAAACCTCACAACTTAGCCACAGGGTAGCCATGATGTGCTCCATCACTTGAAGCTCTCTTACCATTGACCTGCCAGTTCAGTGTAATTCCTTTCATTGTGACCAAAGAGAGGTCCCTAAAAAGCATCTGTTGCAATCGATGGCAATCTTGAGGGACTTTCTTCCCAAGGAACAGGTGCATGAATGTGAAAGGGATGTTAAATCCCCAGATGCCTTCAAAGGCTTCATAGATCTAAGACCAATGTGGCTGTATATGGGGGCAGCTGCAGAAAATATGGTAGCGCATGCCACCTGTCTGCACCCCCACTAACAGAGGTCCGAGCCCCCCTGCTACAAAGTGCTTTGTTATGGTTGGGGTATGGAAGAACCATATAAGCACTTCAATTAACACTTCTTTCACATTGGAGAAGCTGTTATATACCAGCCCATTTCCCATATTGTCTTCTAGTCCTCCTCACTTATAGTGCTCTGGGCCTCATGCTCCCAGGCCTCCTTGACTGTCTAGAACTCTGGGTGCATCGTACCCTGTAATATGTTATATGCCAATGTTATGTTGCCTTGCTTACGGACCAACATTGTGGCCCAATACCCAATAGAGAGAGTCTTTGAACACTGTGAGATCCCAGTCAATAAGGGCCCATCTCCCTTCTGTTTGCAGGTAGTGGCGGACTTGTAAGAAGCAGTAAAAGTCCTGCCATGGCAGGCTGAATTTCTGCTGTAGTTCAGTGAAAGATAGGCAGACTCAGTTTTGTATAAATTGTTTAAACCTTATAAGGGATCTGTGATTCCAGTGCCAGTATCCTCCATCCTCCTCTGGGAGGAGGAAGTCTGTGTCACCAATAATTATCATTTGCAGTCCTACCTCATTGGGAGTATGTGTAATAGACCTGGCCTTGAGGAGTATGCGGACAGTGTGCTGCATCCAGAGGGTTTTGATAGATGCCAGCACAGCTGAGGTAATACAAATGTGTGGTAATGTGAACAGGGGTACTGGGAGTCCCGGGTCTGTCTTCAGGTCCAGTCAACCTGAATCCACGTTCTGCTTTGGCCTAGTAATCATCAGGGTCAGCTGTGCTGCCACATAATATAAACGTATATCGAGCATTGCTTGCCCCCCTATCCTGGGGACTGTCAGAGCCCTCCTCCAAACCCGGTGTCTATGACCAGCCCCGACAAAAGACATCAGAGTCTTATGAAGCCTTTTCCAAAATGCCTCTGGAACTGTCACCGACAGTGCTTGGAAGAGGCAGAGATATCTGGGCAGGCTGTTCATGGTGGCTACATGGCCTGTCACCCCAAGGGAAAGAAGGTTCTAACTTGCAATGTCTGCTTTGACCTCCCCTTTGAGCTTCTTGTAATTCAATTTGAATAGGGAACCAAGCTTGGGAGAGATGTGGATACTGAGATACCGAACAACATTTTGTGGTACCCACTGGAACAGGAGAGTCTCTTGTAGCTGAGGAGGACAGATTCCACTGAGCTTCAAAATGTCTGATTTCATGAAATGAATCACCAATACACCAATATCAATCCGTATGCCACAAATTCAGTAAGTAGTGTGGGCATGGATCTATCCGGATGATTCAAAAAGAACAGCGAACCTCCACATATCATGAGATCTTATGATTGCTATCCTTTCTTCTTATCCCCACTATCCTCTGGTTCCCACAGACTGCTTGTGCCGGTGGCTCAATTCAAAGAGCAAAGAGCAGTAGGGAGAGGGCGCACCCCGTCTAGTGCCTCTAGTGAGAATCTTTCAGAGGTCGCCCTGTTGACTCTAACTGTAGCCTGTGGGGACGCATACAGTTCCTGCACACACATCAGGAATGTGGCCCCCAATCCCGGCCCCCAATCCCACCTCCGCTAATGTTCTATACAGGAATCCCCAGTTCACCTGGTCAAATGCCTTCTCAGCATCCATAAAACTGCTAGGGCCAGTTCCTTCACTTGATGAGCTTTGACCATAATTTATTTATCTTTTAGTTTTTGTTGACCGGGTGGTTGTGCTAGACAAAAATGTGCCTATTTTCAGGCACGACCCAGGAGAGTTACAAATAATAAAATGAAACAACAATTATAATGTCACAAATTCAATAACAACAACATAGGCTAGAAAAATATATGATGAGCATGAAACAACAAGCAGTGCAGGGATATGTACAAACACAGTAAGTGCAAAATTGACAAGTGATAGATAGGGATGTTGAGAAGGTGTCTGATGTCATGCAACAGTCTCATTAATAAAGCCCATTTGGTCTGGGTGAACCAGGGACTCCACGCAACCCAGCAACCAAACAGCCACGACAGAGATTAACGTCTTCATGTAGGTATTCAGCAGTGTGATGGGGTGGTAAGAGCTGCAGAGTGTAGCATCCTTGCCCAGTTTCAGTTTGGCGTATTGCCATGAAGGTGGAGCCCTCTCCCTCTTGAATCCCCCTGCAAACCTTGAGTAGTAGTGGAGTCAATTTCTTGTAATATAGGGCCCTATGTGTGAAGCCAACGCGGTGTGCACAGTGAGCACGCATAGGTGCATAGCCCACCCATGCACAGCTCCATAGCTGCAACATGTGACATGTCCATGGTGGTGTGGTCGCATAGTGCCATGCACAGGCAGACACAGCGCGCACATGCACAGAACCATGTATGATAGCCAGGCATGTGGTGGCAGGTGTGTATGCTTACAGCAGGGTGGGGGCTGCCATAGATGTATGTGCAGCTGAGCCGCTACCAGTTACACCAATGGGCATGGCCATAACCTGTCATGCAACGTGTGAAACACCACACAGTTGGCTATCCCACACACCTGGACATACACTATAGCACACATGCAGTACCACACAGGGGGAACCATGTGGTGAGGAGCATGCATAGTGAGGCGACTGCTCGACTGCACCTGGACCAGACACCTATGTGCCCGCAACACTGACCCCAGGGCATACACATTGACCACACTGCATGGTGGGCACACAGGCCATGTGCAACATGCATATCAAGTGTGTGATGCTGCCCATTCGCAGATGGCAGTGCATGCTAAAACACACAAGTGACATGGAAACATCAATGTGCATTGTCAAAGGGACAGGTGGCAACACTGCAACCAACAACAACTGGGTTGCCCCACCACACCCTGCAGGGGGACCCCAACAAAGCTGACACAGGTGGCAGCACAGTCCCTGAATGGTCAGGTGCTCCGCGACAGGCATAGTGAATGCCAGGGCATGGCACAGCCATGTGTGACAGCAGCAGTGGCACACAGCACAACAGGCCATACGTAATGCACAGGAACAGTGCCCATTGCACTGGATGCATGCACGCCAGCACTGGCATGGCCCCCCCCCAGCACTGCAGCCGCCAACGCGTGAACCTGCATGTGAGAAATGGGTGTGGCACACATGGCACACATACAGGACACATGCACCGGTACCCATGCTGCCCACTCCCATGAGTGTACCACCAGTACCACCACCCTGAATGTACTACCCGCCCCCCCAGCAACACATAGCACCCCACCCAGGCTGCCACCCACTGCCCATGAGACAGGAAACACAGCGGTGGTAATGTAAGAAATGCTTATTAATGCCAACACAGCAGTACAAACAACGGTAACATGTAAACATGGGCCTTAAAAAGAATAAAACACAGACACAACATCCTGGACAATTAAAGCAACATGATAGGGGCCCACGCCTGGCCCATGGTCTCAGTGTCCTACAGCAGGGGGTAATACTCATCACGGAATAACCGTCCCACGGCACCTCCTGGGCATCACTGCAGCCTACTCCTCCCCATCCTGGCTGTCCTCCAAGTCAATTGTGTCCGTGTTGTAAATGGTCCCAGTGAAACCAACACCATGAGGCGTATTAGACCCCTGTTGCGCTGTAATGACATATACATATAGTATATTACCACTGTACATGGATCTGGAACAGTGGCATGCCCATCTAAGGGCACATGGGGGTACATCAATGGATACACAGTACTCACCATCGAGGGCACCTCCACATGCCAGAAAATGTTGCCATCCACCAGGTAGCGAACATCGGTCCCCTCTAGGTGCAGGGAAAGGTAGCCAGGGTTTTTAAGTTGCCATCATCTCTGACTGGGGGGGGGTGCAATACCACAAAGGGCACCCCATCTGGCTGCTCCAGACATAGAAGTTCAAGGCGGTGGGGGTAGTCCTAGGTGATCCTGTAAAGGACAGAAAAGGATAATCAGTTAGCACCATGGACAGTAGCCACACTTCGCATTGCCACACAACACAATCTGCAGGAATGGTACTTACTTTCTCCTTCCCCAGCATCCATCACAGGGTACCTCTGCCATGCCGGTCAGTATAGATGTCCTCGGTGACACGACACAGCCACCTGGAGTAGTGTCCGATGTGATCAACAGAAGCCACTGCTATTGCTGCTGCACACAACCAGAAAACAAACCAAATGTCGGAAAAGGTCAGTGTTTGCACGGGTCACCTGCACAGGTGAGGGTGTCGCGCATGTGAGCCATGACATGCCCACTTAAAGGTGCACACAGGTGAGCTGGGCAGGGTAAAAGTGGATGCTGCAGTGGGTGCACGGGCTGATTGGAAACAGTAATGGAGGTGTCCCAGACTAATGATGAATGTACACCTGCTAGATGCAGAGATGCAGCAGCAGAGGCAACCAGGCCCAAGGCCTAGGGTGTTCAGACAGCAGCTAGATGCAACCACCATGCGGGACACACTGCATCGAGTGGTTCAGATTTCCAGGGGCCATGGTCACACAGCTGTGTGACATGGTCCATAACAACAATGCCCCATGAACACGGCAGTCCAGGGTGATGTTGGTTAAGACTAAGGTGCTATGCACCCTGATGCACTAAACATTTGGCTCATTCCAGCATGTGACAGGTGATGCAATTGGCATATGCCAGTCATCTGTGTCCTGGGCAGTGGTGCAGGTGACTGATGTCCTGCTCACACATGTACACAACCACATAAAATTCCCCACAGCACTGGAAGATGTACGTGCCATAAAGCAGGCATTCTATGCCATGCATGGTATGCTGAATGTGTACAGTGCTACAGATGGCACACACATTGCCATACTCACACCCACCATGCATGAAGAGGCATACCAGAACCAAAAGGACTTCAACAGTGTAAACTACCAGGTGCTGTGTGATGCCAATGGCATCTTCACAAATGTGTGTGTGAAGTACTCGGGATCATGTCAAGATATCTACATTCTGGATGCCTCATGACTTGGTGCCATGCTGCATGGCAGATGACTGGATGGCTGGCTGTTGGGTGAGTATGGCTATGCTACAGTGAGTGTACCTGCATATATGTTATCGGCATGCATGTCACTGTATGTGTTCTCTCACCCCTTTACAGGTGACAGTAGATACTCACTCCATCCATATCTCATGACACCAATTCTTGCTCCCAACACAGCTGCGGAGGATGCCTACAACCATGCTCACCAAAGGACCAGAGGCATTGTGGAGAGAACCATCAGGCTATTGAAGATGTGGTTTCATTGTCTGGACCATACCGGGGGACAATAATGCTGTCCCTGGGATGGGCATGCAGGGTATTCACCGCATGTGCCATGCTCCATAATATGGCAAAGCATGGTAATGTGCCCATGCCAGATCATCCCCTGCGGGAACTACCAAATGATGTGGGCATTGGAGAGCCTTGCTGTGAACTGTGGACAGTGGGTCGCCGAGCAGCATGGGTTGCACTGCTCGAGGGAACATTCCGGCGATAGTGTTGTGATGGGGATCGACTGCAATTTGGCCAGACATGTGGCAACAAATGTGCTACCATGTGTAATGTGTCCGCACAGCATGGGCATCCGTGTCTGGGACTTTGTTGGACCTGTACGCATCATAGCCCATATGTGCCACATCCGCCGTGGGGTGCAGGTGCACGATGATGCTACCACTCACTGAGTGCACCCATGCATGGGGGGGGCATCGTGAGTGCATGTGTGTCATGCATGGTGTTCAGTGTGGCTCATGTGTTTGGTGGCACAGGTATGTCATGGGGGGGTGCGTCCCATGTGTCAATGCCTACATGGCATGTTGATGGTGCTGCACGGTGGTTTTCCAGTTCAACACATAGCAGCATGTGCCAGCAGTGCCTGTCTGGCACCATGTGTCAACCATCATGTGTGCCAGGGACAGGCCTGTGCTGTCGTATTCAGGGAGAGTGTGTGTGTGTGTGTGTGTGAGGGGTGGTACATTCCTGTGGGGGAAGTTTGGATCATTGGTTGGGGGGGTTGCCTCGTACCTGTGGACACACCATGTGCATGCTTATACTATGTGCTGTGTGGTGTGGATGTGCTGTACTATGGCCATGTGGCTCATTTGGTTTAGCCTAGAGGCATGCCAATGCCCTTGTACCCACTCTCCCTGTGGGTGCATGTTGTCTGGTTGTGCTGTGGGGCCACCTGCTGCCCTGTGAGTGGTTCATTGCCACTTCATCTGAGGCATCCCCATCAGGCGCTACTTGGCAGGTTCTGCTGCAGTGTATCTCCCCCTGTGTGCCTTCAGCTTCTATGTCTGGTGCTTGGGTGCTGTGGGCCTCTGTGTCTGGGATGGCCGCAGCACCCACATGTTGTGTCACATCATCCTGCATGCTGACCGAGGAATACTGCTGTGTGGCCACATTCTGCTCAGGGACTGGCATGCAAGGGGACCACTGAGTTTGGGTGTCCAACATGCGTGGCGGTGTGTGTGGCTTGTGACCGTGTGGTGCATGGCAACCCACTAGGTGCTCCAATAGCAGCACCTGTGCACACATGAGCCGGTCTATGCCATGGCACATGTCATGCACCTTGTCCATCAGGGGGACAAGCGCCTCAGTGTTTTGGCACTGTGCTTCCAGCCTATCCAGCTCCAGCTGCCATAGCTTATGACACTGGGCCTCCATGTAGGATTGCCCACACGTTGTACAGGTGTGGCTCATGGGCCATGTCAAGGGTCCTTCATCCCTACTGTCTTCTTGGCATAGCTGCACCATTGCGGACCTGAACCTCCTTCCCATGCTCATCCTGGCCGGTATGGTGGAGGCATTGGTTGCACATGGTACCCCAGTGGGGATCCGGCACTGTGGTCCTGAGGATGGCCACTGCACCAGGCTGGTGATGTTCCATCCAGCACTTCACCTGCCTCCTGAGTCCCCTCACCCTGTGGCACTGCCGTGCTCTTGGTATCCATTTCTGACTCCTGCTGTGTCTCCATGCCCATCTCTGTACCTCTGGGGGATATGTGCCCATTACTACGCCATTTGGGGTTACAGTTGGTGCACACTTCCAGGGGTGCTGGTGGCATGATTATCCACCTGACCCCTCCTTCTCCTGCCTGTTGGTATTGTGTGCCTGTGCCACTTCAGTCATGTCCAGGGTTTGTGTGGGGGGCCCTGCTGGTGACCATGCATCAGTGGCTGTGTCTGTGGGTGCAACACAAGTCTGTTACTACATGCATGGTGCACCATCCCTGGGTGTCCCCATCCCTACAATTGTCTGCGTACCTTCCATGGTATCTACACCTTCAACCTCACCATGGGCACCGACATCAGTTAGGGTCTCTGACACCATCCTCTCAATCAGTGTCAGCTTGCTGTCAATGCTTGGGGGTCCTCCTCCTCCTGTGCCCTGGCAAGCCCATGCAGCTATGGCAACCTTCTTCTTTTTTTTTTTTTTTGTTTAACTCTTTTTATTAAGTTTTCCAGCATAAAAGACAAGATACAGTCACTAGATAAAGGCATCATAGATCATACATCAATACAGTCCATTAAGGCAATTAAATCTTTGGCCTATCTTAACCTTCCATCGTATTTAAAAAAACATAGAGAAGAAAGAAAGACAAAGGACAAAAAAAAAAGGGGGGGGATGGAAGAGGTAAAAAAAGGAAAAAAACTTAAGGAGAAAGATATTCTAATCTATACAAATTATTTAACCTATGTACAAGTACACCAAAGTCTTTTCATACTACCCAAACAATTTAATCATCCCCATCACCAGAATCATATACCTCCTCAGCAGTAGGCTATATTAGAGGGTGGGACCTATCACTCCTACAGCCACCTCTTTCCCTATCCTGCATTCAACATCATAAGCTCATCTGCTGAAAGTGTTCCCATGAAAGGCATCCATTGATTCGTAAATTTAGCTATCTTATCCTGTAATTGATACAACCTCTGTTCTAGGACCAGCGCTCGAATTGATAAGAGATGCCACTGTGCCACGGTGGGGGACTCTCCCGACACCCAGGTATTTAGGATCACCTGCCTAGCCTGCACCAATAATATTCTGAGCTATCTCTGATATGGCATCCAGTTTTCTCCATCCCCCTCCTCAATGCCAAAAAGTAGACTAAGGAGAGAAGACGGTATCTCCCCACCCTGCGTGGCACCCAGCTGCCGCTCTACACCTCTCCAGTATCCCTTCAGAGAGGGACAGTCCCAGAAACAGTGGAAATAGGTGCCCCTTTGTGTCTTGCACCTTCCACACATCTCTGGCATGATCTAATTCGGGGGGCAGTATAGTCTGTGCACAAATCTGTATGCACTTTCTTTATATTTGTTACAAGCGAGGAGCCCTACATGTGACTCCAACACTATTCCCCAGTTATCCCGGGATATGGCCAGGCCCATGTCCCGACCCTTTCCCACAGCTGTCCTGTCTTATCCAATAAATCTTTGACACTCTGCTGCAGGAGGCGTACCGCCGTCCTTAAAACCCTGGAAGGATCCCTTCTTGCCATCCCTATTATCCTCTCCAGCTGTTCCAGCCCTGAGATGCCTTCTCGTTGCCTGTCTACCTCTTTGGTCAGGTTTCTGACCTGAAAGAATCTATAGAGGTGAGTGGCCAGTATCCTTAGCCTCTTCTGTATCTCCTGGAAGGATAGCAAAGTGCCCTTCCTACACAAGTCTCCTAAGCATTGCGCCCCCCTCCTCTCCCACCGCTGGAAGCCACCATCCTCTATGCTGGGCCTGAAAAAGGGATTCCTAGCAATAGGCAGCAATAACGTCTCCTGTTCCCTGCTACCCAGGACAGCCTTTATTTTGGCCCAACTGTCCAGTACCGAAAGGACCAAGGGGTTGGGACGCCCCAAGGACACATACCCCCTCCTACCTCTGCCAGATAAATAGGCGGTCAGCCGACCTCCCACCCCTCTCTCTTCTAGGTCCAGCTAACTGGCCGTATCCGCCTCACTGAGCCAGTCCTTAATGATCCTGACCTGCGCTGCCAGAAAATAAAGCTTCAGGTCTGGGAAGTTCAGACCCCCTCTCTCGGTAGTTGCCTTCAACCTCTTCAGGGACATCCGCGTCCACTTCCCTCTCCACAGAAACTCACCAAACCCTCTTTCCAGAGTCTTTGTGTCCCTGTTGTTAAGGCCCACTGGGAGCATCTGTAATAGATACAGAACTCGGGGTAGGATATTCATTTTAATTAGGTTGATGCATCCTAGCCAGGAGAGGGGTAAGGCATGCCACCGTCTCAGCTCCTCCAACAACCCCCTAATCATGGGGGTGTAATTCAGACGGTAAAGGTCCTCTATCCACTTTCCTATCACTACTCCCAGATACTTAAATGAGGAAGACAGCACTCGCAGGCCCCACTCTCCTCCTCCCACCTGTTTCCCAGAGTCCCCCACCAGTAGCAGTTCTGACCTGTCTATATTGATCCTGTATCCAGAGAACTCTGCAAAGTCAGCTACAATCCTCAATAAGGTCAGCACAGAATTCCCTGGACACCTCAGGTAGAGGATCATATCATCTGCGTACAGAGACAGCTTGTGCTGCCATCCCCCCCCCACTCCCCTAACCTCAGTACTTTGTCTAATTGCAATAGCAAGGGGTTCAATTGCCAAAGCAAAGAGGAGAGGTGACAATGGGCACCCCTGCCTCATTCCCCTATGTAGGGAGATCCATTCCGACAAACCCCCATTTATTAGTATTGAAGCCCGAAGAGAGGCATACAGGGCCCTCACCATCCCTCTAAATTCCCCTCCAAACCCATATCTCTCCAGTTTCTCAAACAGGTAGTCCCACTCAATGCGATTGAAGGCATTCTCGGCATCTAAAAGATAATCGCCGTGGGCCCTGGTGTTCTCGAGGCATTCTGTATCACATTCAGGACCTTTCTTACATTGTGGTACGAGTGCCTTCCTCAGATGAACCCCGTCTGGTCTACATGTATCAGGTTCAGGAGGAGCTCGTCTAATCTGGAGGCCAATATCTTAGCAAAAATTTTTGCATTGGCATTGAGGAGAGATATGGGTCTGTAGGCAGCACAATCCTTTGAGTCCCTCCCCAGCTTCGGGATAACACAGATGGTCGCCTCACCCACAGAGCGAGGAAACGGCTTCCCCTCCCTAACTTCCTTAAAGAGGGCCCAGAGGTGTTCCACCACCTCCCTCCCCATCACCTTGTAAAATTCAGTGGGTAGACCATCCGGTCCACATGCTTTCCCTGACTTCAAGCAGGCAATGGCCCTAGAAATCTCCTCCCTCGAGATTTCCTTGTCCATCCGAGTCCTCCAGGATTCAGACATCTTAGGCACTGCTATACCCTCCAGGAACTGCTTCATCTTGTCTGTCACATCCCCCCCTTCCAATCTATCCAACTCTTGATAAAAACTGGCAAAACTGCACAAGATACCATGAATATCCTTATGCAGTACTCCCTGCCTATCCTTTACTTCACTGATTCTTTTACATCCCCTCCTCCCTTTAATCAAGTTGACCGCAAAGGGCCCCGGCTTATTGCCCCACTTTATGCTTCCAAAGAAAAAGTTGTGTACGTACTTCATCCATTAATGATTTATTCAGGGCTTCTCTGCTGGCTGCCAACTGCCGGGAAACATCCCCCACCACCACCATTTGGTACTCCAGCTCTCTCACCTGGCTTCGTAATTCTTCCTGCTTCTGAAGCTTGCTTTTTTTATACCTGCTAACATACCCAATGACAGCTCCTCTTATGAATGCCTTCCCAGCATCCCAGAACACCTGGATGGATGGGGCAGAAGCCATATTCGTGGAGGTATGCAGTTCCCATTGTGCCTTGAGATATTCCCTAAAGTCCTGAGAACTGAGGAGGTAGGATGGGAAACGCCACTTATTGGTTCTCATCTGTTGGGGGGCCATCTCCAGGAACGAGATGACCATTGTGTGATCGGAGACGTATATGGGGCCATGCCTAATGACTGCCAATTTAGAGTACCAGTCCCCCGCAATATATATATGGTCTATCCATGACCATGTTTTGTGTGGGGGGGAATAGAAGGTGAATTCCTTCCCTTGTGGTTCGCGGCCCTCCAAGCATCTAAGATATCCAGCTCATACAGTCCCTCCCACCACTTTCACATACAGTTCTCAGCCCACCTTCCGAGTGGTCAAGGTTCCTATCTGGGGTACAGTTGAAGTCTTCCCCCATCACTAACCCTTGAAACTGCTCCCGGATCAGTAAATCCAAAACTTTCTGGTAGAAAGCTGGATCAAACACAGCTGGAGCATATACACTCCCAAATGTTATGGGCTCCTCATACAGCGTCCCCTCCACAAAAATATATCTCCCTTCTCTTCCATCCCTGACAACTCTAGTTACCTTAAGTGGTAAACCCTTGTGCACCAGTACAGCAACTCCCCTTTTGTGGGATGTAAAGGAGGCAGCATAACAGGCCCCTACCTATGTGGCAGCCTACTTCTTTACCATGTCATGCAGGTCATGCCATTTATGTTTACTGCCATCAAGCTCCTGGCCTCCAGACCAGCAGCATTCAAGCCGGATTGGATGTCCAGCCACAGCCGTGCTTCACCTCTGAGGCAGTTGTCAGTGATTGAGCCCTGTACAGCCGGCTGTAATTCTCCTGGATGTTGCTTAACATGGAAGCGACCTGGCCACCAATGAAGTTCAGGGCACGAGGCCATGCTCCACCCCGTGTCCGGACACAGCCACGGCATACACTGCCCGCATGGCTGGCCCATTCTGCATCTGTGGCAGGGGGGCTTCCCTGTGCACCTCTTCCACTCTCTGCCATCCTGTGCATTGTGGTGCACTACACAGCATTCGCTTCCATGGCCATGTCCATATATGGTGGGGTCAAGTGGAGGATCTGCCTATCCTGTCACCATCTCTGTGGGGTGCGCATCCTGCTACGTGTGCCCTGTTGTCCCACCCCTGGGTAAGTATGTCTCATGTTGACATTCATGAATGCTGCATCTTGGTTGTGCCTTGCGTACCGCGTAGTTGTGCACCATGGATGCTACTGTCTTCTGCAAACTTTCCGCATGTTCATGCATAGGCACCATTGTTTGTAAAACTCCACACCAAATCCATCAGGGACAGGGGCTTTACCAGCCTTGAGTTTGGAGACTGCACTTTAGACTTCTGCCAAGGTGAGAGATGAAGATCTGGCCTCCTGCTGCTTCTCCGAGAGTTTGGTTACTTTAACCTTCTAGAAGTATTCATCCAGCATACAGTTAAAGCCATGGATTTGTTCCTGCCTATATAGATCTTTATGGAACTCCACAAAGTGTTCAATAATTTTGGCTTGGTCATTGTTGCATTGCTGCAAATATGCCCATCTTATGTGCAGCATCATATGGCTAGAAGCTTCTCTACAGAGCTGCCAGACTAGCAATCTGCCTGCCTGGTTGCCTGACTCATAGCATCATTGCCTCGGATATCTAAGGTTACCCTCAATTTTGGCCTCCAGGAGTTGATTAAGTTGAGAGTGACATCTCTCCAGCCTCTCCTACCAGCTTGATTGGCTGAGGAGCTCGGAACCCAGTGCTGATATCCCAGAACAACACTGGCTGATTTGGGAACGACCTCGGGTCATCAGGGTGCCGACACGGGGAGAGGGTGATGGAACAGGATCGAGCAGCCTAACAGCAGCTCTCCTTTCCTGGGGTGGTTGTTCCTCCCCCCATAGTTCCACTGCCACCAGGTGAAGGTCCGGTGTCAGTGCAGGTGGGAGGGGCTGGGAAGTCAGGAGGGTGCCTCAGAATGCAGCGTGCGCATGTGGACAAAAACAGGGAAAAACTCTGGATAAAAACATAATAGAAAAAAAAAGAACTAGAAGAAAAGTTTGCCAACTGTAAACCATATACTGTATAGTCAAGTAGGGTAGTTTGGTTGAAATCAGAAGGTAAACTGAACTCTCTTCCTGCTTTGGCTTTGCCACACAGTACTGTGCAGTATGACTAGCACTGCTCTATGAAGGAGTAGAACAGACACTTTTTCACTACGCCCCCACACACACAGATTGCACTCAACTGTAGTTCCTTCCCCCTCCCCCCCATATGGCTCACATTCACCTTTTTTAATCACTCTTTGTGGACTTCGATCCTGTTTTTCCCCCAGTCCACAAATTAAAATGCCCAACTCCATGAAACTATCATTTCCACCACTCCACATACCCACTGCTAATATTAAAACTGCTCACAGCATACCTCAAGGAAAGCTGCTCCCAACACCTCTCTCCACAAACCAGCATGGGACCCTATAAAAAACCACCACTTTGAAAAGCTCCAACAGGCCACTGGTCAGCCACAGGTCACATGGAGCTACGCTGAAGCATCATCCCCTTACCTGCTTGAATGTTGCCCTAACTACAAGAAACATGCCTTATGAGCACCATCTGCTGTCCAACCCAAAACACAGAAACAGCTCAAAAGGCACCTTTTTTTTTTAATTTAAATGTGTTTTAATTGTTTCTTTTGCTAACAAAATTTTAATGTACTGGTTGGTTATGGCTTGCTGTATAAGACTCACTCCTGCAGACTGCTGCCTTAAAGCACAGTCAGTGTGCTTTGATCACAGACAGGAATTGAAGAGGCTTTTTTGAGACAACGTAGACGGGGTGAGTTGTGGGGAAACTTGGTGAAATAGTGTCTTTATTATTATCTAGCGTGTTAGGGTCTAGAAACAGTGTGGGTATAGGTGAATCATCCTATCTAGGGTTGGAATAATTAAGAGTTTAGAGTGAACAAAATGAAAACGGGCAGGGTAGAGGTGAGTTAGGGTTAAGCAATAGTTGGGCAAGCGGTAAAAAGGATCTAAAGGAGGCAAAACAGAAAAACAGGCAAGGGAGGACATAGTTATGCTGGGATTGGTGCAGTGCAGTGGCTGTGGGGTGGCAGTCTTCAGGACAACTTTCTGGAGACTGTGTTGCTGACCCATCTGCATGCACCTCTCTGGGCTAAAGGATAAGGTTGCCAGACACACGGCCAAGTTGACTTGGGGTCGGGGGACCTACTCTCCCACCTAGGGACCATCTAGCCCGCCAACGCTACCTCAAAGGTTGCCCAGTAGGAGGAGCAACTGGACTACAGTGGGCTCAGGGAGGGTTAGGTTGGTGGAGCACAGGCACATCCCCTATTCAGTACCACTACAAAACGCCTATGCCACATTGGCCGAGTGGGAAAGTCCCACAGAGGCACCCAAAGTAGTGACCAGGGTGGATGTGGGGAGTCTCCATAGTGGAGACCCCAAGGTGGGTGTCAGAGGACCCCAAAAGAGGAGAAGGAAGTGAATCCTGGTGGGGGACTCCATAATAAGGGCAATACAGCTGGGGGTAGGTAAGGATGAGGAGAGGGAGGTTCGGTGCCTTCCTAGTGCCATGGCTAGCAAGGATGGGGCAGCAGGAAGGGCAGGAGAGTTGAACATCATTGTCCATCTGGGGACAAATTACCTTTCTAGAGATGAGCCAGCAATAGTTCAGGAGGAGTTTAGGGAATTGGGGAGGGGTCTCAAGCAAGTAGCTATTTCTGTCACCTTCTTAGAAGTACTACCTGTGAAAGAGGCATGGGAGAGCATAGGGGTGCATGCACCAGGAACTTTAACTCATGGTTGAAGAACTGGTGTTGTGAGGAAGGGTTTGGATTCATTGGTAACTGGGGACCCACCAGGAGGCATGGAGGCTTGTTCAAGCCTGATGGTCTGCATCCATCCTGGAGCGGAATCCAAGCACTCAATGATAAGTTTAAATGCTACATTGACAAGCATTTAAACTAGCCAAGGGGAGTGGCAGGCCAGCAAGGAGGGTACCTAATTGCCCACCCCCCACAGCTAGCAGTGGAACCAGTGAACCTGAGGAGTGGATATCTCTACAAAGCAGTGTGCAAAAGATGGAGATAAGTGCCCAAGAGCTGGATAGGTAGAAAAAGGGCAACATTCAACAGAAGGGCAGACAGCAAGGAGAACCAGGGATAAGGGACAACCAGGGAAGGGGCTGGAGTAGAACGGCTAAACAGTCTAGGGAGGGCAAATCATGGAAAGCCATGTGTGCCAATACCAGGAGCCTTAGCAACAAGATGGAGGATCTGGAGGCTGTCATGGTGCAGTCAGACCTGGACATTGTGGCCATCACAGAAACCTGGTGTAATGATAACCATGACTGGGAGATGACCATACCTGGCTACAACATATTCAGAAGAGACAGGGCAGGTAGGAAGGGAAGGGGAATGGCACTGTATGTGAAAAATGACATAAGGGCCACAGAGATCCAGGAGGAACAAAATGGGGGAGAGATACTATGGGTTAAGCTGGAAAGGAAAATGGGGCCAGCCATCTGCACAGGTGCGGTCTATAGATCACCAGCCCAGGAGGAAGAAATAGATAGGGAGCTGATGTTAGCCATCCAAAAGGTGGCAGACAAGGGTGAGGTAGTGCTGGTTGGAGACCTCAATATTCCAGACGTGGACTGGAGCATCCCAGCAGCAGCAACTAGGAGCAGATTTATACTGGACTCCCTTCAGGGTGCCTTCCTCAAGCAACTGGTCATGGAACCAACTCAGCAGAAGGCAATACTGGACCTTGTGCTCACAAACAGGGACAGTGTGATGGGGGTAACAGTGGGGGAGCACCTGGGGAACAGTGACCACCAGTCATTGTGGTTTGAAATCACAGAAGGAGCAGAACCAAACCACACAAAAACACGCATCTTGGATTTTGGAGGGACAGACTTTGGGAAAATGGGGAGATGCTTGAAAGAGGCATTAAGGGGAATGGGGCAGGAATCAGAGGTTGAGGAACACTGGGCAGTATTTAAAATGGGGATTACAAGAACAACAGAATTATGCATTAAGCAGGTTAGCAAGAGGAAAAGGAAGAGCAGGCCATTATGGTTTTCCAAGGAGGTAGCGGAGAAAGTGAAAGCCAAAAAGATTGCATTCAGGCAATACAAAAAGACACAGGCAGAAGGGGATAGGGAGAAGTACCATGAAAAGCAAAGGGAGGCAGGGAGGTCAGTAAGGGAAGCAAAAGCTCAGACAGAAGAGCACATTGCAAAATCAGTGGGTAGAGGGGACAAAACCTTTAACAGGTACATAAGTGAAAAAAAGAAAGGCAAAGGGAGGGATAGTGAGACTGAATGGGGAGGATGGGGGCCACATGGAGGATGACTACAGTAAAGCTGACATATTGAACAGGTACTTCTGCTCAGTCTTTACTGAGGAAGAGAAGGGTAATGGGTCTGAAGGGAGTACAAGGGGTTGGAATGGTGCAGAAATGGACACAAGTCCCTTTACATGAGAAAGGGTCCTGAAGGAACTGGAAGTAATAAGAGTTGATAAAGCAATGGGGCCAGATGAGGTGCACCCCAGGGTCCTTAAAGAACTAAAGAGGTGGTGGCTGAACCTCTGGCAATCCTGCTTAGCCAATCACTGGAAACAGGGGAGGTACCCAAAGACTGGAGGACAGCAGATACATAGACATAGAAACATAGACTTTGACAGCAGATAAGGACCACTTGGCCCATCTAGTCTGTCCATTTCCCTACCTACAGGATAGGCCGCAGATCCTAGTTAACCAACAGCCTATTTCTTCCTACCCCCCACACGAATTGCCTTATGTCTGTCCCATGCATTCTTGAATTCTCCCACAGTTTTAGACCCCACAACCTCCTCAGGAAGGCTATTCCATGCATCCACTACCTCTCTGTGAAATAATACTTCCTCACATTGCCCCTGAACCCCTCCTTCTATCTTTAAATTGTGTCCCTTGTTCTTGCACGTCTCTTTTCTGAAAGATGCTACCCTCTTGGACTTTGTTGATTCCATTGAGGTACTTAAAGTTTCTATCATGTCCCCCTTCTTTCCTCAAGGGTATACATATTAAGCTCCTTTAGTCTCTCCTCATCGGCTTCTATTGCAGACCCTGCACCATTTTAGTTGCCCTCCTCTGGACTGCCTCTATCCTGTCTATGTCCTTGCGGAGATGGGGTCTCCAGAACTGGACACAGTACTCCAGATGGGGTCTCACCAACTGTCTGTACAGAGGGATAACAACTTTCTGTTTTCTGCTGCTGATGCCTCTCCCTATACATCCCAGTATACCCCCAGCCCTCCCTACTGCCTTCTCACATTGCTTGCTAACCTTAAGGTCATCTGATATGATTACCCCCAGGTCCCTTTCTTTTTGTTGTTGTTACTACCTCCCAGCCATTGTGTATTCTTCCTGGGTTCTTGTTTCCAGGTGCATTATTTTGTAACTTCTTTGCATTGAATCCTAGCTGCCATACTTCTGACCATTCCTCCAACCTGCCAAGTCCCTTTTCATCCTTTCCACACCTCCTTGTGTATCAACCCTGTTGCAGATCTTTGTGTCATCTGCAAAAGGCATACTTTTCCTTCCAGTCCCTCTGCAATGTCACTGATGAAGACATTAAAAGGACTGGACCCATACTGAACTCCTGCGTACCCAACTAGTAACCCTTTTTCTTCAGAGTGGACTCCATTTACAATTACCTTCTGTGTCCTGTTGTGCAGCCAATGTTTTACCCAGGCTACCACCCTGGGACCCACTCCCAGGCTGGTTAATTTGACTATTAATCTTTTGTGTAGGACTGTGTCAAATGCCTTGCTAAAGTCTAGGTAGGCCATGTCCACAGCCCCTTCCTGGTCTACTACTTTGGTCACCCAGTCAAAGAAATCTATCAGATTCGTCTGACATGACCTGCCCGCTGTGAACCCATGCTGCCTTGGGTCCTGTGCTCCACTGGCCTCTAGGTACTCAACTATTCTTTCCTTCAGAAGTGACTCCATCACTTTCCCTACCACAGAGGTCAGACTGACAGGTCTGTAGTTTCCTGCCTCTGTCTTGGCCCCACTTTTGTGAAGGGAAATCACATCCGCCTTCCTCCAGTCCTCTGGTACCACACCATCCTCCCATGATTTATTAAAAAGAGTAGTCAGTGGTTTCACTAGTTCCTCCTTAATTCTTTTAGAATTCTGGGGTGAATTCCATCAGGACCCATTGCTTTGTCCACCTTCAGTTTTAGGAGTTCTTGCAGAACCCTTTCTTCTGTGAACGGACTGGGATCGACCCCTATCAAGAGTGCTTCTGTTAATTGGATTAGGCACTTCCCCCTCCTCTTTTGTGAATACTGAGCAGAAATATTCATTCAGTATCCCTGCTTTTCACTGTCCTCTCTGCCCACCCACCATTCATTCTATTCAGCCTCACTATCCCTCCCTTTGTCTTTCTCTCCGCTGATATACCTATAAAGGTTTTATCCCCTTCTTAACTGAGTTGGCTATCTTTCCTCAGTTTGGGCCTTTGCTATTCTGACTTCCTCCTGCTTCCTTCTACCTTAACTGGTACAGCTCTGTCCTGCTCCTTCTGTGTTTCCTTATATTTCTGGAATGCTATCTTTTTCTTCCTGACTTTCACAGCCACCTCTTTTGAGAACCATAGTGGCTTTTTCTTTCTTTTTGATTTGTTTATTTGCTTCACACAAAGGCTTGTTAACTCTGTGATGGCAGTTTTGATGAGTCCCCATTGTTGCTCCACACCTCCTTCTAGCCTGTTTGCTAGTGCTTTTATGAGGCACTCTCCCATCTTGCCAAAGTCAGCCCTCCTAAAGTCCAGTACCTTCACTTTTGTATGGCTTGACTCTGTAGCTGAGTTTAACGTGAACCACACTGTTTGATGGTCACTTGTCCCCAGATGGCAACCCACTTCTAGATCTGAGATCCTCTCCTGCCCCATTTGAGAGTACAAGGTCTAAGATTTTCCTCATGAGTGGGTTCCAAAACTAGCTGTCTGAGGCCTGCCACCTGTAGGGCATCAAGAATGGCCCTGCTCTTGGATGTGGCTGCAGCAAATGTGCTCCAGTTAACATCTGGCATATTCAGGTCTCCATCAACAGTGTCTCCCTTCTCTGCCATTCTAAGAATGCCTTCTATCATATCCTTGTCCATTCCCTTCCCCTGACATGGGGGTCTGAACACAACCCCTGTGAGGATTGTGGTGCCCTTTCCAGTCTCCAAGGTGACCCACAGTGCCTCCTCTCCTCCCTGTTTACTCTTTTGTTCAGTTGCTTTTATCCCTTCCTTTACATAGAGAACTACTCCTCCCCCTCTTCTCCCCTCCCTGTCTCTCCTGTAGGTTATATACCCTAGTATGTTAACATCACAGTCATGGTTCTCTGTGTACCATGTTTCTGTGACTGCTACGATATCCAGGCATCCCTCTTCCATCAAGACCACCAGCTCAGGGAGCTTGTTGCCCAGACTACGGGCATTGGTACTCATTACCCTCCATTTCCTGATGGCTTTACTCCCTTTTGCCCCATCTCTGTCCTTGCCTTTGTCACTTTCTCCATTTACCCCTGCCCTTCTCCCTATCGACACCTCTATGTTGGTGTTTGCCGCACTTACTACCATGATTATTTGAGGGGGCTAGGATTTCCCTGCTCCCTTCCAGTGCTCTCCTCAAGTTTAAATGCTTGCCAATGAAGCATTTAAACCTATCACCTAGGATCCTGGTTCCCTCCCGGACAGATGCAGCCCATCATGCCAGTATAGGCTTGCATCACTCCAGGTGGACCCCCAGTCCCCAATGAAGCCAAATCCTGAGCTCCACACCAGTTTTTCAACCACTGTTTGAATCCCGTAGTGCGAGACACCCCTATAGCCTCTCCTATCCGTAGATGGCCAGCACCTCCGAGAAGGTTACCATGCATGCTACTGACTAAGGCCCCTCCCAATTTCACAAACTCTTCCTGCACTTCTCTAATCTCTTTCTTAGCCAGGGTCATTTGTCCCTAGGTGACAATGACATCCAGCCCCTCCCCTGTGCAGCTGCTCCGCAATCCTGAGGATTCGCCTCCTGTCCCTCCAAGCCATGGCACCAGGCAGGCACCTTACCTCCCTCTCCTCTTCCTCCCCCAGTTCTACCTTCCTAACAATGGAGTCCCCCACCAGGAGTTGTTTCCTTCCCCTGTGGAGTCCTCTGCCACCCTCCTGTGGGTCTCCTTTGTGGAGGTTCCCAGCATCCTCCTTTGTCTCCATTGCGGGTCCTCCATAGAGGAACCACACTTTGCCAGAATGGCATAGAAATTGTGGAAAGGTACAACTGGAGGGATGTGCCTCTGTTCCACCACCCTCACCCTCCCTGAGCCCACTGTGGTCCAACCGCTCCTCTTTCTTGGCAACCTCTGAGGCAACGGCAGTGGCACTGGTGGTCCCTGGATGGAAGAGGAGGTCCCACAAATCCTGGCCAACTCAGCCTGGAGATGAGTAACTTCCTCCCTCAGCCCAGAGAGGTGCCTGCAGATGGGACAACACCGCATCCTCCAGAACGTCTCCCGGAAGACTGCTGCTCCACAGCCACTGCACTGCACCACTCCAATCATGTCTTATTTCTGGCCCCTTAACTGTTTGCAATCCTTACTCTTTCCTCTGTTTTTTCTCCCTCTCCTTACTTTCTGCCTGTGTGCCCTTTAAGCTCCTGATTGTCCTGTTCTGAGACAAGAATATCCTATATTTCTCAGTAGACCACTTACTTGCTCAGAGGCAGACCTCCAGCAGCTAGAGCGCGCTGGAGAGCTACTCTTGCCCTTCTAGGATGGTGGGTCTTTGGTGGTTCTGTGATCACTTACTTCCTGCTCCCAAACAGGAAGTTCCTGTTGTCAGTCAAATCCTGTGCCTATAAAAATAGAACTAGCTTTGGGTGGAGGGAGGGAAGGAGGGCAATATAGTCCCAGCAGAGAAGTCCAGTCACACAGCAGTCCTTTCTCCTGGTGTCTTCTGCCAAGCTATTAGCAGAATCTTTCTAAGGCAGTCTTTAAATGTAGCTTCCTTCTAGCTAAGCCACTGCCCCTACTTACTAGATCTTTCTACAAGTAATTTAAACCTCACAGCTATTAAGTCCTTTCAATCACCTGAGATTTACACCTAGATAACTGTTCAGATACCCATTCAGTTCAGTTAACTCAGACAAACACACACACTTTTTTTTTGTTTTGTTAGTTTTTTTTACCCTAAATTAAAGGTCCAAGTACAAAAGTTCATCTTCTTTAGTCCCAGCAGAGAAGTCCAGTCACACAGCAGTCCTTTCTCCTGGTGTCTTTTGCCAAGCTATAGATATAAGATGTAGTCCCCTTATACAAAAGTGGGAACAAAGAGGAAGCAGGGAACTACAGACCAGTCAGCCTCACCTCAATAGTGGGGAAGATCATGGAAGCACTACTAAAGGAGAGATTGGTGGACTACAGGACCCAAGGCAGCATGGTTTCACCAGGGGGCCGTCATGTCAGACCAACCTCATTGAAATTTTTGACTGGGTGACTAGGGAGGTGGATCAGGGAGGGCAGTGGACATGTCCTATGTGGACTTCAACAAGGCCTTTGACACTGTGCCACATAGAAGACTATTACACAGACTGGGGAATATGGATGTGGGCAGGACAGTAGTGCAGTGGGTAGGTAACTGGCTGGGCAGCAGGACACAGAGGGTGGTGGTAAATGGCTGTCATGCCAAAGAGGGGAAGTGTGACCAGTGGGGTACCACAGGGATCAGTGCTGGGACCAGTCCTATTCAACATCTTCAACAGTGACATTGCACAGGACCTAGAAGGCAGAATTTCCCTGTTTGCTGATGACACAAAGCTCTGTAACAGAGTAGACACACCAGAGGGTGTAGACAGAATGACAAGGGACCTGCAGAAACTTGAAGAATGGTCAGGGGTTTGGCAGTTGAAATTCAATGCAAAGAAGTGCAAGATAATGCATATGGGGCACAAAAATCCTGGCACAATATATCAGTTGGGGGATGAGGATATAGCATGCACCAAGCAGGAAAGGGATCTTGGGGTTATCATCTCTGATGACCTCAAGGTAGGGAAACAGTGTGACAAGGCAGCAGGTAAAGCAAATAGGATGCTGGGATGCATAGGCAGGGGCATCACCAGCAGGAAAAGGGAGGTCATAATTCCACTATACAAGGCACTAGTGAGGCCCCACCTGAAGTACAGTGTACAGTTCTGGAGACCTTACTTACGTAAGTACATAGACAGGGTAGAGAAGGTTCAGAGGAGGGCAACAAAGATGGTACATGGATTGCATCACAAGTCCTATGAGGACAGGTTGAAGGAATTGAATATGTACTCCCTGGAGGAGAGGAGGGAGAGAGGGGATATGATAGAGACATACAAGTATCTTACAGGGAGGAACAGGGTGCAGGAATACACTATTTCTAAGCGAGAAAGATGTTTCAGGACTAGGGGGGCATGGGATGAAGTTGGAGGGAGGATGATTCAGAGGAAACGTGAGGAAGAATTTCTTCACAGAACGGGTGGTGGACAAGTGGAACACCCTGCCAGAGGAAGTGGTGGGAGCTGAAACAATCACGGTATTTAAGAATGCATGGGATAGACATAAAGGAATTCTGGAGGTTAGGGTCAAGGGGCAACAGACTTCTAGGCAAACATAAAGTAAACTTACAAGCTCAAATGGGCAGACTAGGTGGGCCATAGGCCCTTATCTGCCGACACTGTCTATGTATCTATATAATGGGCGGGCTCAAAAACTGCTCTTAACAGGATCAACACACTCCTCAATAAGGCCTGTCGTCTTACTTTGGGGGCTACTCTCAACACCCACATCTGCTCGCTGTACACTGAAACTGGGTGGCTCCCACTCCATCTTAGAGGGCAATATCAAACCTGCCTACATCTAAAAAAAGTACTACTTGGACTGACATCCCCTACACTGGACGAACACTTTAAGCTGGCCGACCCAACAAAATCTACCTGTAGTGCAGTCGCTGACAAGATGGTGATTCCCTTCAAAAGGACGAAACTTGCCCAGAACTCCATCCTGTATCAAGTACCAAAATGGTATAATTAACTACCTGCTGACATCACTAATACCACCAAGATTAGTACCTTCAATCTCTCCTTGGCTCTAAAATGAATTGTACCTGCCTGCACTAATGTGATAGTACCTCACCCCCAGTTTTCCATTTACCTACCCCCCCTCTACATCTTCTGCTATATACCACTTTTTTCTAACCTCGCCCCTACCCCCAGTTACCTGACGATGACCTCACTTGGTTGGAAAGCTCCACTTCAGATGATGCCCTCCGGTTGACCCCCAACCCCTCTTATCTAATCAGTCTATCTGTTAACATGTACAAATTTGATGTGTATAAGTTCAAATTTTACTATTACTGGCTGTGTATATGCTTCAATGTTTTTCTTTTTTTTTTCTCTGTAAACCTTGTATTTTTGTAATGTTTTTTCAACACTGACATGGAACCTTTGAAAATGAGTTCTTGACTCAAAGGTATTAATCCCAAACTGAAATAAATAAAAATGATCTTTAGCAGCAATTGATTTAGATAAAGACAAGGTGATCTCCTAAACATTTTATCTGAAAAACAAAATTTACTAACATATATTTTAAACGGTTAACTGGAGAAAGTACTCCAAGATCTGAATAAAGCTGACAATGGTGAGTTCTGAATGGGGCAATAAGGGCGAATCTACAGATATCATTATGCAAAACTTTAAATTTTGCCTCAAACAACTGATTACAATGTGCAAAAGTAAAACTTCCATAATCTAATGTTGGAAAAAGAACTTATTTAGCTATGGTATGACGAGCTTCTTCTGTTAAAAATGTAATATTTCTATAAAGAAAGCCAAGTTTTTGATGAATCTTTACACCCAACTTCTCTAAGTGAGGAACCATACTAAGGTTAGAATCTAGGTATAGAGGGGGGCGCTGTTGAGCCCGAGCAATATGACTGCCAATCTCTAGAGTTCCGTAAATATTATAAAACTAATTACATTTTATAAGTACTTTAAATCCTTCATTCTGGTCAGGCTTCACATCGATAGACGGAAAATATCTTGGGGTATAAAATGGGCAATCCTTGCAAAGAAAAATACACAACCGATAGAGTGAGATCGAAAACAACTTCGGGACACTCCACTGCACGATGTGAACAAGACCGCGGTCTAGGCCATGTAGCGGAGCCTAAGGAAGAAACCCTTCAAATGCTGGGTGAAAAGATAAACCACCTAATAGCTTCAGTCTCAGGTCTAGCTAATAAATTTGATTCTCTAACTAATAGGGTCACAACTGTGGAAGCTACCTTGAGCTCTGTGACTGAGGCATCAGCATCTGCTACTAAAACGGCCGACGCAGCTATGGGTGCAGTAGCCACAGCCATCAAAGAAAACTCCCATTTGTGCTCTTGAGTAGAAATGCTGGAAAATCAACTGAGAGCCTCCAACATTCATATAGTGGGGCTAGTGGAGCAGAGCAAGGGAGATCATTTGTCTCTGTTCCTGGCAGAGTGGATTGTGCAACAATTAGGGACCGAAGCCACCCCAATAATGCAGAGGATTCAAAAGGCATACAGAGTCACCTTTAGAAGAATGCAGGATAACCCTGAAGCCCCACATACCATTGTGATGGTCCTAGATGGAGCGGGATCACGAGACTCCCTGATGGCTGTTGCAAGAAGAAAGAAGATCCTCCTACATGAAGGAAATGAAGTTAAACTGTTCCCCGATTTATCTTACGGAACCCGACAAAGAAGAAAACGATTTGACGGGGTACAAGCCATTCTGAGAGAAGCAGGCATACCGCATGGTCTAATATTCCCGGCCCGTCTGAGAATCGTACACACCAGCAAGATTTTTTTTTTTTCCGAACCGCCTGAAGCACTCAAATGGTGACAAAAGCATGCGTCTTCTCGAAGAAGGGATCCAGAAGAAGAAGACTCATCTGAAGATGAAATTACCTGAAAGTATTGCTTAACCAGAGATAAGTTTTTATACTTTGTTTTTCCTCCTAGCTAATGTGAGTTAGAGGGGGTATTTGGGTTAAAATATACAGTTAAAACTCTGGTAACATTCAGACCCCAAACGGGTGACATTTTACTGCTGGGACTGTCGGCTTGCATCAGGGCTGGACATTTAACAATATGAAGGGGGCCTGAAAAATTAACTTCTTTTCGTAGTACCTGTTTGGGCTTAGAAAGGCCCATTATTTAAGGAGTTTGAGTCTACTTCCTTATATATCAGTAATAGGATAGCATGTTTAAGCGTCTGAGGTTTGTGAGCTAAACATTATATATATGTAGATTTCAAAATAGTGCTGTTTAGAAAGGAGCTCTGGAGATTTTACTTTATTAACACTAAAATTAGTGTCTGACTATGGGAAGGCATGGTACTCACCTCACTGTTGTGGGGAAGGTATGGAGTATACTACAACTGTGGACTTGATTTTTCTTTATATTGAACCATGCAGCTCTTGGACTCAAATACAGAAAGTGTATAGATACTTTATAATCATACTGTAATTCCCCTACATGACGTATCTTATTTCATTTGTCTAACCTTTTGAGTGTATTAAGAGGAGTGGCGCCCTCATTATATTACATGTTTGAATGCACAAATGAAGGTGTATAAACTGTATGTTTGTCCTATCAAAAGAATAAACATAAAGTTAAAAAAAAAGAATCTAGGTATAAACTTAGATATTTAACAATGGTAACCAAAGGGAGAGGATTACCTCCAAGACCCACTCTGTAAATTGGGTCAAGTTTCTGAAGTCTTTGTGAAGTACCAAACAACATAACATTTGTTTTACCTTCATTTACAACCAATTTGTTTACTGGAATCCAATTTGCAAAAATATCATATTGTTTTTGAAGGGAATCCTGAATTTCATAACTGTTTGATCCTGATGCCCAAATCACAGTATCATCTGCATACTGCATCTGCAAACTATTAGTATTGGTAAAAGAAAGGGGTAAATCATTAACAAAAATCGAAAATAAAGAGGACCTAACACCGACCCTTGAGGAACTCTCGCCATTATCTCTCTAGACTGAGACACATGGCTGTTAGTTTTAGTTCTTTGGATATGTTTTAACAAATAGCTCAAAAACCAATTTAGCTGAACGTCCATAATTCCTAGTTTCCTTAATTTATGTAACAGAATATTATGATGCACCATGTCGAAGGCACTGGCCAGGTCCATGAAGACTGCACTGGTGGCCTTACCTTACTCCACTGCCACCAGTACAGCATCCATGAACCCGGGCCAGTGCCGTTGCAGTGGATCAACCAGCTCTAAATCCATGCTGCTGATCAATGAACATACTCTGCTCCTCCAAATATACAAGTAATTGCTGATGCACACATTGTTCCAACAACTTACTGATTTCAGATAACAAGGAAATAGGCCTATAATTAGACACATTAAATCTATCACCACCTTTGCAGAGAGGAATCACAATAGATTCATCTGCCGACACTATGTATCTATGATTCCTTCCCCAAAGCAGGTACTATACCTTGTTCTAATGAAAGATTGAACAAAACCATTAAGAGACTCTTCACATGAGAAGCAGAGCATTTTAGTAAAGTAGATAAAATCATATCTATCCCTTCCTCTTTACCATCCTTCAGATTTAATAACAACTTCAAAACCTCTGGTTCCCCTATCTTAGAAAATCTGAAACGAGGGTGATCATTATCCCTAACAATATCACTACTGTCATCAATCCCCCCAACCATTTTTGCTTCCATACCACTAATTGTTTTAGAGACAAAAAAATCATTAAAACAATTTGTATAATTGACCCATCAGATATCAAAATACCATCTGATTTAATACAATTTACACGTCTATCCTCTTGGGGATTATAAATATGCTTAAAGGATTGCCAAAATTTTCTTGGATCTTTCAAATTCCTTAACTGATTTTGTTTGAAAAACTGAGATTTAGCTTCAACAATGTTCTTTTTAACCTCATTCCTATAAGTATTATACTGCCTCAAAGAATCAACGTCCTTAACCTTTAAATAATGTTTTCTTTTTTTTCCCCTACTTTTTATTAAGCCACAAAGTTCTTTATCTAACCATGGGGAAAAATTCCCCTTCACCCTACATTTTGTTACAGGGGTATGTTTATTGAATAAACCGACTATATAGCTTGTAAACTGAGCTACTTTATCATCAAGGACAGGTGAATCCATTACTTTAGTCCAGTCAGTCAGTTCCAATTCCTTACTATAAGTCTCAACATTAAGTCTATTCTTTCATGAATAAAATTTGGAGGAACAGCCTGCCTGATCATTTTACGTACAAAAAATTTGGGACAATGGTCAGAAATTGAGTCAGGTAGAGCATTCAAATTATACAAATTACCCAGAAAATGTATCATTACCCAATCAATAATAGAATGATTATTAGTTTTGTAATTAAATCGAGTAGGAGTCTCGACTAACTGGACAAAGTAAAAAGCATTCATTTTAGTTTTTAACTTTGCAACCTCACTTTCCTGTCCCCAGTCAGAATTGGCATCTCCCATAATAATGTGTTCCCTTCTATTCAGGTGTAATCCGGTCCAAACATCAAAAATTGGATAATTAACTAACTAGAATTTAGGAGGGCAATAGAAACAGGTAAAATATAAATGTTTACATCCCGATGCATCCAATGTGGATCTTAACAGTTAGGTAATCAATATGATTATCCAAAGGACCTCTGGCGACATCCTCAGCAATATCCTCCCTAATATACAATAACCCCCCCGTTTATTCCCTTCCCTATCTTGTCTATAAATTGAATAACCATTTATCATGATTTGCAGCCATCGGGCGGAAGCAATACTGGACCTGGTACTTATAAATGAGGACAGTGTTGCTGATGTCACAGTAGGTGGCTGCCTGTGGACCAGTGATCACCATACGGTGTGGCTCAATATAAGAACTGGGTTAAAATCGAGCCACACTAAGATGAGGGTCCTAGACTTCAGGAGGGCCAATTTTAAGAACATGGAAGAATGCCTCAGGGACACCCTAGCAGGGATAGGGAAATGGGGGAATTGAGGAACAATGGGAAAATATAAAGGGGAGCGTTGAAAAGGCAACAAATCTCTGTCAGGCAGGTTAACAATGGCAAGAGAAAAAAGAGACTGTTATGGTTCTCTAGAGAAGTAGCGGAGAAAGTATGGGCAAAAAACATTGCATTTAAAGGGTATATGAGGACACAGAATGAGGAGGATAGGGAGAGTGACAAGGAGAAACAAAGAGTGGCAGGGACAGCAGTTAGGAGCGTAAAGGTACAAACGGAGGAGAATATTGCCCAATCAGTAAAAAAAGTGGATAAAACATCCTTTAGATATATAAGTGAGAAGAGAAAGACTGAAGGAGGGATAGCAAGGATAAGGGGAAGGGGGGAGTTGGGAGGTAGAGGACCAAAAAAAGTGGACATATTGAACAATTACTTTTGTTCAGTATTTATGGAGGAAGGGGCAGGTGATGGGCCAAAGACAGGGGACAAGGGCATTAAATGAAGGGAGGTAGACACTAGTCCTTTTACAGAGGAGAGAGTCCTCAAGGAAATAGCACAGTTAAAGGTAGACAAGGCAATGGGACCAGACGGGGTGCACAATAGGATACTGAGGGAGCTCAAGGAGGTGTTGACTGCACCTCTGACAGCTCTGTTCAACATATCACTAGAAACAGGGGAGGTTCCGGTAACTGGAGGAGGGCAGATGTGGTCACACTATACAAAAGCGGAAATAGGGAGGAGGCAGGAAATTATAGACCTGTCAGCCTGACTTCAGTAGTAGGTAAAGTAATGGAATTGCTACTGACGGAAAGGATTGGGGATCACCTTGCAACCAGTGGATTACAGGATCTGAGGCAACATGGGTTCACAGGGGGGAGGTCTTGCCAAGCAACATGATCGAGTTCTTTGACTCAGTGACCAGGGAAGTGGATCAGGGAGGAGCGGTAGATGTAGCCAACCTGGATTTCAGTAAGACCTTCAATGCTGTTCTACGTAGAAGACTGGTGAGCAAGCTGAGCAACCTAGGAGTAGGTCCAAAAGTAGTAAAATTGGTAAGAAGTTGGTTAAGCAATAGGAGTCAGAGGGTGGTGGTAAATGGGGTCCACTCTGGAGAAGGCAACGTAACAAGCAGGGTGCCACAGATGTCAGTACTAGGTCAGGTACTTTTCAATGTCTTTAATAATGACACTGCAGAAGGGCTGGAGGGGAAAGTATGCCTATTCACGGATAACACGAAAATCTGCAACAGAGTGGATACACTGGGGAGGGTGGAAAGAACAGGGGACTATCTGAAAAAGCTGGAAGATTGGTCAAGGAATGACAGCTGAGTTTCAATGCAAAAAAGTGTAAAATCATGCACTTGAGGCACAGAAACTCGGGCAACGTACCAGTTGAGCAGGGAGGTATTAGCAACCACAAAACAGGAAAGGGTCCTGTGACAGGGGATTTCCCTGCGACAGAAATGGACCACTTTCTGACTTCTGAACTCTGTTGCAACAGTTCTCATCTATTCTTTGCACTATCCCTTTTACATTTCCAGTCTGGAAGGTTGGCCACCATCGGGCGAGTCCCCCTTCCTCTCCTTTTTCTATCTCCTTCTAAATTTCATATATCTTCTTAAAGGTCCAGACATAGGGAGGTTAATGTATGATGACCTCCGTAACACTGTAGCATGGGTAAATGTAATATATATGCATGTGTACCCATAGATGGCTATCTGCCTTAAAAATAAATAAAAATATATAAAGAGACTTGATGGTGCTCTTTAACCTATGAAGCCGGCAACCCCAATGTCTCCTTTTGTTTTCTATACCTGTTTTCCCTGTGGCTCCCTATGTGGGGATTATGAAGAAAAGTACTGGTACCAGTAATGAAATGCCCTGAGCAATGGTACGCTTATGACAGGAAAGTATAACCTGTTATTTGTCAGAGCAAATGGCCCTGATATTTAGTTGATGGAGTGGCCCCCTTTCTGTATTCCTGTAGTTTCCCTGCCACTCCAATTGTTTATAAAAGTGCTGAGATATTAGGCAGAACCCTGGCTGAGGAGAGATGCTGCCATCAGGCCCCATATAAGTACAGTGGCTTTCTATGCACATTTACCTAAAAACTAACCAGAAACCAGCCCAAACCCTCAAAGAATATTGAACTTATATACAGTATTGTTTTCTTTTCAGGTCAAAACAAAGAGGGCAGTTTTAATATAAGAATAACAAAAGTTTCTGTCTGCTTTTTCCAGATGTTAGCATCCCCCTTCTAAGATATATTTTATAGCAAATCACATGGGGTAACAGGACCCTTCAGGAGAGTTTAAGAGAGCACAGAATGTTCTGACGTTGGCTCTGACCTTTAACAATTTTGTAAACAAGTTATGCAATGTTCTCCCAGTGGCTGCCAAATAATTGTTCTTTATGGAACAACAGTGGCCATTAGTGGCTAGTTCTTATGTCATGTCTGCTGTTAATCAAAAGGGCAGTGGAAAATTTCTCCAACTTCTAGTGAACTTATAAAAAGCTCTATCTCAGTTCTGAAAGAGGAGAGTCAGTAGCTGCTGATTGGTGCAGGCATAGGACTAGGAGAGTCTGTTGCTGTACATCAGTGGAAACTAAGGAAAAGTTTGCCACAGTTCATTGATTTGCTTTATGCTTGATTTGTTTTCTTTTCTTTGCAAGTATTGCAAGTTTTTGCTTTCTTTTGTTTTGTTTAAATAAACATCACACAAAAACAAGTATGTTAGCTTGCAGTTCCGTTGTTGTGTCCATCTGTTGTCCCACACCTTTACAAGTGGTGTCAGAAGCGGAATAACTGCTGACAGCATCTTGCCAGGGGAAAGGAGATGTTGATTCAGCGGATACCGCCTGGTATCCCAGGTGGACACATGTCTGAGGAGGAGACACTCGAGAAGAAGGTACCTGGTGTCCTCACAAGGTGGATAGCCGAGACTACAGGAGCAAGTCTGTTTCCAGGACTGGAATTCGGAGCCTGGCTGAAGATGAAATCAAAGCAAGAGGAGGACAATGCCAGACCTGAGGAGGAAGAGGATGATGTGAGATGTCCAGCGCTGGAGGATGTAGCCCCTGAGGATGTGGGAGAACTACTTAACGGGGCTGTGCATCAAGCAAGTCCAGCTGGATCGAGAAAGTGAGAACAAGAACAGAGATGCCAAGATGCCAAGTGGGTGGACACCATGCAGGTGTTACAGGCAATTCATACTGGGTCAACCGACAGAAGTAATAGCCCAAAGGACATTAAGCTGTCAATGCTTATGGACAGCAATGATATCGGGGCTTATCTCACGACATTCAAGTGGGTGGCTCAAATGTGTGGGTCACCCAGAGAACAATGGGTTGTACGACTGGCCCGTCAACTAACTGGCAGGGCCCAGATTGTCTACAGCCATATGGACATAAGAGACGCTGAAAATTATGACAATGTGAAGCATGAGATACTGCGGTGGTATGACATAACTACGGAGACCTACCACCAACGTTTTTGGTTTTTGAAGATGCAGACCACAGACACCCCCAGAGAAATATATGCATGGCTGAAGGACTTGAGCTATAAGTGGTTATGGCTGGACACCAAGACCACACATAAACTGCTGGAAGTAATTATGATAGAGCAATTTATAAAGGTGTTGCCGCAGAAAGTGCAGCTCTGGGTGCAGGAGCACAAGCTGGAGGGAGCGGAGAAAACCATCGCCATTGCTGAGGATTTTCTGGCAGCTCGACCCTTGAAACCAAGAAGTTACCAGGGAGGAACGATCACCACCTCTACTACACCAGTAAGAAATCCAACTTCTACTAGTAATCAAAATGTTAAGACTAACTGGAGGCAAGAAAAGAAGGGAAGGCTTCCCTTATTGGAAATAGTGTGTCATGGCTGCCAGAAGAAGGGACACCTTATTAGAAATTGCCCCAACATGAGAAAGGAATTGGGATATTTGGCTTTGGCTAACTGGGGGTCATTCATTGCAACAGTGGAGGTGGGGTCACAGCAAGTATTGAGACTAATCGACTCTGGCAGTCGCCAAATGGTTCGTACTGACCTAGTGGTTGTACTGAAGAACCAGAGAAAAGGGACTGCAGTGATATGCATACATGGTGATACCCATTGTTATCCCACCGCTCCTCTTGAAATGACAGTCCAGGGTAATACCCATGAACTTGAAGTAGGGCTTATTTCACACTTGCCTGTGCCAATCATCATAAGGCATGACTATCCTGACTTTAAGACTTTCACTGAGTGTCATGCTGGCCAGGCACCCTTGATAGCTGTTACCACCAGGGCTCAGGCAAGGCAGCAAGCCCAATTACCCAGCATTTTTCCTTTTGATGAGGAACTTTTTGACAGTCCTGGGAAGGACCAGAAATATAAGTCAGTGAAACAAAGGGAGAAGGCGGCCTGGCATGAAACATGCTAAAGGACAGACAGAGTTGGGACACAATGCAGAATAATAACATGCATGTAGAACAGAATGCTGGCCCATCACTTAAAATGTTTTTTTCACAGGTTGGGAAAGAACCGGAAGATGGGTCTCTCAAATGTGTTATTAACAGTGGGTTGTTGTAAAGGGAATTTATTAACCCTAAGACAGAAGAAAGTGTTGCCCAACTAGTAGTGCCTGAAAAATACAGGAGGAAGGTGATAGAACTTGCCCATGACATTCCCTTATCAGGTCGTGCTGGCAGAGACAGCACTCTGAACAGGATCTTGACCCGTTTCTATTGGCCTGGTATACACAAGCAAGTGGCAGAGTATATCAGATACTGTCTAAAGTGCCAGAGTTGCCTGCATAGGGAAAAAAGAGAAGGTACCCCTGCAGATGATCCCCATAGTATCCCAACCCTTTGACAGGATAGTGATGGATATCGTAGGTCGTTTGGAGAAAAGCTCCAAAGGAAACCACTTTATTTTGGTGATATGTGATTATGCCACTCGCTATCCTGAGGCAATACCAATGAGAACAGTCATGGCTCCCAGAATAACTGAGGAGCTGGCTAAAGGATATTCTGAAAGAAAATTTGAGCACCTGTGAAAATCTGTTGAAAAAAAAAACAGTAATTGCGGAAATTCCGCAGGTGCTGAAAATCCGCAATGGTGGATCCGCACCTGCGGAAAAGGCTTAGAAGGCACAACATCAGTGATCCAGATTAGCTGGAGCAGCAGACTTTGACAGTCTTGCCATAGATGTAGCTGAAAGTACCCACAGAGAGACCAGCAACCATTCCCTCAACTGGGACCACACTGGTACCAGCAAACCCATGCACCACAGTGGCTGTCTGTAACTGATGGTTGTATCTCTCCCCGTAGTGTTTCTGTTGCCTGCTGCAGTAGCACTCACTGCAGACTGTTCAGCCCCTACTGCCTGTGGGGCTCCTTCATGGGCTGCACTGGCTCTGGTGGTGGTTGTTGTTTGTTGTCTTGCAATGACAATGTGTGCTAGTGTTGCTGTAACAACTGCCACTGCTAGTACTTGTAGCTGACCTCCACTATAATTGTATTTCAATTGTTGGGGCACTGCATTTTGCTCAGGGAGTATTATGCCTCACTCTCATGTGTGCACCATTTTTCTGCAACTGCGGAAAAAAACTGGCTGAGAATAGCCTTTCAGGGGATGTGTCATACTTATCAATGACTTTTTCCTTAGGAACTTCCACAGCTGCACTTGTTTCCACAGTCCATAGTGTATTTTTTCCACAGCTGCAGAAGTTTTGTGTATAGCACTCAGAGCAATTTCCCCATTTTTCCCCAGCTACGGAACTTTTGGGGACTTAGGGAAGGTTCTGCACCTTCAAAATGTTTTGTGAACACACCCCCCCCCCGATATTTAGGTTTCATCCTAGGGAATGGACAGGTTAAGCCTGAGCAAAGTAACTGCAGTAGCCAACAGCCCCATACCAACCACTGAAAACACGTTACGTCCTTCTTAGGACTAGCTGGCTACTACAGGAGATTTATCCCAAATTTTTCAGCTGTGGCCAGACCTTTAACAGACCTTACCAGGAAGAGATGCCCTAATAAAGTGCAGTAGTCCCCTGAATATGATGAGGCCTTCAGATATATTAAGGCCATCCTATGTACAGCCCCTGTACTGCAAAGCCCTGATTTTACCAAACCATTTGAAGTTCATATGGATGAGTTAGGGGGCAGGTATCGGAGCTGTCTTGACGCAAAGAATTGAGGGGGAAGAGCACCCAAGTATCTACATTAATAGAAAACTCCACGAAAGGGAAAGGAAGTACTCTACAGTAGAAAAAGAATGTTTAGCCCTTTAATGGGCTGTGAAATCCCTAAAACATTACTTGTGGGGTACAGAGTTCAAGGTTTTCATGGACCATAATTTCCTCTACTGGTTACATCAAATGAGGGAGAAGCACCCCTGCATAATGCAATGGTATTTGGCACCCCAGCCCTACTGCTTCAGGGTTACCTATAGGGCAGGGACTGCTCACTTTATTTATTTATTTATTTAGTTTTTGTTGACCGGGTAAGTGCACTAGACAAATCCTGCCTATTTTCAGGCATGACCCAGGGGAGAGGGATACAGATGAATGCCAATTGACCTTGAACCAGATTAAGCTTAAATGCTGATTACCTGTCGAGATATGGGGCAGGGATTGATGCAACATCCTGAACATAGAAAAGCAAATGTTTGTTGGTATTAGTGTTCTAAGATGTTTTGCATGATGCCTTACAATGTCAAATTATGTCTCAGGGTATTTGTATTATTATGAAAATGACACTGTAATGTTTAAAGTAGCCTGTGAATCACACATTTAACCCTGGTGGTATAAACAGAAAAAGTATCAATAAAGTACACTTTGGTTTGGTAGGACCTTAGCAAGTAGTAGCATTGTTATGAAAGGGACCCTGAGATGGAGCTTCTGGAGTGGGTGGCAGACGCTCTGTCCCCTTCCAGGGATTGGGAAGGTGGTAAACAGTCTATCTATGTTTGACTGAAAACTGTTCCACTCTTAAGGTGGGGGATGTGTGACAGGGGATTTCTCTGCCATGGAAATGGACCGCTTTCTGACTTCTGAACTTTGTTGCAACAGTTTTCATCTGTTCTTTGCACTATCCCGTTTACATTTCCAGTCTGAAAAGTAGACCACTTTCGGGCGAACCCCCCTCTATCGCCTGCTAAATTCCATATATCTTCTTAAAGGTCCAGACATAGGGAGATTAATGTATGATGACTTCCATAATATGGTAGCATGAGTAAATGCAATATATATGCCTGTGTACCCATAGATAGCTATCTGCCTTAAAAATGAATAAGAATATATAAAGAGTATTGATGGTGCTCTTTGAGCTATGAAGCTGGCAACCCCAATGTCCCCTTTTATTTTCTATGCCCATTTTCCCTGTGGCTCCCTATGTTGGGATTATGAAGAAAAGTACTGGTACATTTAATGAAATGCCCTGAGCAACAGTATGCTCAGGACAGGAAAGTATAACCTGTTATTTGTCAGAGCAAATGGACCTGACGTTTAGCTGGTGGAGCGGGCCCCTTTTTATGTTTCTGTTTCCCTGCCGCTCCATAGTATTGTATATACAATTGCTGAGATATTAGGCAGAACCCCAGCTGAGGAGTGGTGCAGCCATCAGCCCTGTATAAGTACAGTGGCTTTCTGAGCATATTTACCTAAAAAACTAACTAGAAACCAGACAAAACCCTCAAAGAATACTGAACTTATATATTGTTTTCTTCTCAGGTCTTTGGCCATAAAACAAAACTAAGAGGGCAGTTTTAATATAAGAATAACAAAAGTTTCTGTCTGCTTTTTCTAGATGTTAGCATCCCCCTTCTAAGATATATTTTACAGTAGATCGCATGGGGTAATAGGACCCTGCAGGAGAGTTTAGGAGAGCACAGAATGTTCTGACCTTGGCTCGGACCTTTAACAATGTTGTAAACAAGTTATGTAACATGCTCCAGGTGGCTACCAAATAACTGTTCTCTATGGAACAACAGTGGCCTCTAGTGGCTAGTTTTATGTCATATCTGCTGTTAATTAAAAGGGCAGTGGAAAATTTCTCCAACTTCTAATGAGCTTATGAAAAGCCCTATCTCAGTTCTGAAAGAGGAGGGTCAGTAGCTGCTGACTGGTGCAGGCATAGGACTAGGAGAGTCTGTTGTTATACCTCAGTGGAAACTAAGAAAAAGTTTGCCACAGTTCATTGATTTGCTTTATGCTTGATTTTTCTTTTCTTTGCAAGTATTGCAAGTTTTTGCTTTCTTTTGTTTTGTATAAATAAAAATCACACAAAAACAAGTGTGTTAACTTGCAATTATGTTGTTGTGTCTATCTGTTGTCCCACACCTTCACAGGACCTAAGGGATAATTGTTTCTGATGACCCAAAAGTAGCCCAGTAGTGTGATGAGGTAGTGGGGAGGATTAGCAGGATGCTTGGGTTCATAGGGAGGGGCAACACAAGCAGAAGGATGGAGGTAGTATTACTCCTGTATAAATCACTGGTAAGACCCCACCTTGAGTACTGTGTCCAGTTCTGGAGGCCTACCTCCAGAAGGACATAGATAGGGTGGAAGTGGTACAAAGGAGGTCTACCAAAATGGTGCTGGGTCTGCATCAAGAGCCCTCCGAGGGGCCAGCTCTGTGGCACCAGGTGATGGGTGATCACCTGGCATGCTGGCGACCCGGGTTCGCATCCATGCCCTGATGTCAGGAATATAGGCCAGCAAGGAGGGTTCAGAGCATCCATTGGATGCTCTCCTCCCCGGGGGGGGGGTCTGAGCCTGCACCACTCTGGAGTGGCTCCTGGCAGCCCACTGTGGCCGACTTTGCAGCTTGGGTGACCAAGCGCCAAAGTGTGTCCAACCAGGAAGCCGCTTGCATGCAGCTGATATGTGTGTGTGGGGGGGTGGGCTGAGAGAAAAAATGGGAAAATGACTGCTCGTTTGCTAGATGATGGCTGCCAGTCCCTCTCCGCCACAAAGCCCCGGCAGAATGCCCTCTCATGGCTGCGCCTGTAGCCTCAGGCCCCAGACCCAGGTTGAATTCCAGTCTCCCCTTCCTGCCCGTACTGTGGGGAGGCCCATCCAGCAAAGGGATACACCAGGCATGTCCAGTGGTACAGAATCAGGTTGGCAGGAAGGGGGACAGATCTGGCTAGTTGGGAGCCCTTGGTGGCCCGAAAGAGTGGCCAACTGAGTGGCGGGGATGAAGCAAAAACAAATAAAGCAAAAAGCCCTATGAGAAAAGACTCAAGGAACTAAATATGTACTCTCCAGAGGAAAAGAGGGAATATTACAGAATCGTTCAAATACCTCACAGGTATTAATAAGGTAGGGGAAGGTGGCATTTAGAAAAAGATGCTCCAAGACAAGGGATCACGCTATGAAGCTGGAGGCGGGGGGGGCTCAGAAGAGGTGTGAGGAAATACAGTACTTCTTCATGGAGAGGGTGGTGGACACCTGGAACAGCCTCCCAGCAGGGGTGGTGGGTGCAAAAACAGTAGCAGGATTCAGGCATGTATGGGATAAACACAAGGGGAACCTTACAAGTGAGGCAAGGGGGGAAGAAGACCGGTGGTCAAGTAGGGTCTGCAATGGCACAGTAGGTAGGGAATACGTAGCAGACTAGGTGGGCCAAGAGGTCATTTTCTGCTGACAACTTCTACGTTTCTGTGTAAAAGAAAAAAAAAACCTTTTTAAGAACTTATCTTATTCAAATATGGTAACTGACTCATTTCATAATCACAATAAAGCATGCCAGGGTGTGTGTTGTGCTGGAATAATGGCACTTCTCGGGTGGTGGAAGCACTCCACCTTTAGTGTCGTGCTTCAACCCACCTAAGGCATACCGTTATCCCAGCACAACGTACACCTTATTGTGTCTTATTGCTTCAAGAGTGATTTGGGATCATATGTTTTATATGTAATTGATAATCTACTACAGGGCGTGTGGTCATGCTTTATAATAACTGGGTCTTCCTTTTTACTGTAGCAAACCTGTGGTGTTATTTGCCATAATAAAGGAGTGTTTATTACGACAAACATGCACATGGTTTTTCCTCAATCTGTGCATGCGCCCGCTGCAGCTCTTCCTCCCGGACTGTTGACTACCTCGTCTCTCAACAGGACATGGAACCACCACTCCAACTCAGTGGTATGTGACAAAAAACAAAATCCAGACACTAAAAGATGGAGATTAGTGCCCAAGAGGTGGATAAGCAGAAAAGGGGCAAAATTCAGCAGAAGGGCAGACAGCAAGGAGAACCAGGGATAAATGACAACCAAGGAAGGGGCTGGAGTAGAACAGTGAAGCAGTCTAGGGAGGTCAAATCATGGAAAGCCATGTGTGCAAATGCCAGGAGCCTTAGCAACAAGATGGAAGATCTGGAGGCTGTCATGGTACAGTCAGACCTGGACATTGTGGCCATCACTGAAACCTGGTGTAATGATAACCATGACTGGGAGATGGCCATACCTAGCTCAACATATTCAGAAGAGACAGAGCAGGCAGGAAGGGAGGAGGAGTGGCACTGTATGTGAAAAATGACATAAGGGCCACAGAGATCCAGGAGGAACAAAATGGGGAGAATACTGTGGGTTAAGCTGGAAAGGAAAATGGGGACAGCCATCTGCACAGGTGTGGTCTATAGACCACCAGCCCAGGAGGAAGAAACAGATGGGGAGTTGATGCTAGCCATCCAAGGATGGCAGACAAGAGTGAGGTAGTACTGGTTGGAGACTTCAATATTCCAGACATGGACTGGAGCATCCCAGCAGCAGCATCAACTAGAACAGATTTATCCTGGACTCCTTCAGGGTGCCTTCCTCAAGCAACTGGTCATGGAACCAACTCGGCAGAAGGCAATACTGGACCTTGTGCTCACAAACAGGGACAGTGTGTGGGGGACAGTGGGGAGCACCTGGGTAACAATGACCACCAGTCATTGTGGTTTGAAATCACAGAAAGAGCAGAACCAAACCACAAAAACACGTATCCTGGATTTTAGGGCAGACTTTGGGAAAATGGGGAGATACTTGAAAGAGGCATTAAGGGAATGGGACAGGAATCAGGGGTTGAGGAACAGTGGGCAGTATTTAAAATGGGGATTACAAGAACAACAGAATTATGCATTAAGCAGGTTAGCAAGAGGAAAAGGAAGAGACCATTATGGTTTTCCAAAGAGGTAGCAAAGAAAGTGAAAGCCAAAAAGATTGCATTCAGGCAATACAAAAAGACACAGGCAGAAGGGGATAGGGAGAAGTACCAGGAGAAGCAAAGGGAGGTAGGGAGGTCAGTAAGGGAAGCCAAAGCTCAGACAGAAGAACACATTGCAAAATCAGTGGGTAGAGGGGACAAAACCTTTTACAGATACATAAGTGAAAAAAGAAAGACAAAGGGAGGGATAGTGAGACTGAAGGGGGAGGATGGGAGCCGCGTGGAGGATGACAACAGTAAAGCTGACATTTTTTTTTTTTTGAACAGGTATTTCTGCTTAGTCTTTACTGAGGAAGAGGGGGGTAATGGGTCTGAAGGGAGTACAAGGGGTGAGAATGGTGCAGAAATGGACACAAGTCCCTTTACACGAGAAAGGGTCCTGAAGGAACTGGAAGTAATAAGAGTTGATAAAGCAATGGGGCCAGCGGGTGCACCCCAGGGTCCTTAAAGAACTAAGAGAGGTGGTGGCTGAACCTCTGGCCATCCTGTTTAGCCGATCACTGGAAACAGGAGGTACCCAAAGACTGGAGGACAGCAGATGTAGTCCCTTATACAAAAGTGGGAACAAAGAGGAAGCAGGGAACTACAGACCAGTCAGCCTCACCTCGGTAGTGGGAAGATCATGGAAGCACTACTGAAGGAGAGATTGGTGGAACATCTGGTTGTCAATGGACTACAGGACCCAAGGCAGCATGGTTTCACCAGGGGAGGTCATGTCAGACCAACCTCATTGAATTTTTGACTGGGTGACTAGGGAGGTGGATCGGGAGGGCAGTGGACATGGCCTATCTGGACTTCAGCAAGGCCTTTGACACTGTGCCACATAGAAGACTATTACACAAACTGGGGAATATGGGTGTGGGCTGGACAGTAGTGTGGTGGGTAGGTAACTGGCTGGGTGGCAGGACACAGAGGGTGGTGGTAAATGGCTGTCACTCCACAGAGGGAAGAGTGACTAGTGGGGTACCACAGCAATCAGTGCTGGGACCGGTCCTATTCAACTTCTTCATCAGTGACATTGTGCAGGATCTAGAAGGCAGAATTTCACTGTTCGCTGAAGACACAAAGCTCTGTAACAGAGTAGACATACCAGAGGGTGTAGACAGAATGAGAAGCGACCTGCAGAAACTTGAAGAATGGTCAGGGGTTTGGCAGTTGAAATTCAATGCAAAAAGTGCAAGATAATGCATATGGGGCACAAAACCCTGGCACAATATATCAGTTGGGGGGTGAGGATATAGCATGCACCAAGCAGGAAAGGGATTTGGGGTTGTCATCTCTGATGACCTCAAGGTAGGAAACATGTGACAAGGCAGCAGGTAAAGCAAATAGGATGCTGGGATGTATAGGCAGGGCATCACCAGCAGGAAAAGGGAGGTCTTAATTCTGCTATACAAGACACTAGTGAGGCCCCACCTGGAGTACAGTGTACAGTTCTGGAGACCATACCTACGTAAGGAGATAGACAGGGTAGAGAAGGTTCAGAGGAGGGCAACAAAGATGGTGCATGGATTGCATCACAAGTCCTATGAAGACAGGTTGAAGGAACTGAACATGTACTCCCTGGAGGAGAGGAGGGAGAGGGATATGATAGAGACATACAAGTATCTTACAGGGAGGAACAGGGTGCAGGAAAACACTATTTTAAACGAAAAGATGTTCCAGGACTAGAGGGCATGGGATGAAGTTGGAGGAGGAGACGATTCAGAGGAAACATGAGAAAGAATTTCTTCACAGAACGGGTGGTGGACAAGTGGAACACCCTGCCAGAGGAAGTGGTGGGGGCTGAAACAATCACGGGATTTAAGAATGCATGGGATAGACATAAAGGAATTCTAGAGGTCAGGGGTAAGGGGCAACAGACTTCTAGGAAAACAAACTGAACTTACAAGCTCAAATGGGCAGACTGGGTGGGCCATAGGCCCTTATCTGCCGACACTATCTATGTATCTATGTAAAAACAAAACTTTAAGCTGCGGGCAGAAATAAATGAAAAAGTATAAATAATAAAAACGGCCATGGGACCGCACACTCAAACCAAAGTGGACCGCAGCTGCACAGGACTCAGGAATGTCATTTTTACTTTTATTTTATATAATTGCTGTGGCCAAAAAGGAAGACCCAACAATTATTTTAAATAAAATATGGGGCACTGTGTGTGAAAACGAGAAGTTTACACACACATCCTTGGGCTTAGATGCTTTTCATAAACCCCTAGAGCTTTGCTCTCGGAGGTTTATGTAGCATCTAACCCCTTGGGTGTGTGTAAACTTCTCATTACACACACCACCCCATACTTTATTCTATATGGTATACACACGTGCATTGAGGCATGAAGCTGCAGGCTGAGTGTATTCAACTATCCAAGGCATGTGTCTATCAGAGCACAACTGCACTCCCTGTAATGGATTATTCTGTCTTATAAAATGGCCAAAATTATTTTAGTGGAGGGTGAAAAATAGAAAGAAGTGCAGGCATGCAGTCAGTGTGGGATAATGCAAGGTTTTATGGTATGTTTCATCCAACCAGGAGACAGCATTTTTACTGATTTTCTTCCCCCATTTTTTATTTATATGTTATATATGCTGTATGTTATACTGGCGTGGTAGTGCCAGTATAGTTAGGGTTCGTGCAAACTTCTATGTTAAAGCCAAATGTTTGAATGTTTATAACTTTGGAAATGTTCAGTGGATGTTCATAAAATTTGGCTTGCATAATCTCTAGGGGGGAGGTCTCTGGACCTGTCAAATTTTATGTGAATCTGTTTTGTGGTTTTTGAGATACAAGCTGTCAAAAGATTCTAAATTTACAAGTTTTTTGACGTTTCTTTTTCCACCTGTATCTCAGAAATGGCTATTGCTTCTGCTTCCAGCACTGAATCTCTGACTCTCCCTCCTACCTGTCTGTTACCTCCCCCTACTAATGGCACCTTTTCACCCCCATATCCTCCCCCTTGCCCTTAGACCTGCCGCGCCGACTAATGTAGCTATGACAATCCTGAAGGTATTACAATTGCCCCCTTCCACCCTTCCTAACCTCTCCTCCCTCCACTATCCTTGGAGCCTCCTGTGTCCTCAGTGCCCTTGCTCTATAGTCTTCTCCTAGGTCATATAATGCTTTGCTGGTCTAAACCTCATCCAATATAATATTGTGCCCTACTGTCTATCAGAGACCTGCCTTGTGCAGAACTCGCACATAGCGTTATGCTGACTGTCTTTGGTACCATGCCTATAAATTATGCTGCCTTGTTCTGTTCTCAGTGTCAAACCTTACGCTGCTATTTGTAAATTATTGTACTCCACTGTGCCAAGCCACGCCATTCTCACATGTAATGACTGTACATAGGCTGCTAATGTTGCTACACCTACGCCAAATTGTTGTATTGTGACTTCTTCTTGTTCTTTAAATTACCAGGTCCATCTTGTAAATGAGCCCTGCTCAATGGTGTTCCTCCTGGCTAAATAAAGATGATGATTGATTGATTGATATGTTGTGGTCTGAAATTTTCATGATAGAAAGCCTTTGGGTCCCAGATGTGCCTTTTGAAAGTTTGGTGAAGAAAATATTAATCCATTCAAAAGTTATAAAAAATTTAAGTTTCCCATTATTTCCCATGGGAAAATTTAGATGTCAGGCATGAATGTTTTGTTGTTTTTGCAAACGGGATTATTTGCACAAAGAATAGGGTTTTTCCACACATTCTTTCTGCTTGTAGAGTCACATACAGCTTTTTTGCGAAAAAAATCACTGTCTTTTTCGCATGGCGGGTCGCATAGAGCTTGCTGTATTTTCTCACAGCTCTGTTGTCTGCCATTTTGTTGTGCCCTTAGTGAGACAATGAAAGTAAGAAAAATGCATAAAAAATAATTAAATTGATAAAGGAAACATCAGAATCTTGCTAAACGGGAGACGTTTAGCTAGATTCTGATATTTTTTTCTTTAACATGTGCCGAGAAACACCTTTTCTGAGCACTTGAAATCTCAGGTCCCCTGGTTAGTGAGAGCAGTGCTTCCCTGAGTTCTATGTATGAGAACAGCTGAATTTTCTTGACTTGTTCAACTGCAGCTTGAACTCATGCTGCTGGCTGCACTGTGATGTGTAATCCTGTTTCCTTGGTATCTCGTGGCACCCCCACCCGCCGATTACTATCCACTATCCCTAGTGTCTAGTGACAGCCTTCCCTCTCCATATGTTTCCCTGGTGTCTAGTGGCACCCCCCAGCCTCCAATTCATTTCTTTATATTATCTGACATCGGGAAGCCCACTCCCAGTGTCTGATGTACTCCTCCACCAGTCCATTCTTTTTCATTTATTGACAGCAGGGTGCCAAATCCCCATGTTGCCACATAAGTCCTGCCCCCCCCCAGCAGTCTGGGACACTGGGGAGCCCACTCCCAGTGTCCCAAAATCAGCCCCCCAGCATCTTTTTAAACCTAAAACTAAAAAGGTCCCTCATCATGGGACACTGGGGAGCCCACCCCCAGTGTCCCGAGTCCTGTCTGCCTCCACAGCAGTGTGGGACACTGGGAAGCCCACTTCCAGTATCCCGATGCATGTATGACCTGCCTCCCACCAGTGGGGACACTGGGGAGCCCACTCCCAGTATCCTGAAATCAGTTCCCAGACGTATTTTTTATTTTCTAAGTTAAAAAAAAAATTCCCTCATCATGGGACACTGGGGAGCCCACTACCAGTGTCTTGATACATGTATGCCCCTCCCCCATAGTGTGGGACACTGGGGAGCACATCCCCAGTATCTCCAAAGATTCCAATTGTTAGACCTGTAGAAAAGAAAACGGTCCCCCAACATTTTTTTATCATGTAAAAAATAAAACAGTCCCTCATCATCTCCCCGATCCCCTCCCCATCCCAACCTCCTACTGACCACCAACCACCCCACTCCCCCCCTTGCCCTATACTTACCAACGGAGGTTGGAAGCTGTCATCTTCTGTGGACCAGGACACGTCTGCACTCTTCAAAGCTGAACCGCGAACTGAAGAACCAAGGTAAGTGCTGTATAATGGCTGTCAATGGTGTTTTGAACTTATGTTGATATCTCGGCCATGTTAAGGTATTTTTGCACCATATTTTCAACATGGGCTTTTTGAGACCCCTCCTCATGAACACTGTCATTTCGTTGCGCAAATTCACCTTTCGGGACTGAGTAACAAAATAACAGTGCCAGTGTTCATGGGTGGGGGTCCCAAAGCCCATGTTGAAAATTTGGAGCAAAAATACCAACAAATGCCCGCGTTACGCACGGACGTTGAAATTTTCCTACGCACGTGCTTAACTTTGCCAATTTTTTATATTTTCACTCCAAATTTTCAACATAGCCATTTTATCACACCACCTCATGAACAGTATAGCTGTCATTTTGCACATCCTGCCCAAAACATGGTTTTGCACCTCTGGCACAGAATGGCATGGTCGCTGCGCGAAATTACCGTTCAGAATCGAGTAACGAAATGACAGTGGCAATGCAAAAACACCCGAGTTACGCACGGTAGTTGAAATTTTCCTACGCACGTGCATAACTTTTTAATATTTTGACTCCACATTTTCAACATTTTTACTTGCTGTTAAAAATTTGAAACCTATTTTGGTGTGATTTAAGTGAGGCTGTTATTTCCTTGCTGTTGAAAATGTGAAACCTATTTTGGTGTGATTTAAGTGGGGCTGTTATTTCCTTGCTATTTTTACTTGCTTTTGAAAATCTGAAACCTATTTTGGTGTGATTTAAGTGGGAGAGTTATTTCCTTGCTGTAAATCTGTGTCCACCCTTCCACCCCTGCCACCACTGTTTTTTTTCAAACTCTACTTTTTTAACCCCCACCACTGCTGAACTCTCTCTGGCGACCACCAATCCGCCATCTCTACCTCCTTGCATGACTCAGTTAGACCCTTCACTTCTCTCCAGCACAAGGCATTCCCCGGGTCTGCCATCCGGGGAAGGGTCGCCCCCACCCAGGGTATTCTATCTTAAGTATTGAGCCACCAGGCTGGAGAGGTAAGGGAGAGTGGAGGGGGCCGGGTCCGACTTCAGGTGTGTGGACCATGGAAGGAGGCGCCATCACCTATCAGCAGAGGGAGGATTTTGTTCTCCTTAGTTTATGCCCCTGTGGAGCCCAGCTGCCAAGGCAATGTACTGCCACGGCTCCACCCCCCTGGCATATGATATGATGCTACTATCGGCAACCTACAGCCTCTGCCAGAGATCGCTCCTTGGGCGGTCATCTCCCCAACCCTCCCTGGGGAGGAGAGAGCAGTCCTCCAGACACTCATTCTCCTCCCTCCTCTGCCAACCCCTGGCAGCACAGGCTCATTTCTGAACCCGGGTCACCGGCGTGTGGCGTCCAGCACCTCAACCCTCAGTGCCACTGGGCTTTCCTACCCCGCCACCACTGTTAATTAAATGCACTATTAAATCTGATTGACAGGAGCCAAGCAGAGGAAATAGCAGGGCTGTGGAGTAGGAGGACCATAAGGGGGAGTAAGCCCACCCTCGGCACAACAAGTTGCAGTAACATAGAAGTGCAGTCAACTTGGGGGCTACCGTAACGTAAATTACTAAACAAAAACAAAAATCTGACATCAAGTAAAAAGTAAAAAAAAAAATAAATGACATCAAGTAAAAATACTTCCAAAAAAACAAACACAGGGACCTAGAAGGAGAGCTACACATCTAGACAGCACTAGAAGGAGGGCTTCAGAAACAGACTACTAGTGTGATAGCTAACAGACAAATAGTGCAATAGTGAAATTACTCGGCTCTGAATGAAGGCTCCTTCCTTCAAGCCCTGTCTGAAATGGACTGGGCCCAGGCCCTGAACACCACCTCTATAGACGAAGCCCTTGAAGGCTTTACCAGACACTTTATGTTGGTTGCCAACAAGCACGCACCCAGGAAGAAGATGAGGATCAAAGGGCAGTATGCTAGGTGGCTCAACCCTGATCTCAAGAGGAGAATGAAGGACAGAGACAGACTATGGGGGAATTACAAGCACTCTAACCTATATCAGGACTGGGTGCAATATCATGAAGCCAGAAACAGCTGCAAACGGGAACTCAAAAATGCAAAAAAGAATTACCTGCATGCGCTGCAATCCAAGACTCTGGCTGACCCAAAGAAGTTCTGGTGGCACATAAACACTCTGCTCAAGGGGAGCAAGAATAAGGTGACTGAGCTAATAATAGCAAATGGGACGTAACTCTTCACCCCCAAAGGCATGACCAATGCCTTCAACAACTTCTTTCTGGACCTACAGAGGTTCAGAACCGGCAATCCCAGCAAAGACCCTGGGAGCCCAGGACTCCCAGGGGACCCACCCAGGGGGGCCAAGCAAACCCGGAGGCCTCACACCAAGGACCCGAATTCCACCTTAAGCTGGTAATGGCAGGGGAGGTCCTTAAACTGCTTAGAGGCCTGAAACCAGGTGGGGCAGTAGGGCACGATAACCTGGAACCCAAGCTGCTGAAAATAGGAGCCCCTGCTATCGCAGGACGTATAGCCCAGCTATTTAACAGGTCCATGACAGAAGGGAAAATACCTGGTCTGTGGAAGGTTGGACTGGTGACCCCAGTCCCGAAAGGCGGGCCGCATGGAGACGTGGAAGATTTCAGACCTATCGCCATTCTTAGTACCCTAAGCAAGCTGCTGGAGAAAGTGATCTACCAACAGGTGAACCACTACCTGGAAATGCATAACCTGCAAGCTGATCAGCAGCATGGCTTTAGAAAAAAACTCGGGACAGAAACAGCCCTAATAAGCTTCACCACTGACATGTATGAAGCCCTAGACCAGAACAAAATGCTTGGGGCTGTCTTCATTGACCTCACCAAGGCATTTGATCTGGTTGACCACCAGCTTCTTCTGGAACGGCTAAGGGGGTTGGGACTGGATACAGCAACCCAGCAATGGTTCACAGACTACCTCAGTGGCAGGACACAAATGGTCCGATGGGACGGAGCTACATCAGATGAGCACCCAGTAACCACAGGTGTCCCACAGGGGTCAATCTTAGGCCCCCTGCTATTTTCTCTGTTTACAAATAACCTCCCCCAGCACTGCGGAGGGGCTAAAGTCATGCTATATGCTGATGATGCAGTGCTGTATAGGACAGGTAAGGACATGGGGTCCTTAAATAAGGAACTGAACCAGGACTTTGCAGCCCTCGAAACCTGGTGTCGGAACAACAGGTTAGTATTGAATAGAAAAAAGATGAAAGGGACAGAGTAGGGATTGAAGTAGTGGGCAGCATGAAATACCTGGGCATGTACCTCGACCAGGAGGTCTCGTTCAAGAACACATGGACCACCTCACAAAGGTAGTAAATCAAAAACTGGGCCTCCTCTATAGGCTTAACCCCTTTCTAACCAGGGAAACTAAGTTGGCGATAGGGAACGGGACAGTTCTCCCCACCCTCTTCTATGGAGCAACCTTGCTCCAGTCGCTAAGGGCCATGGAAAGACAGCAACTGAGCACACTCTACCACAGGGTCAGCCATTTCACCACCAGGGCTGATAAAATGGAACACCACTGCAAGGTGCTCCAGGCCTTAGAATGGCCATCCCTGGAGGCAAGATTAGCATATCCTTCCCTATGCATGGCTTTCAAGCTGCAGCAACCCGGGGCCCCCCCTGGGCTGTGGGACCTGCTCACCCCCAAGATAAGGAGACGAGAGCTCAGATCCACCAACCATACACTGCTAGAAATCCCCAGGGTTAGGTCATCCCTAGGTCAACGGTCGTCCAGGGTCACCCTCCCCAAACTCTGGAATAAGCTCCCTAGAGAGCTGCAAGACAGCCCCACTGCTGAGGGGTTCAAGAAGGGGCTAAAAGCACACCTTGGGAAGGGGACACAGTGCTGCTGCCCCATTTAGGGTACCGCTAAGGGACCAAACGCGGGGTGCCATCTCTGCTAAGAATGTAGGGATCAGGATGGAAAGGTCACGGTTCGACAGTCTGGGAGCAGAACTGTCTCTCATACTTAATAGGTTTGTAACTATTGATGGCCTGTATCTATTCAAAAGTCTTGAGTTTTGGTTGTGTCAGTTTCTGTACTGTAATGTTTGTTCTCTCACTCTATGTAAGCCTGTTACACTGTGCATATCAAAAGCTTTGGTTTTTCCCTCTCTCTAGGTACATGTAACTAAACCTGGGTCACCCCTGAAAAAGGGACCGCAAGGTTCCAGTGCCAAAATGTAAATAAATAATTATACAAATAGTGTAATAGCTGTATAAATGCAGAATAATGTGGGGAGTGATGCAATGCAATGCATGCGGGGCATCCGTATTCAGGCAGACTTTCTGGATGCTGAGGTGCTGCTCTATCTGCAGGCATCTCTCTGGATTGTGGGATGAGGTAGCCAGACTCAGAGTGGAGGAAAACTGGGTCAGGAGTACATTCGCCCCCATCCAGAGACCTCCTAGTCCAATGCTGCTGCCTCAAAGGATGCCAAGAATGAGGAGCACTTGGACAACGGTGGGTTCAGAGACAGTTAGGACGGTCAGGCAGAGGCACATCTCAAATCCTATCCCTATCCAGAATTCATATGCCGCACTGACAAACAGGGACAACCAGACAGAGGCACCTGGAGAAGGGGAAGAGAAGGATGTGGAGGTCAACCGAGGAAGTGACCTCAGTGGGGAGAGCAGTGGACCCCAGAGAAGGAGGAGGAGGAAGAAGTGAATCCTGGTGGGGGACTCTATCATATGAGGGATCGAGCTAGGAACATGTGAGAGAGAGGACAGGGAGGTGAGGTGCCTACCAGGTGCCACGGCATGAAGGGATGGGAGGAAGATCCTGGGGGTCGCCAGGAGGGAGAGCTGGATGTCATTATCCACATAGGAACTAATAACCTGGCAAATGGGGAGCCTAAGGAAGTTCAGAAAGAGTTTAGGAAATTGGAGAGGGGTCTCAAGCAAGTAGCTACATCCATCACCTTCTCAGAAGTACTACCTGTGAGGGGCATGGGAGAGCATAGGGGTGCACTTTAACACATGGTTGAAGAATTGGTGCTGCGAGGAAGGGTTCAGATTCATTGGTGACTGGGGACCCACCTGGAGGGATGGGGGCTTGTTCAAGCCTGATGGTTTACATCCATCCTGGAGCAGAATCCAAGCACTCAATGAAAAGTTTAAATGCTACATGGACAAGCATTTAAACTAGCCAAGTGGGGGGACAAGTCAGCAAGGAGGGTACCTAATTGCACACCCCCATTGCTAGCAGTGGAACCAGAGACCAGGAGGAGGAGGAGGAGGAGGAGATATCCCTACAAAGCAGTGTGCAAAAGATGGAGATAGGCACCCAAGGGGCAGTTCAGCAGAAAAAGGACAAAATACAACAGAAGGACAGAGAGCAGGGAGAACCAGGGATAAAGGACAACCAGGGAGGGGACTGGAGTAGAACAGCAGAACAGACCAGGGAGGTCATATCATGGAAAGTCATGTGTGGCAATGCCAGGAATGTTAGCAACAAGATGGAGAATCTGGAGGCTGCCATGGCACTGTCAGACCTGGACATTGTGGCCGTCACAGAGATCTGGTATAATGATAAGCATGACTGGGAGATGGCCATACCCAGCTATAACATATTCAGAAGAGACAGGGCAGGAAGGGAGGAGGAGTGGCACTCTATGTGAAAGATGGCATAAAGGCCATAGAGATCCAGGAGGAACAAAATGAAGAAGATACTGTGGGTTAAGCTGGAATGGAAAACGGGGACAGCCATCCGCACAGGAGTGGTCTACAGAACACCAGCCCAGGAGGAAGAGACAGATAGGTAGTTAACATCACAAACGCACTCCGTAGGTCAGGCCCTCAGCTCCCACAGTGCCAACCTCATAGCACAATAGTGTGAACAGGTAACAAACAGGGTAACCCTCCTGTCTGCTTTTGGGTCTGAATCACCTTTTATCCTCAAGTTCTGAGGGGATTCAAAATATGAACCTTATGCTAGCATACCCAAATGTACAGGCTCAGATAATATTCTCTTCGGGGAGATGCAATATATCTTTTGCCTAAGGGCACCTAACCAGGTATTCAAAATGAACCCTTAAAACTCTATAAGAGACCTTATAGGTCTACCTTATACTGTAGGTATTCTTACCTTTTTCCAAGCTCAGTAACACCATCAAGCCTTTTAAACAGTAGTCAGACTTAAAATACAGGCACTTCACATGCAAAAAGAACTGGGAAGACACAGGCAGTATTTCAAGAAAATATGATTTTACTAAAAATATGAAAATAAGTAAGATAAAATATAGAACAAATATCAAGAGCTTACAATCTTAAAAGAAAATGGGAAAACGTTACAGAACAAAACTCCTACCACAATATATTTAGATCTTTTCTATCTAATGTATTACCTCTGCAAGTGCATTTAAAGTTAGATGTCAGAAAACTTTGTTTTTTCAGAGCCCAAGATGATATACCACATTTCAGATATACTGATACATTTTAAACTCTATTTCCACACCCACTGGATGAGTCATCTAGCTCCTTCTTTTAGAATATAAAATTACAAACATGATTTTCTACCAGGAGGTATATTTAATTAATGGAACATCAGAAGAAAAAAACACATTTCCTAAATATGACCTCCTTTAATTAAAATGTTTCTCTTTGATCTTAGCAATCCCAGCATTTGTCATTTAGGTGTTAAACTTGATAGGAACAGCCAAATTATCATTTCTTTCCTGACGTCATAAACTTTTGATTTTGTTTCAACTTCAAAAGATTGTGCATGTCATAAAAAGGTAATAAAATGCCATTTCTTTAAGGAAGTCTTAATTACAGGAATTTCCTGGTCAGTGTAATACATCCTGCGATTTTCAGCTGCTGACCTTGTAATTTAAAGGCCAAATCTCTCCCACTGAAATGGTCATACACAGACCATGTATTTATAATACCAATATCATGCAATAATCATAACCAGCTGGCCAAGCGTCACAATCCTCTCCACCTAGACTGAATTTGGGGGCTTTATCCTCTGCATGGGATGATCTCCACAAGTCAGTTCATTCCTCATATAGACGTGACAAGCCATCTGCGTTCTGATTGGTTGCTCCAGCCCTATGTAAGATCGTCATGTCACACCCTTGCAAGGCAAGACTCCATCTTAATAACCTACCATTCATTTTTCCCATTTATGTCAGCCAAACCAGGGGGTTGTGGTCAGTTTGTACCTCAAAATGCTGGCCTGTATAAGTATGGCTCTAACTTCTTTAGGGCCCACACTATGGCAAGACACTCTTTTTCCACAGTAGAGTATGTCTGCTCCCTGGGAAATAACTTTTTACTCATGTACACTATTGGGTGATCCTTCTCTTGGTTGGATGTCTAGCTCAGTACTGCCCCAACACCCACATCTGAGTCATCAGTCTGGACTATAAAGGGTCTGCTATAGTCAGGACTTGTCAACACAGGAGCACTGCACAGTGCCTCCTTCAGTCTGGTAAAGGTTTTTTCACGGGCTGGTTCCCAGGTAATTTTCTTAGGCATTCTTTTCTTTACCAGGTCAGATGGGGAGCAGCCAGGGCACTGTAATTGGGTACAAATTTCCTATAGTACCCTGCTGTCCCCAGAAAACTCCTGACCTGCTTCTGCATTTCTGGTCTGGGTCAGGCTTCGATTGCCTCTATTTTCACTTGGTTAGGACGGAGCTGTCCCCGTCCAACAACATGCCTGAGGTATGTCACTTTACCCATGGCCACCTGGCACTTTTCAGCTTTGACAGTGAGCCTGGCCCTCTGTATCCTGCCCAGCACTTCCCTAAGGTGGGACAAGTGTTCCTCCCTGCTGGCACTAAAGATGGCAATGTCATCCATATACGCCACGGCATACTCCTCAGCACCATTTAACACCTGGTTCACCAACCTTTGGAAAGTGGCTGGGGTGTTCTTCATTCCGAAAGGCATTACTTTAAATTCAAATAAGCCTATCGGAGTGATGAAGGCCGACCACTCCCTAGCTCTGTCAGTTAACTCTACCTGCCAATACCCCTTTGTCAGGTCAATAGTCGTAAGGTAGGTCTCCCCTCCCAACTTGTCCAGGGGTTCGTCCGTCTGGGGCATCGGGTGGGCATCTAACTTTCGTGACTGCATTCAGTCCATGATAGTCCACACAAAAACAAGTAGAGCCATCTGGCTTTGGCACAAGGACTATGGTTGAGGCCCAGGGGCTGTGGGATCTCTGGATTACCCCTAAATCCAGCATTTCCTCCACCTCCCTCCTAATCTCCATTTGGACAGGCTTTGACATCCGATATGCTGTCCGCCGTATGGGCGTCTGTGTCCCAGTCTCCACATAATGCGTTGCTAAGGGGATTAGTCCAGACTTGGCGCTAAACAATGGAGCAAAGTCTGCTAAAACCTCCCTTACTTATTGGATCTTGTCCGGGGCTAGCTGGGGTGACAATTTAACTGCCTCCACAGAGGACTCCCACTTGCTTTCTTCCAGCAAGTCCAGAAGGGGGTCTCCTTCATCTGTCCCCTCCCCAAGGCTACACACTGCAAACACCATATCAGCCCTATTAGCATATGACTTCATCATGTTGACATGGTACATTCTTTCTGCATGCCTTCTGTCAGGTAATTCTATGATACAGTTCACGTCATTTACCTTTCTGACTACTTTGTACGGTCCTGCCCACTCAGCCTGCAGCTTGTCCTTCCAGACCGGGATAAGGACCATGACTTCCTGACCCACCCTGTAGGAGCGAGCTCTGGCTCTGCGGTCATACCACACTTTTTGTTTCTGTTGGGCAGCTGCCAGGTTGCTCTGGGCTGTCCCCATAAGCTCATTCAGCCTTTCCCTAAACCTAAGGACATAATCCATTATGGGAGTTCCCTGGGTGGCGTGCTTGCCTTCCCAGTCCACCAGGATCAAGTCTAGGGGCCCATGTACTTGGCATCCATATAAGAGCTCAAAGGGGGAAAACCCGGTCGACTCTTGGAGCAGCTCTCTGTATGCAAACAACAGGTGGGGAAGATATTTCTCCCAGTCCCTCTCATGCTGTTCAGCAAATACTAGGAGCATTGACTTCAGGGTACCATTAAATCTTTCCACAAGCCCATTGGCTTGCAGGTGATAAGGTGTCATGCATCTCTGCACCACCCTACATTTCTCCCACAAATATTTCATCAGGTCCAACATGAACAAATCCCCTCAATCAGTGATAACCTCCTGCAGAAACCCAGCACAGGAGAAAATCCCTAATAAGGCATCTGACACTTTGTCTGTCCTCAGTGAGGATAGGACAACTGTCTCTGGATACCGGGTGCAATAATCTACCACAGTAAGGATGAACCTCTTCCCCGAGAAGCTGGGGGTATTTAAAGGCCCCACAATATCCATTCCTACCCTCTGGAATGGCTCCTCCACTATGGGCAATGGAATTAGGGAGGCTTGGGTTTTCTTACCCGCCTTCCCTATTTCTTGACAACGGTGACAAGACCTGCAATACTCCTGCACCTATTGGGTGAAGTTGGGCCAATAGAAATTCTGGGCCAACCGCTGCATAGTGCGCATGATTCCCAGATAACCAGGCAAGGGAATATTGTGTGCAATCTTGAGCAACTGCTCACGGTATCCCTGGGGAATGACAAGCTGCCTGCCTACCACCCCTCACTCTGTCTTAGCATCCTGCGAGTACAGCAGTCCATTGTCCTAATAAACTTTATGTTTACCATCACCTCCCTGTGCTCTGTCAGAGTCTGCCCAAGCCCTCAGCTTCTCTAGACTAGGGTCACTGTTCTGAGCAGCTGCAAACTCCTTACACATTCCCAAGGCATGGGACAGGTCCCCTTCAGTCTCTAAACTAGGGTCCCTAGCTCTAGCATCTGGGCACTCAGGATCACTGCCATCCCTAACCCTCTAACAATGGGTCACCTCTCCTTCCTTGGAGTAACACTCCATGGCTGTTTGGTTAACTGCTACCAGGGAAATTTCTACCCCCTTTCATCAGTCTCCATAGCAGGAGACACAGGCTGGGAACCCAGCCTCCCAGTGATTTCCACTGTGGCTTCTATGAGGTCCAGGGAACTATAATTTTCCCTTGCTGCTTGGCTATGGGTAACTGCACACACCATCCCATTTGAGATTTAGTCTTTGGTAACTGGGTAAGGCCCACTAAGCACAAGTGCCTGTTTTCAGGGGCGACCTGGGAGCACTGGGCGGTTAAGTGACTTGCTCAGAGTCACACAGTATGCAAGTGGAGGTTGTGAGAATCAAACTCAGGTCTGGTCTGCTGGATGTGTCAAGCTCGTTCACACCTCATTCCTCTAACCATTAGGCTATACTGCCAGATTGTTGTCGAGGATTACATCAACTGCTAAAGTTTCTGCTATGGTGACCTGTTGCACAGTTTCCCCTGTCTCACCCGAGTCTAGAAGAACACTAGTGAGTGGCGGTGTTTTCTCCTTCCCAGTGAACCCTTATACAGTCACAGATTTATTGGGTATAAGCTGACCACTCTACCAGATCCCATTTTACCAATGTCAGGGATGCCCCTGTGTCTCTTAACCCTTGTGTCTGTACACCATTCACAGTGACTGGGTGCATGTGTTCCCTTATGTTTACAGGCATGCTTTCAGGGACACACAAACAGCCCACTTCTTTCCTAGCACTACTTTGTGCACTATTTGTCCTTTTGGGACACTGTCTGGCAATATGCCCAGTTTTCTTGCAAACCCAACATTTGTTTCTTTTCTCAGAAAAATCTTTTCTTTGAAACCTGGGGCTAACTGGTTTTGGTGGCAGCAATGAGGGTTTTAGCTGCCCTGAAGGCGTGCTTTTCCCTTTCTGCGCTGCCACCCCTGCCCAATTTGCTCTCAGAGCAGATCTGCCCTTGGCATACTGGTCCAAGAGTTCAGCAGCCTCTTGCACTGTTTTGGGATCTCGGTCCTCCAGACAGGTTTTCAGCTCTGCTGGGCATGCCCAAAAAAACTGCTCTAACAATACAGCATTTTCAATTTTATCTGCAGAGTTTGCTTCAATTCCTTCCCACCAATGTTTTGAAAACTGATGTTGTTTCATGGCTAGCTCCTCGTAGCTCATTTCAGGGCTTCTCCTGAGCTTACGGAAGTTAGCTCTCTATGCTTCTGCAGTTAATTCATACTTTTTTAAAAGTGCAGCTTTAAGTTTGCTGTAATCATTACTGTCCTCATTGTCCATTTGACCCAATGCATCCCAAGCTTTCCCGGTGAGTAGCGGGGATAGCTGGAAGCTCCAGGACCCTCTAGGAATATTGGCTTGAATACAAACTTTTTCAAAGGGATTTAAAAAGGCATCCATATCCTCCCCCTCTTTAAATTCAGCTATTAATTTGGAATTTAATTTGTAACCTAGTCCTGTAGTTCCAGTTAAACCCAAGCCACTTACCTGCTCTAGTGCTGGTCGTTGGAGTTGTAGCTTCTCCAGTTCATGTTGCCTCTGGCGCTCATAGTCTTCATGGTCAGCGTCTCGCTGTTCTCGATCCCTCTTCTCTTCTGCGGCTAGCTGGCGCTCATGCTCTTCACGGTCAGCTTCTCACTGTTCTCGCTCCCTCTTCTTCTCTCCTCTCTTTCCATCTCCAGCTTCCTCTGTTCAAGCCCCCTTTGTTGCTGGGCTTCAAACCTTTTCTGTTCAAACTCCAGCTCCATCCTCCACAACTCCATCTGTAGCCTGATTGCTTCTGGTTCCAGAATGCTGGTGACCTTCCCCTGCTGCTGTGGCCCTTGGCTTGCACTGGCCCTGCTGTCCTCCTCACCGGATCTGGACACTACACTGGCCGCTGGCCCCTCCATGCCCAAGGTTTGGTCCTTTCCAGTCACAGACTGTGACTCAATGCTCTGGCCATCAGCAGCCATCAGAGCATCTATGAGGGTCTGCTTGTTGGCTTTCCCCTCATACTGGACTCCTCTGTCATGGCCCAACTGCCTCAAGTAGTCTGCTGTGTACCTGCTGTAGTTGGAAGCCATCTTCTTTCCTAACTACGGCTACTCTAACTTGCACTTAAAAAAAAATACAACAGGTAGGACCTTCGACTCTAAGCAAAATGATATAGTTCTGTTTACTTTTTCAAATTAAATCACTGCCTTATTTTGCAAGTGAGATGTACAGTATTAAGCTGACACATTGAACTGTTAAAGCTTGTGTTATCAATTCTTTCTTGCGCCGCTGACAACCAAATCTGTCACAAATGCACTCCACAGATAAGGCCCTCTGCTCCCACAGTGCCAACCTCAGAGCACAATAGTGTGAACAGGTAACAGACAGGGTAACCCTCCTGTCTGCTTTTGGGTCTGAATCACCTTTTAGCCTCAAGTTCTGGGGGGATTCAAACTGTGAACCTTATGCTAGCATACCCAAATGTACAGGCTCAGATAATATTCTCTTCGGAGGCATGCAATATATCTTTCACCTAAGGGCACCTAATCAGGTATCCAAAATGAACCCTTAAAACTCTATAAGAGACCTTAAGTATATCCTTACCTTTTTCCAAGCTCAGTAACACCATTAAGCCTTTTAAACAGTTGTCAGACTTAAAATACAGGCACTTCACATGCAAAAAGAACTAAGAAGACACAGGCAGTATTTCAAGAAAATGTGATTTTACTAAAAATATGAAAATAATTAAGATAAAATACAGAACAGATATCAAGAGCTTACAATCTCAAAAGAAAATGGGAAAACGTTACAGAACAAAACTCCTACCACAATACATTTAGATCTTTTCTATCTAATGTATTACCTCTGTAAGTGTGTTTAAGGTTAGATGTCAGAGAACTTTGTTTTTTCAGAGCCCAAGATGATATGCCACATTTCAGATACACTGATAGATTTTCAACTCTATTTCCACACCCACTTGATGAATCATCTAGCTCCTCCTTTTAAAATATAAAATTACCGGCCCGGTGCCGCTGAGGGTTGAGGCGCTGGACGCCACACCTTGCGTCACACCGGCGACCCAGGTTTAGGAACGGACTCGGGCCACCAGTGGTTGGCATGGGAGAGGAAGGATTGAGCAACCGATGACTGCTCTCCTTCCTCTGGGGTGGGTTGGGGATATGTACCACTCTGTAGCAGCACCTGGCAGAGGCCAGCCGCACTACAGTGGTGGGCATAGCATGGGGGGCGTGGCAGGTGTCAGCACTCCATGCTCTGATGCCATTGCACGTCTGGCTCCCAAAGGGGAACAAAAATGGCAGAAAATGGTGGGGGGCAATCTTCACGGCTGATGGCCATACCCTGCACTCCCGGAGCTGAGATGGGCACCTAACCAGGGTGCTGAGAGATGAAAAGGCCAGCCCTGTGTGTGTGGGTTCGAGTGGCCCGTGTGTACGACTGGCTCCGGGGGTGCGGGCGCCGGTGGCCGGAGATCGTGAGGGCCACTCCACCAAGGAGAAGGATAAATAGAAATATAAAAAAAAAAAAGAATATACATTTACAAAAATGATTTCCTACCAGGATGTATCTTTAATTAATGGAACATCAGAAGAAAAAACACATTTCCTAAATATGACATCCTTTAATTAGATATTTCTCTTTGATCTTAGCAATCCCAGCATTTGTCATTTAGGTGTTAAACTTGATAGGAACAGCCAAACTACCCTTTCTTTCCTGACGTCATAAACTTTAGATTTTGTTTCAACTTCAACTTCAAAATCCTGAGCATCTCATAAAAAGGTAATAAAATGCCATTTCTTTAAGGAAATCTTATTTACAGGAATCTCCAGGTCAGTACAATACATCTCGTGATTTTCAGCTGCTGACCTTGTAATTTAAAGGCCAAATCTCTCCCACTGAAATGGTCATACACAGACCATGTATTTATAATACCAATATCATACAATAATCATAACTAGCTGGCCAAGCGTCACAGTTAATGCTAGCCATCCAAAGGATGGCGGACAAAGGGGAGGTGGTGCTGGTTGGAGACTTCAGTAGTCCACATGTGGACTAGAGCCTGCCAGCAGCAGCATCAACTAGGAGCAGGTTTATCCTGGACTCCCTTCAGGGTGCCTTCCTTAAGCAACTGGTCATGGAACCAACTCTGCAGGCAGAAGGCAATACTGGACCTTGTGCTCACAAATGGGGACAGTGTGGTAGGGGTAACATTGGGGGAGCACCTGGGGAACAGTGACCACCGGTCGCTGTGGTTTGAAATCACAGAAGGAGCAGAACCAAACCACACAAAACACGTATCCTGGATTTTGAAAAGGGCAGATTTTGGGAAAATGGGGACCTGCTTGAAAGAGGCACTAATAGGAATGTGGAGGGAATCAGGGGTGGAGGAACAGTGGGCAATATTTAAAACAGCGATTACAAGAGCAACACAATTATGCATTAAGCAGGTTAGCAACGGGAAAAGGAAGAGGAGGCCATTATGGTTTTCCAAGGAGGTAGTGGAGAAAGTGAAAGCCAAAAAAATCACATTCAGGCAATACAAAAAGACACAGGCAGAAGGGGATAGGGAGAAGTACCAGGAGAAGCAAAGGGAGGCAGGGAGGTCAGTAAGGGAAGTCAAAGCTCAGAGAGAAGAGCGCATCACAAAATCGGTGGTTAGAGGGGATAAAATCTTTTACAGGTATATAAGTGAAAAAAGAAGGGCGAAGGGAGGGATAGTGAGACTGAAAGGGGAGGATGGGGGCAGCATGGAGGATGACAACAGTAAAGCTGACATACTGAACAGATATTTCTTCTTGGAATCTTTAATAAGGGAAGAGGAGGTAATGGGCCCTGAAGGATTACAAGGAGTGGGCAACGCGAAATGGACACAAGTCCCTTTACATGGGAAAAGGTCCGAAAGGAACTGGAAGGAATAAGAGTTGATAAAGCAATGGGGCCAGATGGGGTGCAGCCCAGGGTCCTAAAGGAACTAAGAGAGGTGGTGGCTGAAACTCTGGCAATTCTGTTTAGCCAATCACTGGAAACAGGAGATGTACCCAAAGACTGGAGGACAGCAGATGTAGTTCCCTTATACAAAAGCGGGAAAAAAAGGAAGCAGGGAACTACAGACCAGTCAGCCTGACCTCGGTAGTGGGAAAGATCATGGAAGCACTACTGAAGGAGAGAATGGTGGAACATCTGGTTGCCAACAGACTATAGGACCCAAGGCAGCATGGTTTCACTGGGGGGGTCATGCCAGACCAACCTCATTGAATTTTTCGACTGGGTGACAAGGGAGATGGATCAGGGAGGGCAGTGGCTGTGGCCTATCTGGATTTGAGCAAGGCCTTTGACACTGTGCCACATAGAAGGCTGTTAAACAAACTGGGGAATATGGGAGTGGACAGGACAGTTGTGCGGTGGATGGGTAATTGGCTGGGTGGCAGGACACAGAGGATGGTGGTAAATGACTGTCTCTCCACAGAGGGAAGAGTGACCAGTGGGGTGCCACAGGGATCAGTGCTGGGACTGGTTCTATTCAACATCTTCATCAGTGACAGTGCGCAGGACATAGAAGGCAGAATTTCCCTGTTTGCTGATGACATGAAGCTTTGTAACAGAGTGGACATGCCAGAGGGTGTAGATAGAATGAGGAGGGACCTGCAGAAGCTTGAAGAATGGTCAAGGGTTTGGCAGTTGAAATTTAATGCAAAAAGTGCAAAATAATGCATATGGGGCACAAAAACCCTGGAACAACATATCAGTTGTGGGGTGAGGATATAGCATGCACCAAGCAGGAAGGGGACCATGGGATTATCATCTCTGATGACCTCAAGGTAGGGAAACAGTGCGACAAGGCAGCAGGTAAAGCAAATAGGATGCTGGGATGCATAAGCAGGGGCATCACCAGCAGGAAAAGGAAGGTCATAATTCCACTATACAAGAGACTAATGAGGCCCCACCTTGAGTACAGTGTCCAGTTCTGGAGATCTTACCTATGTAAGGACATAGACAGGGTGGAGAAGGTTCAGAGGAGGGCAACAAAGATGGTACAGGGATTGCATCACAAGTCCTATGAGGACAGGCTGAAGGACATGAATATGTACTCCCTGGAGGAGAGAAGGGAGACAGGGGATATGATAGAGACATACAAGTACCTTACGGGTAGGAACAGGGTGCAGGAAAACACTATTTTCCAGCAAAAAAGATATTCTAGGCCTAGAGGGCATGGGATGAAGTTGAAGGGAGGGCGATTCAGAGGAAACGCAAGAAAGAATTTCTTCACAGAAAGGGTGGTGGACAAGTGGAACACCCTGCCTGAGGAAATGGTGGGGGCTGAAACAATCATGGGATTTAAGATAGACATAAGGGAATCCTGAAGGTCAGGGGCAAAAGATTTCTAGAAAAACTTTGTGATCTTACAAGCTCAAATGGGCAGACTGGGTAGCCATAGGCCCTTATCTGTTGACAGTATCTGCGTATCTATGTATCTATAGCCATTTTTTCATACCACCTCATGAACAATACAGCTGTCATTTCCCACATCCTGCCCAAAACGTGTTTCCGCACCTGTGATGCGGAATGGCATTTTGCTATCGATTAAGGGATTTTCACCTATGGAGAGATAAGAAAACTATGTTGAAAATTTGGGGTCAAAATGTGAAAAAATGACAAAGTTATGACCATTCCTTGCTATTTTGCTATGCACGCTCATAACTATGTCAGTTTTTTATATTTTGACCCCAGATTTACAACATAACCTTCTCCACATCCTTCCAGGCTTCAGCCGCCTGCCTGCTCCCCACTGTCTAAGGGGATCCTTGCACCCTGAACAGGTCAGCTCCTCCATATCCCTCCAGGCATCAGCCACCTGCCTGCTCATAGAAACATAGAATCTGATGGCAGATAAGGACCACTTGGCCCACCTAGTCTGCCCATTTCCCTACCTAACCGATAAGCTGCAGACCCTAGTTAACCAACAGCCTACTTCCTCCTACCCCCCCACTAGAATTGCCTTATGTCTGTCCCATGCATTCTTGAATTCCCCCACTGTTTTTGACTCTACGACCTCCTCAGGAAGGCTGTTCCATGTATCCACAACCCTCTCTGTGAAGAAATACTTCCTCACATTACCTCTGAGCCGTCCCCCCTCTATCTTCAAATTGTGCCCCCTTGTTTTTGCACATCTCTTTTTCTGAAAGATGCTACACTCATGGACTTTGTTGATTCCCTTGAGGTATTTGAAAGTATCTATCACGTCCCCCCTCTCCCTCCTTTCCTTGAGGTTATACATCTTTAGTTCCTTTAGTCTTTCTTCATATGTCTTATGATGCAGACCCTGCATCATTTCGGATGCCCTCCTCTGGACTGCCTCCACCCTGTCTATGTCTTTGCGGAGATGGGGTCTCCAGAACTGTACACAGTACTCCAGATGTGGTCTTGCCAACTGTCTGTACAGAAGACCAACAACTTCCTGTTTTCTACAGGTGATGCCTCTCCCTATGCATCTCAGTATCCCCCCAGCCTTCCTTACTGCCTTCTCACATTGCTGGTCCACCTTTAGGTCGTCTGATATGACTACCCCCAGGTCCCTTTCCATTTTTGTTGTTGTCAGTATCTCACCCCCCCCCAATTGTGTACTCTTCCCCTGGGTTTTTGTTTCCCAGGTGCATTACTTTGCACTTCTTTGCATTGAATCTAAGCTGCCATACATTTGACCATTCCTCCAACCTTGCCAAGTCCCTTTTCATCCTCTTCACCCCACCTTGTGTATCAACCCTGTTGCAGATCTTTGTGTCATCTGTAAAGAGACATACTTTCCCTTCCAGTCCCTCTGCAATGTCACTTATAAAGACATTAAAAAGGACCAGCCCCAGTACTGAACCCTGCGGTACCCCACTAGTAACCCTCCTTTCTTCACTGTGGACTCCATTTACTATTACCCGCTGTGTCCTGTTGTCCAACCAGTGTTTTATCCAGGACCCACTCCCAGGCTGGCTAATTTGTTTATTAATCTTTTGCGTGGGACTGTGTCAAATGCCTTGCTAAAGTCTAGGTAGGCCATGTCCACAGCCACTCCCTGGTCTACTGCTTTGGTCATCCAGTCAAAGAAATCAATTAGATTTGTCTGACATGACCTTCCCACTGTGAATCCATGCTGCCTTGGGTCCTGTGCCCCACTGGCCTCTAGGTACTCAACAATTCTTTCCTTCAGAAGTGATTCCATCATTTTCCCTACCACTGAGGTCAAACTGACAGGTATGTAGTTTCCTGCCTCTGTCTTGCTCCCACTTTTGTGAAGGGAATCACATCCGCCCTCCTCCAGTCCTCAGGTACCACCCCATCCTCCCATGATTTATTAAAAAGGGAAGTCAGTGGTGTTACTAGCTCTTCCCTTAGTTCTTTTAAAATCCTGGGGTGAATCCCATCAGGCCCCATTGCTTTATCCACCTTCAGTTTTAAGAGTTCTTTCAGATTCCTTTCTTCTGTGAAAGGACTAATATCAGCAACCCTTTCCAGAGTGCTTCTATTGACCGGATTAGGGATTTCCCCCTGCTTTTCCATTGTGAATACTGAGCAGAAGTATTCATTCAGTATCCCTGCTTTTTCACTGTCGCTCTCTGCCCAACCACCTTCCTCTTTGTTCAGCCTCAGTATCCCTGCCTTAGTCTTTCTTTGCTCTCTAATGTACCTATAAAAGGTTTTATCCCCCTTCTTAACCGAGTTGGCTGTCTTTTCCTCGGTTTGGGCCTTTCCTATTCTGACTGCCTTACCTGCTTCCTTCTGCTTTAACTGGTACAGTTCTCTGTCCTGCTCCTTCTGTGTTTCCTTATACTTCCTGAATGCTATCTTTTTTCCCTTACCTTCCCCGCCACTTCTTTTGAGAACCATAGTGGTTTTTTCTTTCGTTTTGATTTGTTTATTTGCTTCACACAAAGACTTGTTGCCTCTGTGATGAGTTTTGATGTTTCCCCATTGTTGCTCCACCCCACCTTCTTTCCTGTTTGCTAGTGCTTTTCTGAGGCACTCTCCCATTTTGACAAAATCAGCCCTCCTGAAGTCCAGTACCTTCACGTTTGTGTGGCTTGACTCTACAGCTAAGTTTATCATGAACCACACTGTTTGGTGGTCACTTGTTCCCAGATGGCTACCCACTTCAAGATCAGAGATCCTCTCTCCATCCCCATTTGAGAGTACCAGGTCTAAGACTGCTCTCTCCTAAGTGGGTTCCAAAACTAGCTGTCTGAGGCATGCTCCCTGTAGGGCATCGAGAATGGCCCTGCTCTTGGATGTGGCTGCAGCAAAGGTGCTCCAGTCAACATCTGGCATATTCAGGTCCTCACTGCCTAAGGGGATCCTTGCACCCTGAATGGGTCAGCTCCTCCACATCCCTCCAGGCATCAGCTGCCTGCTCCTCTACATCCCTACAGGCATCATCCACCTGCCTGCTCCCCACTGCCTAAGAGGATCCTTGCGCCCTGAACGGATCAGCTACACCACATCCCTTCAGGCATCAGCCGCCTGTCTGCTCCCCACTGCCTCAGGTATGGTGCAATTTGGAACTGAAGTTGCTTTACTGGACCTGGAGGCAGCATAACAGACTACCTCTCCAACTGAGCAGTGCCCTCAGACTGTCCCTATTTTTATTTCATTACCTTGGGGAAAGTCCTTAAGCAATGAGAAGAGCTGGTATCACTGCAGCTCTTTCTCTGTGCAGCTCGCTGTGTGATTTTTCTCTGTACAGCTCTCTGGGTGATTTTTCGGCCAGCCCCCCTTCCCCACCTCCTATTAAATGCACTTTCTCTTCCAGTGACCCACCCCTACTTCTCTCAGGTTTCACACTCTCTATCTCTCTCTCTCTCTCTTAAAGGGGTAGTACCTCATTCCTGAGGCTTGTGCATCACAATGTCGATTAGGACCTCTGGGACCCTATTATGCATCATCATATGCTGTTATCCCCAGTGGGACCTCTGTGCACCAGGTTGCCTCCTTCCTCCCATCTAAACCACCAGGAGACAGTCCTTAATGTGTATATCTCAATCACCTCCCCCTACCAGGGGTCCAAAAGCTACATCCAGCATGGGCATCCCAGGACCTGGTCACAGTGCAGTCAGCCAAAAGTTCCCTCCTTGGTACCGCTCATCCCTGGATTCATTGCCTACTTTAGCACCACTAAAGTACTTGTGTCCAACAAAAGGCTACGGTCAAGAAATTATAAACTCTTACTGGACCACATTACTCACCTGCTGCTACTACTACTCCTACTTTTGGGCAATATTCACAAAATGAAAATGCAGGCACCCAGCAAATGAGTAAAGCCATGACAGAAAAAACTAATACTGGAACAGCTCCTAAGATTGCTCTTGCTTCTACTCCTGATGTCTGGCAATGTGCATCCCAAACCTGGCCCTCCAATGACTCACAATGCTAGACAGCATAAAACTTCAAGTCTCATGTTCTCATCCCTAAACATCTGCAGCCTTCTCCCAAAAATAGACAGTCTTAAGGCCTGGGTCGCTCAACACCATCCTGATGTGATATCTGTTGTGGAAACATAGCTTTCCCCGAAAATACCAGTTCAATTGTACTTACACAACTAGATGAGATGATGCTTGTGTGACTTGATTTACTTTGTGGCTTTCCGCCTCTCTGTCCATGGGATATACCACTCTGTAGGGGTATGATGCAAAAACCTTAGAGGAGGGGTTCCCCCCCACAGGTGCTGTGGGAATGAGTGCAGCCGCCCAGGGGGTCGCCACCGGAGGTCGTGAGGGTCTGAAGAGTAGCCCTCCCCACCCTAAACTGCTCGCATTCCAGTGGTCGGATAATCCAGCTGTGTAGCCGCCCAGGAGGTCACCGCCGGAGGTCGTGAGGGTCAGAAGAGTAGCCCTCCCCGCCCTAAACTGCTTGTACCAGCAGTCAGATAATCCAGCTGTGCAGCCGCCCAGTAGGTCGCCGACGGAGGTCGTGAGGGTCTGAAGAGTAGCCCTCCCCCACCCTAAACTGCTTGTACCAGCGGTCGGATAATCCAGCTGTGCAGCCACCCAGGAGGTCGCCACCGAGGTCGTGAGGGTCTGAAGAGTAGCCCTTCCCGCCCTAAACCGCTTGTACCAGCGGTCTGATAATCCAGCTGTGCAGTCGCCCAGGAGGTCGCCGCCGGAGGTCGTGAGGGTCTAAAGAGTAGCCCTCCCCCGGCCTAAACTGCTCGTACCAGCGGTCGGATAATCCAGCTGTGCAGCCGCCCAGGAGGTCACTGCCGAAGGTCGTGAGAGTCTGAAGAGTAGCCCTCCCCCGCCTTAAACTGCTCGTACCAGCAATTGGATAATCCAGCTGTGCAGCCGACCAGGAGGTCACCGCCGGAGGTCATGCGTGTCTGAAGAATAGCCCCCAACCCTAAACTGCTCATACCAGTGGTCGGATAATCCAGCTGTGCAGCCACCCAGGAGGTCGCCGCCAGAGGTTGTGAGGGTCTGAAGAGTAGCCCTCCCCACCCTAAACTGCTCATACTAGCAGTCAGATAATCCAGCTGTGCAGCCACCCAGGAGCTCGCCGCCGGAGGTCGTGAGGGTCTGAAGAGTAGCCCTCCCCCGCCTTTAACTGCTCGTACCAGCAGTCGGATAATCCAGGTAGATGCCGTTTTTCAGTCGCTCTGCAACGCTCGGTTGGCCCTTGCTCGGAGGAACTGTGTGTGTTTTTTGGCGCCTTTTCCACCTGAATTCAAACGAGACTGACTTTTAGTCCCCACAAATGTGTAGTTTTTATTTTAAACAGCATGGCTATGCTGAAACTGTTGAGATTTAAGCTACATAGAGATGGTGCCTTAATTTATGTATTGCAATACTGTACTGTGTGTCTCCTTAAGCCATGTACCTTAATGCTAATCAATTCTGTAACTGCTGTCTGATCGTCATAGTCACCATTAAGTTTAAATCATACCCTCTGCCTTCTGCTCTCTCAATAGTAGAACCATTAAGGATTAAATCTCAGGCTTGTGCAGTTAACCTCTGACCCCCCAACCCCACAGACAGTCCTCGCTGCATAAATAAAGTCTCTTACTTCTTGTCTCCCCACAGCTGTGCAGCCGCCAAGGAGGTCACTGGCGGAGGTTGTGAGGGACTGAAGAGTAGCCCTCCCCCACCCTAAACTGCTCATACCAGCAGTCGGATAATCCAGGTAGATGCTGTTTTTCAGTCGCTCTGCAACACTTGGTCGGCCCTTTCTTGGAAGAACTGTGTGTGTGTGTGTTTTGCCCCACTGATGCAGAGCGTTGGCTCCCCACCACCCCCGCCACCACCCTTGGTGGAGTCACTCATTTATAGCCGATCAGACCATGCCCGTGGTACTTTTTAGCCTATCAGCCACTTTTAACATCTGCAGGTTATACCTGCCTATCACTAGGTGTTCCTTTCCCCTACTATGCTCTGGCCCTTAAATACTACAGAGTTTTCTCTCTCCACCTCCAACATGTTCCTGTCTCTCTCTTTCTCTCTCTCTCTACTGATTCCCCCTGTGTCCCACACTCCCTTTCCTAATCTACAAACAAGTAACAAAAGCTCAACACTCAACCCTCAAGCTGGTGTAAACTCCACACCTAGCTCCATCATTCCTAACTGCCGCCTAAGCAGTGCACGCCTACAAGCCCAGGCAAGCACTCAGTTGGTTGCACCTTCTCGCAGCGCCAATCTTATCAAAATTAACTTCTCATTTTTCACCCTCCCGCACCCATGTCATCTACCTACGCAAATGACTCTACTAAGCCCCGCATTCTCATGCCCACCTCCAACAGATTCTCCACCGTGCCTCCCCCTTTTCCCTACTTATTCCTCATATCAGCCCCCCTCATCCTAAAACTCCCAATACCCTCCATAGGGTACTCTCAGAAACCATCCCATTTGCTAAACACCCGATGATGTAACAATCACCTTGGGTCACTTATCCTGCTCCTCCTACTGACAGGCAACGTCCACCCCAACCCTGGCCTTCAGACAGCATCCCAGCCCCTTCAACGGACAGCCAATGGGTTGCACATTGCTTCCATAAACATCTGCAGCCTGCAAAAAAAATGGGATCCTTTTCAGGCGTGGGTCCTCCAACACCACCCAGACATCACAGCACTGAGCGAAATATGGCTCTCCCCCTCCGTCCCTGACGCAGCGGTCTACCTCCCTGGCTATCTCCTCTATCATTCTGATAGAATCGGTAAGTGAGAGTGTGGCTGCGCTCTCTATCTTAAAGACTCACTCCCAGCTCAATTACTCCCCCTGCCACACCTAACATTGAAGGCTCAGGCACTCACCCTAAAACTAACCCTAGGCAAGTCTACCTCCCCTCTTCTCATCACTACTGCTTACATCCCTTCCGGGACCAGAAGCAAGCTTTCCAAGACATCCTGTCTCATCTAGCCACTTTTCCCCTAATCAAGAAAAAATTATTATGGGTGATTTTCACATAAATTGGCTGACCAAGTCAGCCACCACGTTTGTAGACGAGACCAATGCGCTTGATCTCACACAGACAGTCACTGCCCCCACCCGGGTAAACTCCTGTACAGGGACATCTTCCCACCTAGATTTAGTTTTCACTAACCGTCCCCACAGAATTACCAACACCGTAGTCCTCCCCGATGCTCTAAGTGACCACTCCACAGTACTCTTCACCTGGTCCTGCATTGCCCCCTACCCCCCCCAAAATTACCACCCAACACAAACTTGGGCCTGGTAAACTTGCCAACTCAAATCCTACCTCAGTGCCTGGGACTGGACCCCACTAGCAAATGCCCTCGACCCTGATACTGTGCTGGAACTATTTATCACCACTTTCAATAATGCCTGTGATAAGTTTGCCCCCTTTACCAAGAGAATGTCCAAAGGCAACCATGCCCCCTGGTTCTCAGATTGCCTCTTGGGCATGCTGCAACACCGTGATGCCCTTTGGCATCTAGCAAATGAAACCCAATGCCCTGCGGACAGGCAACGGTATAGGGAAGCCTGTAACAACTGCACATGGGCCATTCGTACAACCAAAGCAGAATACTACAAATCTTCCTTAGCCACCACATGGGGCTCCGGACGCAAGTTTTGGAATAATATTAAGGAACTCCACAGCAAAAGTACTAACCTACCGCCAGACCAGTTGGTAATAGATGGTTATCTCTCATCGGATCCCCTCAGTATAGCCTTGGCCCTAAACTCCGCTTTCACTGATCTCAGCCATGTCCTTCCCCCTAATTTCTTCAACCCGCTGCCTACCTGGACAAACACCCCGCCACCCCACACTCCACCTTTCTACCCCCACATCCTTACCCCACAGACCGTCAAACCCTGCCTTGCTAAAGCCCTTAACCACTCTCTCTTTAGTAGCGACTCCCTAGACATGCGGCCTCTCCGACTCACCCTCCAGGAAGTCCTTACCCCTTTCACCCATATCCTCAACCTCTCCCTCTGTCAGGTGAAATATTCCACTCACTGGAAATCCACCTACATCACCCCGGTACATAAGAGTGGAGACCGCACCTCCCCTAATAATTACCGTCCCATCTCCATCCTACCCCCTCTATCCAAAGCATTAGAGTGTATAGTCTCCAATCAACTCACAGACCACCTTATCAAATATAACATGCTATGCAACCAGCAACACGGTTTCCGAAAGGGACACAGTACCACCACCACACTCCTTGAACTTACCTCACATATCCACACTGCCTTAGATAGCGGACACCTCACAGGAGCTATCTTCATGGACCTCTCTAAAGCATTTGATACCATCAACCATACCCTTTTACTAAACACACTCTCCCACAAAGGCCTCTCCAATGAGGCAGTAAACTGGTTCACCAGCTAGCTCTCTGATAGAACACAGCTGGTTAGGGTAGGCACTGTCCTATCCTCCAGCCTCCCTGTCCACTCCAGTGTCCCTCAGGGCTCCATCCTAGGCCCCCTGCTATTCTGTCTGTACCAAAACTCCCTCCCATTGGCCTGTCCCACCAACCTACTCTTATATGCTGACAACGCCGTCCTTTTCGCAACTGATCCAGACCCCCTGAAACTCCACCAAACACTCCAACACTCACTCCATGCGACTGAACACTGGCTCACCTCCCAGCGCCTAATAATTAATTACAATAAGACAAAAGTCATGATTTTCTCCCACCCACAGAACCCACTGAAGAACCTCTGCCCCCAGTTTCTTACTGTAAACCGAACCCCCCTCGAACAAGTGGACACCTTTAAATACCTAGGGATCACACTTGACCCGGCCCTCAGCTTTAATCAACATATTCAGCGTCTATCCACTGCCCTAAACTCTAGACTTGGCGTACTTTATCAGTACAAACACTGCCTCACCCCCAAGGCTCTACGTCTCACTATTAACTCCGCTGTCCTCTCGCTGCTAGACTACGGCATTCTAATCTACAGTGCTGCTCCCACCTCTGCCCTTAATAGATTTTGACTTGTACTAAACAAGGCCTGCCGACTCATACTCAGATGTGATCGCTCCACGAACACCTGCTCCCTCTACAGCGCCACTAGCTGGCTAAACTTAGACAACAGAATCAAATACCACACCTGCTTGATGACCAAAAAGATAACCCTAGGCCGCACCCCAACTACCCTAAACAGAATCATCCACCCAGAACCCCCTGTTAGAGTCACACGTAACTCAAGCAAACCGTTACTAAGGATACCCTGTTGCCGGACCTCCAAATTCCAAAGAACTTTCAGTTACAATGCCCCATCCTGGACCAATGCACTCCCCACTCTAATATCCAGTAAAACAAGATTAGGCCTTTTTAAATCTAGTCTAAGGAATCACCTCCAGGCCACCAGCCTATGTGATTGCCCCTAGACCAGCCTCTAATCAGGCTCCAGACCCAATTTCCACTGAAACTCTGTCTTGATAAACAGCCTCTCCCCTACCTTGGGCTGTGCTAAACCCCGATATTCCATGATGTCCTTATTTGTAGTTTCACTTTTGTATCTAGTGTATATCTCAATGTGATATTAAAGGAATAATGCCTGACAGGGTGGGAGTTATACTGGAATAACATCCCACCTTGGGTGGTTGGGCCCGAGGCCACCGGCTGAGGGCGTCCAACACCGAGAAGGGATGTTATCCCAGCATAACTCCCACCCTGGAGGGCATTATTCCTATTATACAATGGCTTGTTGTTTTATAATAAAAAAAATAATTTTAAAGAATGTTTTTGTTACTGTGTAAACATATTTTTGTTTCTTAAGAGAAAGAGGATGTCATCACTGCTGGTGCTCCATATCATCCAAACAATCAGCAGGGATGTTATGCCAGGATAACATCCCTGCTGTGACAGCCAACTGACCAATCAGAAGCCAGGATTCTTTCTTGCCATTGTATAATATATAATACATAGCTACCTGTATATAGTTTCACTTTTGTATCAAAGTGTATATCTCAATGTGAAATTATGTAATTCACAGCAACCTGTATGTTTTCTGTTACCCTATACCTCATAATGAATAACATGGAACCATTATAATCTCACTGTGATGTAATACACAGCAACCTGTTTATTTCTGTTCCCCTGTACCACATTATGTATGACGTGGAACCTTTGTAAATGAGTCTCTGACTCAAAGGTCTTTCTGATTATCTCAAATAAATAAAAATCTAAAGGTAGCTTAAGAAGAAGCTCACAGGTAAGAGAGACGAGCCGCTGGAGAAAGAGGGGTGGATGGTGGGCAACAAGAAACAAATCCTGGAGAGACCCAGGATGAGTGACCTTATAAGCCTGATGGGGGAGTGATGTAGTTGTTCCGCCCATTTAACCTCGGGCTTAAAGCCCTCCCATTCAATTGTGCTTACGCAACTAGGTGAAATGATGCTTGTGTGACTTGATTTACTTCATGGCTTTCCGCCTCTCTAGCCATGGGATATACCACCCTGTAGGGGTACAATGCAAGGACCTAGAGGAGGGATCCCCCCCACAGGTGCCGCGGGAATGATTATGTCTGCTAATGGTAGCTTAGGAAGAAGCCCAAAAACAATACCCAATCGGGTGTCGAGCATTGAAAAGGCAAGGATGATGAATGAATGAATTCTGAGAAGATGATTAAGGGTGGACTTCCTAAGGAGAGAGGGGAAAGCTGTGGCCACCATCCACCTCCATCCAACAGCAGAACCTAACTAATTAACCTAAGAAAGCACTAACTCTAATTAATATTATGATTATTGGCAAGGAGGAGAGGAGAGGAAAAACCCCCTTTAAGGAGGAAACCTCTGGGGATCCAAGGCTTAGGTTACCTTCCTTCCAGGCTGACAACATTTGATTTAAGGATGTATGTCATTAAAGAGAAGAATATGAGTAGGGAAGAGGATGACTGGATAGAGAAAAAATCCCAAAAAGAAAGCACAGATCGAAGAAGGAACATGAGGCAGCAGGGACTCGAGAGGGGTATGCTCGAGTAGTCGATGGGAAGGAGTAGATCCAAGTAGAAGTGAGAGGAGCAAAGTGTATCCAGATGCGCTCATGAGAAGACCGAGGATGATGCAGACTGATGATGATGATCGCTGCAGGAGTGCAACAGTTCAATAAGAGAAGACTGAGGAAGAGGAAGAGGAAACAGGGAATTAACTTGAAAATGAACTTGAGGACTTCCGGTGACGTCACGGAGGCGATGGGAGACTAGTCTTCGGAGCTCCTAGACTCGTCCAAGGAATCTAACTAAATCCCCCAGAGTTGATAATTAAACTTCTAACCAACACGTTGGGCTTACGAGGGATGGCAGCTAAAAGCAATTCTCCGAAAATCCAAAAAAATAACGCTGCACAAGCTAAAATGAAGCAGCTTACCCTGGACGAAGAAATGGAGGCCTTCACAGCCCGCCCGCATAGAGAGCGAACCCTCTCAGAATCATCCTTCGATGTCGACGATGAAGAGCTCTGCTTACCCAGAAAAGCGGAGCTCACCTTACAAAAAATACTGTCTTCAGTGCAAAAAATTGAGTCCTCGCTGGCAGACTTGAGGCAGGACATCAGAAACGTCGATGCTTAGGTGGCAGATCACTCAAGCAACCTCACCGATATCACGGAAGCTCAGGGCATGGAGGAGAGGGTCCTGATCTATCTTTTACAAAGGGATCGGGAAACACACAATCGGCTGGAGAACATGGAAAGTAGGTCCCGTAGAAACAACTTTTGGGTCCATGGTGTAGCGGAGGGGGCAGAGGAGGGGTTCCCCACTCTAATCGATTTTATGCAGCAACTCCTTCACTCAGTGCTCTCCATACCCTCTGATCTTGACCCCACAATGGATAGAGCACATAGGTCCTTAGTCCCGAAACCCACTAACCCCACAGCTAGGCCCCGTTCCTGGGTCATGCGAATGGCCTTGTTTCAGAGTAAAGAGTGGGTGCTGAAAGAAGCCTGGAGACTAAGGGACTTAAAATACCAAAGTGTGCCCATCTTCTTCGAGCAAGACTTTTCCCCTGCCCTGCAAGCTCAATGGGTTAAAGTTCACGCAGTAGCCAAAGAAATTAAAGAAAAAAAGAACATCAGGGCTCAAATATTATTTCCCTCATGGCTTCGTTTACACATGGATTCCGGTCCTAAAATGCTTAACACCCTGATGGAGGCGATGCCACTGTTGAAGGACTGGGGAATAAATATACCCGACATAGGAATGGAAATTTTAGAGCAAAACTTGTTGAAGAACGTCTGGCAAGTGGCGAATAGAGGGTTAAAGCGCCCGCACCATGGAGCACTGCCACAAACTCTGATGAAGGATGCCATGCGGATTACACAGCGAGCTGAAAAGAGATTGAGTCCCAGGCAGGCCTCTTCCTTGAAATCTACTTCCCAGACCTGAAGTGCAGCACATGTGGTGCTATTTAAGATCAAGGGCACTTACAGGGAGAAGTGGGAAAAACGAAAATAGGAAAAGCTGAGAGGATGAAGACAGTAAAAGAAATGATGTATCATAGCCATTTAGTTGGACATTTACAGACGGGACTAGAAACGCTCAGATAAGTCTTCTAAGTACTTGTTCTCAATTGTGGTGTCGTGTACAGTCTTCTCGTATCTTTATATAAAAAGCCTATTTCAAGCATGTAAACCCTTTCTACTTATAATACACTATTGTGGAGGTTTTTGTTGATGGGGAGGATCTGGGTCGGGTGCTGATTTCCCTCAGTGACTCCTTTTTAACAGATGTCCCCTCACGATTGCTGAGTGGAGCACCACTCGGGAAACCAGTCATTAACAGGGAGGGGGGTTCATCTACCAAAACACCTGGAAGGGGGAGGTACTCTATCCTACCCACTATCTCTGTATTTCATGCTTTAGATTTTGCTGTTTCTTGTGGGAGGGGAGGGGGGCCTGCTGGAGGTCTCTCCTTACTATATATTAGTGAGGGGTAGAGATGAGGGAGAACACACAGAAAATTATACTTTTCTAAATCACCACAATAATCGAGCTGACTTAAGGGTTTACCGAAGAAATTATGGAGTAATAAATCCCATGGGGGGGGGTCAAAACTATTTGAAAAAATTACCTAACGGAAACTGGGAGGGATGATTTGGTTTTCTCACCCTCCGTGACGGTCTCTATTTTCACAGCAGTTTTACATCTCTGCTCTTGGTCTCTTAAAAGAGACAATTAGTGTTTGTTAACAAACACTTTCCACCACGAGTGGACTCAGGTGCCCCCTTGGGGAGAAGCCTGGCATTACACCTAGGAAACAACCGATTTAAATCTGTAGTGAACTTTACAGTGAACGTTTGTTTATCACAGAGGTTTTTCTCTGTGGTCTATATGAATTGGTGTCGCTTTTGTATTATTTCCAATTTCCACAATGAGTGTTACAAAACAGTTTCTTGTTTTACAACATTTTAGTTGTACAGTTGATATCGCCCATAGTTAAGGGCAATGTTATCCATAATACTGTTTTTGGATATTAAGTATTACCAGATAGAGGTACAGTTATTAATTAATAAGGTGTTATTTTGGAGCATTGGTACGCAACAGAGGGTTGAGGATGGTGTCAGTCTGCAGGGCATTTACCCAAAAAACAAGTCCTGAATTATCCCAACCTGAATGTTTGCTAACCTGAATGTTTGCTCATACAATGTGAAGGGAATTAACTCCCCAATCAAATGTACAAGGCTGCTGCAAGAACAACTTAAAAAGCTACAGGTAGACGTGGCTTTTCTCCAAGAGACACACTTATCAACGAACGAACACCTAAAATTACGTAGGGCATGGGTGGATCAAGTTGTGGCGGTGTCTCATCCCAAAACCAAAAAAGCAGGGGTGGCTATTTTATTACGTAGGGGACAAAACCTGTACATTGACTCCACAGAAGCAGGCCTTCAAGGCAGATACGTAAGGGTCTCAACAAGTATACAGGGTCAATTGCTCCACTTTGTTAATATATATGCTCCAAATTCCCAGCAGGACGGCTTTTTTGAACTCATTTTTAAAAAGTTAGTAGAACTCCCTCCTGGTTAGTTACTCCTTGGGGGAGATTTCAACACAGCTCCACACCCCCAGAAGGATTGCTCCTCTGGAGCCACCTCTACTAACAGAGCTGCCTCCAAGTCATTGGTGGCATTGACGCGAGAGATGGGGCTTGTAGATATCTGGCATTCTCAACACCCTAAGGATAAAGACTATATATTTTATTCTCATGTTCAACAGTCATACTCACGTATCGACTTATTTTATATCTCTGCAACCACCCTCCATTCAATTAGGGACTCCAGCATTCACAACATAACTCTATCAGATCATTCTCCAATCTCACTTCGGCTGACCCTTCCACCACAAGACAGACAAACCCTATGGAGACTTAATGTCTCACTCTTAAACAACAAATGCTTTGTTTCTAAATTAAAGCAACAGATAGATGACTTCTCTCTAATTCACCAATCCACAGACTATTCTCCCTTACTCAAATGGGACACATTGAAAATGGTCCTTAGGGGGGAAATCATTTGCTTTGCTACCACTCAAAAAAAATGATCGCAGCTTACACAAAACAGATTATTATTAGAACTTGCGGAGATAGAGAAGAGACATAAAGCAAACCCATTGGACAAATAGATCCAAAAGGAATTGAACAAAACTAAAAGGACTTTTCAGGACATGAAAAATTAAAAGGCAGAAGGACTGCTAAGATTTACAAATCAGAAATACCACGAACTGGGGAGTAAGGCGTCCAGATTGCTAGCTTTTCGTTTAAGAAAGGCCCAAGCAGATAGGCATGTCCCTTATATTCAAGAACTGGGTCCAAAAGGGAGAAAATGGAATTCTCCTAGAGATATAGCATGTCAATTTCAAGAGCACTACCAAAAATTATACTGGGAAGACAAAGACAAAGTGAATGTAATGGAAAAGGCTCAGAGCTTTCTAAATACCCTCAAACTGCCTAAGATACCAAAATTAGCTAGCAAGGAGTTAAACCGATCCATTACAGTTAAGAAAAACCTGGAGGTAATCTGTCGTTTCCAACAGGAAAAACTCCAGTCCCAGATGGGTTTAGTGGGGAAATATACAAAGAACTGGCCACTTCACTAGCCCCCCCTTCTAACAGAGGTGTTCAATCAATGTATTGAGGCAGACAGAGTCCCTGAGAATTGGTCCCACTCAATAATAACAACGATGCCCAAACCTGGTAAAGACCCAACCAAATGCAAATCATTTGGGCCTATAGCCCTCCTTAATCAAGATCAAAAAATCCTTACAAAAATGTTATCAATCCGGCTCCAAAAATATATTGAGTTGCTAATCCACCCGGACCAGACAGGCTTTATTCCACATCGACACCTAAGTGATAATATCAGAAGACTCCTAAACATTTTGCAAACAAAGAATTATAATCAGAGCCCAGCTCTGGCAGTCTTTTTGGATGCAGAAAAGGCCTTTGATCGGCTGAATTGGACATATCTCTTTATGGTTTTGGATAAAATGGGTTTAGAAAGGAACTTTTTAACATGGGTAAAACTGTGCTATCAGAACCCTCGAGCTAGGGTCCGGGTGAATGGTACCATCTCGTCCCCATTTAAAATTGAGAGGGGAACAAGACAGGGATGCCCCCTGTCCCCATTGCTTTTTGCAATCAGCATGGAGCCTCTAGCACAAGCCATAAGGCAACATGATAAAATTGAGGGCATAGACAGCCAAAACTCCTGCCATAAGATTTCCCTCTATGCGGATGATACCCTGATTTACTTGGGTGATCCTAAATCAGCTCTTGCCCTCTTAAAAGAATTCAGAGATATTTCTGGTTTCAGAGTAAACACCTCTAAATCAGAGGTGCTAGCGATGGGAAATGAACCTGATGGAGACCTAAGGGCTAAAGTTCCTATTAAATGGGTTAAAAACAAATTAAGATACCAGGGAATACAAATTCCTAGACAAACAACTCTGTTATATAAGCACAATTATGAAGTCTCGAATCAACAGATAACTGCTGAACTGAATAGATGGAGGTTACTCCCTTTAACACTCTCAAATAGATTAGAAACAATTAAAATGAATGCCCTTCTGAGATTTCTTTTCTTATTTACTAACCTTCCTCTTCAGGTCCCCAAAAAGGACTGGAAAGATCTTAAAAAAAACTTGCAGATTTCATCTGGCTGGGAAAGAGTACCCAGAACCCGATGGGAAATATTAACAGAGGAGAAGGTCAAGGGAGGGATGGGGTTACCAGATCTTCCCGAGTACTATCTAGCAGCACAGTTATTACCAGTCATTAAAATGTTGACAACAGGGAAGGCACATGGCTGGATAGAGATGGAGCAACCGGGGGGGGGTGGTCTGGCCCCGTTACATGTCCTGCCATGGCTAGTCCAACCTGGGGACCTGAAAAAAATAAACAACAACTTCACAAGACATACATTGTCAAAATGGCTGGAGGCAAGACAGGAGTGGGAGTTAGTCTGTCCAATATGGGAATATTTACCGCTCTCATTTCTCCCTGATTTTCCTATATCGAGAGGAGATTAGTGTCTTTTCAGATGATTAATGTCAGGGCTCACATACCCACGCCAGTTCTTGGAAGGAAATAATTTAAAATCCTTCCCACAAATGCAAGCAGAATTCAATCTAACCCAAGCAGACCTTTTCAAATATTACCAGTGCATACACTATATCACTACCACCATTGGCCTTACAGATTTATCGCAGGGACCATCGGCCCCCGTACAGCTGACATATCAAAGCAGTGTCATGAGGGACACTAGATCATATATATCATGGATATACAAGGTACTAATGGAGGACAGAGAGACCCTGGTGATACAAAGAATTGAGCAAAAATTGGAAGTAGAAGCAAAACTTAACATTCCAACTAAAGCATGACAAAATATCTGGATAGGCATTCATAAAACCACTAACTCCCCTGTATGGAGAGAATTCCGTTGGAAAATAAATACCCGATTCTTTAGAACTCCAACTATATCATACCACTGCTCCCCTCTAATTTCTAATAAATGTTGGAGACTGTGTGGACGTACAGGTATGCATTAGTATATCTTTTGGGATTGTCCTAAGATTACTACATTTTGGCAAAAGGTTGCCCAGGACATTTCCAAGATCCTGGCACTTTCCAACCAATTACAATTTGAAAACTTAGTTTTGGGACTTCCCCCAAGGGAAATTATAACCTCAGCAGAGAAATACCTTTTTTATGTCCTGATTGTAGCAGCACTTAGGGCGCTCACCCAGCACTGGTTACGGGATTTTCCCCCCTCGGTTGAAAGTTGGTATAAAAACATCAAACAGATAAGGGAGATGGAAGCTGTCACGGCCCTACTAAGATTGGCCGTAGATAAATTTAACTCCAGATGGCTCCCCTTTTTTAACCATATTGAAACGGTTCTGGATCAGTTCCTTCACTCATAAGATTAAGAAATGAAATAGTTAAAATGGTATATTGTTGGGAGGAGGGTGGCAGGGTCTTCCTTCCCTCTAATGATTAAAGATATCCTTCCCTTGAGTTGGCTGTCATGGTGCTTAACCTCTTTTATTTGTATTAAGATTAGATATTATTACCCAGGTTTAACCTAAGGAGCAAATATAACTATCAAAAATAAGATATAAAAAAAAAGAACACACAGAAGTGGTCTTAGAGCTAAAATTGTTTATTGAACTGGAACAGTTAAGCAGAACTCCTGCAGGAGAGATGTGGATGTAGGGGAGTATTTGGGATAGACTAAGGCTCTCTTGGTGTAATGGAGCATCTCTCTGGGACTATTCTGCGCCGATAATGGCTGCACACTTCTCTCACTGCTTCACTGGATTCCTCAACTTGACTCTCTGATGAACTGTGAGCTGAAAGACAATTATCAGTATTAATTAAACCTAGATGAAGTGATATCTAGTTTACCAGTTGTTTTAAAATGTCTATCAAATATGAATATCCATGTATGTGGCAAATATACTATACCTGTTATAAATTGTACCTAATAAAGTAGTTTTGAAGTTCAAAAAAAAAAAAGAACATGAACTTGAATGATAGTGGAGTGCAGCCAGCCAGCCCTTAGCAAAGGCGACGGACAGGAAGGCATGGACTTAAGCGGAGATAGAATCGAATCAAGGTAGCAGGGACCCAAGAGGGGTATGCTTGAGTGTTCAATGTGAAAGAGGAGACTCATGTAGAGGTCAGAGGTATCCAGATGCACCCAGGAGAAGACTGAAGATGATGAAGACTGATGGTGATGAGCGCCGCAAGAGTGCAGCGGTTCGATGAGGTAGCATAAGACCCAATGAGAGGTATGCTCGATTAATTGGTGTGAGTAAGGAGGCTCAGAGGCCATGAGAAGACTGAGGATGATGAAGACTGATGAAGATGAGCATTGCAGGAGTGCAGTGGTTCGATGAGGTAGCAGAAGACCCAAGGAGAGGTATGCTCGATTGATACGAGCAAGGAGACTTGGAGGCTACTAAGATGATGATGGAGGGAAGCCTTGGAGGCCGGAACAGATAAGGAGAGGTAGGAAATGGACAATGTATGATGATGGAGTGAAGCCTTGGAAGCTAGCATGGGGAAAGCAAGGTAGGAAAGGAGGGAGCATAGGATCCAATGAGAGGTATACTGATTGAGCAAAGGAAATAGATGAACCATGAGGTCAGAATGAGAGAAGGAGAACCAGACTCATAAACCCAGACACATATGGACGAAATAGAAGGATACGAGTAGGGAAGTGGAGGGCAAGATAGAGATAAAACCCCAAAAGAAATAGGAAAGCCAGACGTGAGGTGCAGACTCTCACCTGAGAGAGTGCATGTTGAGGGAGGTGCTGTGATGCTGCCCTTGGAAAACTGGAGAAGCTCCGACCCGTCCTATAGCGGCGGGCAAGGGAAGCTGCGGGGCAGGCTGAGGGCCAGGGAACAAACACACACCCGGGGAGCACAGGGTGAGAAGTGAAGCAGGAAAGCAAGAGAGAAGCCCACAGGAGTCTGAGGCAGGAAGTGAGCAGCTCTGAGGAGGCATGAAATGAGATGGCAGCCACTGCAGGAAAACTGTCAGGTGCCTTTCCACAGGTTGCTGCTGGATATTGCTCCTACCTGACGAAAGCTGCCCAACCTTTAATCCTCCTGTATTACAGCAGCAGAAGCCCTCATGCTGGGCTTGTAGACATGGTCCAAGTTACTTAACAGAAAATGCTAATGTATGAAGTGCCATCATCAGGTTGATTAGACTGAAGCAAATACTTAGGTTCATGTACATTGTAAGGAACGAGAGCTAGATAATAACACTAAAAAGGAGCACTTGAAAAGAGACTGCTGCTGGCAGAGAGGGATAAAGCAGTCTGATATCTTGATGTGAATTTTGTGATAGAATTTCAAAGAGGTACATGTAGCTGAAAGCAATCCGTGCTGCATGGAAGAAAGTGATGGGCGGATCACTCCTGAGATGGGTTCCATTTCTTTCGAGCCCATAACAGCCAGCATATGTAGTGAAAAATTGATTTTCACCAAATGAATCAGGGGCCAAATTCCCAGTGTGGATAGCTTGAAATGGGCAAATTGGGGCAGCATCATGAGGAGTACAGCGGGAGGAGGCCCTGAACGAGGAAGGCAGAGAAAGCCGACCAGGAACAGCAAGCGATGTGAGCGAGGAGAGCTGATGGAGTGACCCTGAAATGGAGCAGAAGCTGCAACAGAGGAGCCAGAGAGTGAGGGATGAGGCAGCCAGCAGGCACAAGAGGAAGATGCAGCCCAGAAAGGGGAAGCTGTGTGATGAGACCAAGGATCGGGATCTAGATGAGGGCGAGTGCAATGAGAGAAAGGAGCCGAATGTGGAGAAGCTCTGAGCAAGGTTAGGGCAGTCATGATGTCAGAAAAAGATACGGGGCCGACATGGGCAGGGAAAAATGGAATGAGGGGTTGAGGGACAGGCCGCAGACGCGGCAGATAGGAGAGGAAATGCGGCAGGCAATGCCACCCGAATGAGAGGAAACCCAACTGGAGTCAGGGAAAGTCCCGGGCCTGCCAGAGAACAGCCAGAAGGCAGGGCAGGAGAATGGGGCAAGCGGCGAAATGCCATGAGACAAAAGAGTGAGGAACAGAAGAATCTGGTGGCTGGAGGCGACCGCAACACAGGTTGACAAGGTGAGCATGGGGAATGAGGAAGAGCAGTGCCTCCGGCAGCAACAAGAAACGAATCCTGGAGAGGCCCAGGATGAGTGACCTTATAAGCCTGATGGGGGAGTGACGTAGTTGCTCCACCCATTGAACCTTGGGCTTAAAGCCCTACCAATACTGCCATATTCCTGCCCGACTACACCCTGTACCGACAGGACCAGCGCTCAAAAAGAGGTGGAGGATGTGTCATTTACACCAGAAATACACTCCAGGGATATGTCATATCCCCACCACCCAGCAATGACAATCTCCAGGTACTAGCCATAAAACTAATGCTAGGAGCACACAACAGAGTGCTTACCTTACTGTCCATATACATCCCACCTAAGCAGACCACGCCTGACATCAACAACCTACTGGACCACATCAGCACGTTGAGCCTAAACACTGAAACACTGCTGTTGGGAGACTTCGGTATCAACTGGATCTCACCTGCTGCTAACACCATCAAAGATACCCTTGCCACAATCCACTTCTCCCAACTGGTGGATGCGACAACTCAAACCAATTACAAGACGGGCACCAGCACACTTCTGAACTGGGTTCTCTCAAACTACCCTTCCCACATCACAGATCTCACTGTGCTCCCTGACTCATTGCATGATCACTCCCCTGTCAATTTCCTCTGGAACAACAACTACCACAAACCCCCTGCCAGAACCATAAAAAAAACACCTACTCTTAAAGGGCCATCTTCCACAGCTAAAGGACGACCTAAAGCAGCAGAACTGGTCAGACCTGTATGGAACCACAGATGCGGATACTGCACTAGATCTCTTTATCTCAAAATTCAGTGCGGCCTGTGACAAACACACTCCTGTCACAGAGAGAAAAACCAGAGGACCTATAAATCCCTGGATTGCCCCAGCACTACTGGTGCAACTAAACGCAAGAAACCAACTCTGGCAAACAGCGTGGGCACATGGCACACCAACTAACTTCCAAAGGTATAAAAAGGCCCACAATGAGTGCACAAAGGCAGTTTGTGAGGTAAAAAGCAAATTCTACAAGGAAGTGCTCACTAACACCTGGAATAGCAGCAAATCGTTCTGGGCAAATCTAAACGATATCACTGGGAAGGACCCTACAATAGCCCCAGCCATGCTAAATGTTGAAAGCGTCCCTACCTTGGACCCTCTGCTCATCGCTAACTCTCTGAACCTCACCTTCTTGGATCTCAGTAGTGTGCTCCTGATGAACTTCTTCAATACCCCTGCTCCAGGGGTCAGTGAGAAGACCCCAGCATGACCAAACCGGCCACTCTTCCATTTCAAACTGGTCTCCAAAGCCGCTGCTAGAAAATACCTTGAAACAGTCCTCAGCAAATCAAGGTACAGTGGGGACTCTCTGGATCTGCAATTTGTTCAACTAACACTAGACAAAGTGCTTGGTCCACTGACAAAGATAATAAATCTATCCCTCTGCCACTCCAAATTACCCCAAATCTGGAAAGTTGCCACGGTCACCCCGGTACACAAAAGTGGACACTGGTCTCTTCAAAACAACTACAGGCCAATCTCTATACTCCCCCCGCTCTCCAAGGCCCTTGAAAGGATTGTGGCTGACTAGCTGGTGGAGTACTTTAATCAATATCAGCTCATATGCCCAGAACAGCATGGTTTCCAAGCCGGCCATAGCACCATCACGGCTCTCCTAGAATTTACCGGATTCATACATGGTGCTCTTGACAAAGGGCACTTTGTAGGGGTGGCCTTTGATGACCTATCAAAGGCTTTGACATGGTCCATCATGCCCTCTTCCTTGAACAGCTCTTGGACATAGGGCTAGCCCTAGAAACCATAGCATGGTTTTGTAGCTACCTTAGCCTGCGATCACAGCAAGTAAAGATCGGGGACATCCTATCAGAAAGTTGCCCAGTCAGATCAGGGGTACCACAAGGATCCATACTCGGTCCGTTACTCTTCGGTGTCTTCCTAAACAACCTCCCGGCTAGGGGGCGCTGTGGAGCACCCAACAGGATAGACATGCCTTGCTCGAGCTCCGTACACGACGATATTTTATCATTAAAATCTTTACTTTATTGATCTGAAAGCTGACTTTTTGGGGACCGATTTAAATCCTGAAGACTCCTAGTTAAAAATGAGCCCAAAAAAGCAACCGTATCATAAGTCATCAGGGCTCGATTTGTACTTCGCTGGCCAAGGGACCAGCGCTTCAGCTAACTCTGGAGGCCCCTCTTCAGCACAGTCGCCTGAACTTTCACAACTTTTTCCACTCCTAACCAAACTGAAGGAGATCGGATTAGGACAAACAAATGCCTGGCTGTCATGGAGAAAAGTTTGCTGACCTCGATCAGAAGATTGCAGAAACTCCCACCGCGATTTCCGGTTGCATTCCGCGGGCGGCGCCTAAAGTTAACGCTGACCTGATTCGTGATGTCAGCTTTCTCCACTCTAAAGTGGAAACACTGGAGAATGGCCTTAGACAGAGGAATGTAAGAATAGTGGGATTTCCTTCCCATTTTGCAAGCCGGGCAGAACTCCTGTCGGCACTCAATCGGATAGTTTTTGAGGACTTAAATTTACTTGACTGGGACACGGGAATCTCTATTGTGCAAGCCTTCACAATTCCTACATGACCTGGAGGTAGGGGATCCCCTGCTTCTCGTCCACTGACGGCAATAATGACTTTATCTACCCCTGAAGGGAGAAGCCCATTGCTGCAGGAGGCCAGAAAGAAAGGGAATATTATCTGAGAGGGAAGTTGACTGGGCTTCTTCCCTGACCTCTCCTCGCAGATGCAGGACAGAAAGAAAAAGCTGCAGGAGACCAAGCCAGGGACAGTGGTTTACCGCATACACGATGACACTTGATAGAACTCGAACTCTGATTGGTTCAGTGGAAAACGGGCGCCAAAACGGAACGTTGTTTGTTCTCGTGAGCGCCGTGATCTTGAACCTTTAAAAGTTACAGCCTCAGTAGCATGGTTTCTACTTGCTTGCCTGCTTGATCCTGTGTGGTTGGTGCCATCTAATTATTGCTGCTTTTCTGCTCCGTGCTTCTGCCTCTCATTTCTGCTACTATTCAGTAGTAACCACTAACCAGCTAACAAGGAATGTACCTGCAGTATTTTATTTCATGTTTTTTGTTTATATTATCAGTCCGAATTCATTTTTCCCTTTTCCGCTTATCTGCTTTTGCTGCAAAACCAGGCATTGTACAGTAACCCTCGCTATAACAAGCAGATTGGGAGCCATAACTTGGGTTGTTATGGCTCCCAGTTCGTTATAATGAGGGACGCCGAAAATGGAAAAAAAGCAAGGTACATTGACTACTAGCGCTACTGCAGTACTCTACATTCCCATTCCAGTAACATACAACACAACTATTCTTATTGCTTAGTGTACAAGTTTTTTTCTGGCTACTGTGTGTGCAGCTGAATGAAAGTGATAATTGTTGTGTACAGTACTTTCCGTTCTTGTGGCTGCTCTTCGACGACTTTACACTTCCCCGACTTCTCCCCCAGAGTCAGTGTGCATGCTAATAAGGGGTGCAGGGGGCTAGAGAGGGTTTTCTTCACAGAGAGAAGGCAGAAATACAAATGAACACCATTATGCTGACACTACCAAACTGCTATGACCCACTAAAGTGAACTGCTGGCAGTCACGCTCTCCCTGCCAACAGAAAGTCTCAGATTGGGCACAGTTTTGTTTTAAAAGGAGCAGTAGGGGGCCAAGTTTGTTTAAGGGCTTCATGATGGGAGCTGAAGGGAGTTTTTACTGTTATGCCGACACCACCAAACTGCAGGCTGTGACCCACTAAAGTGTATCGCTGGCAGTCACCCTGTCCTTGCTAACAGTGTGGATATACAGGTATGCCTCGCTCTGTCTCATTTTTTTTCTAGCGGTTGCTTTTAGAAAGCCTCAGTATGTGGAGCAGTTTTATTTAGTTTTGTTTTGTTTTAAAAGGAGCAGTAGGGGGACAGGTTTGTTTAAGGGCATCATTATGGGAACTGGTCTGTTTTGGTTATGAGAGCTGATTTGCATCGGGACTCGGGAGCCACATGGGCCATTCAATATTCAATATCCGAATATTCGGTATAATGGGGTTCTCTATAACGAGGGATTACTGTACTTTGTTTTTCCCCTGGCTACTTTCTTTTCTGCTGTGCTTGGTGTGCTGTGGGGCATTTGTGGTGTTTAGCATGGCAATTTTCGGGTGCGAGCGAGTGAACAAGTTGGGGGTCGTCAGTACCTGTACCTGTACCGAGCAGCGACTGTCACAGAATCCTTGTTTAAATCACAGGGAGGTTGTCCCAGTTACCATCTGCTTTTGCGTGTAGTTTGCTGCAAAACCAGAGCATTGTACTTTGTTTTTCCCCTGGCTACTTTCTTTTCTGCTGTGCTTGGTGTGCTGTGGGGCATTTGTGGTGTTTAGCATGGCAATTTTCGAGGTCTTGACAGTGAACAAGTTGAGGGTCACCAGTACCTGTACCTGTACCCGAGCAGCGACTGTCACAGAATCCTTGTTTAAATCACAGGAGGTTGTCCCAGTTACCATCTGCTTTGCGTGTGGTTTGCTGCAAAACCAGAGCATTGTGCTGTTTTCCCTGGCTACTTTCTTTTCTGCTGTGCTTGGTGTGCTGTGGGGCATTTGCAGTGTTTAGCATGGCAATTTTCGGGTGCGAGTGAGCGAACAAGTTGGGGGGGGGGTCGTCAGTACCTGTACCTATACCGATCTGCGACTGCCATAGAATCCTTGCTTAGATCACAGGGAGGTTGTAAAATGTTGCTTTCTTTGAGGGGACACAGTGGGGTTGGGTGTGGAAACTGGTCATGTGTGGCTCCATTGGGGAGAGTGGCCATGCCAGTCCATTGGGGTGGGGAGAGTGCCCGTGCCACTCTGTTGGGATGGGGAGAGTGGCTGTGCCAGTGTGTTGGGGTGGCTGTGCCCTGCAAACTTTGTGCTGTTCACCACCCCTACTAGCAGCCTTGTACTGCTGACCTGCACTTTCTACTGTCTTGTGCTGTACCTGACCTTCCTTGCCATCTGCTGCGACAGGAGTACTGCCTTTCTATGTGCCTGCCATTGTCTGGTAAGTTTTTATGTTTCTGATACGACAGCCTGCTGTTATGGGAAAGCAAGGAAAGGAAGATGTTGGGCATGAGCTGGTATGTTTAATAAAAAAAAAAATAAGTGTATTTGACATATGGCAGACATGCTGGAAAAAAATGGCCTCGGAGGGAGGGGCGGACGGGTAGAGTGGCGCAGAACCATTTTTCCCAGCATGTGTGCCAGTCGGCCAGGTCCGTGCCACGCTCTGGTGATCTTTTGTTGATGGTCAGCTAAGGGACGGGCTGGGCAGATTAACTGCGATGCTGGAAAACATTGGTTCTGGCCTCAGAAGGAAGGCGGGTAGAGTGGCACAGAACCATTTTTCCAAGCATGTATGCCAGTCGGCGGAGTCCATGCTACCGCTCTGGTGCTCTTTTGTTGATGGTCGGCTGAGGGACAGGCTGGGCGGATTGGCACACGTGCTGGAAAACATTGGTTCTGGCCTCAGAGGGAGGGGCGGAAGGGTAGAGTGGCACAGAACCATTTTTCCCAGCATGTATGCCAGTCAGCCAGGTCCGTGCCACGCTCTGGTGCTCTTTTGTTGATGGTCAGCTGAGGGACGGGCTGGGCGGATTGGCACACGTGCTGGAAAACATTGGTTCTGGCCTCAGAGGGAGGTGCGGATGGGTAGAGTGGCGCAGAACCATTTTTCCCAGCATGTATGCCAGTCAGGCTGGGTCCGTGCCATGTTCTGGTGCTCTTTTGTTGATGGTCGGCTGAGGGACGGGCTGGGTGGATTGGCACACATACTGGAAAACATTGGTTCTAGCCTCAGATGGAGGGGCGGACGGGTAGAGTGGTGCAGAACCATTTTTCCCAGCATGTATGCCAGTCGTCCAGGTCCGTGCCATGCTCTAGTGCTCTTTTGTTGATGGTCGGCTGAGGGATGGGCTGGGCGGATTGGCATACGTGCTGGAAAACATTGGTTCTGGCCTCAGAGGGAGGCGGATGGGTAGAGTGGCGCAGAACCATTTTTCCCAGCATGTATGCCAGTCGGCTGGGTCCGTGCCATGTTCTGGTGCTCTTTTGTTGATGGTCGGCTGAGGGACGGGCTGGGTGGATTGGCACACATACTGGAAAACATTGGTTCTGGCCTCAGATGGAGGGGCGGACGGGTAGAGTGGTGCAGAACCATTTTTCCCAGCATGTATGCCAGTCGTCCAGGTCTGTGCCATGCTCTGGTGCTCTTTTGTTGATGGTCGGCTGAGGGATGGGCTGGGCGGATTGGCATACGTGCTGGAAAACATTGGTTCTGGCCTCAGAGGGAGGGGTGGGGGTAGAGTGGTCGAACCATTTTCCCAGCATGTATGCCAGTTGGCGAGTCCGTACCACGCTCTGGTGCTCTTTTGTTGATGGTCGGCTGAGGGCCGGGCTGGGCGGATTAGCACATGCTGGAAAACGTGGTTCTGGTCTCAGAGGGGAGGCGGATGGGTGAGAGTGGGCAGAACCATTTTTCCCAGCATGTATGCCAGTCGGCCCGCGTCCGTGCCACGCTCTGGTGCTCTTTTTGTTGATGGTCGGCACCGTGGATCCAAGTAGGACTGGCTGCATGACAGGCCTGGGTCCCAGGCTTGTGATGCAGCTGTTCCATATCTGCCCCACCCGGGTTGGGGAAGGTCGTTGTTTGGTTTGGTGGTGATTTATTGGGCATGTGTCTTTACTAAAATGCATATTTTTCATTTGTTTCATTTATCATTTCCTTTGTTGTGCTGCCTGGGACCTGCTGTCTCTATCCTGGCTATCCTGTATTTAAACATGGTGTAAAGTATTGTTGTTGGGTGGTGTGCATATCTGTGTAGAATAATAGACACATGTTCAGATAAAAATCTTTATTAAACATTATCAAACTGAATCAACCTCCATGTTTCATCTGAACCCAGAGGGCATCATCTGTGCAGTTGGAAATGTGGATTGTCCTTCTCGGTTCCCTTCATCAATTTTGGAGGACGCAGACATTGGATTACCTAGGGGAAAAACAGACAAGTTAAACTGTCGAACTGCATGTTAACAATTTACCACTTTTATTAAATACATTTTCTATGTTGAAGCTTTGTGAATTTCTAATGGAATATGTTGGAGGCCTGTTGGTGGCCTGTCTTGATTTGTGCTTATAAAATTTAAAGTTCGAATAAAGAAGTTGTTGCTGGGGCGCTGCGGCAACCTGGGCTACCATCCTCGGTGGCCAGGAACAGAGGTTGTTGGATGTCTTTCAAGACACGTTCCTAACTCAGCCGGTGGGGAACCGATCGGGGCGCTTGGTGCTAGGATGTGCCAGGTCTGGTTCTGCCTGGACCTAGGAGGGGTAGAAGGCTGCACAAAGACAGAGGTAACTGACTTCAGGGGGGCCGATTTTAAGGAAATGGGAAAGATCCTTAAGGAGCATTTGGATGTGATTGGGTCAAACATGGACGCTGACAGTAGGTAGGAAATCATCAGGAGGGGTGCAGGATGCTACCAGCACCTGTGCAAGAGTAAGACAAAAATGCAGTAGGGCCCGAAAACCCTGCTGGTGGACCAGGGAGATCCAGGAGGTGGTGCGGGGAAAGAAGGCAGCCTATAGGCAATTCAAGTGCTCAAGGAGTGAAAGGGATCGATGGGAGTACAAGCTGATGGCTAGAAGGGCCACTAGGGTGGTAAGGGCAGCTAAGGCAAGGAAGGAGCAGAACCTGGCCAGGGAAATTAGGAGAGGGAACAAGGGGTTCATTAGATACATTGGGGAAAAATGAAGGGTGAAGGGGCAGATTAGCAGGATTAAAATGGAGGAGATGGGCACAAGACCCGGGGGAGCAGGCTGAGGTACTAAATGAGTACTTCACCTCAGTTTTCACCAAGGAAAATGGGGTGCTGCATCATACATGGGAGAGACAGTGATACTGAGGAGGGGGACCCTTGCCGAGTTGGCAGGTCTGGGGAGAGGGAGGCATCACTGGCAGGAGGGGAAGGCTAAGCAGGAGAAGAGGTAACAGAGGTGGAAATCACAGCAGAGAGAGAGTGAGGAAGCCTTCAGGTCCCTTAAGGCGGAGAGCACGGGCCGGATAAATTACATCCCAGAGTGCAGAAGGAACTTGCGGATGTCTGCCGCAAAACCCTGGGAGCTTTTCACCATCTCTCTGAGGACAGGGTGGAGTGCCCAGGACTGGAAGGTGGTGCATATAGTGCCTATCCACAAGGGGATCAAGGGAGGTGGCTGGAAACTACAGGCCTGTCAGCCTGACATCGGTGGTGGGCAAGGTGACGGAGGGCATTGTCAAGGAGAGGCTAGGGGTAGACCTGGAAAAGTCAGGGTGCCTGGACAATAGATAGCATGGATTCTTCCTGGGGAAATCATGTCAGACAAACCTTGTGGAGTTCTATGAGTGGGTGACAAGTGCCTTGGACCTGGGTAGACCAGTGGATATCCTCTTTCTAGACTTCAGCAAGGCATTTGACTCTGTTCCTCACAAAGGCCTGTCGGATAAGCTGGGAGAAATGGGGGTGGGGAACCAGATGATCAGATGGATAGGCAATTGGCTCCAGGACTGGTTGGCAGGATAGTCTCATCCCCAAGGAGGGTCATTAGTGGGGTCCCACATGGATCAGTCCTTGGGCCCCTCCTGTTCAACACCTACATCTCTGACATATGGACAGGTATCAGGAGTGAGATGAGTCTCTTTGTGGATGACTGAAAACTAGGGGCAGTGGTGGATGGGGAGGAGGGGAGGGTGGCCCTACAGGGGGACCTGGCGGTTCTGGAAAGATGGTCTAAAAAGTGGAAGCTGAGGTTCAATGCAGGGAAATGCAAGGTACTGCATCTGGGGGCCAGAAGCCCGGGCCAAGTGTTCATCCTGGGGGGGATGCTACAAGTCTCGATGGCTGAGAGGGACCTGGGGGTGGTGGTGGATGTCAAGATGAACAACTCGGAGACTTGTAGGAGGGCAGCAGCCAAGGCCAACAGGATGCTGGGATGCATCGCTAGGGGGATCACCTCCAGAAGGAGGGAAGTGATACTCTGTATAACTGCTTGGTGAGGCCAGACCTCAAGTACTGCGTGCAGTTTTGGAGGCCACACTTAAAGAGGGACATGAAACTCCTGGAGAGAGTCCAGGAAGGGCAACCAAAATGATTTGGGGCCTGGGGACAGGACCTATGTGAGAGGCTTGAAGAGCTAAATATGTACACATTGGAAGAGAGAGGGACTGGGGGACATGATGGGGTCTTCAGGTACATGAAGGGGTAAATGGGGAGGAGCAGTCAGGATGCTTCGCAGGAAGGAGGAGGGGCAACTTGAGGGCATGGGTGGAAGCTGGAGGTAGATTGGGAGAAAGAAGGATGTGCTACTTCACTGAGAGGGTGGTGAAGCCATGGAATGCGCTGCCCAGGGGGCTGGTGGAGGCAGAGACAGTGGAGGGGGTTCAAGAGGAGGTGGGACAGGTACAGGGGAAGGGTTCTGGAGGCAAAATCCAATGCAGTGAGAATATCCGGAACTGGGAAGGGAGAAGCCAGAGAAGGTGAGAGGGCAGCAGGTCAGCTCCCAGGGTGGGGGCTGACCAAAGGCTGAACACGAAGACCGTTGAGCCTATTCTGCTGGCATTTTAGTATGTTAGTACCACAACCAGGCCCACAACCCACTGTCTCATCATAAGTGATGCTAATAAAAATACCACCAAAGTATTTGCCTTTCAGGGCGTACTGTGTGGCAGTGCATAGGTATCTGGGGTGGTCATTCATACAAACTTCTTGTGGTGGCTTTTCTCCTAGGTGGTGTGGTGTAACTGCCTTGGCACCAGGGCAGTCCATGTTTGCTAGGATGGTGATGGAGAACTAGAGATGGTGACTGGTGAGTTCTTAAAGGAGAACTACTGGCCGAGGTGAAGCCCTGACCACTGTACAGATTGGGGCTCGCTTCATCTATCTTGTCTCCCCCCACCCAGCAGGCACTATATTAAGTTAATAATCTTTGCACATAATCACTCAAATGTTTTAATTCTCCGGTGCTTCCGGCTCATTAATTTTGGAGCTTGTCAACATCTCGAACTCTCGCTCATGAACTAATGAGGCTACCTTGCCCTTTCTTCAAGTGCCCTTATGCTTGGACATTGAAGATTTGTGCCCTTTTATTATAAGTACGATGGATGGTGTGTCTAGGCCATTATTACGCTGCCAATTGAGAAAGAGTGAGGCATTGTCATTAACTTGCAGTTTTAATAAGGAAAAGAGTGCGTCTTGTTCAGTAGCGCCATAACTAACATTCTGGGTGCTCCAGAGGATGTACTAATTGGTATAAGTGATCAGGTGCAAAGATTCATTGATCTATACTACTAACTGCAGGAGGAATAGAAGAGACAAAGCCCCATTCTGAACAGCTGTCATGGTTTCACCACTGCCAGCAGAACTACTTTCTTGAGTTTGAGTTCCGACATGAAAACTAAGAGGCTCCATTTTCATGAAGATAGCCAGAAAGTTCATAATTTACTATTTTTGTGATTCTGGATTGGTTTATTCTTTGGCAAAGATTGTTTGTGTATCTCTCCATTAGTGTCCTGATTAATCACTTGAATTTTTTAAGTTGGATGCACTTTGTTTACAAATAAACCAAATCAGGCATGCATCTATATATTAGATAGGGACTGAACTGACGGAGTCCACCTTGGCGTCTGGTGGTTCGGCTTACTTCACGTCTGAGCTTGGACAGATTTGTACATGGCATTGGGCTGCAGTGCCGCACATGCTGCCGTCACATGGGACGGGTGGGGGCTGCAGTGCCGCACATGCTGCCATCACACGGGACGGGTGGGGGCTGCAGTGCCGCACAGCCTGCCTTCACACGGGATGGGTGGGGGCTGCAGTACCGCACATGCTGCAGTCACACGGGGATGGGTGGGGGCTGCAGTCAAATATTGAGGAAAGACTGTGGTTTCCAGTTTGCCTGGAGATGGAAGTTGAAGTGACTTCTCGGTGCTTTCAAGGCTGTGCTCTGCTACAGACTGTACTGCTGTTCAGCTCACACCCAACCCTGGCCTGTTGACTGATGTGGATGCCTGAACTCCAGACTGCTAACAGCAACATGTCCTGTCCGCTAAAAAAGTAAGTTTATTTTGGATGTCTCATCATTCACTTTTTCGGTGAAGACTGGTTCAGTTTCTTGGTATGAGGGCAACAGTAGCTATTAGAGGTAATTTATTTTCAGCTGGTTAGTGACTGAATGGTTTGGAGTGTTGGTGGCAAGTTGGGCTGCCATGTAACGTCCCCATCATCAACCACAATTAAAATAATTGAAAATTACTTGCAGAGATACTGACACCAACCCTGGTTGGACACTTTTCAGTGATGGCCCTTGTGCCAGTCACTGAGAGTACTGCAAACCCAGTCAGTGAGGAGTTGCCCATGATGAGTGACTTGAATGAATGGAGGTGCTGCATCAACATCCTCCTGGAAGTGGGTTTTGTTAGTACAGCCGGCCAGATGTTGACCCAGAGCCCTTGTCCCCAAATGCAGACATTTGGGGATCTGCTGCTTTAAGTTTTATACACCCTGGGTGGTTTGCACAAAGGTGTTCCTGTGGGTGGTGGTAGCTAGGGACTGGGGAGTGTGGGTGGCAAGCTGAATCATTGCAATAAGACCCTAGCTATATGGCCCCTTGCTTGGCATTCAGGATAGGTGGCTGCAACCATGGCTATGTTGGTAACACCTTAGTCCTGGTGGCTCACAGCCGGACTTTTAGGTTCTGTCTCCCAGCAGAGGAGGCAGATGGCATGTCTAGCTAGGTGTCATTTACTTGTGCATGTGGGGGTGTGTGGGTGTGTGTGTGTGTGTGTGTGTGTGGCGCGCGTGTCCTTAGATAATAATTTTTTTTTTTATGTTTTCGAATTTTAGGCTTTAACATTCCTGCTTGGTGTGAATTTCTGCTGGAAATAATCATCATCTCTAAAAGGTATGGTGTGATCTTCATATTCATGTGTTTTTTCAAGTCTTAGTTTGTTTGAGCCGTGGAGACCGACAAGGTCTTAGTGCAATGCGGGCAGCAAGCCTGGGATCCTGTATGTCATCAGGATTTCTCATCAGCTGTGACCAGGGCTATATTTGGATGTCAGTATTGTACTTTTGTATTATATAGTCAAGCCTGTGACAGCTTCTGAGGACAGCTTGATTTCTGTAGCTGTTCCTACCGACTGCTATCCATGGATTGAGCATGGTCCGCATGGATTAGCAATGAGATTCTGATTCTGGTATTGTTTTTTGTATGGATTGTGAGCAGCTGAGATCAGCGTGTTTTCTGTTGTTGTTCTCCAGAATCTCATCCATGGGCAGAAATTATCTGTGATACTTCAATACTTAATGAAGTAGTTGTGAAGCTTTAAGTAGTTCTAAAGCCTATTTTAATATCTCTCCAACTTGTGTTCCACTTTTTAGTTCTTTGGAGTCATCTGTTCTACGCATCGTGATGGCAACACCAAGCAAAATGGCAAAACTTTCCAGTGTCACTGCTAAGGACCGTGCATTTCAATTCAAGTTGGAAGGCATGTGTGAGGATGGAGGGAAAATGTTTTGTTGCTTTTGTGATCACCCCATTGACTATGTGAGGAAGGATACAGTGGTGGATCACTACAAAAGTAAAAAACATATGCAGAATGCAAGCCAGAAGAATCACAACAGACAGGTGACGCTTCACACCAGCTTTAATGCCACAACTTCTGCAGCAGCAGCACGGGAGAATACTGTATTGGGTGTATTAAGGGCTTGGTGTGGTGCAAATATACCCATCTAAAAGTTGGATCAACCGTGCATAAGAGACTGGATGGGGGACAACATTAAAGGAATTGGTGCTCTCCCAAAGGTATCCACCTTAAGGCAGAACTACTTGCCCAAATTGAGAAAGGAAATGGAGGACGAAATTTCACAGCTTGTGAAAGGGAAGACATTTTCTGTAATGTGCAATGAGATGACAGATGCAGATGCCCGCTGTATACTGAACATAATTTTTGTCATGCAGGGCGGAAAATCTATCATTGCAGACACAACAGAGTTGACAGCAGTAAATCACACCACTGTCGCACAAAGTGTTATAAAGACATTGCAGAAATATGATGTGGAGATGGACCAAGTAGTCGCCTTCATCAGTGACGATGCGCGGTACATGGTGAAGTGCTTCAAAGAGGTTTTATATGGCCTTATTGGTGCCCATGTGATCCATGTTGGTTGCTGGGCACATGTGTTATCCTTGGTGGGAGACACATGGATTGACCATTTGAACTGGTCAATAAACTTGTAGGCACTTGAAATATTCATTCCAGCAGTCGCCCAAATGTGAGAGAGTACTTGGCATTCCTGGAGGGCGAGATGTAGAAAGAAAATATTGCCTCCTGTTCCTGTCTTAACCCGTTGGAACACTTGGTTTGAAACCGTTAAGTACCATTCACTTTATCTTCAGCACTTAGAGACTTCTTCCAGGAGGAAGCAAGTGATTGCAACTCCATGAATTCGTTGAGAAAACTTTTCCAAGACTGGTTTACAGAGCTACAGATTCACACAACCTTCATCACTGAAAACTGCAATGATCTCATCAGCACAATAGAACTTCTACAAAGGAAAGACAAACCCATGGCTGTTTCTGTATTCGATGCACTACATGAAATAAAACAGAGGTTTCAGATGGGTGTATCAAAAACAGAAGCATTTGGAGAAAGGACAGATGAATACTTAGCTACTCTTAGGCCACGGGTTAAGCAGGAGCAGATTGCAATTTTCCAAAAAGCATTTGGAGTAGCCCTAAACAAAATGGCAAAACACATGAAACAAACCCAGCCATAGGGTTCTTGAAAGCCTACCATATTTTGAACCCCTACAACCTTCCTAAATTAGTGGGGACTTACACACTACTCCAGTGACACTGGTGTATTTGAACTGCACAACCAAATTGCACTACAAAGGACTGGGAGATGTATGTTGGGCAGGACATAGGAAACTTCAGACATAATGGACTTCAGTGTTGACCAGTACTGGATTTCAGTGCAGCCACAATTACCAGTACTGGCCAAAGCTGCTCTTCAAACCATTTGGATACCTGTGTCGAGTGCCGATGTGGAGGATCTTTCTCGGTCTGGACAGATCCACAGAGACCAAAGCGTAACCTGCTAGTAGACAATATGAGATTACTATCCAGCTTCTGTACAAAAATCAAAGGATTAGATTGGTGGACATTTTCTACAGGCATTTTGCACATTTTTTAGTTATAGGGTGTAAACACTTTCAATAACTTTGTTATTTTTTTCCATATTCCTTGTTGTGTGTGTGTGTATTTATATTTTGTTTTAGTTCATGTTTTTTTCACTGTATATTTTGTCATACTGTATTGCACATTTTGCACATTTTCATTTAGGTTTTGTTTATGCACAGTTTTCCACAGTTCCTGTACCTTTGCACATTTGACACTTCGAGTATTTGTATTTAGGTTTTAGTTCACTTGTGTTTCAATATATATTTTCACTTTTCTACATTCTGCACATTTTCACTTAGATTTTGTTTTTGTTCACATTTTTCAACTGTTGTATATTGTTTTTGATTTGCAATATTTGCACTCTTTATAAACTACCTTTCTTGAAATGGTGTACTTGCTTTTATTCACTTTATTAACATTTCTTGGGATGAGGACTTGTGAGAAAGGTCATGTGGGTGGTAACTTAGTCTGCATTGTGTGGTGACTGGTGGCAGTCTCTAATGGCTAGTTCCTTTTAATTTATCGAAGTATCCTGCAGTCTAATATTCTGTATTGTCACACCTGAGGGATATGGGCTGCAGAGCTTTACCACCATGTTATTGACAACACACCGGAAGGATGGAGGCCACAGTGCTGCCGCCATTGCACAGGAGGGAGGAGGGTCGCAGTGCTGCTGCTGCCATCACACTGGAGGGATGGGGGCTGCAGGGCTGCTGCCAATCAGACCAGAGGGAGGGGTCCACAGTAATGCTGTTCCCATTGCATCACAAGGATAGGGGGCATTAGTGGTCCTGTCATTATACAGGACGAATAGGGATATAGTCGCCTGCTGCCTTCACAAATGTAGCTTCTAAAATAACTGATAGCTACAAGTGCAGATATGCAACAGCAGATGTAGAAATGTGAAAATGCATTCTAGCAGAGTGAAAAAAATGGTTAAATACAGGTTACAAAGCCAACACCGGTAAAAAACGATTTTGGACTTGCAGACACCGGTGACAATACCGGTTTTGTCAATCTGCAAAACGGAATTTGCCTTTTCTCAATCACGGTAAACCACTGTCCATTACACACCAGAAGAAAACCCATGTATTTACTGACCCGGAGGCTGCATCCATCTTTGCAGAAACACTGTTCTCCACTGTGGACACCAGTGCCTCGGACCAAGACTCAGACGGGGAGCTGAGTGACGGTGTAGCAGAACGTGGTTTCGGTAGTTCCCAGCGGGGACTTTAATAGGTTCTTGGACCCAATGTATATGAGTGCCTGACGTGTGCTCCTTGATTCATGTCTGAATAGGCAGGAGGGTTGGTGGTAATGTTCTGAATTATTTTATTATTCTTTGATTCTGACCCCCTATATCTTACCTGCTATATAAATGGTTTATACATTTGGATGATACTTATTTGGCATGCTAACGCACACCGCTCTGTTTGTGAACTGTATAATCTTATGGGCGGGAAATCCTTTCCCCTACACAGTTCTTTTATGGAGCTTAATTTGTAGGGTTAAACCTTAGCTTAACTGAGCTTGGACAACCTGTTTAATAAAACCATCTGTCCTTTTGTATTAGTTCCCCCCTCACCATAAATAGCTGCCTGCGAGTGGGATGAGAGTTTGGTAAATTGATAGCATCAACCCCTGTAGTGAGAGTGCGAGATTCTACAAACTTATTATCCTGTAATGTTTTCTCCTAATGTAATTAAGGGTAGTGAGCTCAGGTCTGGATCTCCGTTAAATCTTAAGGTATAGATTTGTTTAATGTCTGTACAGATATTGTGCTACAACTATCCATTGCTGGAATATGTATGATGTTTATGTACATGTTCGTCTTCTTTGATGAAAATTAATAAATAAAGTTAAAAAAAACAAAACTCCTGGCTACTTGCAATAGCTGCATGCTCCTTCAAGCAGATGATGCAGTGATCTTTACTAGCAACCTCGACTCCACACTTCTGGAATACGACATCCAGAGCGACTTCGCAGTGGCAAGAAAATGGTTCAAAGAGCAAAAACTGGTCATGAACTATAAAAAGACCAAGATCATGCTCTTCGCCACTGCCCAGAATAAGCTAAAAGGCTATCCCCTGGCAATTCAGAATGACTCTGGTAACAACCTGGAACTAGTCCTCCATTTCATGTACCCAGGAATCACACTGGACACTGCCCTGTCTTACACACAGCACACTGACATCGCGGCCAAAGCCTTTAACACCAGGATCGGTATCCTCTACAGGCACAGACATTGCTTGACCTATGAAGCTCTGAACTTGGCAATTAACAGTTCACGCATCACCTTGATTGACTATGGCCTAGCTGTCTATGGCTCCACTACTGACACAGTGCTCCAACGCCTCTCAACAGCCTTAAACAAAGCCTGCCACCTGCTCACTAATGCCCCAAAACTCACCCATGCCTGTGAGCTTTATGCGCAATCAGGCTGGCTTCAACTGAAGAACAGAATACTTTATCAAACCTGCCTACTCGAAAAAAAGGTCTCACTAAACTTACTTCCTCAAGGAGTTCTGAGACTTCTATCACCACCTATACATGCCAGGCACACCAGGAGCTTGACTCCACAAGTATTCCATGTGCTCAGGTGCCGCACAACTATGGCCCAGCGATACTTTGCTCACTGGGCCCCTCTGTGGACAAATGGTCTACCACCTGACATCGACAGAGCCACAACCCTCGGTTCTTTTAAGCGTAAACTCTGTCAGCACCTCACCGACAATAGTACCTGTAGGTACCCCCGCTAGTTTGCGCCTGCAGCTTTTAGTCTGCCTCAGCACTTCCAACTCCTGGCCCGCCAAGTTAAGTCTTTGCCCAAGCACTTCCCTCCCACCCCCTTTGATCTAACACTTGCCTCCCACCCCCTACCCCTTGGCTCTTTTCTTTCCCTCTGCCCTCCCTATCCCAGATCCTACTGCCCCTCCCTACCTCACCCTAACAGTCTGCCTCTGCCTCTCTTCTGCAGGATGCTGGCATACCATGTACAATGCCTTAGCACAATTTGGGAACTGCTTGTAATTGCAACCCATGTACTGTTGAATTTTTTGTACTCTGTACATATAATTTACTGTAACTATATTGTGTCTTCTTGTGTTAATGTATCTGACGTGGAACCTCTCAATGAGCATCCACTCACAGGTGCCATCCAAGACTTCAATAAATAAAAAATAAATAAAAATATTACGCCACCTCATTTATGCCACAGCTGTTATTTTTCAAATCCTGTCCATAATATGTTTTTGCACCTGTGGCGTAGAATGATGTTGCAGTTGAGCATAATTTCATTTAATCTTGCATTTCATAACTTCTATGTACCGGGGTACATGAAGTGGGGTAATAAGATGGCTATGCTTAGAATTTGGACACTGTTGATCTACACATGGAAACGCAGAGCCCATGCACATCTATGGCGGGATTGGAGCAATGGGGATACTATTATACTTTCTCAAAAAGTAAGGAAATTCATTGCAAAAAAACTTTGTTAATGCATCAGGGTTTTTATTAATGCAACAAATGAAGAGAAAAGAGGTGTCCAACCCTAACACCCACCCCCACCCTGCAGACACAGATAGGCATCGGGAGTGTGCCTTGGGGTCATCAGCCCTAACACTCAGCCCACTCCATCCCCACCCCCACCCTGCAGACACTGGCAAGCGTCAGGGGAGTATCTTGGGGTTGTCGGCCCTAAAGTTCACCCTATTCTGCTATACTGCTGCCCTTTCTGGGGTGCCACCAAGCCAATCTGCACCAGTGGGCTCGTCAGAGAAACCGAATCCAAATGCCTGAGGAATTTTGAGGTGATTCTGTCTGCTGCCGGCAGTAGACCACGCTCCCCCGAGATGCTGAAAGAAAAGCCGCATTCCTGAAATAAAGCCACAAGCCACATAGGTAAAGCCGCTTCCTGTCCCAAACCACACCATTGGTTCTGTAAAACACAGCCACTCCAGGAGTTTGTGCTGCCCTTTCTGGGGTGCCACCGAGCCAATCTGCACACCAGCGGGTTCATCAGAGGAACCAAATCCAACTGCCTGAGGGGTCTTGAGGTGGTTCTGCCTGCTGCCAGCAGTAGACCACCCTCCCCCGAGATGCTGAAAGAAAAGCCACATTCCTAAAATAAAGTCGCAAGCCACACCAGTGAAGCCGCTTCCTGCCCTGAACCACACCATTGGTTCGGTGAAACACAGCCACTCAAGGAGGTTGTGCTGCCCTCTCTGGGGTGCCACCAAGCCGATTCGCACCAACGGGCTTGTCAGCGGAACCAAATCCAACTGCCTGAGGAGTCTTGAGGTAGTTCTGCCTGCTGCCAGCAGCAGACCACACTCCCCTGAGAAGCCAAAAGAAAAGTCGCATTCCTTAAATATAGCCTCAAGCCGCACCAGAGAAGCTGCTTCCTGCCCTGAACCACACCATTGGTTCGGTGAAACATAGCCGCTCCAGGAGGTTGTGCTGCCCTTTCTGGCATGCCACCAAGCCAATCTGCACCAGCAGGCTCAGCAGAGGAACCAAATCTGACTGCTTGAGGGGTCTTGAGGTGGTTCTGCCTGCTGCCAGCGGTAGACCATGCTCCCCTGAGACACCAAAAGAAAAGCCTCATTCCTGAAATTAAGCTGTAAGCCGCACTGGAGAAGTCACTTCCTGCCCCAAACCACACCATTGGTTCGGTGAAACACAACCTTTCCGGGAGGTTGTGCTGCCCTTTCTGGGGTGCCACCAAGCCAATCCGCACCAGCGGACTCGTCAGAGGAACCAAATCTGACCGCCTGAGGAGTCGTGAAGTGGTTCTGCCTGCTGCTGGTGGTAGACCACGCTCCCCCGAAATGCCAAAAGAAAAGCCTCATTCCTGAAATAAAGCTGCAAGCTGCACCGAAGAAGTCACTTCCTGCCCCAAACCACACTGTTGGTTTGGTGAAACAGCCGTTCCGGGAGGTACATTTGTGGCTAGCTCGGAGCAAGAAGGACAGTTGGTTTTTGATTTTCTGGTGCCTTCATGCTGATTGGTGCTCTCCTCAGGAGTCCTTCTTGTGATTGGCCGCTGATTTTCAAGTACATTGCTCCTACTAGTGCTATTGGATGACTTTCTGTTTCTTCCCAATTGTTATACAGTTAGATTTCTCCAGCTAGCCTACCTATAGGACTTGTTAAAATTACTTGATAAATTGTACTGCTGTCACACTGAAACTGCTTTAGAGTACTAAGTTTTCCATACTTATCTAAATGCTTACAGTACTGAGTTCCTCTACCTGAATTGCTTTACAGTGTTAAGTTTTCCACGCTTTTCTGTTTTACAGCGGCTTCTGCCCTATCCCTGTTAACTCGCCCTGCATTTTCTGACTCTACTGCCCTAATCCCTGATAAATTTTCCCCGCTTTCCTAACTGGATTTGCTGTGGCTACTGCTGAACTTAACTTCTCTGAATTGTTGTACTCTCCCTGTGTCTAGGGCTCTGCTGCTCTTTGCCTTCTCTAACTCCCTCTGGCTCAGATTTCTCTCTGTCCCCAATGCCCAGCTGAACCCAGTTTCTTTGTCCTTCCCACACTCATTCTCCTCCTCCTTGGCTTTCTAATCCTGCCCCGTCCCACCCTGCTCCTTTGTTTCAGTTAAGCCCTCCCTCACCAGCCCTTACTTAATACTGGCTTCCCTCTCTCCTTTGGTTGTGCTGCCCTTTCTGGGGTGCCACCAAGCCGATCCACACCAGCGGGCTCGTCAGAAGAACTGAATCCTACTGCCTGAGGGGTCTTGCGGTTTTTCTGCTTGCTGCCGGCGGTAAACCACGCTCCCCCGAGACGCCAAAAGAAAAGCCACATTCCTGAAATAAGCCGCAAGCCACATCGAAGAAGCAGGTTCCTGCCCCAAACCAGACCGTTGGTTTGGTGAAACACAGCTGCTCTGGGAGGTGCATTTGCCAGTAGCTCGGAGCTAGAACCCCACCAGTGCTTTGCATCAGCTCCCCACCCACTTCCCTCCCACCTACCCACCCTAGTGGACACTGCCTCTTATAGTTGCACTTAGTAATATGACTAAGTGTCTTGGTTCCCATTCGCTCGTTATATTGTTTGGCCTCCAGAGGCACTTTTCAAATATACTACCACTTGTCAACCTTAATGTCAGCATCAGCTCAAACAGCTATCGCTGAGTAATCTGTGTGGTACACTAGGGGCATATTGCAGAAATCCTTCTGACCCTGATACAACCCTTGTTTCTTGTCTGTAGCTACGTCCCTGCTCTCTACCTCGCACATTAGGCTCTAGGTGCAGTAACTATTTCTGCTTCATTCTGTCTCTCTTGCCTTGTTAACGATCTTACTTGCCATCACACACTCATTAAGCTAATTCATTCTTTCTACTCTGCTCTTCCACTGGGACCCTAACTCTCCCTGACTAATACAAATTCCCCATAAATAATCTGAACCAGCTCTTCTCTCTTGAACCTCGGCACATGGCTCCCTTAAGCCTCTTCTGTGTCCATGCCCATTGCCCTTGTGCTCCTCGCCTTTTATAGACTCTTGTTTTTTTCATGCTCCCAACCAACTCCACCCTCCTGCTCTACTCCCTATGATTTCCATTTTTCAAACCTCCTCATACTGCCATGGCGGCAACTTGATCCCACTCTTCTGTTACTCCCTAGTGGTTTCATCTACCTTGCTGTGCATGCTCTCAGGAAAAGCTTTTTCTGTCACTTGTCCCTCCCCCCCTTTCATTCATTGCAAGCTCTTTTTTTTTTCCCCAATTGTTTAACCAGGAGTAGCACACTAAGATGAAAGCTTGTTTACTGGTGCGATCTGAGAGCACAGGGAAGTTAAGTGACTTGCTCAGGGTCACATAGTATGCAACTGGGGGCAGTGGGATTCAAACCCAGGTCTCCAGATTTGCAGCTCAGAGCCTTAGACCATTGCGCTATACTGCCTCCCTCGCTCTGGTATCTCATTGTTTTTGCTCTCTTACTTTCTGGGGATATTGAGTCCAACCCTGGCCCTCCGGCCCAGTTTTCCCATAATGATCTATCCTCCAACAACATTAAAGGGCTTCACATTGCCCATCTTAACATTAGAAGCCTCATCCACAACCATGCTGAACTAGAAGCATGGATGGCGCTATACAAACCAGATATACTCTGCCTATCTGAGACCTGGCTGAAGCCCTCCATCCCAGACTTGGCTTGCTCCCTGGCAAACTACAGCCTTATATGGAGTGACCAGCTCTTATCAAAAAGGGGGGGGGTTGCCCTTTTCCATAAAAAGCATCTAAATCTCTCGGCTATTCGTACTCCTATACCCTCCATATGCGAATTACTTCATGTGACTCTCACCCTGGGGGCCAAAAAATTACATGTTGTTTGTGCGTACAACACCCCTAAAGGAGGCCTAGTGGGACTAGAGGATTAACTTGACCATACCTCACTGGGCATAGGGAAAAATGAAGTACTTATACTCGGGGACCTAAATCTAAATTGGCTGAGTAAAACTCAGGGTACCCTCCATTCCCTGATGCAAAGCTACAATCTGCATCAAACCTTAACTGAACCTACTAGGGTTACATCCCAATCAAACACTGGCACTCTACTCGATTGGGTTCTCACAAATCGCTTAGATCATATCCCTGCCTCTGGAACCCTTGCAGATGGGATAAGTGATCACTCTCCAATATTTTGTATATGGAGTCCCATGGCTGCCCCCTCTCTTCCACCATGTTACATCTCTTTTAGAAACTTCGCCAGGTTTGATCAGGGCAAGTTCCTCCATGACTGTGCTAGGATCACCTGGTCTAATCTGCAGTATACATGGCTGAGGATGCCCAGTCCGCTCTTAGTACCTTCCTTGTAGTGTTCATGGCTCTTCAGGATATCGATTCCCCTAAATGACTCGGCGAGTAAGGGGCAAACAGACTAGATGGTTGCACAAGGGCCTACCTGCCTTACTCCATCTGAGAGATAAGAGATGGAAATGTTTCAAGTCAACTGGCCTTCCAGCTGAGTATAACTGCTGTAGGGCTCAGCGAAGTGCCTGTCAAAAACAAATCAGAATTGCCAAAAGTGCATATTGCAAAGGCCTGCTGCTTGATGCAGCTGGGGACCCAAAAAAATTCTGGTCCCATGTAAAAACTTTCCTAGGATCTGCACAACCATAATTCACTAATGATATGGTACTAAATGGAGTCCATTGTAACGACCCACTTATGATTGCTAATTCTTTCAATCGGCACTTTTCAGACCTATCTAAATGGTCCACCTCCTTCCCCTCTGCACGATCAACCACCCTTGGGACCCCCTCTTGCCCTGAGACTGGAACTCCATCTTTTCACTTTAAGGCCATAACTAGGACATATGTCCTAAAACTTCTAACTACAATTTCTGAGAATACTAGTACTGGCACCGATGGTCTCATACCAAGACTCCTAAAACTAGTCACCCCTTTCATAGCCTCTCCTCTGGCTGGAATCTTCACCCTGTCCCTATGCCATTACCAAGTCCCGGAAATATGGAAAATTGCCCGAATCACACCAGTCTTTAAAAAAAGAGTCCCAAAGATCTCTCAAATTACCAACCTAGTGCTATCCTCGCTGTGATAAGCAAGATTATGGAAATGTTAGTAGTCACTCAAATAGCGGATTTTCTACACAAAAATAACCTCCTCTTGAAAGCTCAGCACAGTTTCTATAAAGGCCATCCACTGCCCTGCTCAAATTGACCTCTGACACTATCTCTACTATGGACTCTGGACTCCTGACTGGGGCCCTCTTTATCAATCTAACAAAGGCATTTGACCTCGTAAATCACACATTACTCCTTGCTATGCTTCAGGCAATGGGCTTCTCACCACCGACTGTTGCCTGGTTCAATAGTTATCTATTGGATAGGATCCAGGTGGTAAAATTCAACTCAGCACTCTCAGAGTCAGCAACCATTAACATCAGAGTTCCTCAGGGCTCCATCCTGGGGCCCCTCCTCTTCTCGATATTAGAAACATAGAAACATAGACTTTGATGGCAGATAAGGACCACTTGGCCCACCCAGTCTGCCCATTTCCCTACCTATTGGATAAGCTGCAGATTCTAGTTAACCAACAGCCTACTTCCTGCAACCTCCCACTATAATTGCCTTATGTCTGTCTCATGCATGTTTGAATTCCCCCACTGTTTTAGACCCCACAACTTCTCCATGAAGGCGGTTCCATGCGTCCACCACTCTCTCCATGAAAAATAATTTCCTCACATTACCCGAGCTGTCCCCCCTCTAACTTTAAATTGTGCCCCCTTGTTCTTACACATCTCTGTTTCTGAAAGATGCTACCCTCCTGGACTTTGTTGATTCTCTTGAGGTACTTAAAAGTTTCTATCATGTCCCCCGTCCCTCCTTTCATCAAGGGTATACATATTAAGCTCTCTCAGTCTCTCTTCATATGGTTTCTGAGGTAGACCCTGCACCATTTTAATTGCCCTCCTCTGGACTGCTTCCATCCTGTCTGTGTCCTTGCGTAGATGAGGTCTCCAAAACTGCACACAGTACTCCAGATGGGGCCTCACCAACTGTCTGTATAGAGGGATAACCACTTCCCTTTTTCTACTTGTGATGCCCCTCCCTATGCATCCCAGTATCCCCCTGGCTCTCCTTACTGACTTCTCACATTGCTTACCCACCTTTAGGTCATCTGATATGACTACACCCAGATCCCTTTCCATTATTGTTGTCGTTAGTACCTTTCATCAACGGCATCACCTCGGGCACCTCTTTCTGCTCCGCCTTCCTCTACTCTGATGATATTGTCTTGTACAATAGCTCTCGAACAATATCTGCCATTAACCAACAACTCTCCTCTGACTTCATCACTATTAAAACCTGGTTATCTAAGTATAAACTTGTTCTAAACACAAGCAAAACCCAGGCTATGTTCTTTGGCACTACCTCCAAACTTAGACCCTGTCAAGATTAGTTCTTGGTAACTGGCTCTGATGAATCTCCCATTGAGAATGTCACCTCATTTAAATACCTGGGTGTTGTCCTAGACCAGTCCCTTGACTTCGATCTCCACATCCAGCATACTTGCAAATCTGTTAACTCTAAACTTGGGATTGCCTATAAAACCAGCTATGTACTAACCCCCTCTGCTAGGATGCCCACAGCCAGAGGCATTCTTCTCCCAACCCTGACCTATGGTATTCTCACCTATGCAGCAGTACCTAAGACTAAACTGCAAGCGGGACACCACCTATAATAATATCTGCAGGTACACCTCGTCGTCCCCTAGGCTTAAACACCACTGCCTGCTATATGCCAATCTCAACTGGCCTTCTCTCTCTCCATGGTCAGATTCCTTGCTTTTGGCTCCTTGGTGGATAATGTTGTGAGGTCACAGATTCCATTAGCTCTTGCTGCTATGCTGCTTCCTCAACCCACTTCCTATGGCCTATGTTCTGTTGAAAAGTCTCTCCTCCACATCCCTAGATGCAAAACCACTAAAGGAACTTGTGCTTTCTATCACCTTGCTCCACAGTGTTGGAACTCCCTTCCTCTAGCTGTCCGCTTATCACCTTCTCATGCTATTTTCAAGAAGAATCTTTGCCACTTCCTATCCATATCTGACCCCTGCACTTGTTTTGACCCCCGAACCTACTCTCTCATCACCTATCTTCTCCTTCTATATAACTTTGTGCTGTTCTTTATTTCCAAATCCTCCCTCACCATCCTTTCATCTTCTCCTTAGATCATGATTAAGTCCCATACCTTATCTGAGTCTTAACCTTTTATTTTTTAAAACGTTGCATTGTCTAGGATTATTTGCATTTTCTCTCAATATAAAATTGTGTTTTGTGTTGACTGATGTTCTCCCTGATTCCTGCACACATATTATTACAGCTATTTTTATTATAATTATTTTAGCTCGCTTGCTGGCTATTGTTGTAACTTGTAGTCCTGTTCATTGCTGTATATTTTGCTGTTACCTGATTCTACCATTCATTGTGAAATGTTTTCTCTTTATATCTCATGCTCTATTGTTTCATTCTCCATTCAACTTAACTTTGTAATCTCCCGGGTCGTGCCTGAAAATAGTCATTTTATGGCTAGCGCACCCACCCGATTAACAAAAACTACATAAATAAATACTGTACTCATCTCAGGTTATTTAGTTATGGATTGGAGTGTGCATTAGGGCCAACAACCCCAAGACCCCCCGCCAACGCTTGTCAGTGTCTATAGGTTGGGGTGGGGATGGAATGGGCTGAGTGTTAGGGCTGACGACCCCAAGGCATACCCCCGATGCCTGTCTGTGTCTGCAGGGTGGGGGTGGGGTGTTAGGGCTGGAAACCCTAACACCTCATTTCCCTGCTTTTGTCACTTTAGTTAAAACCCTAACTGATGCATTAATGAAGTTTTTTTGCAATGACTATATTAAAAATCCTTTTTATTTCGCCAGTAGATGCGGTCCATTTCATAATTCATGATCAAGCTAAACCCGTGTACCTATGAGAATGTTGTGAATTCTTCTACTGTATCATTTCCTGTTTATGAATTTTCAGTGATGTATCTCCAGATCTCTGTAATTAATGTTGCCCCTGAATAAGGGACTTTCAGTTTGAGTGGGCCACCTGGTTAACAAAATTCAGTATACAAATAAACAAATGATGCTTAGGATAAAATTAAATCATTGGTTATTGTGCTTAATTGAGGATGGTTACACTTTATTATATTGATTCTAACAGGAAGTACAGAAGGCTATGAAGGCAAAGAGGAAGGCCATAAGGATTGGGAGTCCTCTGGGGGCACTGCTCATCTTGTAGGCTGGCTCAGAGAGTGAATGGAAGCGGGCAAGATCAGGAGTGTGGTTTAAAGAAGGCGCTCCAGGACTAGGCCATTAAAGGCAAGGGACACCCTTGCCTGATTCCTTTCACTGGGCTGCTGAAATTTCTGGTCAGCAAGTAGCTGATGGACCAGCCCACTTAGCTGCTCCCCTTAGGACAGTTCTCTGTAGCACCAGATCTCTAAGCAATAAAATAGCTGTGATGGAGGCTTTCAACTCAAATTCCTTGGCAGATCTGGTATGTATCATGGAGACTAGGTGGGGGGAATGACTCTGGCCCTGTGCTGGTGGGATCTGTCCTACCTGGTTATTCTGTGGTGCATTGCCCTAGTCGGGAGTGCAGGGGAGGCAAGATGACATCTGCTTTAGACCCTGCTAAGACTAACAGCATACCCCATGGGAGTGACCAGGTTGTTTTAATGTGTGACGGTGAAAGGTGGGCTGGGTACAGGTTGCAAGATGATTCTCATATACCAACCTCTGGGGTATGGGAATGATTTCTTGCAGAAATTAGAGGGTTTCATGGCAGACCTGGTAGAGGGCTTGCCTAAACTTCTTGCTTTGGGAGACTTCAGTGCCTGGGTTGATGATGAGGCTTCTCTTTTGGAAGGCAGTTCCTCCAGATGATGTCTTCACTGGGCCTTGTACAGGCAGTTGCTACTGGTACTCGGTCATGCCTTGGACCTGGTTTTCTCATTTCATCTTGGCATTGGTAATATCAGGGTTGATTCAGTCATTTGGTCTGATCATCACACCATGAAGTTTCTTTGTGGAGCTCCCCATTTGACCTTCCTAGTGGAGATAGTCAGTTACCATCCTGTTTAAAATATGGAGCCTCAGAGTCTCCTGGCAGTATTGAACATCTTGGGCACGGAGATGGCCTATGCAATATGAGACAAGGTGGCTGTGGAGGGTTATAACCTAGCTTTTGTGGATGCAGTGGTCTGCCTAGCATCTCTCCATGTTCGCCATTGGATTTCTCACCTCAGGTCACAATGGTTAGATGGGCCTGAGGGTATGGAAGACATAGGGGCAGAGGTTGGAGTATTGTTGGTGGAGGTCGAGGTCTGAGCATGATAGACCAGCTGTGAGAGAGCATTACAATGAGTATCAATGGGCAATCACTCTGAAAAAGTCATCATTCCTGTCACAGGTAATTGCTGCTGGAAAGAACCAACCAAGTTTCAAGTTTTTTCTAGTTTCAAGTTTATTGCAGGAAAGACTCCGTTGAGCAAGCTCATTCACAAGGAGGTCCTGAGGCACATACACATACAGTTCGCAATTACATAGACAGGAGATATAAAATGTAGAACAACAAAGAAAAAATATATATATAATACAAGAGGTATACACAATAGAAGTCCTTATGCTATATATGCAGTACATTCCAGCTTTAACCTTGCCCTAATTTATGCAACACATTTCAGCTTAATAAGTAGAGGGCCAGTTGGTACCTAGGAAGTTGACTTGGTGTTGGGGGCCTAGTAGCACCTACATATGTCTTTTAATTTAGAGATAGCTAGTGAACAGATTATTAAATCCAATCTGTCTGCGGTACTGCTGAGTTTTTTCCCATGGAGAAGTGTGATTAGTTTAATCGGTTCTATCTGGACAAGGTGTCTTCCATTCAGGCCGGGCTATCCCCAGGCAGCCTGTCATCAGCTGGCAGTGTGCAGTAAGGGTTGGACAGAGGCACTCAGTCTGTGTGAAGTGAGTTTGAGCCAGTTCTGGTGAATAATGTCCTCTGGGTGGTCTCTTGATTGTGCCCTACCTACTGTGCATTGGACTCTGGGCCTTCCCAGCTTCTTCTTGAGTACTGGAGAACCATAAGTTCAACTTCTTGTGGAGATCTTCAGGTGTTCCCCTTGGGAGGGTTTTTTTCCTTCCACACTGAAGAGGGTGGTGGTGACGTCTCTCCTTAAGAAAACATGTCCTCTCAAACTACAGGCCCATCTCAAACCTTCCCTTTTTTGGGAATTTGATCGAAAAGGGTGTTGCAATGCAGTTGAAGCAACACCTGGAGAGATAACATCTGTGAGCCATTCCAGTCTGGTTTCTAGCCTTGTCATGTTACCAAAACTACTCTAGTCAAGGTGTATCATGATCTCCTCCTGGCAAGGGATAGTGAGCATTGTTCCATTCTTGTCCTGCTTGACATTTCCTCAGCCTTTGATACAGTAGACCATAGGATGCTTTTGGCTCATCTGGAGCACTATGTAGAAATCACAAGAATGGTGTTATGATGGTTATTTACTTATCCAATAGGGTGCAGCAGGTGGCACTAAGCTCTTTCATCTTGAGCAGTGCTGCATTCTGTTACAGAGTGCCTCAGGGATAAATGTTAGCCCCATGTTGTTTGCCATATACATACTGCCATTGTGGGAGATCATTAGATTCTATGGCTTGGGTTTTTATTCATATGCTGATGGTACCTGGCTATATGCATCTTGTACTGCTGGTGGGGTTCTTGCAGTCTTGGGCCTCAGCAAGTACCTTAGGAAAAGTCAGGATTAGATGGTGAAGCCATCCTGTTGGCACAGTGGTAGCACTGCCACTTGTGACACCAGTGACACATATTCAAGAACAAGCCTGGGTCATTGGAGGGCCAGCCAGGGGAGGATGACTGAGCATCCCATGGACACTCACCTCCTCGGGGGTGGGAGGGCCTCTGGTCTCCGCTGCAATACTGCCACCTGGGTGACCACAGCTGGCAGTGCAGTCTGGAGCCAGTATCAGAGAGGAAGGTGTCATCACTCTGACACCACAGCAATCAGTTGCATTTCCTCCATGACGCTCGGGGATAGGGAGAAAAAGTGAAAATCCCCCAACCCCACAGGATGCCATCCCCTCCCTTGTTGCATGCCCCCCACTACTGACCATGGCTTTCACTCCCCAGTTGAAGCTCAACTCTGTCCCGAGGTAAGGAGTCGGTCCTGGGCTGCCCTTCTTGTGGGGGGGGGGTCATCCACGGGGGATCACCAATTGAGGTAAGTCCCAGGGAAGGTAGATGACATGGCTGGACAGAACAAAGGACTGAAGGAGGCTGGTCAGGAGCTCAGGGGAAAAAAGAATACAAAGATAAACAACAAAAGGATTGGATGGTGGCCAGCTGCTTTAGAAGCAATCTGTTGAAGACAGAGGTGCTACTAGTGGAGCCAGGTTGACATGGTTCGGTAGTGACAAGGGGTGATGCTGTCCTTCCATCATTAGATGGTGTCACACTCTGAGCTTTAATAGGGTGAGTAATCCGGGGGTCATTGTGGATTCCAAACGGACCTTAAAATATCAGGTGTCAGCTGTTGTCCACAGTGGGTTCTATCATCTCCAGAACATCTCCCAGATCCTTTCTGTAACCAGATGACTTGGTGATGCTGATGCACATCCTGGTTATATCTAGACTGGATTACTGTATTGCTTTATGTCTAGTGTTGTCTGCAAGGTTGGTGCATTGCTTGCAACTGGTTTAGAATGCAGCAGCCCAGCTGGTTTCTGGAGTCTCCTGGTTCAAGCATATCATGTCAGTTCTCTGTCCTCTGCACTGATTGCCAGTGCATTGGTGTACCAATTTCAGGGTCTACTTGTTAACATACAAGGCCCTGCATTGTTGGGTCTGGGCTACCTGAAAGACCTCTTGATTTCATATGCTCCTGGCAGCCCACTCAGTTCGACGGAGGTGAGTCTTTTCTCTGTTCCAAGATCAAAGCTTAAGATTTTGGGGACTCAGACGATCAGAGTGGCTGCACCAGTCTTATGGAATGCCCTTCCCCCACAGGTGAGAGAGGCCCCTTCACTGGACAGTTTTATGTCCCATTTAAAAACTCAACTGTTCTCTTTGATTTTGGGATCTGGTGCTGCTTTTTAAGGCTTATTAATTCCTTTAATGTTTTAATTCGTTCATTAGTTAGTTAGCTAGTTAGTTAGTTAAAGTTGTTGACCAGGAGAGGCACACTAAGCTGGAGCTCATTTCCAGGTGCAACCCAGAGGAGAGGGAGTAGGGAAGTTACATTCAAAAGCATTTAAACAGAACTGTAATACACTTAATGTTTAAACACAGTACTGTACAGTCAATAGGGTATTTTATACAGGGTGGGTTAATATGTTGAAAATGTAACACAGTAGTATGGATTGGTGTACCAATGACTGGTTTACAGAATGCATAAGTACGCAATGAAATTTCAGAGTATAATACAATTCATGAGACAAACAATAGGGTGGTACCTGCGGTGCTTCAGAGAAGTGGTGATAGACAGCGAGTGGAGGAGTGGAGAACTGAGTTAGAGAAAATGGAAGAAGTGCTAATAATTGAGGGGGACTGGAAGCACCTTAACAATTGAGCATGAGTTTGCTTAGGGGGTGGAGAGGAGAAAAAGGGGGAGCAGATGTGCTGTCGAAGTTAAGGTAAATGGGAAGTTTAAATAAAAGGGCAGGTGAAGGGAGGTGTCATATGGAAAGGGTATGGGATTACTCAGGGGGGAAGGAGAGACCGGGAGAGAAAGAGAAAAAGTCGATGAGGGGAGGTAGCACAGGAAGGGAGACAACAGTGATAAGAGCTATGATTGCACATAGGAACAAGGGCTGCAAGTTTAAAGGTATGCCATAGGGAAAACTTATTTGAGGGGGAGTGATTAGAAATTAGAAGTTACAACAGCAGGCATTGGATAGATCAATTTCTTGAGACAGAGCACGTTTTAAGAGAGGGGCAGGAGGGGAGGATCTGATATGGGAGGAGAGGGTGTTCCAGTGCAAGGGCAGTCTGTAAGCAAATGTTGCTGTGCCAGAATAGGAGGATGGCCATGGTAGGGAGAAAGTGTAGGTGTCCTGTGACCAAAGAGAATAGGTGACTTCGGTGGAAGAAGACAAAAGAGAGGAGAGGTAGAAGGGTAAGGACCCAAACCAGTATTTAGAGATGAAGAGTGAGGAGTGTAGCAGGCATCGGTAGTGGAGAGGGGTAAGGGCAGGGCTTGCATTAGCACTAGTAAAGTGAGTGTCAGTTTGACCCTCTGCTTCAAATGTAGGGGGTCAGACCAGAAAATCTTGGGGTCAGAAATTTCTGGAGTGGCTTTGTACAACATTATCCAGTACTTTTTCTGCTAACAATATTGGTGCAAACTTTTCAATATACAGGGTCTGTGCTGAAGCACAGCTTTTATTTTTGTGCTTCAAAATCCTCAAAAATCCCATTTGGGGACTTCAGTAAGGGTGAATGCAAACCCTGAAGGGAAAGGGATGAGTAGAGGGAACAGTGATGTGTACGGGGGGTGGGGCATTTAGGGCAAAATGACAAAATGCATTGTATAGAGAGTCCAGCCTGGTTAAAAGGGAAGATGAGGTGATACCGTATACTATGTTGACGTAGTCAAATGAGGAGATAATCATTCTGGTCAGGATCCGCACCAGGGAGATATGGAGAGGGCTTCTCTGTTTCTGTACAGCATACCCAGTTTCAGGCAAAGTTTTGCATGGATAAGTTCAATATGTTTTGTGTAGTCTAGACAGGAGTCCAGCCAGACCTCTAGATATTTGTAATGGGGGACTGTGTCCAGTAAGGAACCATCCAGTGTGGAGAAAGTGAGGGGGGAGGGGAAGGGATCTAGTTTTTGGGGAGTACCAAATGTTATTAACACTGTTTTTTTACACTTACCTTTAGTAGGTTTTTGTCAGACCAATGAAGGACTAAGTGGAAATCAGCTTGGAGCTGGGATTTGACCACAGCAGCGGAGGGGCCGGAAGTGAAGAGAACAGTGTCATCAGCATACATCTGTACATTTGCCACAGTACATACCGTCGAAAGATCATTTGGGGAACACCTGCATGGATTGGGAGGGGGTGCTCCACCAAGACAGATTTGTTGGGTTCTGCCAGAGAGATATGAGTTAAACCAATGTACTGATTCTGGGGAGAAGCCAGTGGAGGAAAGTTTGTTTGGAAGGAGCGGATGGGAGACAGAGTTGAATGCCTTGGCAAGATCAGTGAAAATAGCTGCAGTTAAGTGACCTTGGTCCATGGCGGAGAGGATGGAGTTAGTGACATGTAGAAGGGAGGTGGTGGTAGAGTGGTTTGCCCTGAGACCAGATTGAAAGGTAGAGAGGAAATCCATTGTGTTTAGTTAGCCAGTGAGTCTTGTAAGGACAAGAGATTCTTGAAATTTGGCCAGAGAGGAGAGAAGTGATATAGGATGGTAGTTTCGGGGTGAGGGAGTCACCTCCTTTGTGAAGGGGTAAAACATGGGCTATCCTTCCAGGCTTGCAGGACTGTGCATTGGTAAAATGAATGGTTTAGAATGTGGGTGAGGGGGAGGGATATTATGGGGGCGGAAATGTGGAGGAGACAGGTATCAATAGAGTCAGGGCTAGATTTATTGGGGCTTAGTGAGGCAAGGGCTCTTTGGACTTCTTGTAGTAAGATGGAGGGGGAGAGTAGCCATGGGAGAGTGTGGTGTCGAGTGGGGGGGCGGGTGGCCAGAGGTAGGTGGGGGCAGGACGCAGGTAGTGAAGAAAGAGTTCAGGGCAGCTGCAACTGCTGCCAGGTCAGTAACCAGAACGCTGTTAATAGATAACTTAGGGGTAGTGTATTGGGCAGGCAGGTCAACAAGAGAGTGAAATGTAGTCCAGAAGTCAGTAGGGGAGGTTTGAGTGTTTTACAGAAGGGAATGGAAATAGGTGGCCTTGGCTGACCTGATAGCCTTTGTGCATGAGTTGCATAGTGCCTTTTATATACTTAGATCAGGAGGTGCTTGGGAAGCATTATACTGAGCCCAGGCTTTGTCTCAAGATTTGCATAAGTGGATGAGGTCTGCAGAGACCCAGGGGAGATGTCATTGTTTTACCCTGTGGTGCCCGAGAGGGGTATGTTGATCCCAAACTTTGTGAAGGAGGAGAGCAAAATGGGAGACGGCTGAGTCTATATCTGAGCAGAGTATACTACTGACCAACTGGTGTTTTGTAGGTCGTGTAGCACTGCATCTGCGCTGAGTGAATGGCAGGAACTGATTTGTCGGTATACGGGGGGGGTGAGCAGAGGTTAAATTGGGCAGGAACTGTCTGGAACTTAGTTCCACCTCCTCTGACACCTTTCTCCATTGAATACTATTGGAGAGTTCCACCTCCTGAGGATGACAGTTCCACCTCCTATAAATTTAAAGATTACAGTTCCACCTCCTAAACATTTCCAATTTAACCCCTGGTGGTGAGTGAGAAGTGTGGACTTTACAGACGCAGTAAGTTATAAGATGGTCGCTAAACACGTCAGGTAGAACACCCACAGTGAAGAGTCTCTGAGGGTGGGTAGAGAGAACCCAATCAAGGAGTGAATGGTCTAAAGTGGAGGGGTTTGGGCGGGTGGATTCCTTTATTAGTTGTGTGAGATTTAGTGATTGAATGTTATCTGTGTAAGCTTTATGTGAGGGGTAGGTCAGTTTTGGTTAAAATCTCCTAATAATATTATTTGTTCATTTGATGGGGCCCGGGAGATTATAGAGAATAAGTTTTGTTGGGGGGTAGTTTGGGGAGGCATATGAATACGGTGATCAGAACTGGGGTAGAGGATGGGTAGTTGAGGGAAATTGAGAGGTATTCATGGGAGGGGGGATGCGTTTCCGAGGAGGAGATACTGCACGGCAGGTTTTATCATTTTATTCATTTATTATTCATGGGAGGAGGTACGTGTTTCCGAGGAGGAGCTACTGCAAGGTAGGTTTTGTAATTTTAGTCATTTACTTTTATGTGCATTGTGATTATTTTGATTGTTTTTTCATTGCTTTGTATTATGAGGTACCCAGAGCTCCTGATATGGGGCGCCATATAAATAAAATTGCCTTGCCAAATTCTGATAAAGACCCCAATGAATGTGGAGCATAGCAAAAGATTTTGTTGCTTAATTATGACAGCAAACTATTGGCCAAGGTGCTAGCCTTGAGGTTGAAAGGTTGGCTCCTGGAGAACATAAACCCAAACCAGATGGGATTTGTTAAGGGGTGATTCTCCTACAGTAACATGAGAAGACTATTTAATGTTGTTATTGCTTCTTGGCATCTGGGGAGTACACATGCTTCCTCTGGACATCAAGAAGGTGTTTAATGGAATGGAATGGGAGTATTTGTATGGCATTACAGAAAGATTTGGTCTGAGCCAGGAGTTCCTCACCATGGTCAAAATGCTATCTTGCCCACCCATGGCCAGAATTATGGTGAATAGTCAGCTCCTGGACCAGTTCAGGTTGTATAGGGGCACCCATCAGGAGTACCTGCTTTCTCCCCTGCTCTTCACGCTGGCAATAGAGCTGTTGGCTAGTAGAATTAGGAATGATCCTCTAATTAAGGTACAAGGTCCTCCTCTGGTGAATACCATATAATAACTTCATATGCAGATGATGTTCTGCTTCACTTCACAAACCTAAAACCTCAATTCTGCAACTGGTAAAGGCTTTGGAGAATATACAGCATTCCCTGGTTATAAAATCTACGTGGCTAAATCCTGTATGATGCCAGTGGGGGAGCAGAGGACACGTTTACATGACAAAACTCATCCTTTGCAATAGCCAACAAAGCAGTCACATATCTGGGAATTAGAGTGGGGCCCACAATGGCAGAACTTTGTGGCATGAACCATAGTATAAGACCTTGCTGAATATCATCCTAGTGGACTTAAATAGATGGCAATCACTTACTTTGTCCTGGCCAGGGAGAATTAACCCAGCAAAAATGAACATCCTCCCATGAATATTATACCCCCTAAAAGTGCTGCATGTTGGAATAATCAGAAGTGATGTTAAAAGAATGAAGAGTGCATGTTCTAAATTTATATGGGCAAACAGACCACTTGGGGCATGTATGGCCAGACTGGGAAAAAAGAATCAGTGCAGTGGGGACTCAGATACCCAGATGTACACCAGTATTTTCTGGCAGCACAAACTAGTTACATAATGGACTGGGTAGCAAGACCCAAAGAAGCCCAATGGCTAGATTTGGAAGGTAAGGGGCAGCATACCTGCCATAGGAACACCATCAGCACAGGTGGGAAACCATATAGTTGGGTACAACGCTCTTTTTTTTTTTTAATTTAATGCACTTTATTAACATTTTCAGTACAATACAGTACATATTACCCAAGTGTAAAAACAAAAGAAAAACACTTGACCGCAGCATAAAATACAAACAATACAAATAAAACATACTCACATACAGTACCCCCCCCCCGGCCCTCCCTCCCCGGAGATGTTAAATGAGGTACATGGAAGCATATGCATTACCACTTAGGGAATAGGCATATACAATAATATACCTGTTAGAAACAAGCCCTTATAACCATCTTAGTGAATAAGCTAAGAGGAGGAGTGGACTAACAAGAGTGTTTCCAATTTGCCCCATTTTTTGGTATAAGCTGGCATGTGGTGTCATGTACTGGCTATTGTTTTCTCTATTCGCAAGTTATACAGCTTTTCATTCAGCCATTCAGGGTAAGTAATTTCATCTTGATCAAGGCAGTGGCACAAAATCAGACATTTTACGGCTAGGGATATTAGTGAAATATAGAACTTCCTTTCTTTTACTGGGATATCGGCAACATTGCCTACTACACAGATTTCAGGGGAAAAACAATCCCCCAAACCTAATAAGGGATCTAGCCTTGACTTAATCTTTTCCCGTAAAGGGGCAACTTTAGGACATTCCCACATGATGTACAACAGGGATCCCTCAGCCATATTACATCTGGAACATTGAGCAGAGGGGAGTTTCCCCATCTTACATAAATGGATAGGGGTAAGGTAAATGTTATGTAGTATATAAAACTGACTGAGGCATAGTTTATCATTGGATACGTACCGGTATATACCACCCCAGATACGCTCCCACTTAGGTGTCAGGTTGGGAAGGGAAGAAGTCCAATAACATGAGTGACCAGAGACATCAGGAAATAATTGGGTGAACAAAAGGGATACTAACAGTGATACGGAGTGAGGTTGCCAAGCATGAGACTGTACCAGAGAGAGGAAATTACTATGGTCAATAGTCCAAGCTGCTGTACCAAACAAGGTAATCAGCATATGCCGAAGTTGATAAATTCTAAAAATGTGCGTAGCAGGGAGATTGAGATGGGTTAACAGATCCTGACTAGTGGGGATCTGCCCATCACTCAAGAGGTCAGAAACCAGTTTACCCTGTAGCTCAGGAAATCTCAAATGGGATGATATTACACCTCCAATTTAAAGTTTATGTTGTCACAAAGTGATTGAGAGATATCCTTTAGGTTGTTATACTGCATTGACCTGCAGAGTTGAGCATGAACTATCAGTGAGTTATATATGACTGTGACTTTAAGTTGAGAAGGCAGCCTGTTGAGGGAGGTAAAGAGGAAGCTATAAAGAGGAGATGCCTGCATCTACAAATTGTTGTCTCTCAATTTGTAGCCAGATTGGCAAGTACTTGGACCCCTGTGCTGGTCGGGAGGCATAGGCCATCGTGCATATTTGGAGATATGACTAGCCAAATAATGTATATAAAAATTAGGCAATTTGAGTCCTCCGAGGTATTTCGGTGCACCCAATTTAGAGTATGTTCCACGAGGAGTCTTACCCTTCCATAAAAAACAGGAAATAACTGAGTGAAGATGCTGAAACCAAGTATTTAGGAGGAATAAATGTAACATATTAAGCGGATTAAAAAATGCAAGAGAGCACATTCATTTTGATGATACTGATGCGGGCTTGTAAGGAAAAAGGGAGAGAGCTCCATCTACGAAGGTCCTGTTTGATGGTTTCCACCACCTTGTCTAAATTAAGTGCTTTCATTAAGGATTGATTCTGGGAAAGGGAGATGTCCAGATAAGTTAATTTGGTCATCCATACCATACCCAAGTGAGCATAGTCAGAGGGGAAAACCTTGGAGTTTAGAGGCATAATGGTAGTCTTCTCTAAATTAAGTTTGTAACTGGAGAACTTACCAAATGTAGTGATAATATGCAGGGCTTCAGGTATGGCGATATCCAGGTGTGACAAATGCAGCAAAATGTCATCTGCATAGACGGAAAGTCTAAGGCAAAAAACCCTATAGGGATACCTTGGATTTGAGGGGAGGTCTTAAGCAAATGGACTAGGGGTTCTAAATAAAGATTAAAGAGTAGGGGAGACAGAGGACACCCCTGACGAGTACCCGAGTAAACAGAGAAACCTCTTGATAGTACCCCACTACAATATATTCTTGTATGTGGCTTGTATAAAGTACCTGTATCCAATTTATAAAGGCAATAGGGAAACCAAATTTTTCCAAAACCAAAAATAGGAAGGCCCATTGCACTCTATCGAATTCCTTCTCTGCATCCAGGGAGACCAGAACCATGGGTTGTTCTACCTCCCGGGATGCAGAGAAGACATGTGCCAGTTTCCTCAAGTGAGCCATTGAGGACCTACCCCGCATTTTGAAGCCCACTTGCTCAGGCCCAATCAATTCCTCCCAAACTTGCATAATTCTAGTGGAGAGAATTTTTGCAAATAGTTTCATGTCATAATTCATGAGATAGATTGTGGGGGGGGGGGGTACAACACTGTAATCCATTAGTGAGGGAAACACTGGGAGTGAGGAGGAAATTGTGCAAGACCAGAGGGGGGAGGTTTGAGAACACACCATTGGTACCACTGTCAAGAAACCCAAACTGTGAACCAGGAATGGGGAAGCATATTCCTGACTTGGCAGGATAAATGTATTTAGTGTGGAAGAGACATAATGCAAAACCCTCCCCAGAGGGAAACACAGAAACATAGAATTTGATGGCAGATAAGGACTGCTTGGCCTACCTAGTCTGCCCATTTCCCTACCTAATGGATAAGCTGCAGATCCTAGTTAACCAATAGCCTACTTCCTCCTACCCCCCCACTAGAATTGCCTTATGTCTGTCCCATGCATTCTTGAATTCCCCCACTGTTTTTTGACTCCACAACCTCCTCAGGAAGGCTGTTCCACGCATCCACAACCTTCTCCATGAAAAAATGCTTCCTCACATTACTTCTGAGCCGTCTCCCCTCTACCTTCAAATTGTGGCCCCTTGTTCTTGCACATCTCTTTTTCTGAAAGATGCTAAATTCTTGGACTTTGTTGATTCCCTTGAGGTATTTGAAAGTTTCTATCATGTCTCCCCTCCCTACTTTCCTCGAGGGTATACATATTAAACTCCTTTAGTCTCTCTTCATATGTCTTCTGATGCAGACCCTGCACCATTTTGGTTGCCCTCCTCTAGATAGCCTCCACCCTGTCTATGTCTCTGGGGTCTCCAGAACTGCACGCAGTACTCCAGATGGGGTCTCACCAACTGTCTGTACAGAGGGATACCAACTTCCTGTTTTCTACTGGTGATGCCTCTCCCTATGCATCCCAGTATCCCCCCAGCCCTCCTTACTGCCTTCTCACATTGCTTGCCCACCTTTAGGTCATCTAATATAACTGCTCCCAGGTCCCTTTCCATTTTTGTTGTTGTCAGTATCTCACCTCCCATTGTGTACTCTTCCCCTGGGTTTTTGGTTCCCAGGTGCATTACTTTGCACTTCATTGCATTGAGTCTAAGCTGCCATACATTTGACCATTCCTCCAACCTTGCCAAGTCCCTTTTCATCCTTTCCACTCCCCCCTTCTGTATCAACCCTGTTGCAGATCTTTGTGTCATCTGCAAAGAGATATATTTTTCCTTCCAGTCCCTCTGCAATGTCACTTGTAAAGACATTAAAAAGGACTGGACCCAGTACTGAACCCTGCGGTACCCCACTAGTAACTCCCCTTTCTTCGGAGTGGACTCCATTTACTGTCACCCTCTGCATCCTGTTGTCCAGCCAATGTTGTACCCAGGCTAGCACCCTGGGACCTACTCCCAGGCTGGCTAATTTGTTTATTAATCTTTTGTGTGGGACTGTGTCAAATGCCTTGCTAAAGTCTAGGTAGGTCATGTCCACAGCCCCTCCCTGGTCTACTACTTTGGTCACCCAGTCAAAGAAATCAATTAGATGCATCTGACATGACCTTCCCACTGTGAATCCATGCTGCCTTGGGTCCTGTGCCCCACTGGCCTACAGCTACTCAACAATTCTTTCCTTCAGAAGTGATTCCATCATTTTCCCTACCACGGCGATCAAACTGACAGGTCTATAGTTTCCTGCCTCTGTCTTGCTCCCACTTTTGTCAAGGGGAATCACATCCTCCCTCCTCCAGTCCTCAGGTACCACACCATCTTCCTATGAGTTGTTAAAAAGGGTAGTCAGTGGTGTTACTAGTTCTCCCCTTAGTTCTTTTAGAATTCTGGGGTGAATCCCATCAGGCCCCATTGTTTTGTCCACCTTCAGTTTTAGGAGTTCTTTCAGGACCCTTTCTTCTGTGAAATGACTGATATCGAACCCCCCTATCCAGAGTGCTTCTATTGACTGGATTAGGTACCTCCCTCCCTCTCCTCTTATTTTGTGAATACTGAGCAGAAGTATTCTTTCAGTATCCCTGCTTTTTCACTGTCCCTCTCTGCCCACCCACCCTCCTCTTTATTCAGCCTCAGTATCCCTCCCTTTGTATTTCTTCGCTCCCTAATGTACCTATAAGAGATTTTATCCCCCTTCTTAACTGAGTTGGCTGTCTTTTCCTCAGTTTGGGCCTTTGCTATTCTGACTGCCTTCCCCACTTCCTTCTGCTTTAACAGGTACAGTTTTCTGTCCTGCTCCTTCTATGTTTCCTTATACTTCCTGAATGCTATCTTTTTCTCCCTAACCTTCCCCGCCACCTCTTTTGATTTGTTTATTTGCTTCACACAAAGGCTTGTTGCTTCTGTGATGGCAGTTCTGATGTTTCCCCAGTGTTGCTCCACCACTCATCCTTGCCTGTTTGCTAGTGCTTTTCTGAGGCACTCTCCCATTTTGACAAAATCAGCTCTCCTGAAGTCCAGTACCTTCACTTTCGTATGGCTTGACTCTACGGGTGAGTTTATCGTGAACTATACTGTTTGGTGGTCACTTGTTCCCAGATGGCTACCCACTTCTAGATCTGAGATCATCTCTCCGTCCCCATTTGAGAGTACCAGAGAAAGCACCATGGAATTATGTTTTTTCCTCAGATCTTTATTTCATGTTCACAGACCTCTTTGCACCAGTGCTAAAAGAAGAATACAAGGAAGCATTGTAAATGGACATGCTGCCCAGCTCTATGAGAGCAGGTTAAATGACGGTCAGATCCAGGAGTCGGAGGGCCGGCCAGGGGTAGAAAGCTCAAATGTCTGATGACTACTTGCCTTCTCCTGGGAGGGAGGGGGGTTAGAGCCTCAGCGTCTGCTGGCCCCTGGCGGAGGCTGGAAGCACAGCACCACATTGGGCTCCGTTAAGGGAGGGTGCGTGATGGACATCGGCTTAGGCCTCGATGTCGCGTGACATGTCACACCCCAGACAGAAAAATAGAAAAATTGCCCCAGTCTGGCCAGATGATGGCTGCTCCTCTTCCCACCATTCTAGGCCCCAGAGCACACCTCCTCCTCCACCTCCCGGACCTGAAGCTTGGTGTCCAGGAAGTGCCATGGGGCAATGGTGCGAGACCTGCGGGGCAAGGTGGGCGGCATACAACAAGGCGGGCGGCATACCACATGGCCCACCTTTTCCCTGTTCTGTCCCCAAGAGACATGGTGTACAATGATGTACAATGATGTTAGTGATATAGCGCCCTCTGCCCCACCTCCCTAGCCAGCAAGCCCCAGCTGTCAGACTCCTAGCTTCCACCAGAGATCTATCAAGTGCCAGCAGCTAACCTACCCTCCCCCTGGAGGAGAGCAGTGCTTAGAATGCTCAATCCTCCTCTCCCCAGCTGGCCTTCCGACTCCCATGCTTGTTCTTGTACCCGGGTCCTCAGCATTGCAAGCGGCTGCTCTACCACTGTGCCAGTGGTCCAGCTGAGATCTTACCATCATAATCATGCCAGATGCCAAGAAGGCATTTAACCAGGTGGAATGGCCATACCTATTCCACATCCTAGAGAGGTACGGCATTCCCCAGTCTATATCGCTGTGATAAAGCTAGTGTACAAAGACCATAAGGCAGTCATCTCAACAAATGGAATGACATCATAAGAATTTCCACTGGAATGAGGGACATGATGGGGTGCCCCCTGTCCCTCTCCCTCCTTAATTTAGCACTGGAACCCCTGATTAAAAAGATAATAGGAGAGAAGAGCATCAAAGGTATGTCAGTTGCAAACAGTGAACATAACATACAAGCTTATGCAAATGACATGCTGCTGTCCCTACTGGAGCCCTCAACATTTCTCTGCCCCCCCCCACTGAGTCTACTGAAACAATTTTGTCATTTCGCTACCTGTCTCCCCCAGCTCATCCACCACTGCTCTCTCTATATACCTCCCTATCCATCCTACCCCTCCTTCTCCACTGCCAGGTGCATAGCATAGTATGATTTATTCATCCCATCAGCCACCCACCTCCACAGGTAGACCCAGGCCATCCGTGTAATGTGACCCCTGGATTACCCCCAGGGCAGAGCCTCCAGGCCCTCTCCCCCGTTGGATCTAGGTCTAGGATGTTACAGAGACCCAGATCTGCTATGGGGCAGGGGCATCATTAGGACACCAGGTTATTTCTGCTTGGGTTTCTGGTGGAGGGGTGTGTCTGGTAGCCACTGCGTCGATGACGCTCGCCTTGCGGCCAACACGCCCCCCCATGGAGCAGCGCTCGTTGGTGCTCCGGTAACGGTGCATCCCATGGTCACCTGGGAGCACCAAATGGCTCGTTGGTCTAAGGGTATGATTCTCACTTAGGGTGTGAGAGGTCCCGAGTTCAAATCCCAGATGAGCCCAAGAATCATGTGACTGCAATAACTTCATTACTGTTTTTGCTGTTATGACCATCCTCTGCCAATGTATTTTGAAGTTCGTTCCTCTGCATAATGCTCCTGATTGTTGTCACTGCTGTATTGTGTTTTGTACTCTGCTGTATTGACATACTGTACTTTCCCAGGTCATGCTTGAAAATAGGCAGGTTATGTTGGTTAGTGCACTTATCCGGTTCCCAAAAGCAAATAAATAAATAAACCAGAGGCACTAAATCCTCCCTCCCTTCCCCTGCGGAGGTGGAGAGCATACAATGGCAGCTCAATCCACCCCCGACCCCGGTTGGCTCTCAAGCATCCTGAGTTCATTCCTGAACCCAAGTTGCCCACGTCACAGCGGTAATTCTTTCCGTTGTAGCGGCAGGCGAGCATGACCTACTCCCCCACCTACCTTGTCTCCCTGCTCTCCCCCTGTGCCATCTCTGACTACACTCTTCAGTCCAGAGACGCCTGGACCTTTTTCATTCCTCAAATCCACTCCTATGCAGGGCAAGCCGCCTTCTCTTATCACCTCCCCTCGTTATGGATCAGCCTCTCTCCTTCCCTTTGGTTTTCCCCCTCCTTTCCTGCTATCAAGCATCTCCTTAAGCTCACCTTCAAACCCTCCTGCTCATTCCCCTCCTAGTCCTTTCCTGACCCCTCCCCTCTCCCACCCCATCTCCTTCCCCCTCAACTCTCTCCATCCCACCTCCCACTTGCCACCTGCTTGCTCATCCTTCATCCTCTACCCATATCTCCTATTCTTTCACTCACCTGTCCTACCTACCCTGGGAAGTAGCTACCTTCCCATCTCTCTCCCTGGCTCACACTACCAAACCTACTCACCATGCATGAAAGTACCTGCCTGTAGATCCTACTAGTGTTAGTTTAATATCCGTTGTATAACTGCAACCTACCAAAGGTCACTAGTTGATATTGTTTGCTCCATCGCCAACACCAGAACTGCACTGTTCTTAACAACCACACCACTGTATGTATTTTAACTCTCCATTTTTGATATTGTATTTTATCATTTTCTATTTTGTTACTTGTACAGGCTATTCCTTATTGTAAATCCCCCCCTTCCAGGTCGCACCTGGAAATGACCCTCCAGCTCAGTGTGCCTTTCTCGGTTACCACATTTTAAATAAATAAATACATTTGGTGTGTTCTCTGGATACAGACTGAACACGGACAAATCAGAGATCCTGCCACTAAACAAACACTGCAACAAACAAGCATTAGAAAACTTTGGGATACGCCAGCCCAGTGGGGCAGAGGCCTGAAGTGCTGTTTGCTTTACCTCCATCATGCCGGCACCCCAAGTTCCAGAACAAACTTGAATCACCAGAGATTGGTGGGGGTGAGGGCCAGGAGTGGATCAAGCAGCTCTCCTCTCTGGGATCAAGTTGGTGTGCCAGCTCAGCTCTTGGCTGCCACAAGGTGGCGGCCCGGTGGTGGAGCTAACGTACAAGTGGCAGATGAAAGGTAGGGGTGGGGGTGAGCCACAGTTCCGGGACACATGTGTACCTCCATATGCATGCATAGCCCCTGCCACCACGGCTCTAGGGGAGAAAATGGAAAAGGGGACCCAAGGACTTCATGTAGCCCTGCATCTCTCTCCCCAGACCCGCATTACCACCCATGTTCTAGAACATCTGGATATGTAGCTCTGAGGGGGCACTCTTCCCCCTCCGGCCCCACCATGAGGGGCAATCTGTGGAAGACTAGCTCCAAGGTATGTCTGGGGGAAGTGGATGCCAGTCGTGGGAAGAGGGGGACAGAATCTAATAGTCATCTGAGTGGTAGAAAGCTGTATGGAAAAAAAAAAGATGAACGCTTTGGGATGCAGTGGAAAACCTTTTAGCTAAATATCTTGGAGTTATGTTTGCCCCATCAAAGACATAGTGCAAATAAACACACCAGACTTCAAAAAGATAGTGCAGAATAACCTCCTTCATTGAAATGAACTCCCCATATCTATGGAATAAAGAACTGCTGTGATCAAAATTAACATTCTCCCAAGAATGCTTTTCACTGTGTCAATGCTACACAGCCCCATCCCAATGCCCTGGCTTAAAATGATGCAGGGGACCATCATGGAGTTCATATAGGCCTACAAAAATCCTAGGTGCTCACTTCAAAAACTTTTTAGACTATCCCCCAGCGAAGGATGAAAGTCCCTGACAAATACTGTACAACTGGGCCTCAGAGCTCATGCATACAAACTACTAGATGATGGACTCACACACCCCTAACCAACTTCAGTATACCCCAGAATAGCTGAAAATTGAAAAAACTATTTTGCCACGTTGCAGGCCTAACAGGTAAAAGCTAACAGGATGGCATTCAGAAGGTACAAGGAGATGCAGAGGGAGGAGGATAGGGAGGCTATCAGGGGAAATGGAGGGAAGCAGGGAGAGCAGTAAGGAGCACAAAGGCGGGTACTGAAGAGAGAATAGCCAAGGCAGTAACAAAAGGGGACAAGACATTTTTTAGGTATGTAAGTGATAAAAGAAAGCCAGGGGTGGGACTGTAAGGTTAAAAATGGAAGGGTGGAGACTGTGCAGTAGGGAGCAGGAAAAGGCTGACATCCTGATCAAGTACTTTGGTTCAGTGTTCACAAAGGAAAGAGATGGGGAGGGTCCACAAAAACATAACAGGAGAATTGGAGGGAGGGAGGAAGGTGGATACTAGTCCATTTTCGGAGAAGAATGTCCTGAAGAGACTCTCAAATCAGAAAGTGGACAAAGCAATGAGGCCAGATGGGGTCCATCCAAGGGTATTGAGGGGAGCACATGGAGGTACTGGCTGCACCTCTGATGGTTCTATTTAACAGCTAATTGGAAGCAGGAGTGGTCCTGAAGGACTGGAAGAGGGCAAATGTAGTCCCACTTCACAAAAGTGGTAACAGGGAAGAGGCGGGCAGTTATAGGTCTGACTTCAGTGGTGGGAAAGTTAATGGAATCACTGCTGAAAGAAAGGATTGTGAGATATCTTGAATCCACTCAGTTACAAGACCTGAAGCAGCATCGATTCACAGGGGGCAGTCACATCAATAAATCTGATAGATTTCTTTGATTGGGTGGTCAAGGAACTAGACCAGGGTGCAGTGGTGAGCGTAGTCTACCTACATTTCAGTAAGGCTTTCAACACCTTTCCACATAGTAAACTAATAAGCAAGCTGTGTAGCTTAGGAATGGGTCCAAAGTGGTAAACTGGGTAAGAAATTGATTAAGGGACAGGCGGCAGAGGGTGGTGGTCAATGTAGTTCTCTCCAAGAAAGGAAGGGTGACCAGTGGTGTGCCTCAAGGATCAGTGCTGGAACCAATCCCCTTTAATGTCTTTATAAGTGACATTGTTGAGGAGCTGGAAGGGAAGGTCTTCCTCTTTGCAAATGACACCAAATTCTGCAATAACGTAGGACACTCCGGGGGGGGGGGGCAAGAATGAGCAGTGACCTGAGAAAACTTGAGGAATGGTCAAGTGTATGGCAGCTGGGTTTCAATCGAAAAAAAGTGCTAACAATGCACTTGGGGCACAGAAATCCACGGGCACAGTACACAATGAGTGGATGGCACTGACAACCACAAAGCAGGAAGGAGACATGGGGATGATCATATCTGATAACCTAAAGATGGCCAAGTAGTGTAACAAGGCATTTGGGATAGCTAGTGGGATGCTGGGGTGCATAGAGAGGGGTATCACCAGCAGAAAGAGGGAGCTGATGTCTCTGTATAGATTGCTGGTAAGACCTAACCTAGTGTACTGTATCCAGTTCTGGAGACCACATCTCAGGAAGGACATAGACGGACTGGAGGCAGTCCAGAGGAGAGAAACTAAAATGGTGCAGGGTCTGCAACAGGAGCCCTGTGAGGAGAGACTAAAGGACCTTTATATGCACACCCTGGAAGAGTGGAGGGGGAGAAATGATACAGACCTTTTAAATACCTAACAGGGGTGAGCATGGTACAGGAGAGAAGTTTTTTTTAGAGAAAGATGAGCTTAAGAACAAGGGGACATGCTGTGAAGTTGAAGGGACAAGGACTGAGGAGAGATGTGAAGAAGTACTTCTTCTTAGGAAGAGTGGTGGATTCCTGGAACAGTTTTCTAGTGGAGGTGGTTGGGGTGAAACAGTAGTGGGGTTCAAGAATGCATGGGATAGGCACAAGGTAATCTTAGGGGAAACGAAGGGGGAGGGAGAATGGCCAGAGATCAAACAGGATCTGCAGTGATACTGTAGGTAGGGAAAAATGGGCAGAGTAGGTGGGCCAAGCAATCCTTACCTGCCAGCAAATCTATGTTTCTGTATTTCTATGTTTACCATACAGCTCACTTCCACCCTCACTGGTAGACTCCCCACTGGGCAACACACATGCCATACTACAAAAACATCTGAAAATCATGACTGCCATTTTAAAGTATAGTACTATACACCCCTGTAGGAGAACAGCAACTTTATAATCAACCAAAAGAAAATACAGTGGGTCACACAGAAAATAAACAGTACAGGACATCCTGGGAGCACACACATACTTGTCCTTCCAACAACTAGAGGAACAACACCAATTACCACCAAGAGATGCCTACAAATATCTACAGTTACAACACTCATGCTCCCTCTACTGGAAATGCAAGATGCTAGTGGACAAGCTATCTCTGTGGGAGAAAGGAATGCTGAACCAGCTCCACAACAAAAGCTCAACCTCACAATGGTACAACACCCTAGTAGAACAAATGCATGAGAAAGTTGAAGAAATGAAAGCCAGATGAGCAAAAGAACTACAACCAGAAACCAAAGCTTGGGACTGGCCTACGATCTGGCAATTCGCCAAAAAAGCAGCCTCAATAGTAGACTTAACAATGAAGCAACTCAACATCCTTGGGAACCTCTACTGGACCCCTAAGAAACTACATACAATAAGAGCCATACCACAACCCTCCTGTTACAAATGCCAGCAGCAAGAAGGTACATTAATACACCTGATATGGGAATGCCCATGCATCAGGAATTATTGATGTGCTATCAAATCCAAACGTAACCTCCTACTGGGGCTAGAAGACCTATTCAACCTCAACACATGCATAGTGGGCAACACAGGGAAATCCAGAGTGGCACAAAGCAAACAGCATGCTATCTATTTAATTGTTAACACAGCCAAGCATCAAATACTTAAGAAGTGGCTAGACAAAAGACCTCCAATTTCTTGGTGGAAATTTGGCCCACTAAGTGCCCTGATCTTGTTTTCCAAAGAAAACACTTTCTTAATTTTTTTTAACTTTATGTTCATTAGATTTGCAATTGAGATACAATCAATAACTTTCCATATGGTATACAGTCCTAATAAATACAAAGCCAATGGAGCAAAAGGCCACTTAATCACAGGAAACGCAGAAATGCGTTTACCATATTATTGATACAACATCAGGGGGATATCACAACAGTCTATATATAAGAAAAGAAGCCAAAGTTGAAATAAGTAAATGATAAGAAGCCCATGAACAAAATGACTGTGTCCTTAAAGTCTGTGTCCTAGGAATAGTCCTACGTTGAACTACCCCGGTTGAGGGAACGTATTGCCATGCTAGTCTCCTAAGTATTATCAATAGAGTTTGATGGGAGGTGCACTCTTTTAAAAAACAAAACATTATACAGGAACATCATTTAGGAACTATAGTAACTACAATTTAATATCCTCAAAGAATAAAAGGCATTAAACATATGGTGGAAAAAAACCCGACCTGCCAAAAAGCAAGGGATCAAGCCGGAGTCACTTTGAAAGGGACCTCCAAATGGGAGGCATAGCTACATAACCTGGTAGCAGTTGTAACAAGAACATTTAACTTGATTCACAGTTTGTAGGATAAATGCAAAGATTGTCAAAGGCAAAGGTATAGCAAAAAGTCATATGGCGAGAGGTAATGTCAAGTTACCGGTCCTGACCCGTTAGCAACTTCAGTACTCTCCTCACCCTCCGCAGTTCATTTCCAGAGTTCTGCCTTTACCCTTTCAGCCCATATGCCTGCTGCCACAGGGTCGGAGAAAACCCAAACCTTACTTTGGTGCACTATATGGAGACGAGCAGGAAATACGATGGGGTGAGGGATATTAGTTTCCCTGAGGATATGGCACACACTATCAAACTTTTTCCTTCTTTGCCTAGCTATGTAGCTAATATCCAGAAATATATGGATAGACTGCCCATCCTGAGTGATCAGGCCATTCCTGCTTGCCAAAGACAGAATGTGGTCTCGCTCCCCCTTTCTGGCAGTGACAACTGACAAAGTACAAGGAACACTGGAGGCCTCCATCTGCCCTCGTGGCATAATCCGGTGAGCATTTTGAATCTGAAACTAGTCCAAGTCACCTTCTGACTGTAGTTTTTCAGCTAGCCAGTCCTTTATGAACATGATCGGGTGGTTCCCTTCAATATCCTTGGGGAGACAAAGAAATTGTAAGTTAGCAGCTTGAACCTGGTTTTCCAGGCTTTCCAGTCTCGCACGAACCTGATGTGCTTCTTTCACCACCACGGCCGATGTGCTTGTAGCCACAGCAACCTGCTTCTTAACATCAATCATTTCAATTTTATTACAGTCCACAGTGGATTCCACAATGGTAACCCTGGTGTTAAAAGCATCCATTTTCTGTCTCAGATCAGTGACAGTGGTTAGTAAGGGTTGCATCAGAGTTTGTAAGGTTTCATTTTCTGAACTCTGCCCAAGATCGGCTTCGGCTGCCATTTTTTTTTGTTGTTTTTTAACAATTCTATTTGTCCCTCCCCCGGCACCGGAACTCTCTCGGGCCTCTCCGCTTGCCGTGTCACTCTGCCGCTCACTGTGAACCCTGCCATCTTCAAGGTCATTACTTTTCCCCCATGCCCCGTGGAGACATAGGGCACAAGGAGATCGAAGGGGCAGTGGCAGGGCTCCAGTGCTGGGCATGTGGCAGGACGGCACTGGTAGACCCGTTGCCTATCCGGGCCAGAGGGTTTTTTTTTCGTGAAGTTTACGCCCCTGACGTGGGACGTCCAATGCCGCCTAGCCCGTGAAGGCAGCTGCCCGACGCCTTCCCTTTGCTTGTGAGCCCCTCTGCATCACAGTGCCGCTGGTCTCCACCGGAGGCCACTGCTGTGCCAGCTACCCCTGGATCCCTCCCCAAGAGAGGAGAGCAGTCCTCCGGATGCTTGATCCTCTCTTTCCCCTGCTGACCCCCGGAGGTCTGGGCTCGTTCCCAAACCCAGGTCACCGGGGTGGCACGAGGTGTGGCATCCAGTGCCTCAACCCTCAGTGCCACCGGTCCAGGGGCCCACTGCTGCTTGTTTCCCTTTTCCGGAATCAGTAGGAAGTCAATCACAATGGGGTTTTCCCATCCTGGTCTCCAACAAATGGTATTTTGAACAACATTCAAAGAATAAAGTAAAGCTTCAAAAAAGTTAACTTTTAATGCCTTGTAAAATTAAAATGTGCAGCGCCAACATAGAGTGCTATTGGTCTGCTCAGGCTCCACAGTGCCTCTCAAAGAAAACACTTCCTAAATAGTAGTTCACACATATAAGAACTGGAACACAAACATGCCCCCAACCCCTATGTTAGCCATATCATGATATCCCTGCCTAAATGAGAAATAAGTATCTATTCTCAGTTGATACAGATGCTAATTATAACCTAAAAAGGCATTGCTTTTCCAGACCCCTCTGAGAAGACCTCCCTGAAGGGAAAATAAATCTTGAAAAATTTATGTAATATCTGTTTTATATCTGTGTATTGTAAAATGTGGTAGTTGCAAGTTATTGACAGGCCTTTTGGATGTGTACCCTAGAATGATGAGTGGGTAGTAAATATAAACCAGTTAAACCCTGACTGCTGTGCCCCTTACCACTCTATATCCATCCCTATGGTTGAGGGGTGTGCAACCAACAAGAACAAGACACATAGCATCAGTTACTGACTCTGCCCCAAACCTGGGACACAATCCGACTAGGGCTAGGTGCAGCTCATGATACCTCATGTCAATACCTAAGGGCTACAGGGTGTGCAACCCACTAATAGCACAGGATTCAATATAGTTAGCATAGGATTCAACCATCCTGCCCACTCCATCAGACACAGTTAAATGAGAAGTCAACTGTCACAGTTACATGTACGTGTGTTATGTCTTGTATCCCATGTCAATATGTACAGTATGATGTCTCTCATTGTTTTCTCCAATGTTTTTCACGAAATATTTATAAACATTAAGTCTTAAAAAAAGAGACATAATGGGCCCGATTCCAGAAGGCGTTACGCCTGGCTCAAGGCAATTTACGCTGATCCCAATGGTGCAAATCACACCTTGCACCAGGCATAACACAAGTCATGATTCTGAGTCACAGCTTGCACCATGCCATCTGCGGATTGCACCAAAGGTGGGCAACGCCACCCACCATGCCCGCAGTGGCATGGCGCAAGGGTGGGTTACAGCAGCAACTGCGCCCTATTCTGGAAGGAAGGCTGCTGTAACCCACTTATGCCACTTCAGAAGGGGCAATGGCGTAGCGGGGTTAGACCAGCTGGGAGGTGGTCACAAGGCATCCGTCCTGGCACAGTGATGGATGCCCCCCAGCCTACAAAAAAACACATGTGTGGCCCCCATGCCCCCGCACTGTCACCCCCACCCACCTGAACACCAGGGACCCCAGGGTCTGAATTCTGTTGTGCCCTGATCACCAGTGCCAACCAGCTGGCCCGCCCAATGCCCCAGGTGCACATTCGAGAATGCGTTATGGAAGGCTCCAGGGCAGTAGAATTATGTGCGCAACTTGCGGCACCAGGTCGTACACCATTCCTTGGTGCTAGCCTGTGGCTGCCACAAGTCACAGGAGTAGTTCCCGGGACCCTGCCTGTGTCTTAGAATAGGGGCATGGGGTCTGACGTAGTCTTGCAAAGTTGCAACTCCCATAGACGCCAGCGAGTTTTGCCATGCATTTTGGAATCAGGCCACATGAGTAGGGGAGGCTACAAGACCTTTAAGATCAAGGGATTATGTGAGATACCGAAAGCCCATATGTTTGCTTACCTGCAGGCTAAACACTAAATACACACACCTGGATAGGGATGACCCTCAGAGAGTGGGACTAGCAAAGCTAGAGTACCTCATAATTGTCTGGAGTAGCTCATAATCGTGAAGAGAAGAGCCCACTCTAAAATGATGTCAATAGTGGTCATCCAAAGTATGGGACTGGGAGATAACATATCCCTAGAACTTAAATTTAAGTGGGAATAGTATCTAGGATGTCAAATTCTAAATAAGGGGGAAGCAATTTGCAATATGCACATGGACTTCCTGGCTTGCAATAAGTACAAAGAAGTGCCACACAGACTTGTGAATAGGCTTTACCAGCCACCAAATACACTACTTAGGTTCAACCCAGAAATCTCACCCATATGTAGATGCTGTAATAAGGAGGAAGGTACATACTTCCACTACTTTTGGACATGTGAGTAACTGCAGCCATTTTGGAATGCAATTGCCAAAAGATTAGAACAAGTGTTCCACACAGACATAATGGTCACTCCAGGAGTAATGGTTCCTGTCTGATAAAAGGATAAGACTACTACTCACCATAGCCAGGCACTGTGTACAAAATACAAGGGTGTCCCACCTAGCCCCTACAATATGATGTGGGAAGACTTGATCTTTGCAAATGGTTTGTGAAGAACTGGGAACTGTAATGAAGCAATACAGAACACAAAGGGCAATCATATCTTCTTACTCTTGAGATACATTTTTTTTTTTTTATTTATTTAAAATTTGGTAACTGGAAAAGGCACACTGAGCTGAGGCTCATTTCCAGGTGCGACCCACAGATTGGGGTATGATACAAACAAAGGGAAATTATAAAGACTCATATGCAACAAGTACAAAACATAGAAGCGTGTCCTTTTTTTTCTTCAACTCTTTTTCGCCCAGACACCAGCTACCAGGAACCCCCTCAGGTGTGACCCACTTCAGTGGCCCCTACCGCCCTGCCTGAATCCCTCCTGACTGAGGAATCGGGTGCTGGATCCCTTCCCCACCAGGCCCTAACAGGGAAGAGGATCTCAGAGAGTTGGTCGGGTCGGGACTGGTGGTGGGTATGTGTAATCGTTCTCGAGTCTGCTGTCGTCCCCCTGACAGCCAGGGTTTTTCACCTTGGTTTAGCTGTTACCCCTGAGGCATGGACGTGCAATGATGTCAGTGTGCAGAGGGTGCATTTCACCCCCTCCTGCAGACGTCTGCCGTCACCTCACCCTCACATCGCTGGTGTAGTACTACGGTCTCCACAGGAGCTGCTAAAAGTGAGGATTCCCCTGTAACCCACCCCAGGAGAGGAGGAGGAGGGCAATCCTCCAGATGCTCCATCCTACTCCTCCCCTGCTGACCCCCGGCACCTCGAGTCTGCTCCCGAACCCGGGTCGCCAGCGTGGCGCAAGGTTTGGTATCCAGCAGTTCAACCCTCAGTGCCAGCAGGCCGGCAGGGAAGAGTGTCTAACAGGATATCAAGATGCAACAAAAACAAAATTATGAACAGTCTGAAATGAACTATAATGGCAAGCACAGCATAGTTATACATTTGAGTACGACTGAGTCTCAAAACATACGGGCGATACACTATTGTTAATGGGGGGGTTTATACTTTTTATTTATAGTATTTTATAAAATACGACATACACTATATTTACGAAATACCAATAAAGGTAGACAACAATCAGACCACGTAAACAATGTACAGGGTGAAAGTTATACAGCCCTTTAGAAAGGAATAGCTGTCTATAAGTTACCCCTGGTCTGCCAGGTGTTTCCAGGAGTAAAAACCCAGCAAGATAATAATGTAGAAAAGTCCACTCTCACCTTCTCTATACCTTGCAGGACATCAGCCAAGATTTCTTGCCCCTCATAGGATAGAAAATATAAGGAGGGAGACTGACTCTTTCATGATGAAAACACAAAGGAAGTTCATCAGATGTTCTGGATTCAGTCACACTGAGTAACACCCTTACCACAAAGCACATACCAGATGGCTGGCAGGGATACAGGCTTGCCACAAGAACTTTTATAAACAGTCCACAAACTGAGTGGAGCATAATTCACTCCAATAATGTACTAGGTTCCATCATGGGAAGATGATAATATGTCTAAACATCATTAAGGAAATCGTATGAGCTTAATCACATGGCTTATAAACTATGAGCACTTTAACATATAACAGCAATATTGAACTGCTGAGAGGAATTAAACCAAACAGTGGCTTATAAACCTTTAAACAGACTAAGAAGCCTGAAAAATAAGAAATAAAGTCCTCTGTAGGACAATGTTCAGTCATTAGGGTCCAAATAAGAATCGGTTTCCTCCACTCTCGCCTCTGAGGCCGGGAGATCAGAGGGCTGTGGGTTCAGTTCCCACATCTGGCACTTGGGTTAATATCCCAGTACTGACACTGTAGTGCAGCATGAGAGGGGTGCTGCACTTCTGAGGTGCCGTCTTTCGGATGAGACGTTAAAACCGAGGTCCCATCTGCCTGGATTGGTGGTAGTTCAGGTGGATGTTAAAGATCCCATGGCATTTATCGAAAAGAGCAGGGGAATTTCCCGGTGTCCTAGCCAAATTTCCCTCATTCACTAAAAATACCACCAACAGCTTAATCTGGTTCAAGGTCAGTTGGCATTCATCTGTATCCCTTCCTCCGGGTCATGCCTGAAAATAGGTAGGATTTGTCTAGTACATTTACCCGGTCAACAAAAGCTAAATAAATAAAATAAACTCTCTCCTACGAAGCATGTTTAGCTTTTAAGAGCTTTGAAGCAAAAGCCGCCACAGCATCAGGGTCTGTAAGGCTATGAGTCTTATTTGCATGGTGAATTTGCAGATGGGTAGGTAATAGAAATTGTGTAGAAACTCCATTCTCCAAAAAGAGTTTCTTCATCTCCTGCAGTGCTTTTTTCCAGTATGTGCCATGGTCCGTGACACCAACACAGCGACCTACATCGCTGTCAACAAAATTGACAGTTCACTGACAGGTCGCTATGTCGGTGCATCTGAGACAGGAGCACACCATCTCCCAGTCCTGCATCCCCTCCCGAATCAACTCCAACTCAGAGCTGATAATCATTAGTATGGGGGATGCAGGGGGGCAGAGCCCCCTGGATGCAGGGTTTGGGAGGGGTGAAGCCCCCCGATAAAAAACAGACCTGGAGACAATCAGGATTTATGTCAACTGTAACTTGCAGTTGACATAAATCCCATCGCTGTGACGCCGGTCGATGAAAGTGTTGTCAGACTGGCATCATAGATCCCTTTTTTTCCTAGTCTGGGTTTGGGAGGAGATATCAGGAAACAAGGCAATTTTACTGCCCTCCCATACAAGATCCCCATGCTGTCTAGCAGCTTGCAGTAGTGGAATACAGGCCTCCAGGCTCAAGAGTGTCACTATAGCCATAAGTGGATGCTCTCCGGCTGTACTCCGTGGTGTGGTCGGATAGGGATTTGAAAGGCCTTGATGATGGATACTCCAGAGTCTTCAGGTAATAGGCCTAAGTCCGTAAAAATCAGACGCTGCACCGTTGGCATTAAATCCACTCTCCCTGCCAGCCGAGGAGGAAAACCAACAATGCAGACATTTGCCTGTTTTTGGGCATTCCCCAGCATCTCTACTTTCGAGCGCAAGAAATGGAAGTCCCTTACAAAGGCCGCATTTTAATTCTGCTGGTGGTCAACTTCTGAATTGATCTCAGCAATGCGAGAAGTGTTCTCTTGCACCTTGTTTTTCAGGTCTGCAAAATGGGCTTTCACTGCTGCCAGCTGTTGATTCATATCTTCCCCTGTTGCCTGGATTTTCTCAAGCATAGCCATGATTTGCAGATTTGTGGTTTCTAAAGGCCTCAGATCAGACAGGTTAAATGGGCCACCTCCAGCACCTCTCGAGCACGACACCGAAGAAAGATAGGCATCTATGTTCTGCGCTGCATGTCTATCTTTTTTTGGACCCATTTCCTGTCTGTGCAGGTATCAAACAATCAAATGCCACCAAATTAGGCAGATTTACAACAATAAGGTCAGTAAAATTCACTGTTTATTACCAACGTGATCTGCTGCTCACAGAAAAGCGTCCACCATGTTAGAAGTTCCACAGCCCCCCCCGTTAATGTTTTAATGACAAAGCTAAATTAACTCATTGGACAGGTACTTTGTGGCCTCCACCCACCACTGTACCCTCTATAATACCCTTAGATGGCTACCGCTGCAAGGTCGCTTTGACCTAGCCCTCTGCTGCATGGTGGACAATGTCATCCACACGGCTCCAGAATCCCTCCTAACTGCCCTTCTGAAAACCCGAACACTCCTCTGCAACCTCCGCTCAAATGGTACTCCCCCTGTAGCTGTTCCTAGGGTATCCACCAACATGGGTAGCAGAGCTTGGTCTGCAGCTGCTCCCTTGCAGTGGAACAAACTACCAGCTGAACTCCGTTCCATTGACACACAGACTCCAGTTTCAAGTCCTACCTTAAAGTCTGGGTCCTGGAAAACTCATCCTGCCGATGCTCCCAGGGGTCTCACACCAACCCACACTAGTCAACTCCCCAGCCCAGGGGTTACCCACTTACCCACACTAGTCAACTCTCTTGCCTACAACTGTTATATTGCATTTTTCACAGTAATATTTGACTTCCTTGCCTGTACGTATTGTATATACATTTTTTTACTGAGTAGTCTGTGTATTACTTGCTCACTGGATGATGCAGTCACACATTGTACACTGTGCCTACGATTTGTTTGTCTGTACCAAGTCTTCTCATGTCTGATATTGGAACCTTGTATTCGCTGTTCTCAAATGGACCTATGCATCAAATCTGTATATTGTGTCTACTATTGTTGCTTGTATCAAATCTGTTTCATGTGTATTACTGTTACCTTGTACTCCACTGTCACCCTGCGCCATGTGTTATGGCCCGGGTCATGCCTGAAAACGGTCCCTGGGATCAGAGCACTCACCCGGTTATCAAAGTCATAAATAAATAAATAAATAAACAATATGCGCATTATATAAGATTGTATGGGATAGCTGAAATGTCAGTCAGACAGCTTCCTGTACAGAGGGAATATCCTGAACTGACAATAACACGTCTTGCTGTGTATCAACTTCTTGTTTAATCTGTAAGTCAAAAATCTCATTAATAAAAATATATAAAAAAATACAAACAACCAAAACCAGGAAGGCCTTCATGAGGTACAAGGTGGCCAAAGGGAAGGAGGAATGGGAGGATTATGAAGTACGTTGAAAGAGGCGAAGGTAGCAGTAAGGGGAAGGCATAGGTAGACATGGAGCTGACAGAGCTGTGGATTGCAGAGGGTGTGAAGGGAAGGGTAAAAGAAGTTTTATATACATTCAGGAGAAAATGAAGGCTGGGGGGATTGTCAGGCTAGCTGAGGGGGTAGGTGGGTAGTGGAAGATGACGAGTAGATGGCCAACATCCAAAACCATTACTTCTGCTCACTGTTCATGGTTGAGGACATTAGACCTCTGCTGAAAAGCGGGATCAATACAGCCACATGGGGGTGCAGGAAATGTGAAGAGTGTTGATCATGGACGAATGAGTAGGGATGGGGTTAGCAGCTCTTAAGGAAGACAAGGTGATGGGCCCACATGACCTACACTAGAAGGTACTTAGGGAACTCATCTAAGAAGTGGCAGGGCCCTTGTCCCATGTACTGAATGAGTCACTGGAGTCAGGGGTAATGCCAAAGGATTGGAGATCTGCAGATGTAATCCCACTTCACATGGCGGAGGATAAGGAGGACCCAGGCAACTACGGACAAGTAAGTCATACCTCCATTGTGGGTAAACTAATGGAGACACTAATGAAGGAAAGCCTAGTAGCCTGCTTAGAGGATAATGGGCTGCAGGACAGCAAGCAGCATGGATTTGTGTTGGAAGGTCATGTAAGACCAACCTGATCCTGTTTTTTTTTTTTAATCATATATTTATGACCTCTGTCTCCGATGGCCCCCTTCAGCATTCTGCCCACCAAACCTCATCGCTCACAATATCTGGAACTTACCTGCCCTATGGCAATCCCCCACAGAGTGCCCCCCATGGTAGGATCAGGGGAAGGAGGCCCGAACTCCCCACTCCTGGTGACCACATTCAGAAGCTGGAAGCCAGGGCACGTTCAGTTGTGTGGGGCCTGCCGAGAGCAAGAATGTCATCTTGCTGTCATGATTATTCTTTTTTTCTTCCCAACCCGCCCACTTCCCTAACATCAGGCTGTGCCCCCTCACACCTCACACACTTTAGCATACCTCTGTGGGAGAGGCAAGCACCCCCACCCTCTGCTGTAGGAGTTGCTAGAGTGGCAGAACCAGGCACCATTCCTCCTCAGCTGGGAGGGCTGCTGCAGTGCAGCACTTCCCCAGCCTTTTGGGTTGAGTGACTGGTGTCCCGGGCTCACTTCCAAACGCAGGACATCGAAATTCTCAAAGGCACTTCAAAATAGCAGGAGAGAGGAAACAGGCACCACAGCTTCACAGCAGGGGAAATAGAAGTGAGTCCAAAACACCCAGGTGGCTTCATCCTCTACTAAAACCTTGTCAAGGATGAGGAATCAGTGACAATCTATAGGGGGCAGACATCACATCTTGCTGGGCTTAGAAGTAGTAGAGCACTGTGGTTGTCCCTAGAGAGCTAATGAACCTCTCATGAAAGAGGTGTGTACAGTGACAGTTCCTAAAGTCTTCTTACCCTTTTTCTTTTCATATTTTTCAATTAGGCACCATTGTGGGTGGCTGGGAGCAGGTTACAAACTGCTAATTAACAATGACACAACAAGCTCCCACCCAGCTCCCAATCAGTGGACTTGGGGCATCGCTCTGTCTCCCACCACTAAAAAAAAAAAAAAATGACAAAACACTATTCAGCAATCCCACCCTTATTAATAAGTTTTAGAATTCTTGTTAATTTGTTATAGTTTAGTGTTGGTGAATTTGGAGTCTTAAAGAAGGAATTTAAATGTGTTTTTTTGTAACCTGTCTTTCGGATGAGATGTTAAACCGAGGTCCAGTCTGCCTGTTCTGGTGGTTGTTCAGGTGGATGTTAAAGATCCCATGGCACTATATATATCTGACCTCTCCCTCTCTTCTCACTATATTAAACATAAATGGGAAGAGGACTTGTGATCTCCCTCATGGACCTACAGTGGTCTTTAGTATGGAGCACCTCAACATTGCCCACGTGGCAAGAGTTTGGTTGGAAGTGAGGACCTGCTTTTTTTTAGTGCCTGCCCAAGTTGCCCATAGTAACCCTGGAATCCGGCCATACTGCTGGTGCAGATGTGATGAAAGACACGCGTCCCAAGCCCATATTTTTTGGTCTTGCTCAGGCATTGTAACCTTTTGGGTTGAGGTTGGCCAACATATGACCCAGATCTTTGATGTTCAGATGCCGCTAAGCTCAGAGCATTTAATTCTGAGAATTGTGCCACAGGGCAATTGAGGCAAGGAGGCAAAGTACCTCTGGCTTATCTTAGTGGTTGCTGCATTAAAAGCCATTACCAAAAGGTGGTTGCAGTCAGAGCCACCTGAATTATCAGACTGGCTTAATATAGTAGAAACCATTCGGCAGCTTGAAAGACTGACATTTAACTTTAGACAGCAGTCCCACCTATATCAGAATAGGTGTACTAGATGGCTTTTATATGAGGGGCTGGCCTAACTCAGCACCCTAGTGGCAGTGACTGGGCAGGGGATGGACATGGGGGGAAGAGCTGGGAGATGAGAGAGAGTGCTGTGTTCCTAGGCGGGGGAGACTGGTCTGGGAAGAGGGTGAGGGCCCCCCTTTCCAGTTATTTTTTATAGCTTTTAATGGGTTGTCTTCCTTTCTTGATTTGGCTTTCCCCTTTCTGAATGGAGGGACATGCTTAGTTAATACTCTTAATAAACCTGGCTGATGCTAATGGGGTTTTATCTAGCCTCCTGAAAGTTAATATATTATATTTTCTGTATGGAAATGTGATCACTGGGGGACTTCTGGTAAACCTTCCTGCATGGCGGTCTAGTCTCTCTCAAGCTCCTCTAGGTCTAGCCACAATCTGGCACCATCCAGCCCCTCACACTGGCCACCAGCACCAAAAAAGCGCATCTAGAATCTATAATGGCCAACAACTGCAGTAAACTGAAAGAATTTGCAGTCGGCGCAGGATAAAAATAATCTTTATTGGACCAAACACCCCTCGGCAACATGGATTGTGAGGCCTGCAGTTAACCCGCATCGCTGGACCAGAACTCTGCAGTGGAATCCAGCTTGGATGAGGAGGAAGACGTTACAATAACATCATGGTAATTATGTTGAGAACTGAGACAACTGGGGAACAATATCTCCCAGTTTCAAAGGGAATTGATGGATTTGAAATGAGATCAACAAAAGCAACAAAAACAGGTTACTGACCTTGAGCACCATGTAGTGGAAGTCTCCGGTACAGCAGACCTACACAACAGTGCAATCCTGCAGCTTCATGACCAGGAGATTTGGTTACAGCAGAAACTGGAGGCTCTTGAGAATAGATCCTGACAGATCAACATCAGGATACATGGCATCCCAGAGGGAACAGAATCGGAAGAAATGACAAAATGCATGACCAGTTTCATCAAAGAAATCTTAAACCTAGACCAAGAGTACGCACTGAATGTTATTCGTGCACATCACTCTCTGGGTTCTCGCCCCTCAGATCCTAAGGCACGTTCTAGATCAGTTATCGTCACCTCCTTGAACTATAAAGTCTGAAATCCTGCAAAAAGCTTGGCAGAGAAAAGAGATTTGTTTGGGGACACTCGCCTATGTTTTGAGCACGATTATGTACTGATTACAATGGACCACAGAAGAAAACTTCTACCAGTTTTGAAGCTGCTCAGGGACAAGGGGGTCAGGACCCGGATAGACTACCCAACCACTCTACGAATCACTACTGACTCAGGGGTACATTTATTTCCCACCATCTCAGAGGCAAAGAAATTCCTGCAGCAGTGGAATATTACAGTTGATGACATCCTAGAGCCTGAGGTGATGAAGGAACTGGACCATTGCCGCTGGTACACAGTTAGGAACATGAATGTTGGAGTGCAGCACGGGGAGGTATCCAATAGATCTCAACCATTACCTCTAGACTTTATGGCGAATACCTCGGCTGTCACAGTTGAACACCAGGAACCCCTACCGCAATGGAGACTAGCGGGCAAAAGGAAGAATAAAGCGAAGATAGCCAACAACAGGAGCAACCCTTCTTCTGCCCCATCTACATTGGCTTCTTGAACATCTAGTATGGGAACTGGAGCGCTTTGGTATTCAAGAATCCTTCCACATACAGCATATGTAGATTTAGTGACTTGAGTGCTATTCCTGCCCTCCATTTGGTTTTACAGCAGGACAAGTTGGCTAATCACATATCTGGTGCTGTTTGAGTATGCTCCCTGAAGGTCTGCCATGCGCACTTTCGTTATGCGAGCAGACAGAAACAGAGGAGCCCCCTTTTCATTTTTTGCCATTTTATTTTGTGGACCAGTTCACTTTCACCAGCACATGAAACTTGCATCAGAAGCAGGACATTATTTCAGGACTATGAATCTGCAAGTACAGTATATTTAATTTTATAGAACTGGTGCTTTAACTCAAGCAAGATGATTATTTGGGAAATCAAACGTGTATTGTTTTAGGGCAGGGGTGGCTTCGGGAAGTGCAATATGGAAGGGGGTATGTTCTTGGTGGGAGGGTGGAGGAACGAGGTGCAAAGTGGCCCAATGCATGAAACATTATGTGGCACGTTGCTAACATAAAAGATGGTGTAAAGACAATGGGAACTTGCGGGCCTGGTGAGCCTCGCTCACGCCTTCATCTCCAACCACACTTAAGTTTCGGAGAGGGCTGGTGGATAACTTTTATTCAATGAGATATGCCTGGTAACTGTTAGTGGGGGGTAGAGAGGGCTTGTTGCTTTTCTCTGTCCTGCTCCCTCTTCCACAATTTTGGGTGCTTGTGGAGTCCCCTCCTCTCCCTTCTCATTCCCCTCTCTCCCTTTACTGCGGAGGTGGGGTGAGTGCTCACCCACTGATATAAAGGCATGTTAAAACAGAAAAAGTGCCGGGGGGGGTGGACCTGGGGGGAAGGAGTCAGCAAGCGTAAAGATAACCATGCAGGATCTAGGGCCTTCCATCCTGATGTGTGCCCCTAATAACAGGGAGCTACGTCTCAGCGCGACCTTGGGTTGTAATGCCTTTCATCCCTCACTGCAACCATTGGTGGCTGGAGAAGGATGGTACTTTTGGGAGCTCAAAATATTACAACACTCAGTTTTTTATTATTCTGTTACAGTTGTTAAGTTTTGGCTCTATTGTTCATGTTCTGGTTTAGATTTGTGAACTGATCGAGACATGAGGGGCTTTACCGCATCGGGGGCTCGGGCAGGAATTGTCATTTTATATAATATTTGTCCAAAATGACAGAACTGTCAATATTAACCTACAATGTAAATGGTCTTAATGGCCCCATAAAAGGGCTAGAGTCATTCAGGAGGTGGGGGGACTTGGGGTCTCGGTGGCCTACATGCAGGAAACCCATCTCTCAGAGAATGAGCACCTGAAACTGAAGAGATCCTGGGTGGGGGAGGTGTGAGCATCCCACTGGCCAGAGCATCCACACAGGAGGGGACAGCCATTTTGATTAGGAGGGACGTGCCCCTCAAGATCACTTGTGTGGCTGTGGACCCATGCGGCAGATATGTCCGACTACAAGCAATGTTTTTTGATATCAAATGCATCATGTTCAATATTTATGCCCCAATGCAGAAAAAGAAAGTCAGGCTTTTCTAAGAAGAGTAATTTTGCAAACTATACAAGACCCGAATGCCCTATATATAATTGGGGCGGATTTTAACATGTTGATTTCCCCCCTCAGGGATAGGAGGGGTGCTCTTTCTTTTGACAGGGAGCAGCAGGTCAGACAGTTTCCTTAGGTGACTGACCAGTAAGGTGGGTCTTTTGGATGTATGGAGGGATCTCCACGCAACACTAAATGACTACACCTTCTACTCTCATAGACACAATAGCTTTTCTAGGATAGACATGATTTTCCTCCCTGGGGAAAGGAGTACTTTGGTGAGGGACTGCCAGATACACCCTATGACTTGGTCGGATCATTCCCCTGTGCTGCTGCACTTGGTGACCTCACCTTCCCCACGCAACTCCACATGGTGACTAAATGTAGGCCTACTCAATGACCAAGAATTCAAACAGGAAATAAAAGACCAGATAGAGGAATATTGGCAGCATAACTCAAGGGGGGAGGTCTCTCCCTCCTCGATCTGGGATGCCCTGAAAGCTTTTGTTCGGGGGGTTCATTATTAGTTTTAATGCCCACAGAAAACAACAGACCACCCACATACAAAAGCAGTTGGAGGCAGAACTCCAGGAGGCAGACTTCCAACATAAACTAACATTGCATCCAGATAATAAAAAGCACTGGCTGGGTATAAAGAAAAGACTACAATCGCTTCTGGCCCGTCAAACTGAAGGTCAGTTAAGAAAGACAGCACAGAGATATTATGAGGGAGGGACTCCCAGAAGCAGATTACCTTATGGGCTGTTTTAAAAATTTAAGACCCAAATGGCAGTGGTACAATAGTCACGGATCCCCTGGGAATCTCAGCTACCTTTACCACCTATTAAAAGGCGCTATACTCACAGGACCAGATGGAACAGCATGAGATGCAAACTGGGGCTTTCCTCAACAGGGAGCAAGACAGAATTTTTCTACAAAGACGTATCACAACATCAGAGGTACAGAGAAAATTAAACAGTTAAAAGTGGGGAAATCTCCTGGACGCGATGGCTTGCCCTTAGAATTCTATAAATCATTTCCAGATACTTTGGTCCCTTTGCTGGAAGAGTGCTTCCGCCACATACAGGCCAGGGGAGAGGTCCCAATTTCCTGGAGATTTGCGCAAATAACTGTACTACCCAAGGAGGGGAAGAATCCAGACTTATGTGGCTCCTATCGCCCTATCTCTTTATTAAATGTAGACATGAAAATCTTCACAGGGATCCTGGTGGACTGCCTCCAACAGGTAACTGGGAGGGTAATTCACCCAGACCAAACAGGCTTTGTTGCAGGCAGATGTTTTTTGGACAACACGCGCAGATTGTTGAATATCATCTCATCACAACAGGGGAGGGAGGGTTTCCACGTTGCCATCTCCATGGATACAGAAAAAGCTTTTGATAGGGTCAATTGGCAGTTTCTTCAACAAACCATGGAGAAGATGAAATTCGGCCCTAAATTTTTAGGAAAATGCACCAAACGTTATACCTCTCCACAGGGACAGGTCAGAGTCAACGAGGTCAGCTCAGGCAGATTCTCATTGACGAGGGGCACCCATCAGGAATGTCCATTATCTCCCCTTTTATTTGCAATTTACTTGAAACCCCTAGCGGCGGCGGTCTGGCAGGACCCTCACATCATGGGACTTACAGCGGGGGATAGGGAGCATAAAGTCACTTTGTATGCCGACGATTCTATTTTTTTTTAAGCCATCCAGAAACCTCGGTTCCCCGCCTGCTAGCTCTTTTAGAGGAATATTGCACATTATCAGGTTATAAGTTAAATTATGACAAGTCAGAAGCCCTACGACTAAGTGGATCCTGCTCCCAAGGCTTCAATATAACATTTCCATTTAAGTGGGCTAGACATAACCAAATACGATAGGCAAGACAAGGCAAAATTTATTTAAAAGACGCGCAATCCCAGAGGCTCTGGGCGCCGTACAAACATTAAAACAGGCATTTAAATATAGTATATATAAACATTACACATAATAAATACAAATCTTACAAAAAAGAAAAGAACCAAGCCATAGCTATAAATATTCATCTAAACATTAAATGCTTTAGAAAAGAAAAAGGCCTTAAGCTGGGCCTTAAAAACATCCTGTGGGTTCAGGTCAATGTTGACGTGGATAAGCTTTTTGATGTCAGCTATAAAAGGACCTGGGAAGGGATGCAACAAGACTTGGCCAGATGGTCTCTTTGACCCCTAACTACAGCAGGCCGGATAGATGCTATAAAAATGAACATACTTCCCAGGTTTCTATTCTTATTCAGTACATTACCCCTCCCTATTCCCCTTGAATACTGGTGCAGGGTAACTACAGGAATTGGCAGATTTGTGTGGGGAGGCCATCGTCCTTGCATAGCTAGGGAGATCTTCCAGTTTCCTAGAGACCTGGGGGGACTGGCAATGCCAAACCTTAGAAAGTATTATTATGCCTGCCACATGCAGGCAGTCTGCACATGGGCCTCTAAACGAGTAGCATCAGGCTGGTTCCAGATCAAAGAGGAAGACTGCATGGATCTATCATTACACTCATTGGCATTGACATAGATAAAAGACCCCATCCCTTCTCTGACGGGGAATTCCTAGACCCAGCAGACCCTACATGCTCTCCAATGGGCCAGACGCTCCCTGAACTCAGAGGACACTCTGGGCCCACTATCCTCTATCCACCACCGCTTTTCTTTCCTCCCTCCTAGAATGGATGCTGGGTATGTACAATGGGACCTCAGGGGTCTGACCCACTTTTCTCAATTTCTGGATGGGGAAAGGTGTCTCTCATTTCAAGAAGTAAAGACAAAATTTGGATTGGAGAACAGAGACTTTCACAGATACCTTCAAGTACCCCACTTTATTAACATGCCAGACCACAGCACCTCCCTGTCCCGCCCCTCAAATACCTGGGAGGAGTTCATCACTCGGGTGGTCGACCCCCTGGTCAGAATGAGGCCTATCTCCCATTTATATGGTCTGCTAAGGTCACAGGACTCAGAACCTTTGGGACACATTAAGGCTGCTTGGGAGAGGGAGGCCTCATGTGGGATTTCCCAGAGAGACTGGATTCATCGCCTTAAGGTGGGCTGGAAGGTGACCTCCTCGCCAGCATGGTGAGAGTTTTATTGGAGGATCCTGGTTAGGTTCTTCAGGACTCCGACAGTGACTAAACATTTTGGAGAACTGCTGGAGGGGGTGTGGTGCAGTTGGTACGCATCATCATATACTGTGGGACTGCCCAGAATTAGCAAACCTTTGGCGGGAGGTACGGGTGGCTGCCCTGCAGGTCCTCTCAGCTGATATCCCTCTCCAGTATACAGATGGGTATTGGGGTTTCCCACCTTAACTCGTCTTCCCACACCCAAGAGAAAACTGGCCTTAGCCCTCTCAGTAGCTGCTCTAAAATGCATAACAGCTCACTGGCTGAGACAGGATCCTTCGACACTTAGGAAATGGGTGAATAGGGTTAACCACATACTGGATATGGAAACCATAACGGCATGGCTCCACCTTAGAAAGGAGATGTACAGAATGATCTGGAGTCCAGAATTGCCTGGGAGGCCGACCAAGAGATTTTGGGGCTAGGGGGACAGATCCCCAGACCCCTGGACAACAATTCACCCATTCCGTGAAAAAATGTATCCTGATTTCCCTCCTCAATCTACCCCCTTCAATCTCAGCTGATGCCCTCTTGTGTCTCTCCCTCTTCTTTTTTTTTTTAAACTTTATGTTTATTGTATTTAAATAAAAGCAATGACATACAGTTTACACTTCTGCAAGACATCATACAGTGTACCAAAAAGGATACATCCAATGTATAAAGAATGGGTAGTCTACACAGACAATAGTTAGGATGTGGGGGGATAAACCAAAAAGAAAATGGGGAACCTTAATTATGTCCAGAAAGGCTACAGCTTGCTAAGGCTTTTGGGGTACCAGTCCAAAACGTAATCACTTCAAATGGTAATAACTCAGCATCCAGTGTTGATATGTCCCCAAGTCCTGAAAAAGGTGGTCCTAACATGTGAAGCACTACAAAACAGTATGCAGATTTACAGAAGAGGTCATCTAGACAAGCATAGATCAAAACATCTTTTAACTAACAGCCCTTTTTAGAAACGTTAAAAACTGGCATCAATGGAATAGCAATACTCAAGTGTCTCTCTTGAAGAGAGTCCATAATATCATTCAGGTTTCTTCATCTTCTGACCTAGAGTCAAGTTGTAGCTCTGCAGACTTGAATTCTTGAGCGATGACTTCGGCCTTCTTCTCTGCCTCCACCAGATTGCTAAACTGGTAGATACGACCTCTATAATGAATTCTAAGTCGCGCTGGCATCAGGGGAGAATGACTAACCCCCAAACACTGGAGCCAGGTGTGAATTGCATCAAATTTCTTGCGCCAGGCTCGTGTGGCGAAGGACACATCGGGGAAAAAGATGTATTGTGGCCCCATTAAACGTAACTCCTTCAGCTGCTCGAGCAGCTTGTAGGATGTTATCTCTGATGCTGGAATTAGTGGTAACTAATAGGACTAGTCTGGGAGTATCCCCACGGGGCCCAGCTGCTCAAGGTGTTATTCGAAAGGTTCTGGTAAGATAATCTCCAGTGGTGTTTCTGGGCAGGTTCAAAGCTTCAGGTAACCAGGATTGTAAAAGATAATAAATCTGCTTCTTCGCTCCCCTCCGGGAGACCGATGATATGAACATGAGAGGCCCAATTTGCATTCTCTAGTCGATATCTCAATTTTGAATTTTCACAATTTTCGATGTAGCTGCCATGGCTTGATTTGCAGTCTTCTCCGCCGACTCAGCGGTCTGCGATGCCACTGCAAGTTTTGCATCTTGTTCCGCAAATCGCTGCAGAATCGATTCGACTTTTAAATAACAGCCTGCATGGAGGCCTGAAGAGCCCTCCATGGGGGATCCACACCAGCTGAAGTTGTAGATGAGGACGTGGCCTGTTCTGAAGTAGCCACAACATTTTTGGCACCACTTCCATTCGCTTTCTGATTGCATCCCATGTTGAATTATAGTGTAAGCAATTCAGTGCTGACCAGTTTGGTTCAAAATTCTTGCTAGAAAAGGCAATTTTTAGCGTTTTTAACAATAAAATCTGCAGAGTTGTATAGTAGCGCATCTTACCCGTAAGCTGCTCACTAATACCCCCATCCCTCCCTCTTCTAAACTTGAAAATCCCTTCTGTATTAGTCTTGTTAATCCCCTTTAAGTATTTAAAGATTTTGATTATATACCCCCTACCCCTCCTCTCCTCCAGGGTCTACATAGAAACATAGATGTTGATGGCAGATAAGGACCGCAAGGCCCATCCAGTCTGCCCATTTCTTTTTCTGCCTTATGAATGTGCCATCGGCCTTTGCTCTGTCAATGGCCTATCTAGTCATACTCATCTGTACTGCTTCCTTATGCCTATCCCATGCCTGTTTGAAGCCCTGCACTGTATTCATATCCACCACTTCCTGAGGTAGGCTGTTCCATGCATCCACCACCCTTTCTGTGAAAAAGAACTTCCTCACATTACCCCTTAATCAGCCTCCCTCTAATCTCATGCTGTGTCCTCTTGTCCTGCTATTTTTCTTATATTGAAACATGTTAGACTCTTTCACCTTGTTAATGCCCTTAAGGTATTTGAATGTTTCGATCATATCACCTCTCTCCCTCCTTTGCTATAGGATATACATATTGAGCTCCACTAATCCGTCCTCATATGTTTTCTGATGCAGTCTCTGCACCATTTTGGTTGCCCTTCTCTGGACTGCCTCAATTTGGTTAATGTCCTTGTGAAGGTGTGACCTCCAGTACTGCACGCAGTACTCCAGATGGGGCCTAACCAGTGTCTTGTAAAGAGGGATTATTACCTCCCTCTTCCGACTTGTGATACCCCTACTAATACACCCCAACATCCCTCTAGCCTTACCTACTGCTTTAGTGGTCTACTGGGATGATTTCAGGTCATCGTTGATGATGACTCCCAAGTCTCTTTCTTCCCTTGTGACTGCCAGCAACTCCTCTCCCAGCCTACAGGTGGTTTCTAGGTTTCTCTTCCCTATGTGCATGATCTTGCACTTCTTTGCGTTAAACTCCAGCTGCCACTTTTCCAACCATTTTGCTAGTTTATCCAGATCTCTTCTTATTGTGCCCACCCCATCTGGATCATCTACTCTGTTGCAGATCTTGGTGTCATCTGCAAACAGACAAACCTTACCCTCCAGTCCATCTGCAATGTCACTGATGAAGATATTGAAGAGGACTGGCCCCAGGACTGATCCCTTAGGTACCCCACTTATGACTTGCATCTCTTCTGACTGTATACCATTTACTACCACTCTCTGTTTTCTGCTTGTCAGCCATTTGCCACCCAATTGACCAACGTCTAACCCACCCCGAGCCTATCTAGCTTATTAATCAATCTTCTATGTGGAACAGTATCAAAAGCTTTGCTGAAGTCAAGGTAGGCGACATCAACTGCTCCCCCTTGGTCCCCCACTCTGGTTACCCAGTCAAAGAAATCTATGAGATTAGTTTGACAGGACCTTTCTTTTGTAAACCCATGCTGTCTTGGATCCTGTGCTCCTATGGATTCCAGGTGTTGCACTATACTTTCCTTAAGGAGTGTCTCCATAATCTTGCCCACTACTGAGGTAAGACTTACTGGTCTGTAGTTCCCTGCCTCCTCCCTGCTACCACTCTCATGCAGCGGGATCACATAAGCCCTTCTCCAGTCTTCTGGGACCTCTCCTGTGCTCAGAGACTCACTAAACAGTTCTGATAATGGCTTTGCTAGTTCCACCCTTAGCTCCTTTAGTACCCTGGGATGTATGCCATTAGGTCCCATTGCCTTGTCCACCCTGAGCTTATCGAGCTCTTGTAGGACCTTTTCTTTTGTGAAGGGACTAGTGCACACCCCCTCCCTCCCGTGTCCATGGTGCTGAGCTGTGGGACCTGCCCTACCTTCTCTTCAGTAAATACTGAGCAGAAGTATCTATTTAGGATAGATGCTTTTACATGGTCCTCCTCCTCCTCACATGCCCCCTTATCCCCTTTGATCTTAGCAATACCCTCTTTGGATTTTCTCCTTTCACTAATGTATCTACATAAAGTCTTGTCACCTTCTTTTACTGTTTGTGCTAGTGTTTCCTCGGTTTGGGCCTTTGCCTGCCTTACTGCCTTCCCTGCTTCCCTTAGGGAAGTTTGGTATGCCTCCCTATCTTCATCCTGCTGTGTTCCCTTATATTTCCTGAAGGCCAGCCTTTTGGTTCTGACCTTTTCTCTACTGTTTTTGAGAACCAAAGTGTTTTCCTTCTTCTTTTGCACTTCCTTTTCTCTCTAACACAATGGGATATTGCTTCAAGTATTGCATCTTTAATGCTTGCCCACTTTGCCTGTACCCCCTCACCTGTATGTCTTTTTGCCAGGGCTAACTGAACTCTGTTGGCCATCTTATCAAAGTTAGCTCCTCTGAAGTCCCATATTTTTGCCTTGGAATGGGATGATTTAGTTCTAGTGGCCACATTGAACCATACCATGTGATGGTCACTGGCCCCCAGGTGACCTTCTACCTGGAGATCTGTGATCCTTTCCCTGTTAGTCAGTACTAGATCTAGGATAGCCCTGTCTCTTGTGGGTTGTTGTACTAGTTGTTTGAGTCCCTCCCCCTGCAGGGAATCCACCATGTGTCTAGTTCTGGCAGATGTTCCTGCTGGCATTGACCAATCTGTATCTGGCATGTTGAAGTCTCCCATTATCAGAACCTCCCCTTTAGCTGTCATGTTTTGTATACCTTCTAACAGTAATGTGTCTATGTCCTCCCCCTGGTCTGGAGGCCTGTACACAACCCCCGTTTGTATGGCTGTCCCATTTCCTGTTTCCAAGGTGACCCACAGTTCTTCTGGCTCCTTATGTGCATTCTGAATTTCTGTAGCTTTGATATTTTCATTGACATAAAGGGCCATTCCATCCCCCTTTTTGCACCTCGGTCTCTTCTGAACAGTACATAGCCAGGTACTGAAGTCTCCCAAGTGTGGTTACTGGTAAACTATGTCTCGCTAATGGCTACTATGTCCAGTTTAGCCTCTGTCATTATTGCCTGCAGGTCTGGGATCTTGTTTCCCAGACTGCGAGCATTTGTGTACATGATCTTCCATTGGAAAGATTATGGTGTGTTAGTTCTTGGGCGAGGTCTGGCGTTCCCCTGTGCATCGTATGGGGAGCCGGACCTTTTTCCTTACCTGGTGATGCAAATGAACTACAAACATGCTGAACTCCTGTTTGACCACTAGCTGAGGGGGAAAGGGTGTTCTTCCCATTCGACGTATGGGGTGCTGCACCCCTCTCCCCATTTGCTAGTTTAAATATTCTACAAAGACGTCAAACTTCTGCCCCAATGCACTGACTCCCTCCTTAGTCAGATGCAGTCCATCAGATTTAAAGAACTTTCGCTCCCAAAACTGTTGCCAGTTCCCTACAAATTTGTGTCCTTTTTCCTGGCACCAGCCCTTGAGCCACATGTTTAGCTCCCCAATCTCCCCTTCTCTGACCTTCCGTCCATCTGCCCCCTCTCCCAGACTGGCAGGATCTCAGAGAAGGAGATGCCGGATGAAATGGATGATAGTTTGTCACCCAGCCTGGTCAGGTGTTCCTTGGTCTCCACAACTGACCATCTGGCAAGATCGTTAGTCTCTATGTGTACCAGGACATCAATGTTTTCTCCTGCTTCCTGAACAGTTTTAGCAATGCGGCCAGTGTCTCTCCATGCTGATGTACCTAGGAGACATCTGACCATTACCCCTGGCTGGAGATTGCTGTCAACTCCCTGAATCATGGAGTCTCCTAGGATCAGAAGTGTTTTGGATTTCCTGTTTGCTTTTTTGTTTTGGTTCCTGTTTTGGGTGAGTTTTGTGCTAGCTCCTGTGCTGCAGTGTTCTGCTCTGCAGTGTCCTCTGTCCCTTTGTTTGATTTTGGAGATAGAGGCAAATACCTGTTTGTAGTTTTTATATGGTTTGTGGAGGTGATATGTTGGAGAGCACAGAGTGATGGGGCACCCGATTTGCCCCTCCTAACCACCTGCCAACCTCCTGGACCAACTACCCTCTGTGGTCGAAGTGCTTCTGTTGGATGTTGGGGAAATGGCAGGTGGTTCTTATAATATATTTCCTCTTGAATAAGCAATTTGAGGAGCGCGCGATCTCTACCAATGCTGCCTGGAGCTGAGCCCTTAGATCTCCAATGGCCCAGCATGTAGGACAGTGTCTTAAATCCTGTAAAGCTGCCCTTCTGAAAAGTGTTCCGCAGTACCTGCAGTTAAAGATATCCATTCCAGATAAGTTGCTTGGTGTATAACCTGGTCAGAGTAATTAGAAGGAAGAAAATGAAAGCAAAAGTTTGATTTTGTGTTTTGTTTGTTTGTTTCTGTATAAGTTGTTATAACAAGTTAAATTACTAGTGCCCCTGTAAATGAGGTCACTGTGTGCATACCCCTCTGATCCGTCCATTCCTGCTTTGCTACAGGAAATGTCATGACTGTGCTACCCTATAAAAGGAGTATAGTGTGGGGTGGTTGGGGATGGGGGTGGGTGGCTGGGCCCGTCTCCTGCCAAAAAAGAAGAACCACGGACGAAAGAAACAAGGAGGTAAAGAGCAGAAACAATCAGCCAGCAACAAATGCAGTAGCCCTGAAAGCTTATCCTAATGATAGATAAAACTGTAAAACCTGTAAAGCACCACCTGTATTAATTTCACAGAAGATATATCCTGTAAGAAACACTTTGTTACAGAGAAACATAAAGCAGTAACAGAAGATATACCTTACAAAAGACAATTTGAATCAGAAGATTACAGCAGTAATCTGTAAGCACATACCTGTAGGCACACCCTGTAATAATGCAGCAGAAGGTATACCTAGCAACAACAATTTGAATCAGAGAAAAATAAAGCAATAAAATGTTAGCAGCAAACAGTAACAATCCCTGTGAGTACAAAATAAAAATAACACTCAGTAAATCTGCCTCGCCAAAAGAAGCTTTAATCCTTTTCCTTGCGCTGTCCTTTCAAGCAACCTAGAAGAAAAGAGCTCAGGTGAAGCTAGGTGCCTTGGCCAGCAAACCTAGTCTTGCATACATGTTCAGCTCACTCAGCCTCTCCTTGTAGGACCCTCCCTCCAATCTCTGGATCATCTTAGTCGCCCTATGCTTTACCCCCTCCAGCAATCTGATGTCCTTCTTCAGGAATGGGTGCCAGTACTACACACAGTACTCCAGGTGTGGCCTGACCAGTGACCTGTACAGGGGAAGGATTATCTCCCTATTTCTGATGGAGATTCCCCTTGCTAAACACCCCAGCATCTTGTTGGCTTTAGCTGCTGCCTTCCTGCACTGAACTGAATTGTTCATGCTCCCCATTATAAGAACCCCTAGATCCTTTTCCTCCTCTGTGCTTCCCAACTGTACCCCTCCCAGCTGATTGCTCCTCCCCTGGTTCCTAGCTCCAAAGTGCAGTACCTTGCATTTCTTTGCATTGAACCCCAATTGCCATGTTTCTGACCACTCCTGTAGTTTGGCCATGTCTCTCTGCAGACCCTTCAATCCTTCGTCGTCAACCACAGCTCCCATCTTCATATTGTCTGTGAACAGACTGATCTTGCTCTGGATCCTGTGTGAGATATCAGCTATGAGTATCCCAAACAGCACTAATCCCAGTACTGATCCCTGTGGTACCTCGCTTGTCACCTCCCTTGGTGATGATAGTTCCTCCCCCACTACCACCCTTTGCTGCCTTCCCTTCAGCCAGTTGGTGATCCATCTAACCATCTTTGTTCCCACCCCTATAAGTTCCAGCTTCCCTCCTAGCCTCCCATGTGGCATGGAATCAAAGGTCTTGCAGAAATCCAAATACAGGACATCCACCACATGGCTCTTGTCCAGTTCCCTGGTCACCCAGTCGTAGTACTCAACTAGGTTTGTCTGGCAAGTCCTATCTGAGACAAACCCGTGCTGTTGAGCGTCCTGAGTCCACTGCCCTCCAGAAAGGTCACCAGCCTCTCTTTAGGGATTGTCTCCATGAGCTTTTCTACAATTGATGTGACGCTCACTGGCCTGTAGTTGCCTAGTTAATTCTTTGGGCCACTTCTGTGAATGGGTACCACATGGGCCATCTTCCAGTCTTGTGGTACGCATCCTGTGTCCAGGGAGGTATTGAACAGATCAGCCCATGGTCCTGCCAGGATCTTCCCTAGTTCCTTAAATACCCTAGGGTGACTGCTGTCTGGTCCTGGTGCCTTGTCCATCCTCAGTGCCCTTAATCCTTCCAGAACCCTGTCCTCTTTAATCCCTATGTGAGTCACCCCCTTCCCCGCCCACTCCTCCCCTCCCCTGAGGTATCTGCCCCCCTTTCTCCTTCATGAACACAGAGCAGAAGTACTCATTTAGTGCCTCCGCCTGGTCCTCCCCTCTTCTCTACCCCCCCAGTCGTTCCAGATCCTCACAATCTGGTTCTTGCTTTTCCTTCTCTCTCTCTCTGATGCATCTGAAGAAATCCTTTTCTCCTTGATACCCTGTGCCAGTCTCAGCTCTCTAGAAGCCTTGGCCACTCTGACTAGCCTGGTCACCTCCCTGGACTTCTTTGTATACTCGTCCTTGTCATCTCATCCTCCTGATTTCTTGAGTCTCTTGAATGCTTTTCTCTTGACTCTCACCCCTTCCATGACTTCCCAAGTCAACCCGCTGGGCTTCTTTGCCTTTCCCTTCTTACTTCGTGTCCTAGTACATGACTTAATGGCCTCCACTAGCCCTTTCTCAATAATATCCCATTTTTTGACTTGCATCCATGCATGGTTTGATTCCCACCAGATGCCTTCCCATAATTTTCCCCATCCTTTTAAAGTCCGCCCCCCTTAAAATCAATCATCTTGATGCCCATACCACCTGCTTCCTCCCCATATTGAGCGTAAACCACATCGAGTGGTGGTCGCTCCCTGCCAGAGGGTCCTCCACCCCCAGATGCTTTATAGCATCCCCATTTGATGGTACCAGGTCGAGAGTCTTTTCCAACCTAGTTGGCTCATGGACCAACTGCACTAGGAAGCTGTTCTAAAATGCCTCTAATATGACCTGCTCCCTTGCACTTGCAGTGGTTGGGGGGTAGTCCAATCCACCCCAGGTAGGTTGAAGTCCCCCCACCACCACTGCATTCCCCTTCCTACAAACCCTTCTAATTTGCTCAGCTAATTCCCTGTCCAGGTCATCCACTTGAGCTGGTGGCCTGTACACTACCCCCATCCTCAGTATTCTACTTTTTGAGTCCTGAAACAGCATCCATAGGGCCTTTGCCCTTCCCTCCTCCCCCTCCTACCTTGTACACCTTATCCCCTCCCATACGTAAACTGCTATTCCCCCTCCTTTCCACTTGGCCCTATCCTTCCTGAATATGCTATACCCTGGGATAATTATATCCCAATGTTGAAGATGATGGGATGTCAGAAAGGAACAGCAGGTGGGTCAAATCCAAAACAGCCGACTGCGCAGCAGGCAGACCCCGGCAGCAGTGGGTCCCAGCAACCTGGAGAGGTGGGAGGGGAACCAGCCATGCAAGCTATACTGTGCATGGTCTGAGCAACCGATCAAAAAGTGGAGTCTGTTCATCTCGCTTAGTTGCAGACATACTCAGCGCATATAGAGCCGCTCCAAGCCAAGGTGAATGCAGCTGATGCATGGGCTATTTATTTTTTTATTCTATTTCCCTTCAGTCAAGGCCTGAGGAGGCATCTCTCAGGCATCCTGCCTGTTCCTGCCCACCTGAGGTCCCCCTGAACCTGTGCCTCCTCTCTCACCCACCCCTTCCACAGCCAGCATCCCCAGCTTAACCCCTCTGGGGTGGGGCCAACCCTCCTCGTTGGGCACTCTTCACTTTTTAGACTCTGGCTGTGGGAGTGGGCCCCTGGGTGGAGGACCTGGAAGGCCAGGCAGGTTGGATCCGGCAGTGGGCATGGGGGTCAGGTGCCATGACCTCCCCCTCAGAGCTGGGCTTTTTCCATGTTCTTGGTGCTCCTCCCCCTGTGTGGTGCACCCATGATGCTGTGGTGCAAGGCATCTCTGCCAGCGTCATCCTCACAGTGTGACATGCAGCCAACGTGCTGCAGCGTTGCTGATCTCCACCGGAAGCTGCTGGTGTGCCAAGCTATCCCCTGCCCTTCCCCAGGGGAGGGGAGCAGCCCAGCAGGTGCTCGATCCTCGCCCTGTCCCTGCCGACCCCCAGCGCCCGAGCTCGCTCCCGAACTCGGGTCTCTGGCGTGACGTGAGGTGTGGCGTCCAGCACCTCATCCCTCAGCGCCACTGGGCCAGCCCTGCATGGGCTATTAAGGTATTAGGTACCACCATGGAGTTAATAAAAGAAAATACAGCCATTAAGCATCCGATGGAGAATTTGGAAAATCAACTTCGTTCTGCCAACATCAGGATTATGGGGATGCTGGAGCAGGTTGAGGGGGCTAATGTCCCTGTGTTCATTCAGGCTTGGCTAACCAAACATTTACAACGGCAGTCTGCACCTCTTCTTAATCATACTTCCCCCTCCCCATATGAAGCCTACTAGTTCCAAGTAGAACAGAACTGTCTTGACAATCACCGACAGGGTAATGACCCAGGACTTACTTTTTAATGCTGCCAGACAGTGTTCCCCTCTTCAAATTGATGGTCAGTCAGTACGCATTTTTCTGGACCTCAGTTATGCAACCTGTGCCCACTAGAAGCAATTTGATCAGGTGGGGCAACAACTTCATGCCCTTGGCATTGTCAACTCCTCCTTACTTCTGGCTCTGCTCTGTATCCAGTATGAGGTAAGGTTTTTAAATTCACTGGCTCAGGCCAGCCTGGCAGTGCATCAGCTGGATTTCCGCTTGCAGCGCCAACAACCTGGGTTTGGGAATGCACCCAGGAGTCAGAGGGCCAGCCGCGGGAGAAGAATCAAGTGACCTGGGGACTGCTGTCCTTTTCCGGGGGGAAGGAGGGAAGAGTGTCCAGTGCTTTACGGACCCCTGGCAGAGGTGGGGGGTACCACTGCAACCAGCGCCATCATGTTAGGGGCGGGGCAGATGCTGGACATCATTGCATGTCCCTGCCCCCAGGGAGCAAGCATCAGAAATAAGCCATCCCCCGGCATGATGACCCGCTCTACCGCCACTGTCTCCACTGCCTTTGATGTCCACTGGGGGATTCTGCTCCTGTGGCCCCGACCCGGAGGCATAAGCCGGGGCTTGCCAACAGTGTCCATTGGGAGGGGGAGCCCTCCCAGCAGCCCCACCCAGGGAAGCAAGCCTGGGCATGGGGGGATGGCAGGCGGGGCGGGTCTGAGGATTGGGGGGAACCGGAACAAAAAAAAATTCACTGACTCAGAAGCAGCAGGGAGGTGGGCAGCAAAGACTGCACAGGAGTTTGCACAGAGAGCTGATGAATCAGCAGATGAAGAGGCTGTTTCAGAACAGTGACTTTACTGGAATTAATGTTTCCATAGTTAAAAATGTCATGGCAGTGTTTTGCTAGTTTTATATAATGTTTGCTCTTGTATGTTTTTGGGTGGGGGAATGGAATACTATATTGTCTGTTTACTGCCACGTGTTAGGACCACTTTGTTTGTTGGATTTCTTATACTGATGGGTTTATTTTATATATTCTTGCTCCCAATATGGTGCTGAAGGTTATTTCTCAGGACTCTGTTTCTTCCCACCATGGGCGGTTTAGACATGCGCTGTTCACTGACTGCAGTTTACTGATGATCAGAAACTGTTTCTACAGTCTGTTTAGCCTTACCATTTTTTTAACTTATATTTATTGATTTTCAAAAATGCAATCAATACAAGCATTTCCCCTAGGACATTGCATAATAAGAATAATTTCCAGATTATAACAGTACATCAGCTTCACAACCCTACAATTGTTACATCACTGGGGGTGTTCTAGTAAAATTTTACATAATATTTTAAAGTAAAAAAATCCAAGGCTACTGCAGCCATGATAGGGGATAAAACATGATAGTTACCAACATCCCACTATGTTACCCATTTGACAGGCTAACTATCCTCCATAACCTAACACAGGAAAGATTACTAAAATCAGAGCAACTTTACAGCTTCACAGAGTCTTGTAAATGTCTAGATTCATTCAACCTAAAGCAGATATTTCGCTTCCCCATTACTTTACCTAAATGTATTTAAACTTTAATAAACAGTAGGGTTTGATGTACAAAACATCCATTAAATCATTAATAACGAGGCTTAGGACCTGAAAAGGAAGTATATAAGTCTCTCTCCGAGACAGTAACTCTTACCTGAGAGAAGGCAAAACAGAGTAGTAAAATTAAACTGCATCATCTGGGGCACATGCACACCCAACCCTCCTCTCTGGTGAACCTAGCCTTACCATTTTTAGTTGTCATTTTATAGTACAGCATTGAGTTTAACAGTTCTATCTTAGACTGTTTTATTTTCTTTTAAATATAATACTTCTCAAGTATAGGGGCTGAGAAGTAATAACCATCTTTAGGGCTGATGTTTTCTGTATCTAGAAGCCTCTGGGAATTACTCTTTTTGTAACAGTCATCGTATGGGGGCAAAACCACTTCCCATTAGTGGATACAGTATCTGAATATTATAGTTCACCTCCGCTTTATTTCTGCCCCATGTTTGACTGCTTGCAGGCTTATTTTATAAATAATGCTAGTAATTATCGAAGTATTTATTTTCCTCCATATATAGTAGTGATAGAAGGGAAACTTGACACCCACTGTATTGCTAATGTGTACTGTTTTTATTATGTAATGATTGACTCTCTGAGTTTCTATGCTTGTATTACATTAGTTTATAAAATAATAAAATACAAATTAAAAATAAGACATGACAGGTCAGAGGCTTTTGTTGGGGGAAGCTAAGATTGGAAATTATCTGAGATGTCCTGGTTGATTGCTATAAAATGGCTTTGTACAATATAAGGGATGTGTTCTCTTACTAAATGATGCTGAGTATTGGGATATAAACTGGTTGCAGATTTTAGGAAATGTGGAATAACCTGTTGGAATGCAATACATCTGTGCCTACCATACTACTACATTATTGATATGATGTTGTCACCTGAGTATATTTTGATTTCTGTGTGACTCAAGTTGTACCAGTTTGTTACAGGACAGGTCAACGCAGATCGGGTCTACCATCCACCCAGCAGAGCCTGTGAGAAGTACTGGACACGTTGGACTTGACTGATGTGTGGGGAATGCTTCAACTATTAAACACAGAATTCACCTTTCATTCTGCCTGTGCATCAGTCATCCTCTAGGCCAGATTATTTCCTGGGCTCTTAAGAATGGCTTCAGGGGATCTATGGGTGCAGTATAGAGACCCAAATGATCTCAGACCCTGAGACAGTTACTCTAACAAAATGTTTTTTCTCAGGCCTCAGAGCAAGAAAGAGTATGGCGCATCAACAATCATATATTGAAGGACACCAAAATGGTACAGCACCTTAAAGGAGAACTGCCTTGAATCTGCATGCCCATGTTTTCTATAGAAGCTGTGTTTCTAATACTGGTTCACATTCTGTTTTTGTTCCATCTGTACTGGCATTTTAATAAATTCACTGGGTGTTTCTGCTTTACACTCTGGTGAGCAGTATCATTTTAGAACTGTATGATGTACTCTATGTCCTTGTTAAAGAATTTACACTGGTTTCATAATTCATTCATGTTCTACTCTGGAACCCTGCATCCCAAAGAGGACATAAACTACATCATACAGATCTAACATGGTTCTTACCGGCAGTGTGTTATTCAGAAACACTCACTACTATGTTTCCTAAAAGGCCAGTAAAGATGGAACAGTAATAGAAAGGGATCAAGTATATGAAAAAAGCATCTACTGGGAAAAATGACTTACAGGTTCAGCGTGGTTCTTCTTTAAGGAGTCGACACACACAATTCTTCAAAAATAATGAGGGCACAGTAAAGAGAGCTGACACCTTATGGATTGCACGCCAAGTGTTATTTCTGGGGGGAGCTCTTGAGAATAGCAGCCAAGAGGACAAGAGATAAAGAGGATAAACTTAAAGAACTTTTGCAGATTAAAAGAGAAAAACCTGTGCCTGGCTACCCCTGAAAACACATGGCTTGAACTAAACACTTTAAAGGCAAGTATCAAGAGCTACTAAGGGAGAAAGCTGAACAAGCTAAATATAAAACACAGGCAGCGCAGTCGGCTCATAGATGCAGTGGTAGTACTGCCACTCGTGATGCCGTGATCCTGATTCGGAAGTGAGCCTGTGTCACCTCTGAGGGGAAGGAGGATTGAGCGTCCCAGAGGATGCTCTCCTCCTCCGGGGAAGGAGGGTAGCCAGCTCCGATGCATGACTGCCACTTAGGTGACCACAGGTGGCAGTATACCTGGGAGTGGCTCAGTGGGAGGGAAGACACCAGCGCATGATGTGCACCACGCTTATGCACGTGCTTGCGTAACTCCTCAAGGCCAACACCTCACCGGGGGGGGGAAAAAAGCAAGAAAATACTGGCAGGCCAGATCATGGAGATGGACCAGCCTCTTGCTGACCATGCACTGTGGCAATGTGGCAAGCCTCCACAGGAATCTGATCCTGTGCAGTGGCAGTTGGGGGTCCTGCCTCACTGCAACACGGCTGACAAGACATGGGGGCAGACAGGGGAGAGCAGGTAAGACCATGAGAAGCCGTGTGATGGAGCTAGGAGAGTCGGACTGGATGGAGGCATAGCCAACCAAAGCAGGGGAAAATAAAAAACAAAAACTGTGTATGTAGAACATGGTGATAAGGCCGGAAGGTTGATGACTATGCAGCTCAAGAAACAAGAAACGGACATAGCCATTTTAGGAATACAAAGTGTAAACAGTAAACTTTTTACAAATGTAAAACAGACTGCTGAGGAATTTAGAGCTTTTTAAGAAACATTATATGCCAGACCACAGGCGCAGCAGTTGGATTTCCGCTTGTGATGCCGGCGACCCGAGTTCAGGAACAGACCCGGGTGTCGGAGGGCTGGCCAGGAGGAGATGGCTCGAGCATCCCACGATGGCTCACCATCTCCTGGGGGGGAGGGACGGTGCACGGCCCAGTATTTGCCAACCTCTGGTGGAGGCCAGAGGCATGACAGCACATCTAGTCCCGCTGCATGGGGAGTGCGATGGACAACAGCTCTCGCCTTGACATCCTTGATGTCACGCTCCCAAGTAAAATCATGAAAAAATGGCTCCCTGGCTGGCCGGATGACAGTTGCCAGTCCCCCGCCACCACGAAGCCCCGGATAGCCCGGACTACCCCAACAGCACCTGGGCCAAGTAAGTAGTGCTGGCCGGCCCCACTGACGCATTCTACCTCGGAGGGGGGGACCCATCTAATAAAAGGAAATGTCAGGTTACCCGGAGGGGGGCTGTCATGTGGGGTGGTGGTTGGCGGCAGGGGTGGAGTGCTGGTAGGGGTCCCTAGGTGACCCAAAGGAGTGGCCAGCTGGGGCGTGATGAAGGAGCCAAAAAAAAAAAGAGAAAGAAACACTATATAATGCAGGTGATTCAGCCAACCTGCAAAGTGGAACTGACACATATTTGGCAGAGGTCAATTTGCCAAAGCTCATGCAAGAGCAGCAAGACCTGATTTCTGCCGCTATAACAACAGGTGAAGTCCATATGGCCATCAAGTAGATAACACTGGATAAGGCCCTAGGCCCAGCTGGGTTTTCCCCAAATTAGTATAAAGTTTTGGCAGAAGAGTTGAGTCCTCACCTAGCATCAACAGTCTCATATACATATAGGCATTGGGAAGGAGAACCATCTTTCACAGAAGCCATGATCACATGTTGCCTAAACCAAATAAAGACCTCCAAAAGGTGCAAAACTACAGGCCTATCTCCCTAGTTAACCCAGATATCAAAATCCTGGCTAGAGTTCTACTAGGTAGGCCGGGGAAAGCAACTGGGGGTTTAATAGGACCTGAACAAATAGCAGTCATAAGGGCCAGGGTCTCCTCCAACAATTTCAGAAAACTGAATCATATCCTATCCACGTCAAGAGATCCTGGCTTGCCTACAGTACTGGTATCCTTGGAAACCAAAAAGGCATTTGACAGGGTCTCATAGCAGTTCTTTTAGTGCACTCAGAAGCTATGGCATTTGAGAAGCCTTTATAGACTGGGTCAAAATTCCACATATGAATCTCACTGCTCGTATTTTTTGTAACAATGTATTTTCAGACCCTTTCTCTTTGGGCAGAGGAACTATGCACTGATATTCCCCTCTCCACTTTTATTCAATCTGTTTTTGGAACCCCTAGCCTGTAAACTCCATAAAGATCTTAACATAAAAGGAATTCTCCTGGGATGTGTTCAGTAAAGTGTACACAGATGAAATTTTGCTACATGTTAGGGAGCCCGGAACATCCTTGCCTACTGTACTCAATGTTATAAATTACGCATCTAGGATGTTGGGTATATAAGGATAGATTTTGACAGTAAGAGGGGGCTATACAGGTTGTTGGTGAGGCCTCACCTAGAGCACTGTGTCCAGTTTCGCAGTTTTGGAGTCCTCATCTGAGAAAATACATTGATAGCCTAGAGTCAGTACAGCTAAGGGTCACAAAAATGATTCAGGGCCAACAGGGTAGATCTTAAGGGGAATGGCTGAAAGCCCTGAACATATACTCACTGGAGGCCAGACGGGAGGGCAGGCCACGACAGAGGCTTAAGTTCCTACAGGGTGTAAATAGGATAAATTGCGAGGACCTGTTTGTTTGAAATAGTGATGCAGTCACGAGGGGGCACACTTGGAGATTGGTGGGGATAAATTCAGGAAGGATGTGAGGAAGTTTTTCTTCACTTAAAGGGTGGTGGGACCTTGGAACAGATTACTGGTGGAGATTGTTGGGGCAGGGATTAATTAATGGATTCAGACATGGATGGGACAAGGCCAGGGGACTCATACTTCTCTCTTGTGGGTACAGTGAGAAGAGAGGAGAGGAAGTGGAGGGGGAACAAATAACCCACTGTGACACTAGGCCAAGGAGTAAGATGATAACAACTATGGGCAGACTTGATGGCCCATCGGTCTCCTTCTGCTGTCAGATTCTATGTTTCTATGTTCTATGTAGTACATGCCAGTATAAGAACGTCGCCACTGAGACAATTCCCTGATCTCTCCCACCACCCATCCTTGGATCTCTTTCCTTACCCACACCCCACCCCTTCTTATTTGTAATCCTCTCACAATATTGTTTCTATATTTCTGAGATTTAAACATACAGATTTTTTGTAGAGATCATGTCTTCTTGCTAAGCTTATCCTTTTATATCTCCTCCCAGTCTTAATTGTTTTTATTTGTTTTAATTTGGACCCAAAGCCAGAACCAGACCCTGTCCAGTTCCACCCAGTCCAGCAGGCAGCAGCAGCAGACACAGAAGACCTGTTAAGGTAAAGGGGGGGGACAAAGGTGGAGGAGGGGATGCTGTTTGTTTTTCTTACTGTGCCTGTTTCGCTGTTTTTACCTGGTGGCAAGGTTTATTAGTAGTCAGATGAGGAATCAGAATTGGATTTTTTTTTATACTATATATTTATTTTACTTTTTCATAAAAAAATATATACATCAACTAAAACTGTAGAGAGATACATCAAATCAATATTCTGGTTTACAGGTTCCATAATACATTCTGGACAGGTAAAAATACAAATAATATTACACTTTGACCAGTTTATATTCATCAGTGACAATACCAAAATATAATGCATTATTAAGCTACACTTAATGGGGCTGTAAATAAGCAAAAAGAAAAAAAAATATCCCCATCTGTATACTGTAAGCAGAAGCCAAGAATTTTATGGAAATCTGCAAGAGAGATCTTATACTTCATTTGTTGTTTCATGCAAAGACTGTAATCCTAGAATCAAAACAACTGTCAAAAATTAGGGTATAAAATTAGGGTCTAAGGATGAAATATAGAGAATCCATTTCCGCCATGGAAGTTCAAACAATGGCCATCTATCTAAGCATCTAGCTGTAAGCCTTTCTAATGTATAAATTTCTCCTATAGTTGCATACCATGCCTGAACAGTAGGAGGAGATTGTCGACCCCAAAGCCTGGTAGCTATTTTTTAGCTGCCAAAATGTAGGTAATTAATAAAGATACTCTTGATAAATGAAGATCTTCTGGCAGGACTGATACAAGGACCAATTCAGGGGTCAGTATCGCTTCTGTCCCTACTAGTTCTATTAAAGCCTCCGAGCTATCCCTCCAAAACCCCGCCAATCTGGGACATGTCCAGAAGATATCAGCCTGGTCGTCCAGGGGCTCCCCACATTCTCTCCAACAGTTTCCTGATGCTCCAGGCAAGAACTTGGTCAATTTCGCTGGAGTATGGAAGTACCTACTTCTTGTCTTCCTTACAAATTCTCACCAGTAGGGGTGCCCAGGACACCCACTGAGAATTTAGTATATATTTCCCAGTTTTCCCCTGAAATTGGGATTGGGATCTCTGTATTCCAAGCTGCTAAAATGCCTTGAGTCGAGTGTCTAGATAGCTCCTGTATACTTTTACAAAGTAATCCAATAAAGTGGGGCCATATTTGTCCTCTCCTAGTAGCCACAGCTAGATTCAGGAATAGGGTGGGGGGTCAGAAAGCAGACTACAGTTCTCTCCCTTTGCTCTATACTTTCCTCAGTCATGCATACAGGGAAAATCATGTTGCGGGATGTAAAGATCTCTTGAGTTTGTGAAAAAAGAGGACTCCTGTAACATCTATTATGTTAAAAATAAAGGATAGACCTCCCTGTCTCCAGCGGGTCAAAGTAAGTTCCATCTCTGGAGTGGGGGACTGGACTACCAAATTCAATAGGTTAAGATAGAAACAAACTGGTCCCAGCTCTACAGAGTGGCTGAGTCTATGCCAAGCCTCTAAATTAGATTGAGTACTTTGAGCATAAATAGGTTTCCTCTTGTTGGGAAGGTAAAGAATGTATAAGAGGTCCGGGCCATCTTGTACCTTATTCAAGGCAAATTCCAGAGTCTTCCATGGTATATTATAGGCGGGGTTACTTCAATTAAAAAAACTCTAGCTATGACAGTAGCATACGCATATTTCTGGAGGTCTGGCAAATTCAGACCCCACCTATCTTTAGGAAGCATCAAAGTGGACCACTTAATTCATGATATTTTGCCTGCCCAGACAAATCTAGCTAGAGATTTGTTCCAGGAGGGAAAATATATTGGGTCTGGGAGAATTGGTATTGTTTTGAATAGATATAACAGGCGGGGCAGAATATTCATCCTAATAAGGTCAACTCTGGAGTATAATGGTAAATAAAACTGAGACCATTGATGTAGATCAGTTTCTATTTTTTGTGTGAGGGGTTCGTAGTTTACCAAGGTAAGGTTTAATAATTGATGTGGTAGATATATGCCTAAATATTTCACTTTAGTACTATTCCAACATAGGGGCAACCATTTCTTCAAGGTCTGTGAGGGAGTAAAATGAAATGTCAAAACCTCAGTTTTAGAGGAATTTATTTTGTATCCCGAGATTTGGGTGAATTGATCTAAAACCTCCCAAACTGCCGGAATGGAAGATTCAGGATCTGTCACTGACATTAAAATGTCATCGGCAAATAAAGCCAGTTTCCAAACCTGGTTACCCACTTGAATTCCTGATACTCTAATAGATTTCCTTAGCATCATAGCAAGGGGCTCAATATAAATAGCAAATAACAGTGGAGATAAGGGACATTCCTGTCTGGTACCTTGCACCAATGTAATAGGGGATGTAATACCGCCGTTGCTTTTAATATATGCCTTCGGAGATGAGTAAAGCTGCTCCAACCATCTAACAAACTCTTCAGGGAAGCCAAAGGAGGTCAGTAACCCTCCTCCCCACAGAAACCTCCAAGAGACTCTATCAAAGGTCTTGTACGCATCTAAGCTTACAAGGGCTGAGGGAATGGCTAATTTAATCATATGGTCCATTAAATGAATTGTTCTCTGGACATTATCTGCAGTCTGGCGCATCCGGAGGAAGCCAGCCTGGTCTGAGTGGATCAGGTTTGGTAACATATTTTCCAGTTGGCACGCCTAGACTGCCATGTAAAACTTACAGTCAATATTTAATACCGAGATAGGCCTATAAGAGTCAAGTGAAAGCTGGTCTTTTCCTAGCTTCAAAATAGCAGATATGACCGCATAAGACCACAAAGCGGGGGGGAAGGGTTCTCCCCTCTGCACCTCCAAAACCGTCTCATAGGCTGGAGCAGCTTAGGGAGGAACACTTTGTACCATTCAGCTCCGAAACCATCTGGGCCTGGGCTTTTTAAGGTTTTAGAATGATTAATAGCTGTCTGGATTTCTTCAGAGGAAATAGGGTTCAGCAGGGATGCCCGCTGAGATCTAGTTAACTGAGGAAAGTTAAGAGGTGACAAAAATCCACGGACAACTTCTGGGGATGGAGGAGTAGGATCCAAGTATAATGTTGTATAGTACTGCTGGAATGCTTTCTTAATATTAGGTGCCAGATGAAGGATAGTCCCTGACTGAGGGTCGCGGATCCGTGTGATTGCTGCAGCCTGCTTAAAACCTCTAGTTCTTTTAGCTAAATTTCTAGTGCCTTTGGGACCGCCTTCATAGTAAAATTTTTTAAGGGACAATTGTATCTTATGATCTAAGATACATTGTATTTCTGATTAAACCTGTCTAAACTTGGCTTGAGAAACCCGCTTTCCTCGAGCTCACTTTCCCTGTAATTTAATCTGAAGGAGTTTGTATCTGGATTCTCTTTGTTTGTGCTATCTAGAGGAGTAGGAAATAATCTCTCCTCGTATCACCACCTTCATGATGTCCCAAAGGAGAATGGCCAAAACAGTAGGGCCAGAATTCTCCTCAAGGATTTGAGTAATATGGTCAGCCACTTTACATTTAAATTCCGTATCTTTCAGTAAAGAAAGATTCAACCAGCCGGCCCGGTGGCACTGAGGGTTGAGGCGCTGGATGCCACACCTCATGCTAAGCCTGCGACCCGGGTTCGGGAGCAAGCTCGGGCGCTGGAGGTCGGCAGGGAAAGGGTTGAAGATGAGTGCCCTCGTGGTGCTCTCCTTCCCGGCAAGGAAGGGTGGGTTGCTGTGGCATACCAGCAGCCCCTGGTGGAGACAAGGAGCACTGCACACGCCAAGCAAGTATGTAACTAGTGTGGCTGACACCAGCAGGTTAACATCGCCAGTGTGTCGACATGCACCACGCAAGGGAGGGGTTGGTGGGGTAACGCACAGAAAAATGGAAAAACCAGGCGCTGTGGACAGGCGACGGCACCGGTCCAGCATGCCTGTCGCCGGGCCATCCCCGACTGGCCTTTCAGGTCCTCCAGCCGAGCCCTGCCCTGCAGCCAGTGTCTGACTTGCAAGAGCGCCCAAGAGAAGGGGCAACCCACCCCTGGCAGGGTTAAACTGGGAGTACTGGCTGCGGGGGGGGTGAAAGAGGAGGTACAGATTGGGAGAGCCTTAAATGGGCAGGACTCAGGACTAGGATGCCCGAGAGAAGTTCCACAGAGCCGCGACCAGAGGGAAATAAAGTAAAAAAAATAAAAGAAAAAGAAAGATTCAGCCTCTAGAGGGATGGTTTCCTAGATTTGCCTAGGTCTATCTTTATTAAAAGGGGTACATGGTCAGAAAGGAGTCAGGCCTCTAAAGAAATGTCTTGGATTATATGCAGGAATTCCATGGTGATAAAAAAGTAATCAATCCTAGCAGAGGTATGGTACCTATACGAGAAACATGTATGACCTTCTAAGGAAGGAAAAAAATGTTGCCAGATATCCATTAGGCCCAGCTTAGGGATTTGAGTCTTAAAAAGGTTTTGAGTGGGGGTAAATCTATGTCATTTAGGGGAGGAAGAGTCCTTCTGTGAAGACATAATCAAATTAAAGTCTCCTCCAATCAGCATTAGTCCCTTTTGCAGCTCCAACAACTTATTGAGAAAGTGTCGGAGGAGCGAAGGCGAGGCACCAGGTGGTAAATATACACTAGCTAGTGTAACCTCACTCTCAGACATTCGTCCCTGCACTATTACAAAATGCCCATTTTGATCGGAATATTCCCTTTCCTTAAGAAATGGAGTGGTAGCCAGGATTCAAATTGTCTTTTCCCAGTTTTACTATAGGAGGAGAAGACTGTGTATTTGGCCCCCCGAAGAGAGCTTAATGTAATACCCCAAAGTTGGGGCATCCCAGAAATAGATATTAAATAAAAAGATTAGGGGTTTACAGGTGCCCAGGATGCCTGCCTTAGGTATATACTGCAGGGCATAGGTAAAAAGGGGCCCCTCAGTAGTTGATTCCCCTCTCTGTACAGTATAAAATCCCTGTAATTAATAAAGAAAGTGCCCTGTGCACTCAAACCTGGTGAAAAAATAGAATTCAGGTAGCTTCAGCAACAATGGCCTGGATGGAATGCTGTGCTGAGCTGCTCATGCACAGCATTCCACTCCAGCCACTCTAGAACCCAGGGAGGTTTAAGTTTAAAAAAATATTTCGTCAGTTGGTCAGTTGTTCCTGGGCAGTGGTTGAGGAGACAGGACACAGAAGTCAAGGGACAGTTTAGGGCTTACCTTGTGTTGAAGCCGTCCCTCTGGGCTTGCTGTGGCCCTGTGCTGCCTCCCCTGCCTGAAGACTCCTTGCTCTGCTTTGTTCAGTGGTCGGTGGTGCCGTCGGGGCACCATGAAGAAATAAAACGTCCGTTTGCCTGGCGTTGGATTTAAGAGCCCCATCGTTTTATTATTTTAACTCCCCCCATATATTTAAAGTTTAATTTCGGTCCCACGTCGGTGGCATTGAAGAGCCGCATCGCACCCAAGTTCCTGTCGGCTGTCTGAGGCCCCTCAGTCTGTCCCTCGCTTCGCCTGCTGCCTCCTGTGCTCCTTCCCTCTGCCAGCAAGACCTCCCACCTCCCGATCCTCCAGAACAGCTCGCTGGAGCGGTGAGTCGGTGACAGCACGCAGATTTGTGCTATTCGCCCCAAAACAAAGACTGTATTTTTTTTTTTTTATTCATTAGCGCACAAGGCACTTCCTCTATGCGGCTGAGCACCGCGGGGCGGGGAGGAAGGACCCCGATTTAATATTCAGAAGGGGGCACAGAGGTAGCGATGCCCACAGGAAGGGGCCAGTGCAGTAAGGCCAAGCAGTGGCCTGTTGAATATTGATGAGGGGGCGGGATTAAAGGCGGTGATCTGCCAAAAGAGTGACAGGTCTTAGAGAGCCTTCCAAATTAAAGGGGTCACGCAGTTAAAAGGGCAAGTCAGGCCCAAATTAAAGGGAATAGAGCTTCTCAGGACCATTGTTAAAGGGGCTATTTGGCCAATTATGAAGAGGGCTATTAGGCCCATAGTAAAGAGGGCAATTCAGGCCCATTTCTGTTAGGGCATTGGGCCCAGTTTTGAAAGGGCTATTTGGCCCACCGTATAGAGGGCACCAGGCCCAGTTATGAAAGGGCTAGTAGGCCCACAGCCAAGTGTAGGGCATTAGGCCCGAGGTAAAGCAGGGTTCCAGGGAGGCTCCCAGCCTAGTGTATTAGGGCAAGCCAGCCTAGTGGTAGTAAGGGTAGCCCCGGCCTAGAGTATTAGGGCAAGCCAGCCTAGTAGTAGTAAGGGCAGCCCCGGCCTAGTGTATTAGGGCAAGCTAGCCTAGTGGTAGTAAGGGCAGCCCTGGCCTAGTGTATTAGGGCAAGCCGGCCTAGTAGTACTAAGGGCAGCCCCGGCCTAGTGGATTAGGGCAAGCCAGCCTAGTAGCAGTAAGGGCAGCCCCGGCCTAGCGGACTAGGGCAATCCAGCCTAGCGACAGTAAGTGAGTCATATAGGCCCCATAGTAAATAAGGCATTTAGGCCTTTGGTGTTCCCGGCAATTAACCTAGGGCAAGTGGTACCCTCAGTATAGGGGTTAGGGCATCCTTAGCAAAACGTTCAGTGGTAGCCAGATCCTATTCGGGAAGACCCTACATTTAGGAAAAAGGGGTCCATCCAAGGGTGCTCCATTCACAAATACTGTAAAGCTCTGTAACAACTGTACTGTTCATACATCTGTTATTGCTGAAGTACTTGAAAGACTGTGAACTTGCTAGGAAGCACCAAGACTGTATTGTATATGGATTGTGGTTATTTGCCCCTGGTTATCTGAACTATTGCCCTAAGCATCTGAAATATTGCCCTAAACATCTGAAATATTGCCCTAAGTATCTGAACTATTGCTCTAAGCATCTGAACTGTTGCTCCAAGCATCTGAACTATTGCTCTAAGCACCTGAACATTGGCTCTACCGGTAATAATTACCCCATAATTTATAATTTGCCCTTCCCCCGGCAAATTATTGTATCATTCTGCAGTTCTCTTGGCACCTTTCAGCTACATTGTTACCAGTGTATGGGGACAGTCTCAATCTTCTACCACACTGCAGTCCCATAGTGTGGTCAGTAATAATTTGCACTCAGAATCAGTCTCTACCCAGAAGAGGATGTCTTCTCATCATTCTTCATCCAAGTGGGATCGTCCATCAGATCATCTCCTCCGACTGTGTCGTCCGCCGAAGTCGAGTCCGTCGCCAGCCATACAAGTCATACCCGCCATTTCTTGTTTTCACAGCTCGAAGGTACGTCCACCGAAGCGCATCACAACAGCCGTGCCAGTGTCGTTTCATATGGTTCCTGATCCAGATGTCCCGATGTTGGTCGCCCTCATCAGAAGAGTGTGCTCATCCTGGAGAACCTGGTCTGCACCCCTGGTCGTTCGCCGAAAGTCGAGTCCATCGAAGCCCATTACGGGAGGCGTCTGCCGTTTCTTTGGTTTTGTTCTAGTTTCCGGTGACAAGATTGCAGAATCAACCATCGTCTCTACAGATTCTTCTGGTTCCTGGTCCTATTGGAGATCCTTCAGAGTTTAGCTGGCCCTTGGAGTGCTGCAGCATCAGTCAGGTCGTGGTAGTCCTCGACTGGATTCTTCATCACACAGTTCCTGATTTCTCCTCATCCTTGGCGACTCTGGAAGTGGGTTTTGGCCAAGGAACCCTTTGTTTTCAGTTTGGAATCTGACAGCCCATTAGTGGGTTATTTCAGGAACCAGTTGCTCTGGTTCTGTTATTCTGGTAGTCTTGGAGAGAGTGGGCATTTGCTGAAGAATCATATGGTCTGTTTAACAAACCTCTCACCACCCAGTGGCCTTTACAAGGCCCCTGCTAGGAATTGTGTTAGCATCTACTGTTTTGTTTGTTTCCCCTTTGTAGCTACCATAGTAGACCAATGGTGTACATGAAGACTTCAGACCTCTGGACTCCTGTAACAGCTGGACTTTGGTAGAAGTGTGTAGTTATAGCTAAACCAAATACTGTTATGGATAGTGTATGTCATCTGATCTTCACCTAAGCTTAGTGATAGGAATAAGGATTGCAGAATAAATATAAAATTAGAGTGGCAGTAGGCCTCAGCATCTATTCTATTCTTGTTGAAATAATTTTAGCAGTCATAGATAAATGTCTTATTTACCGCCTTGTTGTTTTGGGTGACTTCTCTTCCTCTTGTGACTTTGTCTCCCTACCCACTGGTACAAAATAAATGCCCTGCGGTCACTGAATCTCTAGGACGACTCCTGCCTCTCCTTGTCTGGGTAACAGTTATCTTATCCACAATAATTCGGACCTTGGTGTCTCACTCATCTCTTTTCACCACCTTTAGAGCAGAGTACCTCAGAGCACCTCTAGACCATCACATTAGCATGTTCACTTTGCAATAAGTGTGTCTCCTGTAAATAAACACAGTCCACTTTCTGCCTATGCAGGTACTGTTGCAACCTAGCCCTCTTTATAGGGTGATTAATACCATTAATATCGAATGATAATATATTCATCAGCTCTACTGCCATATTGAAAATCTATTAAGTGAGGCATCTCTGACCATTGCAGCTCCTCCCCTCCAGAATAGGGAACCCACCTTTAAAAAAAGGTTAAAGTGTATCAATGACTGATCTATAGTATTTATAAGTGGAGAGTTTCCATTAAAAGAACCATATCCTGTTACACATCTATGACCCCTTTACATAAAAGAAATGTTACTGCTGTCCAAAAAAATCGATGATGTATCTCATTATTACATAACAACCAATGAAACAGCACCTTTTAACCCAGGTGCATAGTACAAGGTAAACCGTCTGGGTAAAAACCTTTCCAGTCATGAACAATAACACACATTTAACATATCTACAGTATTTTAACTTCTGTAATAAAAATTTACATTTTCTGGAACTAAGGACTTCCAAATGTGGGGAGAGAAACCAAGAACTCCAGAACCCCAAAAAGAACAGTCTCCTGGTGTATCTGAACTCTCCCTAAGAATGAAGGGAATCCCTTAACAGCCATGTCAGGGGCCTTCGAGGAATCAGTATTCTGTTCCCCTTTAAGGAGGGATAACTGAAGTAAGGGTGAAAATAAAAAATTCAGAAAAAAAATTAGGCAAAAGCTTCCCACCAGCAACATGTAACCAAAGATCTAATTCCTCTTTTTCTTCCCGGTTGTTCTGATTTTGCTTTGTAACTTAGTATAAGCCAATCAGAAGGGGAAAACTGGGTAAGCGCCTTGGAGGTTGTATCAGTAACCATATCATAAGTAGCTCTTGCCAGACAGATATCTTTTGACCAGCATAAAATATTCAGTTTGAAAGTCAGTTGAGACCCAGTTCTATCAATGGGTGAGGGAAGGAGTGTCTCCCTACTCCGCTAGTAGCCTGATCAAAGCTTGGGGCAGCCCATCAAAATAGAGGGCCCACCTCAGGCCCCAAATCAGATCAATGCAGAGAGAGATTCAAATCACTCCAGTCAGAAGTGTGCCCCCCCCCAATTACCCCATCAGCCTGAATGAATATCCCAAACCTTATAAATAAACGTCTTCAGGTGTTCCAGTTGTCTGAGTCACTCCGATACACAGCCAAGGCATGTTTAACTGCGCCTAAGTCCCGTTGTTTCCCTCTCTGTCTGCTCATTCTAGTCTGCCAACTTGTTGGGCATTGCTCCTGGCTTGGAGGACCAGAATTGCGCTCTGGGAAATGTAGGCCTAATTTAGTAAGCTCCTCCTTCGCTTCCTGGGCTGTGGAGAATTCCCGTTTTCCTGAAGGCAGATGCACAATCAGTCAAGCGGGATAAGAGGTTGTGAATTTATGTCCTGCAGCTTTAAGGACAGGGAACAGGGGGAGGTAAGTACGTCTCAGTCACATCGTTTTAGGTGCATAATCATGATTGAAATATATTCGAGTTTGGCCATAAAAAAACATTTTGGCGTTTCCAAGCAGTGAGCAGGATGTGTTCTTCAGTAGCATAGCTGTTGAAGCGAAGAATTACTGACCTTGGAGGAAGATTAGGGGAGGAAGATTTTGGCGCCAAGGCACGATGGACTCTCTCCAATTGTAAGTTAAACTCCTGTGGTAATTCCAAAGCGGTATGCAGTAAAGCCTCCATAAAGTCCTTAATGTTAGTCCCCTCTGAATTCTCAGGTAGATAATAGATCCTGATATTCTTGCGACGTGTTTAATTCTCAGAATCTTCTTGTTGATCTATTATTTGCTCTTGTGCTTCTCTGAGCTGTTGCACGGCCTGCCCTAACCCATCCACCCTGTTCTCCATAGCAATCCCCAGTCTCTCCTGGTCATTCACACACTGTTCGAGCTGCATAACATCTCTGCGTAATTCGCTGTACATATCCTTGATTTCAGCCCGAAAAGTAAGGATCTCTTGGTAAATTAGATCTAGCTTGGCCTTGTTTGCTTTAGCTTTCGGTTGTTTGCACAGAGTTTTAGCAGACCCACGTTTAGTGTCAGAAGGACTGTGGTAGTCTGAAGCAACTGAGGCCTCCGATTCAGATCTGTCGCTGTTCTCCTCCATCCTGATTTATTTTGCTCCTCAACCAGTCCGCTTTGATAGTGAGCACTCTCTGCTGATTCCCCAAGGTAAAAGTTTTCCAAAAAAGATAGTAAATTGCAGCTGGAGACGATTATCAAACTGGGGGAAATGCGAGGTCTAGTTCTATGCTGCCATTACTCGGGAGGCGGAACCAAAATTCCAGAACTGAATTTTGATTGACAGTTTTGTTTGGCACTCAACTGAAAAAAACAAAATCTGAAATCCACCCCCCTGCAAAAAAAAAAAAAATTATCGGCAGAATCTGATGAATCGAATTCAAAGAATCATTTTCTAATCAACCCACCTTAATTTTGTTTACATTTCAGTCTATTACATGGTCACATGACTACAGACTGACAAAACATTACTACCTAGAAAAAGGTCCGTCTGACAATAAATAAGCATTCCTAAGCCGGCTCGTCGACGCAGTGTTAGCGCTACTGCCTGTAATGCTGATGACCTAGGTTCAGGAACGAGCCCAGGTTGTTAGAGGGCTGGCCGGCGGGGAGCAGGATGAACATCCGTTGGACTGCTCTCCTCCATCTTGATCCTACCCTTGAGGCTGGGTGAGCCCCACTTTGGGGGCAAGCCATGGTCTCCCGGATTTCCCTAGTAGCTGCCTGGAGCTAGTACGAGCATAGGAGGTTAATCTGAAAAAGACCAGTCTGGCAGAAGTGGGGCATATTCCAAGCCTCCTCCAGGTGAATAAAGAAAGTAAATAACAAAAAGAACAAAACAAAAAGCATTCATGGTTTCCCAGCTTTTTATTAAAGGTAATATAAATACTTGAATTAACCAATAAGGCATGACAGGAGTGCATTATGGTGGGATAATGCCCACCTCAGGTGAGTTGAAGCATGAGGCAAAGCTGAGTTCTTCCACGACCTAAGAAAGGCCATTAGCCCAGCACAATGCACTCCCTACTGTGCCTTATTGTGATTATGATATGGGTCCATTTTAGTGAGCTTGATGTGTTTTTTAAACATGTTTTTGTTGAGGTACTTTCAGCTGGGCCCTTGTGCTAGGACAATGACCCAGCTGAAATGACCTCTTGGCCAATCAGGAGTCAGTATTCTTTCTACCCATTTCATAATTTTAAATAATATAGTGCAAAAATGACAAAAAGAGCCTGGCTGCCCTGGCCATACCTCTCAGCTGCTGTGAATTTTTCATATAATAACTGGCGAGCAATTTTTGCAATGGGCTCAGCCACTTGATAGTTGCCGTAATAACCGACTGCATATTATGGCATTCACATGCTGCGTTGGTCTCTAAGTGCGAGCTCTGTTCTCATAGTCGCACAGCTGTTGTCAGTTTAAGTTCCCACTGCGGTTGTGAGAATGGATGCGCTTCAATGAAAAAGGCATAAAATCTTCTAAATTTTAAAATCTTTTGGACTCTTTCTTGTACTTAAAAAAAATCTAAATATTCCCATCACCGAGACACAAGCAGTGCACAGTATGAAGTTCAAAAACATGTTTTTAAAAATTGCCTTTTTTGTCCGTTCCTTGGACTGCCATTGACTCGGTCTGCATTTTTATTAATGTGTCAATTCTCTGCTATCACAAAGAGTTCATGTACAGGTAATCCAGTAAATTTACTTTGGGACATAAGTTTATTTTTTTTAAGGCTTTACTTTCAATAAACTATTTCAACTACTTCAACTGGCACGACTGCACTCACTGCATGTAACGTTCACACGTGGTCACAGAAGTCAGGCTGGAAAAAAATACTCACCAGCAATTACATAAAATAAAGCATGGGGTAGTGTGCACACTCAAATTAAATACACATCCTCAGTGTGGTATGCTTTAATAAACCCCGAGAGCTTTGCTCTCGGGGTTTATGTAGTATCCCATGCCTCGGGTGTGCATTACATTCTCTTATAAAATGGGTAGAAAATGTCCTGCATTTTGATTGGCTAAGAGGCACCATTTGCTGGGTCCTTATCAGGACATATACTGGCAACTGGTACTACTTATGCAAAGCAAAATAAATCACAGTGTGAGATCACTGTGTGCCACGGCTCTCCCGCTGCACCTTCTCACTTAACAAAGATTCTACAACAGCTACACCACCAGACAAGTGCCACCAACAGGCAAACAACAAACATATCACAGAATATATCCAACATCTTCCCCCCCTTCCTGCACAAGAAAGTTTCCATATTTTGTACTTCTTATTTAGTTTTCTTCACTCCCATTTGTCCGCAGCAAGTGTACGGCTCTCAATTCCACTGTCTGAAACCATGCACAAGAAGCAATCACCATTACCAGAATCTCCAATCTCCAGTCCTTTTGGTTTCCAGCATCTATTGTCTCCGGTTTACAGACCCCCATGTCCAGGACAAACCTATTAAAGTGAAAATTTCCTATCTGCAATGGCAGCACAGATCAGAAGTTATGGTTTGAAAACTGTAAAGCAGGAGACAGCTTTGTATGGTGGCCGCTAAGGGACACGCTCTCTCCGAGTCAAGCGGGACGCTCAATATAAATGCAACAGATACAGTGAATTAATGAGACAAAGATTAAAAAAAACTAAAAGGATATACAAAAAATGTATTTGTATATCTTGGTGGTGGTGGGGGGGGGACAAGAAACTTCATGCTAACTGCAGCAGCCCATATCGGACATGCTCGCTCCCGCTCACTCTAACTGAAACTGAGTGGGCAGTCAGTCACTCCTCAGAGAAACAGTCAAAGTAAGAAATGTAAAGAAAAAAGTTAAATAACCATATTGTGCACACTTTTCAGTGTTGGTCTGTGTGGGTGAGTGGATGTGGGCTGTAGAGTCTGTGGGCCGATTTTAAAAGGTTGACGCAGGGCTTGCATCAAGCCAGATGCCAGATGGTTGGCGCAACTGCACCTAACACATCTGCCGGAACTGTGCCCAGTTTTATAACGTTTGGCGCAGCCGCTAAATTTTTTCGCAGTTTACAGCAGCTTGCACCAAAGCTTTAGTGCAAGCCCTGTAAAATGGCTCCCCAAATGGTGCAAACTTAGAGCAGGGGGAGCTTGGCTAACTGGCTGCGTTTGGTGCAAGGGACTTTTGTCGGGGTTTACGCAGGCTCCCATGCAAAATCGCGATTGCTGCAATGATTGCTGCAAGTCATCCGCTGCATCTGACTCTCCCTTGTGTCAATCTACAGCCCTTCTAAAATTGAGCCCAGTGACTTTTAAAGACATCCATTCCAAGACAACGACAAGAACTACGTTTTCCTTTTTTCTACTGATATCTTTTTTTTTTTGTACTATTTTTCTGTACACTTTTTTGTGCATTTTTCATTAATTTCTTTACCAGGGGACTCATTTTATGCGCAGAACAAGACACTCAAAGGTGTGGTTTATGGTCTGTTTTAAAATAGCAGGCAACAATACAGCAATCTGATTGGTTATTTACAGTGCAATATAGGACAATAGTGCACTATAAATAACTAGTCCCAGTGAAACTGCCAGAGCACAGAACTGAATGGCTCAATGATTCATTTTAGGCATTCTAATTAGAATGTTTTAAAAGTTTGCTGGCACCATTTTTCCCTTGCTAATTTTTTAAAGAGACACGGGAATATAGTGCCCAGACCAGCCCCTTTATGAAGGACCAGAACAAAAGATTTCTGAGGTAAAAATCAAGGACATCCCTGAAAAATCAGGATACCTCACAGAAATGGATTAGTGTCCCACACCTCACTGACAACAGGTTGAGAGGTATGCGTCAACAGCCCTCACCTGAACCTCAAACATTAGCAAAACTGTTTCATGCACAGTATTTGCTTCACGTCACCCTCTGCCAAAAGCTTTTAAACTTCCACCTCAAGATAAAAAAAAAAAAAAAAAAAACGTATTTTCGTAATGAGGTTTTTATCGGCGGCTCTACCTAGGGCGCTCTCGGATCCCCAAGCAGCCTCCGTGACACCCTGATCTATTACAGGCTGACAGATCATGTTGCATCCTATAGCATCAAGGAACACAGCCCCCTTCCCCACCATTGTAAAACAAGCCCACCAAGGGATGCGGGCGGCTGGCCGGGCCGTATCTGCTGCTGCACTTTCCACAAGAGGGGTGTTGTCCTCAGCGGTGTCAGCTGCTTTGGCTGCATTTCCCCAGCTGCTGCTGCAGCCACTGTTATAGCTGGGATCGGCTGCTCTACTGTAGCCCCTACCTGCAATTGTTGCCTCGGCACGCACCAGGAGCCCGATCGAACTTGATACCATTTCTGCATTTGTAAGAGGCCAGTCTTTCTCACTACAGCCTGCTCCGAATGGCTCCATGTCGTTTGAACTTTTTAAAGGACTTCAATTTATGAGCAAGACTCTTCTCAGTATTGACACAGACTCGCTTCATGACAACCCCCTCTGACAGCCAGCAGGGGCAAGAATCTGACAGCAACTCCTACAGGAGTGGAGAAATCCTGAAACACATAAGAGTCATTCATTACCCTAGGACTCAGGACAACCACCACCGAACTAGAGAGAAAACCACCGAGTTCCATGATAAGCCCTTGTTTTTAATAAAGAGACACTTTCTCCAGTTCAACAGTTCTCTACCCTTCCCACTGTTGTAATCGTGACTCCCCCACAACACACAGAAACAGCAGGAAAAATAAAGTGTTTTTTTCCATCTAATTTGCAGCCAACACCAGGAGGCGGAAGGACTATTTATCTTAAAACCCCATATTCATTTACATTTTTACTTGTTTAAAGATGTGTTTCCAAAGAAAAAACTGCTTCTAAAAATAAAGGGCAATTTTATAAGCGCAGTAAGACACTCCAGGGTGTGCATTACGGTGTGATAACTGCACTCCTAGTGGAGACCAGCATTTGGCCTCATACCTAACTACACCCCTAGGAGTGCGGTTATCACACCATAATGCACACCCTGTCATGTCTTATTGCTTACATAAGAGCACTTTCCAAATACTCATTACGCACCTGGGGCATGCTCTTATTGGGCCATAAACCACACCTCTTTGTGTCTTATTCCTTACATAATGCACACTACCCCATGCATTATTCTTTATATAGCACTATCATTTTATTTATTTGCTTTTGTTTACTGGGTAAGTACACTAGACAAAAACCTGCCTATTTTCAGGCACTACCAGGGATAGTACAAAGAGCAAAAACATTTACAGTTACAGAGAGCAAAAACCTTTACACTCAGATTTACCCTTGCTGCCACAGATTTCCTAATGTTCCTTATAATGTTTAGCCCTATTAAATTTCTGGACACACAAACTATTAAAACACTGCATCAGGGGTGTAGCCAGAAATTTCCATTTTGTACACACAATCTCCAACAGCTATCCCCCCATACATACCCCATCAAAAAAATTACACATTCTCTCCAAAAGCTGCCCCCTTCGAAACAAATCGGATTGTTGTCAGATGATTCCTGTAATCTCTAAAGGGGTTATACAGATATCTGTCTCCTAAACAACAGAAGTTTAAACAGAGACACATACGCTAACTCAAATACCGCAGATCACAATGAAAATGTTAACAGAGGCATATGGTTTGTGACAGGCACATAACAAAACTGTACGCAAATATGTACAGTGAGTATGCCTGCCTACATCCTTGCACTGAATTACATTGATAGCACAAGTCCTTAACACTTACACGTGCCCCACTATTCTTAAACATATTATTCTTCAAAATAAGAAAGTGCTACACATTCTGGCCATTTGCTGTGAGTTTTGACGGTCAACGATATGCGTTTTAGTGCTGACACGCTAGTATGTATTGCTTCGACTTCTTAGTTTAAAATACAGACGGTCGCAGGTTTCGTAGCTACATAGCAAAATTTGAGTTTACAAGCGCATTTTGCTAACGAGCATTGTTTTATTGACATACCATAATAACCAATTAAATACCTCGTCGCCACAGTCTAGCCGAGTGAAGCGAACCAACCAATTGAAGGAAGAGGCGGGGCTCTGTCACTACATACTGGGTGGCAAAGTGTACGTAATTTTTACGTAATTCACGACTCGCTACGTTCGTTTCGGAATGGAGGTTTGGTCGAGCGCTACGTTACGAAGACTGCGCTAGTACCATTCCATCAGCTAGCACCTATGAGCTCATGCCGGTGTGGGAGGGAGGAGATTGGGAGTCTTCTGAGGATTTTATGAGGGGGAAGCGGAGAGTAACTTTCCTAGAGCGGATGTTCATGAATTTAAGGTAAAATGCAACGGATTTAGTTGGACATCGTGTCCAGAGTTGTGGCATGCTAGGTATGACGTTCAGGTTGGCTATTTATTGCTATATTGGGCTGGGTATGCTCTGGAATTACCTTTGAAGTTATTTCTCCAGAGCGAGAAGTGGAGCCACCGGGAATGTGTTGAAACATGTCGTGGTGGCGTAGCTGGTCTGAGTTTTATCAAGAAGATTCGTTTCAAAGATTTTTCACTTCTGTGTTTAGTGTTCAGCGAATACGACGAAAAAGTTAACGCGAGCATGCCTTTATTTTTGTAGACCAGTGTGAAGTTTTTTTCTTTGCGATCTTTTAAGAAAAATGTTCCTCGTTAGTTGCTCCCGGTGACTGTCTAAAATGTATGGTTCTGGTACTGTAAAGCAGAGATGTCACGATTGTTGCAGGCGGAATTCGTTTTTTAAAGCCTTTTATGTGCATGTTTTCTCACTAGTACTGTACAGACTTACGTGCCAAATACGCTTACGGTACTACATAAAAAAAGGTTTTTGAAATGTTTTTCTGAGGAACGACAAGCGAAGAGCTCCGATTCCCTGAGATGTAAAGTGCCATTTTTATATACCCTGCTTTGTGGGCATCAGCTGCTGGTCTCCAGCTAACTTAGCTGTTGTAGTGTTTCACTAAATTCATCGATGTTTTATAAAAGTGAAATTTAATCTAGTGAATATTTAGCTGCAGGCTCTGTGCCTGGCATGAAATTCGAAGCGCTCTGTGCTTTTCTGCACATCTTGGATTTTTTTTTTTTTTTCTGCTGGCACAGTCTCTAGTTAGAATTAAGTTGTCTGCCTTTTTTAGCCTTTCTGTGGCATCAAACACTAGATTTTCAGTCGGCTGGCTTCCAGCTCCCATCGTCAACTTTCCAGATGGAACCACAGTATTTGCAAATATAATCTGCTGTATCTGTATAAAGGGATGCTGTGTTTTGTTTACCCTTGTCATATTTTCTGTATAAGAACTCCAGTTTGCAACATTGTGCTATTACTGTACATATGGTACACAATGATGTGGGCTTTTCTTTTGAAAGAGCAATGGGAAGGTTGTTGGCACAGCAACCTAATCATTTACAATAACTAAATATACAGCATAGACGAGTATCTTGAAATTTGTCTGCAGTGTTTCACCAGAGCTGCAGCATAAATACTGGTATAAAATAACTGTTGTAGAACAGAGTAGCAGTTGGCTTAGCTCAGTCATTTACTGTATCCCAGAGAGTCTGGATATATACTGGTAGTGCAGGTACAGTATTGTAGTATAAAGCAGCAACCATTAAATGCGCCAATAGGGGACACACACACACACACACACACACACACACACACACGTTGCATTAGAACCTGTGCTGCTGAGAGAGAAAATCTTGGCCCGCACACTAGGGTAACCCCCATCTCTTAGAAGGTGCTGTCCATGAGTCTTAACTTTCGCCTAACCAGTCCCCAGAGACGTACCTTAGTTTAACATCTCCACCAAAGGATGTGTATGCTTTTTTTTTTTTTCTTTGCACCTTGCATACTTGTTTATATTAAACAGTTTAAAGCATTTGGTAAATCTTTAAGAACTCCCTGGATGATTCAGAAACCTTTGATGCAACTTGGCAAGTGGTCTGACTAGTAAACAACCCTTTAAAAGAGCAACAACTGTTGTGTGAAATATGTTTTTGAAGTGTTTGAGTGAGTTTTCTTTTTTAATGTGACTGTTTTTTTTTTGTTTGTTTGTTTTGTTTTGTAATTGAAGCAATTTTATAACCCAAAACTATAACTGCTTGGAAAAAAGTTAGGGTTTTAACAGAGGTCTGTCATTTAGTGTGCCTTCTTGTGTCTCAAAGAGCTGTAACTTTGGGATCAAATGAGACAGAAGCTGGAACTTGTTAGTTACTCAGGAAACGCCCTGAAAGAAAGTTTGTTTGATGTGTTAGTTTGTGAGTTTAAAGTTTATGACCTGACTTGGACAGCAGGGGACCTTATTTACTTTAGCACGGCTTTGAAATGATGTTAACAACACTCTTTTTATAGCAACACTAGTTTTAACATCTTATGTTTGTCTTCCTTAGTTTTGTAACATTTGTTTTGTTTTCATATTGGGTTTAAGAGCTGTTTCTTTATTTTCTTTACTGAGTTACCATGATCTGGTTATGAAGCTGCTTGAGCAGAGAAACTCAGCAGCTTGCAAGTGTTCAGGATGTACAGAAACTAAGTTTTGCAAGTAAAATTCATTTTATTTGGTTACTGGGTAGTTACAGTAGGCCACATGGCCCAATTACAGGCACACAACTTTGGGATTTCGTAAAAATAGAGTGAACACTCTGATCTCCTCTGTAAGTAAATCAACAAAATCCTCTGTTTTGTACCACATTATAGTCATATAGAGTAGTGGATGGTCGCCCAGCCACAACAAGTTTGTGTTTCCCTCGAGGGAGTTGATGACATCATCGAGACCTCAAGAGCAAAGCTGGGGATGTCTCTCTGATGTCATCAACTCCGAGATGAAATAACATGGTGTGGATGGGCGACCATCCTTTCCCATAGTATATAGTTAGGGCTTATTGTTGATGAACATTTTTCATTTTGGTTGCTGGCTTGTTTTACCTCGTGTTTCTCACTCGGGCATCTTCCCACTCCACTCGCTTCAAATTTGTCGCTCTTGCTGCCACTTGCTCCTGCTTCTCCCTACTCCCGCTGGCACTTGTTTTGCTTATGCGCCGCTTCTGCTCCTCTGGTATCGGCATTAATACTTTTTAAAATAAAAAAAATAAAAAAATCACTTTTTTCTGACATGGAGGCGATGGTAGCGCCTGGGTGTCCAGCGGGCAAGTCCTCTACTTGACCCTCGCTAAACTGCCCCTGCCATGTTTCCAGTATTTTTTTATGTTGAGCTTGGTAGTATGAGCCAATCAGAAGGCAGTTCAAAGCTAAAAGCTGTTGCATAATCGTTCTGACATCACATTGATGGTATAACTACTTTTTTGACCTTTGAACTGCCCTACAACAAGATTTAGAAAGCCACCGGTTTTCATCAGCAATAAGCCGTAACCATATACTATAGGAAGTTCATCAGTAGGTTGGGACCCCCTTCCTCTTCTCCCCTTCCCCAACCTCCCACCTCTATTTACATTAGCGGTGTTTCAGTTCTAGAAATTGTTGTCGGGCCACAGCAGTGGCTCACTCCCTGACTTGATATGATCTTTGTTTGCAAGTCAGAAAAAAAATAAATAAATAACCAGACAAGTCAACGGTTGCCCAACAGACACTGATAAATATATTGAGAGATTGGTAATGGAGTTGGAATTTGTCCTATTGCTATACTCAATGATGGGTATCTGAGGAACACACTGTAAAAGTGTGAGTGTTGACTGTTGATGGGATGCTGTTTGACTGACCTGGTGTGTGAAGGGGAAGGGAGTTGTGACGAGGCAGGATTGTGGGTGGTAAACACATGTAAGCTGATGGTTTATATCCAGCACTGATTGCTTGATATTCATGGTTAACCCTGTCCAAGAGCTCTCCTATGATAAATGTACACCAGTAAAAAGTTTATGGGAAAATAGGTTGGAATTTGGGGGACTCTACGAAACAGAACATACTGTAATTTGTTTTTATACAGTATAGCATTTTTTATACACATTGTATCTCAAAGTAGTTTACAAAGCAAGGGATTAGATACTGATGGTATACGTGCAAGCAGGACCACTGTGACATAGTGCTGAACAACATCCAGCCACAAACCTTAATGTTTGTAGAACTGCAGCAAAAGGCAGCCACCCGAACAGTAGCTGAAACATACTAACATACTAAAAGCTAGCAGAATAGACCTAATGGTCTGTCTTGTCTGCTCGGTAGCCAGCCACCTAGTGGGTGCTTGCTTTCCCAACCCCCAGCCCCCCGGAAGGGTCTTCTTTGGCTTCAGTTTCCCCGTGTTCCTGTCCCACCCCTTCTTGAAGCCCTCCACGGTGTCCTCCTCCACCAGCCTCCTGGGCAGTGCATTCCATTGCTCCACCACCCTTTCAGTGAAGTAATGTCTCCCACGTCTCCCCATAATTTCCCTCCTCCAGCTTCCACCTGGTTGCCCCCCCTTTAGCCTGAACAGCTCCTTTGTTCCGGCCTTTGGTTATTCCTTTTACATATTTGAAGACCCCTATCGTGTCTTCCCTGTCTCCCCTCCAGTGTGTACAGCCCAAGCTCTTCCAGTCTCTCCTCATAGGCCCCCCCACCATGACCTGAATCATCCTGGTCGCCCTCCTTTGGACCTTCTGCAGCAGTGCTATGTCCTTCATCAGATGAGATCTCCAGAACTGTACACTGTACTCTAGTTACAGCCTGACCAAGGCATTATACAGAGGGAGGATCACCTTCCTCTTCCTGGACATAATCCCCCCTGGCTATGCAGCCCAGTATCTTGTTTGCTTTGGCTGCGGTTCCTCTACAATTTTCAGTTATTCATTTTGACGTCTACCACCGCCCCTAGATCCCTCTCGCCCTATGTGGCTTGCAGTGTGACGACCCCCCCCCCAGGTGTATACCTGGCCCAGGTTTCTGACCCCCAGATGCAGCACCTTGCATTTCCCAGGATTAAACTTCAATCCCCATCTCCTTGATCACCCCTCCAGGGTATCCAGGTCCCCCTGGACTGTCTCTCTCGCTTCTTCCTCTTCAGCCAGTGCTCCCAGTTTTGAGTCATCCTCAGAGAGACTCAGTCTACTCCTAACCCCGCTCCCTATATCCGAGACATATTCATTGAGCAGGAGTGGCCCCAATATTGAATCTTGGGGGACCCCACTGATTACCTTCCTGGGGGAGGAGACTATCCCACCGACCATTACCCTCTGTATTTGCCCCATGAGCCAATTTTCTATCCTCCTTGAGCAACTGCCCTCCCACTCCCATCCCCTCCAGCTTTATCAGACCATTATAGGGTTCAGAATCAAATGCATTGCTAAAATCCAGGTGTAGGACGTCCACCGACCTATGTCGGTCCAGGGCCCCCGTCACCCAGTCATAAAACTCCACGAGGTTGGTCTGACACGATCTTCCCGGGATGAAACCATGCTGTATCATCCCGGTTCTTTCTTTTAGCTGCCTCCAGCCTCTCATGATAATGCCCTCCATTACTTTGCCTAGCACAGACGCTAGGCTGACAGGAACTATAAGTCCCCATTTCCTCTCTAGACCCCCACTTTGTGGATAGGTACTACACGAGCCACCCTCCAGTCTTGAGGCACCCATCCTGGCTGCAGAGAGGAGTTAAAGAGTGCAGCCTGTGGAGCTGACGGCTCATCCTCCAGTTCCTTCAAAACCCTCGGATGTAGCCCATCTGTTCCTGCGCCTTATCAGTTTTTAGCTTCCGAAGGGCCTCCCTCACCCCATCTACTGTGATTTTTCCCTCCCAGCCTCCCCTCATGCAACCGCCCATCCCCTTCTAGGTCTGGCCCTGACTGTACCCTAGCCTCTTTCAGTCCGCTGGACTCCTTCTGACCTCTTGATTTTGTTGGCTACCCTTCCCTCCCATCGGGCTGGAGGGATCCCCTGTCTCCCTCTGTAAAGATCGAGGCAAAGTACTCATTCAGCACCTCTGCCTGTTCCCCTGCTTCCTGAGCCCATCCCCTTCCCAGTTCTAATCCTGCTCAGGGTTTTAAATAATTGATTAGCAGTTTTTTTCTTGGGACTATACTATCTGTACAGAAAGTATTTATGTAGATTTTCTAGAAGTGCTGTGTTTGTTAAACACAGTGAGACAACAGTTATGCATTTTCACAAATATTTAGTACTTTTATGAGCAAAACGCTAATCAGTTTTTAGAGTTAAATAAATTCCTGCTGCTGATCTGTGTCCTCACTTTTCTCAACCACAATGAAAATCCAACAAAAACCTGGATAAAGTGCACATGCCAGTAAAAAATGTCTGTAAGGTTGTAGTAGGGTGAGGGCTGTCGGATTTTATTATGAGTTATTAGAACTTTTCAAACTGCACCAAACAGCTCTTTTTTTTCCCCAGAATTTTTTTTTTTTTTTTTAGTGGATAATGCACAGTTTTCTGCATTCTCAAGGCTAATGCATACTCAGTTGTCTTTTTTTTTTTTTTCCTACTGAAAAACTTTGGCAGGCAGGACCTCAAATTTGGTGAACTTGGTGTAATTTGAATGTGGTGGTGTAAGAGTTTAAGTAGCATGAGGAGACTGCTTTGGGCCACCTAATTTTTGAAAAATGTCAGGCAGACTTTGAACTTCTCTTTCTGGACAACCACCAATGAAGGACAGAAGAGCCTTGGTTTAGCATCCCTTCTGAAGGAAGGTATTTCTATCAGAGTAGTACAGCCTAGCTTGCTGCAGTGTCAGTTATGGTTCCTTGGTATGGGATTGGAACATTTGACCTTCTGACCTAGAGGGTGAACTACAAAGAATGGAAGAACAGAGTTACAAATTGAAGTGATGGATCTGCCCAACTCTGGCTAACCCAGCGATAACAGGGCCTTGAACAAACCTAAGTGAGGCCCCATAACAGGAATGGAGCACTCAAAGAAATACTCTCTTCAGCGTACCATGTTCAATTAAATAATCTCTTGGCTGTTCTTGTATTTCCCTTGAATTAGCATGTTGTCTTTTAAAGACATGAGCCAGTATTTGAACAGTTAGCAGGAGTCTGTTTTAACATACATTTTTACTTGCCCTGGGCATAATGCAAAGTTCATGGGGCCAGTGTGACTCCCCCATGACTTTTCTGTTTGGGTTAGTGTTAACCCCCGCCCCCAACCTTTCTCAGGCTCACCATCCATGTTCCCAAATCAGAAAACTCCCCACAACCTTGACAAGTATTACCAAAAAAAAACAACTAAACAGCACACCATTGATCCCATCTCATGCTGTATTGCACAGCAGTTCTGAGAGAGACTGCTGGCATTCAGGCCCGGCAGTGAGACTGTTAAGATGGTATTGGTGGTGTGCTGCTTCAGGACTTTTTTTTTTTTTTTAATACTGATACTTGTCACCTTATATACCAACATACTAAAATGGCAGCAGAATAATCCTAACGGTCTCTTGAGTCTGCTTGATTTTCAGCACCCGCACTGAAGGCTGATTTTGGTGTGTGTGTCGTCCCCTGTTCCCCCCCTTGGGTTATAGTGTCCCTAGTCCCAGATGTTCCACCTGTATTGGGCCTGGTCAGATTTACCATTCCCCTGTACCTGTCCCATCCCCTCTTAAACCCGCCCACAGTCTCCACCTCTACCAGCTCCCTGGGCAGTGCATTCCATGGCTTCACTGCCCTTTCAGTGAAATAACATCTCCTTCTGTCCTGTCTGAGCCTGCCCCTTCCAGCTCACACCTGTCACCTCTTGTTGCCCCAACCTCCTTCCTTTGGAGCACTCTGACTAGGCCTCCTTTTATTGATCCCTTTCATGTACTTAAAGACCTCTATCATGTCCCCCCATCCCTCCTCTCCTCCAGGGTGTACATGTCGAGCTCCTTGAGCCTCTCCTCATAGGTCCTTTTCCCCAGGCCCCAGGTCATTTTGGTTGCCCTCCTTTGGACCCTCTCTAGGAGTGTAATGTCCCTCTTTAAATGTGGTCTCCAAAACTGTACACAGTACTCGAGATGTGGCCTAACCAAGCAGTTGTACAGTGGAAGGATCACTTCCGCCCTTCTGGAGGTAATCCCCCTTGCGATGCATCCCAGCGTCCTATTTGCCCTTGCCGCTGCCCCCCTACAGGTCTCTGAGTTGTTCATTTTGACATCTACCACTACCCCCAGGTCCCTCTTACCCTCCGTAACTTGAATCATGTCTCCTCCCAGGGTATACCCCTGGCCCGGATTTCTGACTCCCAGGTGCAGAACTTTGCACTTCCCTGCATTGAATTTTAGTTTCCATTTTCCCAACCACCTTTCCAGAGCCTCCAGGTCCTCCTGCAAGGCCACCCTCTCCTGCTCCCCATCCACCGCTGCACCCAGCTTTGAGTCATCTGTACAAAGACTCATCTCACTCCTGATCCACCTCCTGATGTTTGAGATATAGGTGTTCAACAGGAATGGCCCCAGCACTGACCCCTGGGGAACCCCACTAGTAACCCACCTTGGGGATGAGGCTACCCCTCCAACCACCACCTTCCGAGTAGACTTGTGGGTGACTTTTTGACTAAGGGGACAGGGTGGGTATGGTGGATGGGATGAGATTGTTGGTGGAAGGGTATTAATTACTGTTTTTTTTTTTTTTGCTGTATTGCTGTTGCGCAAGTTAGACAGCGGTTGGCCGGGGAGGTGAGCTGAGGGTTTATGCCAGTGTCAGGGATCAGAGTCGTGGGGTTGGGGTGCTCTGGTGAGTTGGAGGGTACCACTGGACAGCACAGAGAAGGTTTGGGGATGGGGAGAGGAAGGGGTGCCACTGAACAACAGGGAGAAACTAAGAAGATGGGGGGAGGGTGTCACTCGAAGCCAGAGAGTGACTGGAAAGGGACGAGGAGGGGAAGATCTTCTTCAAGACAATCTCTTGCAGCAGGTCATAACACATGGGATATCAGGCGCAGGCATCATTTCCTCCAGATGACTTCTCGGCAGTCGACCCTGGGATCTCCCCTTAACATTACCACGTGGTGTCTGTATGGCACGTATAAAAGGGGGAGGTCCCAGCTACTACTCGGTTCTTTTCAGCCGTGACCTGCATGCAACAAGTCCTCCTTCGGAGCTCTGCTTACCAGTCGACGAAGAGTTCTAATGACCAAAAGTTAATTCTAAATGAGTTCATCTACTGATGTCTTCGGATACCTTATTCCAAAAGTGTTCTTGTGATAATCGAATCGCCACAGAGGACCTCCAGAACATTTGTTCAGTGCCATGGCGCTGTATACGGCACCTGGGATTGTGCTTCTGAAAACTGTTCAACACAGGTCCTCTTTGGGGTCTCACCGCTTTGCTGGTGTACCCTCCATGTCGATGGCCCTGGGTCTGTATGGGAACCATGCTAGCAGGACTGTGCACGTTTCTCCTGAACCCTCATCATGGATGATGAGTGCCCTGAGCTCTACCAAGCAAGTATCTGAAATGGTAGCCACTGTTAGATTATCTTCTACACTGTCGACGACTGCTGGCTCCACTGTAACCTCCATTGACGGCTGCTCCATCGACAGTGAGTTCAGGGGTTCTCCTGTGGCTTCTGTTGCTGCCTTCCCCTTCTCAGAATGCCATCGTCCATCGACAGTGTCTTCTGACCCGTCGACATTGCTCTTGTCAATGACCGGTCTGGTCTCTGAGAGCTCACCAAACCTCGTCAACGATGTTGGGGGTCATATAGTAGTGCTCATGCAAATGTATGCTTCACCACTGTACTTCTGGCCCGTCAATGATCCTCTCGTTGCCGACTGGCCGAATTTCTCAGAACTCAGTGTTGACTCCCTCATCGACCACGCGACACAAGTCTTTGGATGGTAGAGGTACAATTGAGTATTCAGCATAAATACGCATTTAAGAGAAAAGACGCTTATACTGCACTGCCGCTATGCTTTTGAGGGATTGCCACTGTATAGTCACCCTTCATCGGGGTCTGTCAGGTTGACACTACTGCCTTTTTCTGTTCCTTCAGTGGTTCCCAGTTGCTTTGTCCATACTATTCCCACTATGCTTGCAAGGCAGCTGGCCATAGTTGATGTCCAGGCTCTAGTGCAAAGAACACTATCCTGGACCTTGTGAAAGTCCGCCCTTTGCCTTAATTGATGGGGCGGAGGTCCCTGCCTCTGCTCCCTCCAGGCCTTCTTCGACCTCAAGGGTGGCCGGCTCTTCCCCTGTTTTCCCCTAGAATACATCCGAGAGATGGGGACTTGGAAGACCCATTCCTACAGGCCGTATCTTCCATACAGGATGAGCCAGCCCCTGACATAATTGGTCTGATAGACCTCAACAACTACCAGGGACTCCAAGAAATTGGATGTCTTTGGGATGAGTGTTCTGCACATCTTTATTACAATAATTCCTGCTGGTTCTCCTCAGGATGATCTCCCTGCAAAGTTGTCTGCTGCGGTGGCGGTATGCTGCCACCTACTTAGGGTCACATATGATGCCATTGATACATTGGCTCGAGCTTCCTATGTGGGTGTTTGTCTCAGATGCCATGCAAGTTGGCAGAGAGTTTCAGGTCTCTCACAGGGCATACAACAACTCTCCTTAATGCACAAGGGGTCCTTCAAAGAAGCCACCCTCATGGGTCTAGACCTAAGATTCAGAGGCAGCCTGCTACTAAGCGTAAAGCTCTGTTAACCCTGCAACCTGTTATGTCCCTGCTGCCCCCCAGCAGGGTCAGCCTTAGCTTGATGACCTTTCTCTGGTCATGGAGTGGGAGACCCTTAATTCCCATGACCGTTGTGTGCATGTTTTCCCTGCACCTCCCAGGGTGGACTTGGCTTACTTTAGATCTATGGATACGCCACCCTCTTTGACCCCCTCCCCCAGGTATTACATTGGTCTTACTAGACAAATTCAATGCTCTGCTCAAAAAACATGCTATAAAACCAGTTCCCCCTCCCAACAGAAGGGTGCTAGAATTTATTCCCTTCCAGTGGGAGGAAGATTTCAGTGCCCCGGTCCTGATATCTTCCCCGACTCTTCAAGCTCTACAATGGTGGAAGTCCACTCTACGCCTTACAGGCGTTTGAAACCCTCCTTCCCCATGGTTGCCCTCAGGGGCAATCAGACAATTCTATGGTAGTTCAGTACCTGTACAAGCAAGGAGGCACCTGTTCTTACCCTTTCTGCAGAGAATCAATGAGGGTCTGTTACTGGGCGATCCAGAGAAGTATCCATCTTCTGGCGGTCCAACACCCTGGTGGATGCCTTGAGCGGATCCTCTGCCCTGGCCCACGAATGGGAAATCCTACAGGATGTCATAAATGACATCGTCCACCAGTGAGATCACCCAGAGTGGGACCTATTTGCCTCTCCGCAAAACTGCCGCTTTACATCTCTCTTTCTCGAGCAAGGTCCTGGAACTGTGTGGCGGGATGCGTTCCATCTTTCCTGGATAGGAAGATTTCTTTACATCTTCCTGCCCTTTCCTCTCATTCAGAGAGTACTATTCAAACTGGTCCAGGACAGGGCATCTATGATTCTCATACCGCTGTTCTGGCCGAGACAGATTTGGTTCCCTTTGTTTTTACAGCTCTCTGAACTGGATCCCCTTCCTCTGCCGATTTTGCCGGGCTCTGTTGTCCCAGGTGCAAGGATTCTTGTTGCACCCAGACCGTTGCTCCCTCTGTTTGCATGCCGGGCTCCTGAGGACATAGTCCTCTTGTGCTTCAGGGTGTCCCCAAAGGTGGTGGAAGTCCTAAGGGCTGCCAGGAAGCCCTCAACATGGTCTTTCTATTCTATAACGTAGAAACGCTTCTCCATTTGGATGTCTGCACAGGCCTTAGATCTTTATGAGTGTTCTCAGAGCATCTCAGAGTAGTTGCTCTCCTTGTCGGAGGGTGGACTGAAATATTCCTCTGTGAAACTCCACCTTTTGGCCATTGCCGCATTTCATTTACCTGTGGGCAATAAACCATTGTCTCAGTTACTTTTTGATGCAGACCCTTTTATTAGGTTTTCTGCGCCTTCATCCCACTATCCTGGATCCGGTCCCGGTGTGGGATTTGAATTTTGTGCTTGAAAAAATGGGCCTTAAGCCCTTTAGAGCCCACTGTTTCCAGCGTGATCCGTTATCTTTCTTGGAAAACTATATAAATTTAGTTGCCATTATATCGGGCAGATGTATCTCAGAGTTACAGGCACTAATGTGCATACCTCCCTACCTGAATTCCATAACAGTAGGTTGTCTTTCCACTAACACCCATCGTTAATTTGCCTAAGGTTGTTTCTGAATTAACTGTCAGACTATCCACTTACCAGTGTATTGTGTGGAGGCTGCGAATCCAGGAGAATCCTTGCTTCATTCTCTCGATGTGCATAGCACATTGAGACATTATCTTCTCCACACCTCACAGTTGTGAGAAACTGAGCAACTTTTTGTCTCTTTTGCCCCTGGAAACCAGGGCATTGGGATTTCACATCATTGCTTGTCCACATGGTTGGCTAACTGCATTTCGTTTATCTGTAGAAACTACAAAATGCCTCTCACGGAGGCCATGAAACCCCATTCCACCAGAGGCATGGCTGCCTCCAAGGTGGGTTTCCTGGGCATCTGTGCCTTAGAAATTTGCGAAGCCACCACATTGTCTGCTGTACATACATTCATGGCGCATTACAGTCTAGACGTCGCTTCCAAGAAGTAGACCAATTTTGGATGGGCCGTTCTACAAGGCTTCCTGTCCTAAGTCCTGATGGTACGCTTTTTCCTCCTCCCCTTAGGCATAATAACAGCTTGGGAATCTTCCCATGTGTTATGCCCTGCCACAAGAGATTGTCTTGAAGATAGTACAGGTGCGGATGAACATACCGTAACAGTAGGTCTTCGAGAGTATCTCTTGCAGCAGGTTATGCTATAACCCTGCCACCTTCCCCCTTGCTGTTACTTCAGAAGGGTGCCTTGCTCCTGTCTTTCTATGGCGCTACGAACTACTGCCTTATTTCCCTCCTCAAATTCCCATTGGAGGCCTGAGAAATGGTTTCTCATTTGGTTGCTAGGATGGAAAAGAACTGAGGAGTAACTGGGACCTCCCCCTTTTTATACGTGCCATACAGACACCATGTGAGAAGTCATCTGGAGGAAATTACACCTGTGGCTGATATCCCATGTGTTATGACCTATTGCAAGAGATACTCTTGAAGATCTACTGTTACGGTAAGGTTTTACGCAACTGTACCCCCATCCCCCCCAGTATTCTCCATTATAGCTTGGGACTACTGTAAATCTTGAGGGGCTAGTGCACATTGTTACCACCTTCCTGTCTGAACCAGTGCAAAAAAAAAAAAAGTTAAGCATGAGCCCTGGTTAGTGCTGTGATAACTTTTCTTGGTACGCTGAATACTGCACTAGTGCAGTAAGTAACAGATTCGTAGGCAGAGTCAGACTGGGCCAGATCCATTAGCACTGGAGTACTAACTGTAGAGTCTGTGATTTTTCCATCTTCCAAAATGGTCAGCTTGGTTTAGCAAAATCTTAAAATCTGTCTCCCCTTCCCTCAAAATTGAGGGCAACTCAGCATGTTTTGTAGAAAAATTTGACTTAAAATAGAAAGCTTTTGCCCAAAAAGCTGCTGGGGGTCCACTTCACCCTGACTTATTTGATTGATTAATTTTGGAAGCACTAACAGGCTGCCAGTGAACTCTTCCAAAACCCTACATTTAACAGTGCACACAGTGTTTAGTGTTAGCACCCCCACATCCCCTGACCAAGCATCCCTGGTTCTAGCTGTATCCTAACCTGATTCCAGTGTCAGTCCTGGGATAAATAAATAAATCCAATCCCTGGCTCTGCTGGCACCTCTGTATGATCCTGGTGCCTTTTGGCTGGAAAACACAATCCTTGGCTGTAGTCATACCTGCCCCCTTCCCCTGCATGATTTCCTCAGTAGAACTGTACTTGAAGCCAGGTGGTTCCCTCTCCCCTCTTCCCACTGGCAAATACCATGTGGTCTGTTAGAAACCACCAACCTAGTCACGGTGGCTGACACACCCCTTCCACTGCTAACTTTCTTCTTCTGCACACAGTCCTGTATTGCTGAACAAGCATATGTAGTGATACTGTCATTTTGGGACGTCTGCTTAGATATCCCATGTGCATTGTACTGTTGTACAAGCTTGTATAGTGATCATGGACTTGCGTGCATTGTAAGTAGGGTCATTTACATTTTGTTTCTGAATGTTGCAGGTTAGGGCTTGGGCACTATTGAGAACTGCCTTCTGTTGGGTAGGTTAGCACAGTACACCAGGCACTAACTGGAGTGCAAAACCTTGCACTGTGACTTGTGTTTGCCAGGGAGTCTGAGGATGCTATATTCAGTTGAATAGCGCAAAGGCACTATTCAACTGAATATAAAACCATAGTGGCCTTCTAAGTCAATAGTGTTGCCCTGACATGGATCCCAAGTACCGGCCAGAGTGAATAGCACCAGAGCTCAGCTGCAGTATTCAAAGGGACCCTCAAAAATGAGTCCACAGGGCATTCAAGGCACTAAGGGGCCATTTGCATACCCATAATGGGCCCATTTGCATGAGTGGCAAGGCAGGTTAGCGTGGTGCAGCACCTCAAATTGCCTGGTCCCAGACAGGTGTAGCTACTCTGGTGCTAGAGGGTCCCCCCCCCACCTCGACTGCAGGCCCGTAATGTAATTAAAAAAAAAAACTCCCTGGTGCTAGTGGTTCCCCCCCCTTAGCGATTGCCAGCCTGTAAAATCCTCCCTGGTGTCCAGTGGTCTCTCCCTGGGCACTGATCCATGGTACCACTACTCGCAGTTCCATAATCCCTGCTGTGTAGTGCCCCCCACCACCGTGGCACCGAACCCTCACCTTACCAGTACCCTCAGTGCAGCGGATGCGCATATGGCAACCGTAGCAGCCCTCCACACACCTCCTTGGCTGGCCGCTGTATGTCCAGGCAGGGCCCTGTCCTGTAAGTAAGAGGCATGCTCCCTGCCTGGATATACGGCAGCCGGCCGAGGAGGTGTGAGGAGCAGGGTGAGACAAACCAGTTTGGACTTGTTGGTCCGTTTGGCCACTAGCTTTACAAATCTGGCAGCCAAATCAATATTTTTATTGTCTATCCTTTTTATTAATGGCTCAAAAATCACTTTGCGGGCAGGTAGTCAGATGTCCGGTAACTTTCAAAATCTTGTAGCAAAATACATTTTTTTGAGGAGGGACAGGGGTGACATGATAGACGTCTTTAAGTACATGAAAGGGATCAATAAAGGAGGCCCAGTCAGGATGCTGCAAAGGAAGGAGGGTGGAGCAACAAGAGGGTGTAAGCTGGAAGGGAGCAGGCTCAGACGAGAGAGAAGGAGATGTTATTTCACTGAAAGGTTGGTGGAGCCATGGAATGCACTTCCCAGGGAGCTGGTAGAGGTGGAGACTGTGGATGGGTTTAAGAGTGGATGGGACAGGTACGGGGTAGGATAAATCTGACCAGGCCCAATACAGGTGGAACATCTGGGACTGGGGGCAGTATAACCCAAAGAGGTGGGGGGACACCAAAATCAGCCCTCAGTGCGGGTGCTGAAAATCGAGCAGACTCGAGGCACCGTTAGGCCTATTTTGCTGGCATTTTAGTATGTTAGTATGTTAGTGCCGTTGGCCAACTGGCTACCCAATTTGTCCCACCCTGGTGAGGAAGGCTTTGCCGATTTACTGTATGTACACCTGCAGCACTAGTGACTGGGGGGACTTGGTGCTGCGGTGGGGGCACTAGATGCCAGAGATTATGGACTTGTAAGCAGCGGTACCGTGGATTGGTGCCGGGGGGGCAATGTATTCCAGGGAGGGCTTTTCATTTTGCTACAGACTGGTGATTGGAGGGAAGGGGGACCACTAGCTCCAGGGAGGGTTATACTGGTACAATGGGCTGGCAGGGTATTATTTAACTCTAAAAATTGATTAGAGTTTTGCTCATAAAATTGCTAAAACATTGTAAAAATGCATAGCACTTGCCTCATTGTGTTTAACAAACATAACACTTCTAGAAAACCTATACAAATACTTTCTGTGCAGTTAGTATTGTCACAGGAAAAAACTGCTAATCAATTATTTAAAACCTTGCTCTGGTGATTGGTGGGGAGGGGTGCCACACACCGCAGAGGGTGGGTGTGCTGCCCCAGCAGCTAACCGGCTAGATGGCTGCATTACCTCTGGCAGCTGCTAGGGTTGCCTGGAGTAAGTTGGGGTTTTGTTTTGATGGTATTTGCACTATGCAAAAGGACTGCACCAAGCCCTTTTATGCAGCGCAAAGCCCTTGATTATGGGGTAGCGCAGCTATTCATGGCCATGCCCCTCCACTTGCCCATCTGCATACATTATGTTTTGCATGGGCGCTAACCCTCTTTGCCTGTGCAACAGCTCCTTTTGAATATGGGGATCCAGAGCAAACCCTGGTTTGCGCGGACAAAGACCCGTTCGCATCCATGCAAAATTTTGAATATTGGACCCCAGGAGTCTATTTGTCTATTAGGTGTGCTGACAGGAGGTATACTGAAAACTTCTTTTTGCAGCCAGTGTAGATTGAGTATGGTTTCCAATATTGCCTCCTTTTGCTTCTTGCACAGATTAGCGTTGGCATACAGCCAGCCCTTTTCACAGTAGTTAGTGCAGATTTTGAATAAGGGGTCAATGGAGATAAAGAAGGTTAACAAAAAGGGTGCAGTTTAAAATTGTTACTTTCATTAATTACTGTTAACTGCAAAGAAGGTACTTACTTACAAGGCTATGGATGAGCCCAGCTCACCCCACTAAATACCAGTGGTGTGCCTCAACACATATCTATCAAATGGAATATAAGACAGCTGTATTTAATAACCAGTAAGAGGCCTTTGACCCCTTTTGGCGGCATTGGGTCCTCCATTATATGGAAATTAACCCTACACTTATCACATCTCCTCATGGAGTCTTAATACCAATGTATGCACAATGGCATTTCTGCGCCTGAACTGTTACATTACCTGTCCTGGAAATGGAATTGCTGTTTAGCCTGATACCATGCTTGTTATCTGGGTCATCCCCGAAGAAGGAGCGAGCAGCTCTGAATGTGCATATAGTAGTTGGGCGTAGGAGAATTTACATTGTTTGCATTTACTTATTTATATTTGCGTTTATTTATTTGCGTCTTAAAGTATATTTTTAGGTCTTGAATGTAGACTTTTCTTTTGTTATCTATTATCTGCTGACTTGTACTTTTTATTTCTGTATTTGTTTTGATCTTGTCATTTATTGTAAATTCAATAACGATATGATTACAAAAAGAAAAAAAAGAAAATAAAATTAAGAAAAAGGGGACTGCAGAACCAGTGAAAGGCACAGAAACCCCAAAAGAAGTGAAGTGGGTTTCACTGCCCTGTATAGCTGCACCGTCTGCACTATGATAAAGCTGGTTATGGGAATTTTTTCTTTTTTTTAAATAAATGTCAACAATGACAAACGTTTGATGTATATTAATTAGTCTTAAGTGGTTTATAAGATATGTACCAAAAATCAATTAATCAAAATAAATAAATCATTGTAGGCAGAGTATACCTTACAGTGTGTGTGTGTGTGTGTGTGTGTGGGGGATCTCCCAGACAGCCATATTTTTGATAATGGCAAATGCCACTGTAGTTAATAAAGTAATTCTTAATCGAAGCTGGAACTGAGTGAGGAGACCAACGGGTGGTGGCGGCGGCACACATTGACATACATTGTGCAGTAATCAGGCAAGCTGTAGAAATGTTAATGTGTTTGGACACAGATAAGTTAACTGTGTGATTTTCCTTTTTTTTCTTTACAGCCTTTTAGACCCAGTAATCCTATCAGTTAAGTTTTATTGTAAACATTTTTGAGCTGTCAAACACACACACACACACACACACACACACACAAAATTGCAGTGGAGTGTCTCAGCGACAGCAGTAGTGGCATATTTGTCATTGCTCTGCTCCTAATTTTTGTGTGCATGCTACGGCTCACTGGGCTCCCCACTCACTTCCTTCCCTTCCCAGTTTGATCGAGAATTAAATACTAGAAGGAAAACAATGGCAATTACAGCTCTAAACATCTGGAAGTTTGAGAAATTGACCTCCACTGTAAGGTATGTTTCTGATCACGTCTTGTCTACAAGCCCTTACCAGTCCCATTTGTGCACTTTGCTAGGATGTACACAGTATGTGTAGTGAAAATAGTTGCCCTTTCCCAGAAACCGTGAGATTAATTCTAAATATGTATACTTTAGCAGTTTTCACCCATTTCTGGGTTTCTGTGGGTCAGCAGTTGCATAATTGTTTTCTTGTTTTTTTATAACTGTATTTACTTCTGTTCGACTCCAATGGTTTTGGCCTCCTTCAGCCTTCGCTAGCATCTGTTGTCTTTCAGACCACCTTTCATGGTACCCCATCTCTGTACTCAACCAGCCCGTTGCTGCATTTTCCCTTCCTGTAGCTCCATAGCAGGCACATCTCCTCAAACTATCCTGCAGTGAGGGGAAGAGTGATTAAGGACTAAGGAGCCCTCTGCGTAGGGGCAGGGCAGAGCAAATTGTTATAATCATGCCCAACATATCCATTCTCCAAGGATGCGGGGATGCTAGGAGCAGCACACCAAACATGCTGCATCTACAGCCTCCTAAATCACCTGTGCTTCAGTATCCCAACAGGGAATGTCATTCTCCCATCCTGGAGGAAGAGAGCATCTCTGGGACACTCCAAGCCCCCAGTACAGGCAGTGGGTGCTCGGGACGTGGACCTTTGTTGCCAGCATTGCAGGGAGTGCTCACTGCACCATTGGGTCAGTTCAGTGCTAGCAATTTTACATGAAATTTCATTAGGACTAACTTTCATGGTTGGCCAGAAGAATTAGTCAATTTTCTCTCCCAGTGCTGGTCACAAGGCTTGGTTACTGTTGGGATCTTTCCTCCCAGGCTTCCTTAGAGGCAGGCAGTAGACTTGTACCTCACAGGCACAGGCTCCTTCTCCAGTGGATTGTGTCAGTCTTCTTCCTGCCTTCATGAAAGCAGGCAGCATGTTGCATAGGTCTGTCTCTATATGACAGTAGCACAGGATTGTTTTATCGAGTTGATTTGTTGTTTTTGGTTTTTGGACTACTCATCTGTTCAGGTATCTGGCAGTAGTGCCTGAGAGCACTGTTTGTCTGCCTGTTGGTGCTAGGGAGATGCGCCTCGACCGGCACTACTTTGCAGTGAGGCCGTCTATCCTTTTATCCAGCCAGTGTTTAGGGCCAAGTTGCAGTGTGCCCCCACTGCAGTCTCATGGCACCGATCCTTAGCATTTGTCGTCAATCAGCATGACAGCAGAGCCTCCGGACCAGCAGCTGACACCAGGAGCACCCAAGAAGAGCTTGCAGCCTACTGCATGACAGCATTGAGGAAGCCAACCAGATTGAGGCATAATGAGGACTGGAATTGGGGTGGGGGGCCTGGCAGCCCTTACATTGGCATGCCAACCAGTCAGTAGGTGGGGGGCCTGAGTGCTTGATTGAAAACACTGACACACTGGCAGATGTCCTGAACTCAGTACCTTGCACAATCAGTACTGGGTTGGGGGCTGGCAGCCCTTGATTTGGGGATCAGAGCTCCATAATGCCAGCTCACCTGCAGGAGCAGGACTCGTGGACTTCTCCAAATGCGAGATTTTTCCCACTGAGTGGACATTTTCTGAACACACCTAAACCACATTCATTGGCCCGTACCCGCAGCTGCCTCAGAGTCTGCACTCATCATCATGGCTCTGTGAGCCAGTCGTCCTATGCTGGAATTTTATGTTCTCTGCAGCCAGATCTGGATTTTCAGAAAAACCCACTTTGCTGCCCTGATTGTCTACAACAACTCATTTTCAATTCCACTGTTACACAGTGAGAGGCTCTACACCAACTGCAGTCATTACATCAGTTTGTCTCAAACAAAGGACTTTGTTGCAGCATAGTGGACTGTACTGCTAGGGGTTGTGTTTCACAGTGGACTATCCTGCTTCTTGCTGTTTTCAGGAGCATCAGCCTTCTCTGTCCCACGGCAGCAGGACCCATCCTTTTGCAAGGTGACTCTGCTTTCTTTGTATCCTGCACTGGCTGTTTTCCTATTTGGTCATCATGTCACCAAATAAATCAAGGAGTGTGTTCTGTGAGGCAAAATCTTCCTGAGGGAGAAAAAGTTTGAAATGTAAATACCACCTGTTCGCCACCTTTATGGGATCCCTGTGCCTCAGATGTGAAGCTGTGTCAAACCCAACCCTCTGCAATTAGCCTGCAGGAGGGGTCCCTGCCATAGCCAGTTGCAGAAGGGAGGTTGAGGAGCAGCCACAGCTTCAGCTGTTCCCAGACCTCATCACAAAGTTGAACAGAGCCTTTGCCTTGAACCCAGGGTGTTTTTGATCTACAGCCCCCTTTCTCTCCTCAGTGCTCTATACAGAAACCATCCAGAAAGAGAACTCGTTCCTTTCCATGAACAAGAAAGACCATTGGGCCAGCCCAGTGGCGCAGAAAGTTGAGGCGCTGGATGCCACACCTTGTGCCATGCTCAGGGTTCGGGAGCGAGCTCGGGCTGCCAGCAGTTGGTTGGTGGGCAAGGAGTCAGGATTGAGCAGCTGCCAGGTAGCTCCCCTCTCCTGGGAGGGACATGAGGTTTCCCTGACTCTTGGCTGTCACCTGGTGGAGGCTAAGTGGCAGTGCCAGGCCAGGAGGAATCTAGGCGCTAGGCCGGGAGGGAGGATGGGGCCATCCCCGGAGCCGTGTGATGCATGTGTGCCTCCACGCACATGCGTGACCATGTACTGGGGTCCCGGGAACAAGGGGAGAAAAATACAAATACCATGTCTTCCCCCATTGCCAGTAAGGTAGGAGGGGCAGTGGAGGAGCACCAGGCTTAGTAAAAAGGGAGATCATTGGGATTGTTACTGTGCCAAGAAAAGGAAACATTCAGGTCTCCATAACGTTGTGATGGAGAAGTCGATCACTTCCATTATCACACAAAGAAAAAGTGCAAGATCTTCATTCCTTGTCTAAAGAAGAACTTAGTGTTTAATCAGATACAGCGTTGGAAACAGCCAGACACTTTGATATGGAGGATCTTTTGACTTCTTCATCAAAAAAAGTCCTATCATAAATACACCTTGGCCCCACAATATCCACATCCAGAAGAGGACAAGCCATCTTTCAAGTTACTCATATCTACTAAGATCACAACCTCATTCCCTATTCCACCAGCTATAGAAGCTGTACTTTAAGGAGAAGTCACAGGGCCCAGAAGAGACGTACTCGGTACCATGCCGTGTGAACAAGCTGTTGAGGTTCAACACGTAGCAATTGGATATGTGCTAAACATTCCAAAGATAGATCCCGTGATCTCGTCTCTGACAGAAGACATGTCATTCCAGCAGATGGTGGTGCTAGCCCCGGGATACGGTGGATGAAAGGTGGATGCATCCTTAAAGGCCTTCCAAGCCTCTGCAGCATCCATGAAGGTGGCAACAGCCACTCTCTTTGGTCAGGACTATTCTCTCTTGGAGTACTGATGGCGTTCAGTCTGGTGGAGGATTCTGGGAAGAACAAGGGTCTTCACCAGTTGCAGTTCTTGGACCTTGCTTCTGCTTACCGAGCAGATATCTGGGAGGATGCAGTCCACTGCACAACTAGGAACATGCTCTACCAGACCTTGGTGAGAAGAAACCTTTTGGTTAAGGGCCTGGCAGGTGGATGTTTCATCAAATCTTCACTTAGTTCAATTCAATTAAATTAAATGTTATTGATTCGGAAGATACCTTAGACAGTTAATGCACCATACAAAAGAGTTCTCTTGTTCAGCATAGCCCTTAAGAATGCAGTAAAGTATTCTGGAGAGATTATCAAAGTCTGCTTACTGCAGTCCAAATCTAGAGTCAAAAATTGATTTGTATGCTTTTTCGTGGCCAGTCTTCCTACAACAGGTCAGGCAAGCAAACCAGGGATTCAGTAATGAACAACCCTAGTTCACTTTCCAGAACTAACCAACAACCGGGGCAGAGGCAGCTGCAACCGTGACTCTGGCAACTCTACCAAAAAATTTTCACAATGAGATGGTCTTGACCCATCCCCAAATCGGAAGCAGACTTTCCGATTTTCTTGGAGTGGTTCTATTCAACAACCGACAGAGGGACATTGTGAACAAGGGGTACCTCATAGAGTTCAATTCTAAGCTTCCAGTTCCTCATGTCATTTCTCCTGAATTGTCTTTCGACACCACCAAGTGATTTGCGATGTTTGACGCAGTAACAGACTTGCTTCTGAAAGGTACTATAGAACTGGTACCCCTTCCAGAACTCAATTGGATGTGTGTACTTCCTAGTGTTTATTGTTCCAAAATGCATGGGAAGTTTCAGACCAGTGTTGGTCTTAAAGTTCCTGAACCGCGTTATAAGCAGCAAGTCCTTCAAGATGGAGACCATCTCGTCCCTTGTCAGGGAAGTACAACGGGGAAACTGCCTGGTATCCACAGACTTACAGGACTCCTGTCTACACATTTCCATCTGAGAGATTTTTTTTTTTTTTCTATTATCTGTTTCTCCTCCTGGGAGCCCTGGCAGGTGGCTATGGTCCCTCCTTGCGAGAGACTTACTCTCTCCAGATCTTTGCATCCCCACCATATTGATCACAGTTAATGCCCTGGATTGCCCCCCACAGTGGGGCCAGGTAGGAGGGTGCCAGCCCCCACCCCCAACCTGAGACCCAGTCCAGATACCAGGCTCAACCCCTGCGAACGTAGGAACCATCACAGAACCTGCCAGGCTCCGTTTCCACTTTTTCTCCCACCCACCCCCCGACATGGTGATGTCTGTACATGTCTCCTGACCTGTACTGCCTTTGAGCTACCACCAGAGGGCAGTCAACGAGCGGGATGACAAGTCTCCCTTCCCCAAGAGAGGAGTGCAGTCCTCCGGATGCTCGATCCTCTCTCTCACCCCTTCTGACCCCCAGCAGTCTGAACTCATTCCTGAACCCAGGTCACCGGCATGGCATCCAGTGCCTCAACCCTCAGCGCTACCGGGCCGGCTTCCATCTGGGAGTTTCACAGACTGTCTATGAGATTCAGAGTCCAGGAGCATCACTTCCAATTCAAAACCCTTTAATTTGGGTTTTTGTCAGGCCCTCCAAGTCTTTTCAAAAGACCTACTGGCCAAGATTCTGCACCCTTGATGTCAAGGGATTCCAGTGTTCTCTTAGTTAGACAGCACCTTGATACGGGCTCCACAGCGCAAACCAGCTCAGCAGACAGTAGTGTCCATCACCTAGTGCCTGATTGCCCATGGCCTTGTCATCAACCGTCAGAAGAATTCCCCGGTACTAGTACAAACGTAAGTCTATCTGGGAGCAGAGTTCAGAACTTGCCAAGGCAAGGTCTTACCAACTGCAGTTTCTGGACTTACTGAAACGTCTTCACAAGTTCAACACACCACATAACTATCAGTGCAGTTGTTCATATGGTTCAGTGGGACATTGGTTTTCATAGGTTCATAGGGATGTACAAGTCATAAGCCAGAGGCCATGTAACTTGCCAGACTCTAATCATGGTAGAGAAGTTTCCTTCCTCCCTCCCCATGTAGTTGTCCAGTGATCTCTTAAACCCTTCCATTGTGATACATGTTACTACATCCTCAGGCAGACTGTTCCATGTCTTCACCACCCCTTCGTGTGAACCAGTTCCCCCTGGCTTCAGTTTTTGCTGATTTTACTGGCAGATATGGTGCCATGGGCCATGCTTCACTTGCGACAGACTCAAACGACTCTCCTACAGCAGTGAACACCTCACAGGGACAACAGAAACTGCAAGGTAAAGATCTTGCAGCACATGAAGTACAGTCTCACTTGATAGACCATATGGAAGAACATAATGAAGGGCCCTTGCAATGGGACATTCACAGCTGGTGGGGATCACCAGTGATGCCAGTCTCGGGGATGGGGTGCCCAACTGGATGGTCTTTCAGCTCAAGTTAAGTGGTCATTATTGGAGTGATGTCTCAGCATCAGTGTTCTGGAAGTGCAGGCAGTATGCCTAGCTCTTCAGAAGTTCAAGGACACCTTTCTCCACCAAGATGTTCTGATTCTTGTGGACAACAGGACTGCAGTAGTGTACATCTACTGGCAATGTGGAATCAGAAGCTGATGTATGTGTCGGGAACCTCTGCAGTTATTTCACTAGATTGAGAGCACCTCACCAGCCTCTCTGCAGCTTACATCCCAGGACAGGACAACTCCACAGCCGACTGGTCAAGAAGGGGAACTAAAATGATAGTGCCTTTCAATTCCTGACACAGCATTGGGGATCACCCCAGGCTGACCATTCTGCCTTCAGAAAAACACTGTTCTATTCTCTCACATGGGACAATCAAGCTCTGGCAAGAGATGCCTGCTTTCTCCACTGGGGGCAGTGTGGCCTTTTTTACGTCTTTCCTCCCATTCCGTCCACAGTGTTACCCAAAGTGGTGCCGGACAGAGTGGAGCTAATCCTTGTCTGCCTCTACTAGCCCCACCTTTCCTGCATCTAATCAACATGTTGAGGGATCCGCCTCTTAAGCTTTTCGGTTAGCCCGGATGTCCTCCACCATAGAAACATAGAATTTGATGGCAGATAAGGACCGCTTGGCCCACCCAGTCTGCCCATTTCCCTACCTAATGGATAAGCTGCAGATCCTAGTTAACCAGCAGCCTACTTCTTTCTACCCCCACCCCCTAGAATTGCCTTATGACTGTCCCATGCATACTTGAATTCCACCACTGTTTTTGACTCCACAACCTCCTCCGGAAGGCTATTCCATGCATCCACAACCCTCTCTGTGAAAAAATAATTCCTTAAATTACCTCTGAACCGCCCCCCCATCTTCAAATTGTGCCCCTTTGTTCTTGCACACCTGTTTTTGTTTTTTTTGAAAGATGCTACCCTCTTGGACTTTGTTGATTCCTTGAGGTACTTGAAAGTTTCTATCATGTCCCCCCTCTCCCTCCTTTCCTCGAGGCTATACATATTAAGCTCCTTAAGTCTCTCTTCATATGTCTTCCGGTGCAGACCCTGCACCATTTTAGTTGCCCTCCTCTGGACAGCTTCCATCCTGTCTATGTCTTTGTGGAGACTGGGTCTCCAGAACTGCACACAGTACTCCAGATGGGTCTCACCAGCTGTCTGTACAGAGGGATAATAACTTCCTTTTTTCTACTGGTGATGCCTCTCCCTATGCATCCCAGTATCCCCCCAGCCCTCCTTGCTGCCCTCTCACATTGCTTGCCCACCTTTAGGTCATCTGATATGACTACCCCAGGTCCCTTTCCATTTTTGTTGTTGTTAGTATCTCACCCCCCATTGTGTACTCTTCCCCTGGGTTTTTGTTTCCCAGGTGCATTACCTTGCACTTCTTAGCATTGAATCTAAGCTGCCATACATTTGATCATTCCTCTAACCTTGCCAAGTCCTTCTCATCCTTTCCACCCCACCTTGTGCATCAACTCTGTTGCAGATCTTTGTGTCACCTGCAAAGAGACATACTTTTCTTCAGTCCCTCTGCGATGTCGCTTATAAAGACATTGAAGAGGACCGGTCTCTAATACTGAACCTCTGTGGTACTCCCCAATTAGTAACCCCTTTCTTCAGAGTGGACTCCATTTACTATTACCTCTGTGTCCTATTCTCCAGCCAATTTTTACCCAGGCTGTCATCTTGGGACCACCCCAGGCTGGCTAACTTGTATATTAATCTTTGTGTGGGACTGTGTCAAATGCCTTGCTAAAGTCTAGGTAGGCCATGTCCACAGCCCCTCCCTGATCTACTACTTTGGTCACCCAGTCAAAGAAATCTATCAGATTTGTCTGCCATGACCTTCCCGCTGTGAATCCATGCTGCCTTGGGTCCTGTACCCCTCTGGCCTCTAGATACTCGACAATTCTTTCCTTCAGAAGTGATTCCATCATTTTCCCTACCATGGTCCCATAACACATCCGAATCTCTGCATTTGGTCCCTCTAGTCCTGGAGATTGAACGAGAAACTCTGGAACACTTAGTTTTATTCCCCAGAGATAATTGAGGTGATGATGCATTCTAGATGCCATTCAGCATCAAAAAGTGTACTTCAGAATATGCATCTAGGTTCACCTGATAGTCTCTAATGACTGGAGGAAAAAAAACAAGGAAAAATACACTCCTTGGCAGATGATGGTGCCCTTCCCCTCAATCCAGATATGGTCTCTCTTACTGTGTAGGTCCCACCCCCACCCCTTTGTAATTAGGCTTGCATGGGCCCTGCTGCAGCGAGGTCAGACAGCTGATTGGGAGGATAGCAGATTTCTCAGAAGGCATAAATATGATGCGATCGCTAGACAGAGATTTGGGGGTAGGTTGGGAGCTCTGGCCCCACTAAGGTAGGAAGACAGAATATTTTAAATTAAGGAGGGAAAAAAAAGTACAATAGACTACTTTTTTTTTTTTTTTTTAACTCACGTTCAAAGTATAACCAAACCTGTTACAGAGATTGATTTAGCAGCATTTACGTTTATTTATTTTAGTAAAATCTCCCAGGAAAGATCAGTAAAATACAGTGTGTGCAACTGGGTACGTGATCTGAAATTGGGACTAGTCTGGGAAGAATTGATCAGAAAATAGACTAGACAAAGCAAAAGTTAGTAATTTATTAAATGAGAGAGAGAGAGGTTACAGTAATTAAGCAAGTCACTGACTGACAGAAGGAATTGTTCATCTGTCTGTGTTTGACAAGCACTTACTTCCCTTAATTATGCAGAAAGTTCAGTCTAGATGCTTTGAAAATTCATAGAAACACTCAGTTATCTACTGCAGCTGGAATGTGGGTACCATAGTATTGACAGTAATTCATAGCTATGAACTAAATCTTTAATAGGGACTTTACAATAAAGCAGATGTAGAAAAAAACAATACATGTTGAAACCCAGAAACCCTATTTATGAATTGTAAATTTTTGCTAAAAGTAGCCTAGAGGGGAGGTGGTAAGTCATGAACGTAAAATCCTCCTTACTGAACAAGTCACTGTGCGTGCAGCTGTGGTGTTCACACTCTTATGCCATCACACCCCAATACACTTGGTTGCCACCTCTGCCCGATCTGCCATAACGCTGCCTCCAGGATATAATTACCTGAAGGGAGCCTGCTTCTCTCTTGTGGCACAATGTGTTGCTGAATTGGTGAATACGGGGGACAGGAGGAGGGCTACAGAGGGAGGGACATGGGTGGGAGGTGAGCCAGGCTAGCCAGCCCTGATTGGGACTGATGTGAGGCTGCGAGGATATAGCCCTCCAGTAGGGAGGCTTTAGTGCCTGTTTCTTTCCCAGAAGTCCGGGTGACCCTGTAACGCGAGTGCCATGAAGCAGAAGTGTGGTGTCTGACTCAATGCTGATGGGAGGACGTCTGCAGAGGGCGCAGAGAAGACCACTGGCTGCAGGCCACACTGGTCAGTGGAAGGTAGGTAAGTGTAAAGGGAAGGCAGAAAATACACAGTAGGGTGTTGGTAGGGGATTTCAGGTGATCCCCATCTAGGGTCAGCTTGTAAATATATAGCAGATTAGGAGAGTCCTAGAGAGAGCAGCCAGCTACTATATGGGACTAGCCCACAAGAGTAACCTAGACAAGAGTGCAGCTGGCTCCTATCTAGGATCAGCCTACATTAGAATTCAGGCTCAAGGAAGAGGTAGAAGGTGAGGGAATTTAGGTTTTTTGAGACATCCCTATCTGGATTATATACAGAGGTGCCTGTCTGGAGGGTGAGTGGGCCAGGGGTTGGGAGGATGTGGGGGAATAGGAACACATGTACAGGTATCAGGGCAGTGGGAAGAGGGTGGTAAGCTGTAATGGTTGTGGGATAGCAGTATTCCTGGGGACAGTGTTGGACGGGGGTGGGGGGGGCTGTACAGTATGCAGGAATCTGGAACAGCTAAAGCAGAATTAAGGCAGCTCAGGTGGGAACTGGGAGGATGGAGCAGAACTTCAGAGGAGTAGGGCATGGGAGAGAAAGATGGATGGAGGATGCCTAGGGGAGCGAGGTCAGCAGGCATGGGAAGAGGTAGAGCGCATCTCCCAATCTCTGGAGATACCCCTACCTTAGAGACCGGGAAGCCCAGAGAGTGGGAATGGCAAGTGGTAGGTGAAGGGGTGGGACTGCGAGAGATGCAACATGAGGGGGATATTCAAAGTGGTGCCTTTAACGAATAGATTTTACCCACTGTCTGGAGTGAGATTGGAGGCAACAGGGGTGGGAGAGATCAGTTTAAGACAGTTGGGTCAGGGTGAAGAGTAGGACATGAGGATGGGACAGTACAAAGTAGTCCAAGATGGGTGAGGAAGTGGAAACACAGATCGTAGAGTAGGGGGTTGGGGGCGTGTGACAGGAGGAAAGGGGAAGGAGACTGTGTGTGTGTGTGTGTGTGTATGTGTGTGTGTGTGTGTGTGTGTGTGTGTCAGAAGAGAAAGGAAATGAAAGGGGTGGGAAAAGAGATGGAGGGGCAAGTAGAGGCTGTGGAGGTGTCAGGCAAACAGGGCTTAGGGAGAATAAGGGTGGTAACCAGGATGGAGGTGGAGCAGTTTAGTGGAGGAGAGGCTCATATGGCTGTCAAAGAAGGAAAGGATGTAGGCAGGAATGGAAGGGTGGTAATTTTATGGGACTCCATAATTAAGGGTATTCACTTTATGGAAGATAGAGGGGCCAAATACAGGTAAGAAGGTGGTTTGCATGCCAGGGATGGCAGCAGATGAGTAGTGACCAGAAACTGGAGAGTTGTGTGGTGAGTTGGGGGGCACAGGTGTAGTTAGGTACCTGAGGTACTCGGACGACCTAGCAGGGGAGCAGGTGGGGGGGTAGTACAGCAAAGATTCAGGGTGGTAGGGAGGAGCTGCAGGGAGGTAGCCAGATCGCTGGTATTCTCAGAGGTGGTGCCAGTACCGAGAGCCAGCATGGTCAGGAAGACCAGGATAGAGGAGTTCAATGACTGGCTGAAGGAATTGTGCAAGGAGGAAGGGTGTGGCTATGTTGGAGGCTAGAGGGAGACTTGGACACACAAAACACTTTTTTTTTTTCCACGAGATAGACTCAGCTCAGTAGTAGGGGTGGCCAAGGGTCCTCCGGGACAAGGGGTAAATCTAAACCAAAATCTTAATTTAAACTAGTGGGGGGGAAGGGGGCAGAGGGCCTGCAGGCCCTGAGACTCCAGGAGGAGGAGGTCAGCTGACCACCTCCTCCCCATACTGGTAGGAGGGAACTGGAGGGTGGAGGGACAGCGAAGGGGTTAGCAGCCCGGGGGGCACAGGTATTGGGGAGAAATGAGAAAGGCAGATGGGAGAGAAGGAAAGGAGACTTAGACTTTAGGTGGAAGGTGATGTCCCTGAACACACACAGTCTTGGAAATGAGGTGGATGACCTGTAGGCATTGTTGGCAGAAAGGAGAGTGGACACCACAGCAGTCAGATATGGGCCACACTTTACCATGACTGGGATGTCTCAGTTTCTGGGTATAAATTATACAGGATGGACAGGGAGGTAGGAAAAGGGGGAGCGGTGGCGGTTTACTTTGAAGAGGGTATTGTGTACAAGGAAGGAATCTGAAGAGGGGAGGGTGGAAGCAGTGTGGATTCAGTTACTGTCTAATAGAGGGAGGAAGGTATGGTTGGGGGTGGTGTACAGAGCACCTAACCAGGACAAGGAAAAAGACAGGGAACTGAACTCACAAATATTGACTGCTGTAGGGAAGAGAGAGGTGGATTGGATGGTACCATCCACGACCTGCGTCAGGAGTCAGATGAGCCTAGATGTGCCGCAAAGCGGGTTCATGACTCAGGGTGTCACATAACCCACCAGGGAAGGGACAGTCCTCGATCTGGTGCTGATGAAAAGACCACATCCAGGATATAAAGGTCGAGGAGCCCTTGGGTGGGAGTGACCATCGCACAGTGTGGTTCCGGTTGGACATGGTCAGGGAAGAAGCCCACACGAAGACTTAAATCCTGGATTTTAGAAAGATGGACTTTAGAAAGAGGGGGCAAGCTGCTAAGGAGTAATCTGGCAAGCATCTGAATGGACCAGAGGTGGTCCATCATCAGGGATGGAAGAATGGTAGTCACAGGGGAGTGCATTCGACTCAAAGGGAAGAACTCAAGGGCCAAAACATCCAGCTGGTTTAGTATGAGGTTGCCCAGGCAGTAAGGGATAAGAGGTCAGCCTGTAAGAAATTCAGGAGGAGCCAGTGGGAGGAAGAAATGGAGGATTACCTGAAGATGGCTAGTGTAGCAGGCACGGTAGTCCAGCGGGCTAGAGCTCAGAAGAACTGCAGCTAGCTGAGGTAATTAAGAAGGAGGGAAAGGCCTTTTATTATGTGTTTTGCTGTTTTTTTTTTGCTGCTGTTTTAGCATGAAAAGGGACAAGAAAGATGGGATTGTTAGGCTCAGGAAAGGGGACGGGCGGGTGAGGGAGAATAGGACTGAACGAGTACTTCTGTTCTCTCTTCACCAGGAAGAGAGATGGACCTGTGCCATTGGGGGGAGGGGGGATACAGGTGTTTTGATAGAGTTGGATAGGGTTAGGACAGGGCTGCAAGCATTGAGGGTAGATACATCCCCAGTCCAAGACGGCATATACCCAAGGGTGGTGAGAGAACTAACAGAGAAGCTTGAAGATCCCTTGACTGGCTCACTGGAGTTGGGCATGGTATCACAGAACTGGAACATGGCACATGTAGTGCCCCTCCATAAGAGCGGTCCCAAGGACAACCCAGGGAATTACAGACTGATCAGTCTGACCTCAGTCCTGTTCAAGCTCATGGCTACCATGCTTAAGGAAAGGTTAGTAGGGGATCTGGATGAGCATGATCTCCAGGATGAGAGGCAGCATGGGTTTATGGAAGGGAAGTTGTCTCAGACAAATCTGATTTCTTTGACTAGTCGCTAAAACAATTGACAGGGGGCCAAGTGGTGGACATCCTTTACCTGGACTTCAGCAAGGCCTTGGACTTTAGACCTCCCAAGAAGTTGTTCAGTAAGTTGGTGGATCTTGGGGTTGGACTCAAAGAGAAGTTGACCAGATAGATGATAGATAGATAGATAGAAAACTGGCTGAGGGGCAGGACCCAGAGTGTGGTGGTGGGGGGGGTGAGCTGTTTAGCACCAAGGAGGTCACCAGTGGGGTCCCACAAGGCTCGGTGTTTAGACCGGTGCTGTTCAGTGTCGTCTTCAACAATATTGGGGTGGCATTAAGGGTACAGTTTGCCTGTTCGTGGGTGACACCAAGCTATGTGGGAAGGTAGACACAGCAGAAGGGATACAAGACCTAAAGGAGGATCTGGAAAAACTAGAGGTGGGTTGGGATTTGGCAGCTTGGCTTCAATGCTAAGAAATGCAGAGTTACATGCATTGGAGCCAAGAACCTGAGGACTGAGTACAGCTTAGGTGGGGTCCAGGTCTCTGCATCAGAGGAGAAGGACCTGGGAGTGATTATCACTGGTGACCTGAAACACTCCATGTAATGCAAGAATGCGGCAGCAAAGGCAAACAAAATGTTGGGCTGCATTGCCAGAGGGATCAGTGGCGGGCAAGAGGAGCTAATATTGCCCTTGTACGGGTCATTCGTGAGGCTATACCCGGAGTACATTGTACAGCACTGGTACCTGTACCTTAAAAAGGACATTAACCTGCTGGAGATGGTCAAAGGGAGGGTAATGGAGACGATCATGGGCCAACAGGGTAGGACATACAGGGAGTGATTGGAGGTCCTGAACATGTGCTCTCTGGAGGGGGTGGGAGAGAGATAGGGGACATGACAGAGACTTTCAGGTATTTGAAAGGAACAAATAGGGTGGATAAGGAGGATCTCTTCAAGCGTAGTGGGAACTGAAACATGAGGGAACACCATTTGAGGTTGGAGGTGGGGGGGGCAGGAGAATCTATGAGGCACTTCTTCATAGAAGGTGGTGGCAGGTTGGAATGCACTTCTGAAGAGGTGGTTTCATTGAATACAGTGGACAGCTTCTAGAGAGACTGGGATAAAGTCAAGGGAGGTCCGGAATGGGGTACGAACAGACTAGATAGACCTTTTTTGTTTTGTTTGTTTGTTTGTTTTGGTAATCTTTATTTATTCACCCCTACTTTCCTGAACTCTTTCAGGAGTGGGCTCTTGAGATCTGGTCCTGTTCCCGCCCGCCTGAAGCTCCCCCTTGCCCCCTCTGGAGGGTGTCTCTCAAAAATCGCCCCTGCTGCCACCCGGCCCCCCAGCTTAGAGTCCCCCGAGGTGGGACCGCTGATTACTCCCCCATCGCTCTGTCTATAATCGAGTCTGGTGGCAGGTGAGAGACAGCGGAGAGCAGAGGAGTGAGAGGTGGAGCCCGACGATGGGCGTGGTGGACTGACCCCCCCGGATCCTCCATCACCTATGAGGAGGTAGAGGTTTTTTTCTGTGCTTTAGTTGTGCCTGTACATCCCCACCCCAGGAGGGAGCCCAGGCGTGCAGTGACACCAGGGCGTCCTGCTGTGGCTCCGGCAACCTCTCACTGTAGCCCTAAGCGTGATCGGTACCTCCGGTCACCACTGTAGGTCACTGATGTGCGGGCATAGCCCTGGAATCCCCAAGGGAGGAAAACTGTCCGGACACTCAGTCCTCCTCTCCCTGCCGACTCCTGGCGGCCCAGTCTGCTTCCCGAACCCAAATCGCCGGCGTGGCGTGAGGTGTGGCATCCAGCGCCTCAACCCTCAGCGCCACCGGGCCGGCCCTAGACTATATAGACCTAATGGCTTTATTCTGCATGTTTCGTTGTATGTTCATGTGCTGTGGTGGCAGGTGATGCAGGAGGATGGGTCCGACTCGCAGAGGGAATGAGGCAGGAGGAGCCATAGGGTGAAGGGAAGGAAAGGTAAACTATACCAGGAAGCATTACTGAAAACGAATTTGAGGAACAATTAAAGGAAAACTACACCCAAAACTTGAAAAAATATATGTTGTGCAGAATGTTTTAATTTGTATGTGAAGTTCTAGTGTTTCCTTCCCTCTGACTGGTATTAGGAGTTTTTCCTAAATTAGCTTGCTAGCTTTAGGGTAGTTTTACGACCCCTGGAGATCACCAAATCAAATAGTTTTATTGCATTTCTTTGTCCTATAGTGCACCTTGTTTCATGTAATGGTGATGTAGCAGAGCCCATAAATCCAGCAGAAAGCATTGCACTACAATCAGTTCACAGCAACAGAGATGGCTATATTTTAAAATCTGTAAAATTCAGCTTGGTGACCACCCTCATCCTAAAGGTTTTACTGTTCTGAAAAACGTTGCAGCTGGTAATTTTTGTGTAGCTTGTAAAGCTTCCAAGATATTTAGTTTGTTTGGCATGCGTGTGCTGAATGTTGGGTCTATCTTACATCACAGTCACATGAGACAAAATGCACTGTGGGAACCAGAAATACAATTACACTATCGAGTATGGAATCCCCGAGATTAAATAAGCTGTATAAAGCTAGCAGGCTGATTTGGGAAAAACTCCTAATACCAGTCAGAGGGAAGGAAGAAAAAATTACTCACCTTAGTAATGTTGTTTCTTCTAGTGGAGTCTTGCTATATTATGACAATTGCAGTTTGTCCCACCATTAGAACTGCTCCGGAGGTGAAAGAGTTAACTCCCATTCAAAGAATGGAACTTGGAGCATGAGCTCGGTTAGGGAAGCTCTGTCTGGGTTATTTGAAACCTAAACTGTCAGATCTTTACGAGCAAAACTCACTAAGGTCTGTGTGGAAGCTGTAACCTACACTAGCCAACTGGCTACCTGACTATTAAGACATACTCCTGGTCCCAACACAAAGACTCAAGTCAGGGGACCAGAAGTAATAATATAATATAATATAAGTAATAATGTGACATAAAATAAAAACATCACACCCCAAAACCCCAAGAAGGGGTGGAAAACATATAATGGGCATAACTAGCGCCCACACTAGGCTGCCCACCCCATACCCAAGTAGAAGTTCTGAGAGGGGCAGACTGGGGGGGAGGTCATAATATAGCAAGACTCCATTAGAAGAAACAACATTACTAAGGTGAGTAATTTTTCTTCAAACAACATGAAGTCTTGCTATATTATGACAATTGCAGAATACACAGCAGTACCTCCATGGAGGAGGGACAGAACCTACTTAGGAATAGGCTCTGAAGCACAGCTGTGCTAAAACCGAGCATCCCTCCTGGCCTGGACATCCAGGGAGTAATGCTTGGTGAAAGTATGTACCATTTTCCAGGTAGCTGCTTGACATATCTCTAAGATAGGGATGTCTCTGGCAGCAGCTAGAGGCAGCAGCTGTACCTCTGGTAGAATGAGCCCTCAGGCCTGAAGAGGAACTTTCCCCAGTTTTTGATAACAAAATTGGATACAAGAGACAATCCACCTGGCAATGGATCTCTTAGTGGCAGGTTTCCCTTTTCCGACCTCACCATAAGTGAGAAAAAGTTGGAGGATTGAACCTGTGACCCTTGAGTACGCTCTATATAGTAACTTAGGGCCCTCTTAACATCTAAACTGTGCAGTCTCCTCTCACCAGAGGAAGAATGGTCAGTGAAAACACTGGAAGGAGATAGATTGATTAAGTTGGAAATCTGAAACCACCTTAGGCAAAAACTTCCTGTTAGTCCTGAGGACTACCTTATCCCTGTGGAAAGAAATAAAGTCAGTTTCTACTGAGGGGCTTACAACTCATTATATGCCTGCAGAGTGATAGCCACTAGGAAAACAGTTTTCCAAGTTAAGTACTTACGCTCTGCAGAAGACAGAGGTTCAAAAGGAGGTTGCATTAACTGGGCAATGCAAACATTAAGGTCCCAGGCAGGGGCTGGATCCCTAAAAGGTGGATTAGAATGAAGTAATCCTTTAAAAACTTTGGAAAATACAGGGTGAGTGGAAAGAGAGGAAGGCTTTCCTGCTGAAACAACAGGAGAGACAGCTGCCAAATGTACTTTCAGGGTAGCTGGTCTCAGTCCCAAGGAATTAAGGTGGACCATATAGTCCAGAACAATGGGCAAATCAGCAGATTCCGGGGAAATATGTTTCCCAGAACACCAAATGGAAAACCTTTTCCACTTAGAATTGTAAGTAGCCCTAGTGGAAGGCTTCCTAGAAGCCTTTAGGATTTCAAGAACACCCTGAGAAAGGTGCAGGTCAGCAAATTCTAACTCCTCAAGAGCCAGGCCTTGAGGTTGAGGGATTTGAGGTTCGGATACCAAACTCTCCCCTGTACACAGGTTAACAGGTTGTGATTCCTGGGGAGGCACAGAGGAAGATGGACTGCTAGTGACAGAAGGAGTGGGTACCAGGGCTGCCTGGCCCAATCTGGGGCAATCAGAATCATCCTGCAAGGCTGGGATCTGATTTTGACTAGCACCTTGAATAGGAGAGGGAAGGGGGGAAAGGCATAAAGAAACTTCCCTTCCCAATCTAGGAGAAAGGCATCCAGGGGGATTGAGCCCAACACTGGGGGCCTGCAACAGAACAGTGGAAGTTGGTGATTGTCTGGGGCTGCAAAAAGATCTATCTGAGGGGTGCCCCATCTGGCAAAAACTATCCCCAGTACTTGAGGATCCAGAGACCATTCGTGATGGCCCTGGGAAATCCTGCTGAGAGCATCTGCTAAGACATTGTCCTTTCCTGGAAGGTGAACTGCTATGAGGAAGTGTTCAGGGAATAGGCCAGAGACCACAACTTCATTGCCTCGGTGCACAAGGCCGAGACCGAGTGCCCCTGCTTGTTGATGTACCACATTGTTGTGGTGTTGTCTGTTCTGACTTGCACCACTTTGTTCTGAACAGACACAGAAAACACTTGAAGTGCTAAAAGACAGCTCTGAGTTCCAGCAAATTGATGTGGAGCAGAGATTCCTGAGGGACCACACTTCCTGAGGGGACAGGTCGCCCATGTGGGCTCCCCACCCCAGGAGGGAAGCATCTGTAGTGAGGGTCAAGGAGTGAGACAGAAGAATGAAGGGGACCCCCAGTCTTAAATTGCTCTGATCCTGCCACCACTGGAGGGCCTGGATCAGGGTTCGGGTCACTGGGACCAACTTGGAAAGGGGGTCTCTTCTCTGAGACCAAAAGGCTCTCAAGTGAAACTGAATGTCCCTCATCTGAAATCTTGCTCCTTGCACTACGGCTGTGGACATAGCCACGTGCCCCAAGAGCTGCAAAAAGTGTCTTGCTGGTCGATAGACCTGCAGAGTGAAGGAGGAGGCCAGAGCCCCCAAGTTCCTTACCCTCTCTAAGGGTAGGAAGGCTCTGGCCTGCTTTGTGTCCAATTCTGCACCTATGAAGGTGAGCACCTGAACTGGTTCCAGAACTGATTTTGGAAGATTGAGCAAGAAGCCCAGGGAGGAGAGCAGCTGCTGGGTAACTTGCAGGTGAGATCTTACCTGTTCTGGGGACTGGCCTACAATGAGCCAGTCGTCCAGATAGGGAAGAAGACAGCAGTCCTTTGCCTTCTTAAATGAGAGCCACTGCACTGCCAGACATTTTGTGTGAATACCCTTGGGGCGGGGGTGAGGCCGAAGGGCATTGCTCTGAACTGGTAGTGACCTGAAGGCAGTTCGAATCTGAGGTACTTTCGGTGGGAGCTTCTGATTAGGATGTGAAAATAGGCATCCTTGAGGTCCAGGGAGGATAGCCAGTCCCCTGGCCTTAGAGAGGGTAAAATCATTGCCAGAGTTACCATATTGAACTTTGGTTTCAAAAGGTGTTTGTTCAGATAGCTCAGGTCTAAAATGGGCTGCCATTCTCCTGTCTTTTTTGGGGTAAGGAAATATCTGGAGTGCAGACCCTTGCCCTGGTGTAGGGGTGAAACCCTTTCCACATCTCTGAGAGCCAGGAGGGTTGAGACCTTTGTTTCTAAAGTAAAGGTCTCTAAAGAGTTTGCAGGTGGGAAAGACCTGATTCTCATCTTTGGGAACTTTTTGAAGCTGAGAACCAGACCCTGGCTTACTACTTCCAGGACCCACTTGTCTGAAGTTAGAGACACCCAGTTCTGAACGAAGTAAGGCAACCTGCTCCCTACAGGTAAAGGAGAATCGGCCCTGGGCACCCCATCAGGGTGTCTGTTTGGCAGGTGCTTTAGGCTGAGGGGTGGGAGCAGGCCTGCCCACACCCGTCTTTTATTCATCCATTTTCTTCATATAATTCTCTGTCTGCTCCCCAAACAGAGAATTTCCAACCACAGGAAAATCCATAGCCTTAGTCTGGGCTGTGACAAGCTAGTACACCTGAGCCAGGCCAACCTGCGAAAAGCTACAGACGTAGCCATGACTCTAGAGGATACATCATTAAAATCCACAGCAGCATGAAACTGCACCTTAGATACCTGAATGCCATCAGCAGCCACCTGTTCCAGCTCACTAGCAAGCTGGCCAGAGGCCTGTTTGGCCAAGGCCATGACAGTGTCCCATCTAGATTTCTGATACCTTGCTACGTAAGCCATGTAATTTGCTTGCCTGAGTCCCAAGGACGCTGCCATGTATTGTTTTTTAGCCATGGCATCAATCTTCCTGGAATCCTTGTCAGGAGGATGTGAAGCCAAAGGAATATTAGCTCTGTCACAGGCTGCAGCCTAGACCACATGCGTGGCTACATTGCTGTGAAAGGAATTCTGTATTAGGACCTGACAGAGTGTACCTCCTGTCCATCTTTTTGTCCACAGGAGGCACAGAATTAGGAGTTTTAAAATCTTTGTGTCTGTTTCCTAAATGATTTATGCAAGGTAATAGACAATCTCCTGAGACTCTGGAATATCCATCATTTCTACAAAATCAGGTTCCTCTTGTTCATCCACAGCTTCCTCCAATGGAAGCTGGAGGTGTCAACAACTTTTGTAAAACATAAAGTGAGAGGGGACTCAGAAAGCAAAGGGGAGATTCTAAAGGTCTGTCTGGGGAGATGTCGGTTCAATGGGCACACCCAGACCCTCAAAGTCACATTCATACTGTTCATAATCATCCTCCCCTCCTCTGGTTCATAAAATTCTTCAACAACATATTCCTGAACGGTGGAACCGACCGAACCGACCTTTTATCAGACAGTGGCGGTTCGACGGAGGACTAGGAGAAAAGTGACTGGACAATCTGAATAGCTCTTGCTATCTCTGCAGCAGTTGGAGAAGGAATTTTGGGCTCCAGACCTGCTGATTTTCTTATTTTCTTTACTGGAACTGGCTCCTCCGAGGCCAACTTTACATTGCCGAGGAAGTCTAGCCTTGGTCAGAGGGCACTCCCTCCGTTCGGTTGGCATCAACCGGCTGGCCATCCGGGTCAGCGGACTTTTTGGCCTCTCGTTCCCTGAGCCTGCCAACTCTCTTATCCAGGGTGGCTGCAGGGAAATTTTTACAAATCTGGCAGTCTGAATTGAGGTGGTCAAACCCCAGACAATATACACATGTGGTGTGTGGGTCAGCCTTGGCAAAGACTTCCCCATAGGCACCACAGTGTTGAAACCCAGTGGGCCCGGTTTTTCAGACATAATGCCAGCCTAACCAAAAACTTGCCCTTTTAAACGGCAGTGCCAGGCAAGACACCCTTATCGGTTCCTAACTGTGTCACAGGTCTTGGAAAAAACCGTAATGAAATCCGTCTTTTTTAGAACTGATAAGAACCGGGAACCGCACTCTAAAACCTTCAATTCAAGTTTTAAAACAAGCTGATCGGTTCAAAACCGAACCGATAACATTTACACGTTCCACACAGAAAATAAACTTAAATTACTTACGATACCACAGACAGAGCTTGAACGAGCGGTTTGCGGTTAAAATAATAATATTCTCGGTTGATTTGAACCAAGAAACACTGTTTAAACCGAGAAATGAACCGAGCAGTAGGAGAAATCTCCGGAGCGACTGTTCAGTGAGGCGGAGTAAAGAATCTGACAGTTTAGGTTTGAAATAACCCAGACAGAACTTCTCTAACCGAGCTCGCGCTCCAAGTTCCATTCTTTGAATGGGAGTTAACTCTTTCACCTCCGGAGCAGTTCTAATGGTGGGACAAACTGCAATTGTCATAATATAGCAAGACTTCATGTTGTTTGAAACACTAGAACTTCACATACAAATGAAACCACTCTACACAACATATATATTTTCAGGTTTTGGGTGTAGTTTTCCTTTAAGGTAGTCTGCCAATTTTCGGTTTACAAACTCGAATGGGGGAAAACTGAGGGGCGCCACCCTATAGGAGGTGACATCTAGACTTTCGTATCTCATGTTTTATATTTCACCAGGGATAAAACTCATGGAGGTATACAGGCTTTTTTACTAACTGGCAGAGGGTGGGACTGCATTACAAAAACCAATCATGCAGACTGAATTCATGCCTAAAATCTTAGACTAGAGTTCATGATATCAAATCAGTCTTGTCTGCCAGTCTTAATCTATGTTGATGAAAAAGATCACAAAGCACTTTTCCAACAAGAAAATGAGTACCACCAATGTCCGAGTTAACATTCCCCCATCTATAGAGCAAGTTGTATTAAATTGTCCATAACTATGTGGAAGTCAAGCACATCATTGTATGGCTGCAGATCACTGCGTACATCCAGTTCCTGTACTACCAGTATCTAAATCACTGCTGCGGACAACACTTTTAAGATCCAGCACACAGAATTCATTCAAAAATAACAGTTTATAAATAGAAATAGTCACTGCCTTATTAAAATAACTGTCAAAAAGGTAGAAATAACCAACTTCTGCTCTGGTTAACCTCATCACCACAACAAATTGAGACAGATGTGGTAAGAAGGGGGAAGATAGAAGTTACTGTACAGAATAAGACTGCTTCTAGGAAAAGATGTGAAATACTGACCTGCAGTAAAGTACCCCCATCGTATCACTTTTAAGATTCAACTATTCTGTCTAGCACCAAGACAGACATTCACGCTTGCTCCACCTGAGATCTGGAAACTGAGTGCCATTTTTAAAGTCTTTTACTGTGTGAATACTTTGTTCAAGAGCACAGTACTAAATGGCTTAACCAGAGTTTGACTCTAGATTTCAGAGGATAGTTTTTGGCTTTGAGTTTTGTGTTCCGCGTAATATGCTGCTGATTAATACATTGTATAGCCAATGTACTATGAACTCCTTTGCTGTAAAAACATACACCCCATCACTTTCCTCCCAGTTGGGGACAAGTGACATTTTTAATTCTCTGCGTGTCGCACTTCAAGGGGTAACCTGTATGCGTATGTCTTGTGTCGTTGATAATCTATTAATGGGAACGAATAATTCTCCCCCTCAGTGGTTAGTTGATTGATTGATTGATTGTGCGGTTGCTCAGACCCTAGGGATCTGGAGCTCACTCTTCCTTTTTACCAGTTTTCCTTTTCCTCTTTCTCTTTTGAAGTACTAAAGATATGATGTTGGGTCTAATAACCTTGGCCTGACCATTAAGGTATCCATGTCAGATATTACCTGACCAGAGATTTTTCCTGTTTTTCACAGGTGCATTTTTACCTCTACCATAATGTTACCTCCCCTTGTTCCTTACATTTTCTTACCTTTGTATTTATTATAATGTTATTTCCATCCTTATTCTCCTCCTTCATACCTTTTTATGTTCTTTGCCCTGCAGGGCCTCCTAATGTATCTGTATAGTATGGTCCAAGGGACGACTTATTTCTGTATCACTCCATGTTGTCAGTGAGGAGTTAATACATATAGGTAATGAACACCCCCACTGGGTTAATGGTGTAGCCCACAGCTGTCAATCCGCATAGAACCTTGAGCACATATGCATTCCGAGATTACCAGTTCTCCAGTCTTTGCTGTACCACTAGTGGGATAGGCAGCATAGGTAGAGCTCTCTGAAAAGTGTCTGTTCTACAGTTGGTTTGTTATTTTTCTGAGAAGGTTGTACAGGTGAGAATTGGGTTGGGACTACCTGGTGACGGGGAGCACCCATGAATTTAAAAAATTGTGCCTGTTAAACTAAGGCTTTCAAAATGACTGGCTGCCATACTGTTCTCATTTCAGTGCCTCCTGTGCATGAACTGAGGACCACTGATCGCTTTTATTTAATAGGTTGTGAAGCAGCGGTCCTTATCCGTACCTTTTTGACCACACTGTAAATGGCTGCAGTTTTCTTCTGTTTTCCGTACACTCTCTGGTCTAAATTGTTCCGTCAGGGTCTACTAGCCAACTCTGTTCTACTGCTGTTCTCCCTACATGGAATTTTTATGATTAGTCCTTGGTGTTCTCTGTTCTCACTGATACACCTCTCCTACTCTTATGCTAAAGTGCTGTGTAAATTCCTTTATTTGTATTTGTCCCAATAATTCATACAAATTGCTACTGCTAAAGCGACAAATGTCTTATGTGTATATTGCTTCCATGTATGCTTTTGGAGCATTTGCACTGTTCTACGTTATAAAGGTCCTCCATAAGGTCACCGTAAATGTTGTAACTACCTGTTTTGTAAACTATAGTTTGTTCGTTATGTGTGAATTGCTTGTACAATATCCTACTATGTAACTCCCTCTACCCTGTCCCCCAGGTCGTACCGGGAGACGAGCAGCTTGTTGTTCAGTGCATCTTACCTGCTGAAACTTTTCAATAAATAAATCTGTATTCAGTTTATTTCTGTATTGTTTGTCCTCTCCAGGATGTCCTTGTAAACGACCATTGCTCAATGTAGCTTTCTCCTACAAAATACAAATGCATCTTGCAGTTTACAGCTTTATAACCCAGAACGTAGTCGTTGATTACATACTTCTGAACACCTGGATTTTACATCTGTGTAATTACTGAGTGGGTGTTTTTATAACTGGGTTATCACTTTCAAATGCCATAACGTCTTTCGCCATAACACATGGCCAGTTATTAAGGCATAGTTGACAGACCCATTCAAGTAAAGAAAACATTGTTTCCTCTTGCGCTTGTAAACCATGTAAACAAACGGACGTTTTCTGCAGTTAGCGCTACATTACTTCCATATTCTGTACAGAAGCATTTAAGCCAACAGTTGTTATACGTTTGTTAAGTAACATAACGGAGAAATTAAAACTATTTCTTGGATAACTTTTCTTTTCAATGTGTGTTTCTAGGTACTTACCGCATTTTAGGTCACATGTTCAGAATGAGTTGCTCTCCCCTAAAAAGTTTGCAAATGTGCATCTCCCGAGACTTTCTACTTTCTAATGTGTAAATGTTTGTGTTTATGTAATATGTTCTAGCATTAAAAACAGAAAATGGCAAAGTGAATGAATGATTCAAATTTTTACATACTTTTCCAGCTAGTGTTTTGGACCTTGTTAGTTGAGCTGTGGCCTTGATTTGTCATAGTCAGAACTTTAACTGCTTTTTATTATACTTTAATGTCCCTATTCTACTCTGTGAAGTGCGCCCTTCGCTCTCCATTTACTGACATCGCAAAACATGCTAGCGCAGGGACGTGTCTCAACAGTGGTGAAGTGACAGCATTTTGACTCTCGGCTCCACAGAACCAAATATGATCTGTTGCCATGTTAAATACAGGCAGCAGTAAATATAGGATACTGTATGGTAGCCCATACACGACAACGCTGTTCTTACACCGAGTGGTTGCTATGATGTCAAGGACCTTGAGAGCGAAGCTTGAGAGTTCCATTTGGTGTCATAGCAAGCAACCACGAGGTGTAAGAAGAGCGCTGTTGTGTATTTGAGCTACCATACACTATTCTGTATAGTGTATGGTTCCAAAAAACACATCACTTAATTTACCTCGAAAAATAAGTCAGACTGGGCCGTCTCCGACTCTCACTTCTCAGCCATTCACCCGTCGGCAAATCTGTGCATGCGACATTCCAACCGCTGCAAGCCCAATCAACTGTTCTGACGAGGTCACTTGCATTGTGTCATTCTTACTAACGCAGAACGGAAAGTCGTTCTGCGTTAGTACGAACATCACTAGTGCAGCAGAATGACTTTTTACAGTGCGTGGATTATAATACACAGTGACATTCAACCATACACTGTATTATAGTTCATGTTGCAGTCCACATGGGGCTAGGTGAGGGTTATTATATGTTTGGGGTGGGCTGTAGTAGGAAAGTAAGAAGCTGTTCTTTAAACTGTATCTGATTGTGGGATCCAGTGTTGTCTGATGTATTTTTCCAAACTCTTTTTACCAGTTAGCTCCCAGGCACCCTTGCAGACCACTTTAGCAGGCACATGGCTTGACTGTTGTTGTAAACTTTGTGCTGTGCTTGTGACTGAGAATCCAGCCCCAGCTCTGTCTTTTCGCTTAGCTCTTGAGCTGTGGAATGTTACTCACAGGCTTGCCAGATTAGTCATTGTTGCCAGGAAATCTGCATGAATAGAAGCTGCTGAAAAATGTTTGTCTAGTAGGCCTGTAACAAATAACATGGTGTCTAACTGGGAAAGTATGGGCCACTTGACAGTTTAGTGCCTTGTATCATAGCTTGTTCTCTTACCATTGTCTTACCTTTTATTTTTCATACTGTATGTAATTTCTGTCTACTGTATGTAAAAGTGCTGTTATGTACCTAATCCCGGGTCACCCCTGAAAAAGGGACCTTTGGACTCGGTGGGTTTACCCGGGCACCAAAGTCTAAATAAATACCATCATTCCTGGTCTTTTTTTATTTACTCCCCTGATCAGCTGATGTAAGTTCCCCTTTTACTGCAACAATTCCCTTATTATAAGGGTCAATACTGGCATTATCTTTTTGACAAAAGTTACTAGAGTTTGTATGGGGCAGGTAAAACGTAGCCCAGGGGACTTGCGTTAGAGGAGGCAGTTGTTTTGGTGTGTGTTTTGTTCGCAGTTTCTGTGTTTTTATCTGAAAGTCTAACACTTTATAGCATTTTGGCTGTCAGCTGAGCTTTTTAAACAAATGAAACCGTCAGCCAGACCTTGAATTTTGTTCTGTAGTCTGTGAAACTTCAGTAGCAGATTGGCTACTTGAATGGCATTTGAAGCCGAATACAGAAATGCTAAATACAGGCGTGGTTCTAGAGCACTGGAGAAGAGCAGATGTGATCCCTCTGTATCTATAGAAGAGTGACGGCAGGGAGGATGCTAGCAAGTAGGCCAGTCAGCCATACTTCAGTGGTGAGGAAATTGGTGAAAACCCTGCTAAAGGAAAGTCTCATACACTATCTTGAATCCAGTGGGCTGAGAGGCCACGGTCAGCATGAATTCACAGGGGGGTCATGCCAGACGAATCTGATTTCTTTGGGTGAAATAGATCAGGGGAGGGCAGTGGATGTAGACTAGCTGGAATTTAGCACACAGTGTAGCACAGGAGACTGATTAAGAAATTGAGGAGCCTTGGGGTGGGATCCAAAGTGGTGAATTGGTTTAGAAACAGATTAACGGATAGGCGTCAGAGGGTGGTGGTTAACGTGACTATAATGATGAGAGAGTGACCTGCGGCGTGCCACAGGGCTTAGTACTGGAACCTGCTGTCTTCAGTGTCTTTATAGGTGACGATGCAGAAGAACTGAAAGCGAAGGTGTTGCTTTTTGCAGATGATAACCAAAATATGTAAAAGGGTGGACACTCAGGAAGGTTTTGGGAGAACGGGCAGGGATTTTGGGGAACTTGCGGAGTGGTCAAGAGCATGGCGGTTGGGGTTCAGTGCCAGAAAGTGTAAAAATCATTAACCTAGGGCATAGGAACCCAGGAGCTGAGTATAGGGTGGGGTGGGGGAGGAACAGATAGTCACTAAGCAGGAAAGGAACCCTGGGGTTTATCACAAATGGTGACCTTAAAGTGGCAGTGCAGTGTGACAAAGCAGTGGGTAGGACTAGTGGGATGCTGGGGTGCCCGCGGAAGAGTATCTCCAACAGGAGGAGGTGTTGCTACTGTACCACTCTGGTGAGTCCCCGCCTAGAGTATTGTATCTAGTTCTGGAGCCACACCTCACAAAGGGCATAGGCAGGGTGGAGGCAGTCCAGAGGAGGGCAACCAAAATGATGCAGGGCGGGGTTTCACCAAAAGCTGTACAAGGAGAAACTTGGGTATCTCAGTGTGTACACTCTGGGAGAGAGGAAGAGAGAGAGAGAGAGAGAGACAGACAGACAGACAGACAGACAGAGGGGGGATGTGAAGAGACCTAAAAAGTACTTCACAGGGTTGAACAGGGCAGGGCCAGTGGTATATGTGGGGACAGTGGATTTTTCCAATCACTAGTTATATTCTGGGGCAGGACCATGCCAGCTGGCTGTTGGCTATTAATACCTCCATATCTGCTGGCCTATATTCAATGCAGGGTCCCCAAATTCTTGTCATTTCTGACATATATTGCCAGCCCAACCAGCCCATCTTCAGGCTTCTAGTGCCCCTTCCACCCACTGGATGACATTTGCGATTGGCCTAGAAAATGATTAAGTGTACCCAGGAAGAAGTTTGTGATGCTGTTTTTAGCATGGCTTGATGGTTTCACAGATGATGTGCCCATGCTTGCTGTTGTGATTCAAACCCCAGGTCTATTTGCTTATTTTCTGAACTGTTTTATTTTGGGATGCAGCTCAGGCTTGCTAGCTTTTAGTTATTGTTGCTGGGAGATCTGTATGAATAGAAGCTGGCAAAAAATGTTTGCCTACTAAGGCAGTATCACGTACAGTGCTGTTGAGGATGTACCAGCAGTTCATTGGGGCAGAATTTTGTGTCCGTATGCTGCCTCCCCCAGGATGCGCTAGCAGTGGATCAGGACGCACAGTCTGCTGTCTGGCAGCCACCCACACTGTGACAGGACACGTAATTGGGCAACAGAGGAACTCTACAGGACTTCTGGTTTGGAACAAGTGAGTGTGTGTGTGTGTGTGTATATAAATATGGGGGCCTGGCCCATCTGGAAGTCTAAACCTACTAAGAACCCTGAAATGAAGTGGTTTCTGACTTGAAAAGTACTGGGCCCCAGGCCAGGTTAGGTACTTGTATCATTCCCCCCACCAATCCATGTTCTTTACCATTTATTTTTCATGTCATTCCCCTCTCTATTTGACCATGTTCCTCATTTTTTGTGCCTCACCGTAAGCTGAAGTTAGCTGCTGTTCTTTATTGTTCAGCATGATTTACTGGAACTTCAAGTGTAAGTACTTGGGGCTCTATACTCTGTTATGCTGGTGAGCATTAAAGGCCCTATGCAAAAAAGGCTCCCAGCCCTATGCGCCACGATATCTGGCATGTAGGGCCTTCATATACACATCCCAGGTGTACCGAGGACACCTGTGGATGCACAGATGGCAGAAAACCACTGTGTAGCCCTGCCTCAAGGCCATCCGTGCTGGATCCCATGCAGCTGCGCAGTAGGGCTGGGGAGTAGGCATACCCATGGTGGGCCAGTGGAGTGTGGCATGCACAATGCTGGATGCACTCTGCTGGGCCACTGACAAGGGGGTTTCTCTTACACCAGCTGGAGGGCTGCCATAATGGGTGCTCACCCCCCTGACCAGCTTCCATGACAGACAAGGGCTCGGAGCTGGTTGATGGCTGCGAGGCACAGTTAGCAGAATTGGGGGGGGGGTGACTCTTAGACTATAGGGGCATGGCAGTCCTTATGCTGGCCCCCATTTCATACTAACATACTAAAGAGCCAGCAGAATAGGCCAAATGGTCTGTCTTGTCTGCTCGAAAGTCAGCAACCTAGTGGCTGCTCGCCTTACCACCCCCCCAGCCCCCAAGAGAGTCTTCTTTTTATTCAGATTTCCCTTATACCTGTCCCACCCCTTCTTGAAGCCCTCCACAGTGCCCTTTTCCACCAGCCACCCAGGCAGCGCATTCCATGGTTCCACCACCCTCTCAGTGGAAAAAAATGCCTCCTACGCTCCCCCCTCCATCTTCCACTCGTGACCCCTGGTAGCTTCCCCCCTTCTTTAACCTAAACAGCTCCTTTACTCCACTCCTGGTTATTCTTGTTACATACTTGAAAACCTCTATCATGTCTCCTCTATCCCTCCGCTCCTTCAGCCTTTCCTCATAAGGCCTCCCTTCCATGCCCTGAATCATCCTGGTCACTCTCCTCTGAACCCTCTCCAGCAGCACTATGTCTTTCTTCAAATGAGGTCTCCAGAACTGTATACAATACTCAAGTTGCGGTCTGACCAAGGCATTGTACAGAGGGAGGATCACCTCCCTACTTCCGGACATAATACCCCTGGCTGTACAGCCCAGAATCCCGTTTTCTTTGGCTACTGTTTTTCTACAGTTCTCAGTTATTCATTTTGACATCAATCACCATCCTAAATCCCTTTCTCCCAATGTGGTTTCAGAGCACCGGTGTATACATGGCCTGGGTTTTACCCCAAATGAAATACTTTACATTTACCGGCATTAAATTTCAGTCCCCACCTTCTTGACCACTTCTCCAGGGTATCCAGATCCCCCTGGACTGACTCTCTCGCTTCTTCACAATCCACCAGTGTTCCCAGCTTTGAATCATCCTCAAGAGACTCAACCTATTTTAACCCCCATATCAGAGACATAGGCATTGAACAAGAGTGGCTCTAATACTGAACCTTGAGGGACCCACTGATTACCTTTCTGTGGGAGGAGATATCCCACCACCATAACCCTCTGTAGGCGCCCGAAAGCCAATTATCTACCCAACTGAGTTCCTGTCCTCCACCCCCTCCCCATTTTTGCTATCAATCCATTATGGGTCACGAATCAAATGCCTTGCTGAAATCTAGGTATAGGACATCCACTGGCCTATTTCTATCCAAGGCTTCCGCCACCCAGTCATAAAACTCTACAAGGTTGGTCTGACATGATCTCCCCGGGACAAAGCCATATTGTTTTATCATCCTGGTGTCCTAACCATTTCAACTGCCTCCCAAGCCTCTCTTTGATAAAGCCCTCCATTACTTTGCCTATCACATACGTTAGACTGACAGGCCTATAATTCCCCATTTCCTTCCGAGACCCCCCCCTTACATATAGGCACTACATAAGCCACCTTCCAATCGTGTGGCACCCATCCCATCTGCAAAGAGACGTTAGAGTGCTGTCAGTACCTCCGCCAATTCCTTCAAAACCCTCGGGTGTAAACCATCTGGCCCTGGTGCCTTATCTGTTTTTTAGTTTCCGAAGGACCTCCTCACCATATCAACTGTGATTCTCCTCCCCGAATCCACTCCCTCATGTAACCATCCTACTCTTTCTTGATCTGGCCCAGCCTGTTCCCCATCCTCTTTCCATCCTCTGGTCTCAGACTGAGACTGACTTCTCGCTTTTGCTGTCTCCTCATCACACCCATTAGGCCATAGGGATCCCTTGTCACCCCCTGCAAAGATTGAGGCAAAGTACTCATTTAGCACCTCTGCCTGATGCCCTGCATTCTGAGCCCATCCCCCCACAATCTTAATCCTATTGATCGTCCTCACTTTTCTCTTCTCTCTTATGTAGCTATAGAATTCCCACGATTACTTGCTGTTGCTGAGCAGGGGATCCACTGTGGGGATGGTCAGATCTTCAGTAGGAAGCCCATGGTCCAGTCCAGGTCCCTCCTTCCGGCCAGCCCCGTCACATGCATGGACCTACCCTAGCCACGCATCGGGACAGCTTATGGTTGTGCATCCCAGCCCTGTGCATCCAGCAGGGGCCATGTATGCAAGATGTAGTTGCACAGCTGAGAACATGCAATTACTGTTGCATATCAGGCTCCTTGGTCCATATGGCTTTAAGTGGTTAATGCCTGAGATTTGCAATCCTGTGGCAACTCCTCCTCCTCCCTGTGTGCTGCAGAAGTGATTTGTGGACAGTCAGGGAAAGGGGGATGTTGGTGTCGTAACAAACCAGTGAAGGTCCCCAGAGGCCTGAGCACACACAGATGCCATCACACCGGTTTACTGCCTGCTGGAGGCAAATTGTAGTAGGGGCACTGTGATGTTCCCAGGTGCACCTCGATTGTTGGGCTACAGAAGGTGAGCAGCAAATATGTGAGGACTCTGGGGTTTAGGCATCTTTCGACAGGGGTCCCACAAAACCTGTGCAGAGTCAAAATCTGCAAATCGAAACTTTTTGCCTTGTCCCACCACAATTGCAGCAGAATATGTGTTTGGCCCTCATCTTTGAAATCGGCTCAGTTTTTGTACTTACCATTCAAGGAAATTTACTTTTCCTAGGCAGGGGCAGTGGGATTTGTACAGCCCTGTACTTGTATGGGTTAGGGAGGGAGGACACTTTGGTGCGAGTGCTGTTTACCTGGGGCACCATTGTAATGCAGGATTGGACATGGCAACATTTCATTGCCACGCTGAGTTGTGGTCACAGGTGCATAGCACTGTGTCAGTGGGTGCAAACCCTGTTTGCACCTACTAATACCTGTACTGGCAATTTGCATTGCTCCATTGTTGGGGGAGGGGGACTCCTAAATGCATCATGCAACCAGTTTTGAGTATGGCGTCTTAGCACTACAACGGGGTGGACACAAGATGTTTATTTTGAGCTGCCCCTGTCACTGTCTGCAGATCAGGCCCCTTTTTAGCTTTGTCATGATTCAGTGAGAAGCTTCTTAAATTGTAATGCTTTTTTTGCTGGTTTCTTTGTCCCCGTTTTTCATAATTTCACGGCTCTATTTGCAATTGTTCATTTTGCCTTTTTTTTTGTCAACCTTTTTTCCAGTGCTTAGATAAAACTAGAAGAATTAATAACAAGTAGAGGGAACATGCATTAAATCTGTTAATTTCTTAGAATGCTTAGGTTATATAAAAAAAATTGGAAGTTGTTAGACCTATTCAGTTAGTTTGGACATGGTATTATAGTAAATGGTCTTTCTTTGGTTCGTTCAGAAGCACTTCCTGTTTATTATGTAGCAGTTTAATTATCGTAGTGAAGAAGTTGGAGCCAGCATATGCGAGTCCACCACACACGTCTACAGTGAGCTCCCCTGAGCATTTTTATATGACTCACTCTTCAGCTACTTCATATAAATCAGTGCTCTTTGTTAGACCTTTTTCAGGTTAATCAAAAATGTAATTATTTGCACTTTACTTTCCCTTCTTGTGTTTTTTTTCTTGCTGTCAGATAACCATACAGGCCTGATACTGATACTTTTAGCTCTCCAAATTGAAATTTTTGTAGTTAATCATTTTTTATTGAACTCAGCCAGCAGCATACTGTACAAAGAGTAGAGCCATAACAACACTGCCGGATTGTATTCAGAGCTATAGAATTGGAGTTTGGCTACTGTGTTGGTAGTAATGTAACAGCTGTATGGATCCCAGGTTTTCAGACTGTTGCTTAATCTGCTGGAATGCCAAGTATTTATAATAGCAAGCATACCCAACAGCACAATCTCCTTCCTCTAAAAGTCAGCTCTGGTCAGAGCCTCTTCGGCTGCTAATGCATTAATGTGATAAAGGATGTAATATTTTTGTGTGGGGCATGCATACGTGACAAGTGTTGCCCTTAATGTGTGGATCAAAATCAATAGAGATGATTTTAATTATGTTTTTTTTGTTTTGTTTTGTTTTTGTTTTGTTTTTTGTAAGATTAATATATAATTTTCAGAATGTGTAACAAAATTGTTGATAAAAACACTGATTAGTCAGAATGACAGATGCCAGATTACGTTTAACATTTCATCTTTAGCCTTAAGTGTTAGGAGTAAGGTAATTAATGTGTTTAGCCATTCCATGTATATACTGTATGTGACAAGACAAAATGGAGGTGGATTGGCTCATGTTGTTTTTTCTTAACTTTTTTAAAAGGTACATCTTTAAAACTGCTGCCATATTTAATCGCCTGTTGGTCATACATTTATACGTTATAAGCCCATTCGTGTCTCCTGCCCCCTCTTTTCAAGAACCCACTTCAAACTGATATTGACTTGGGGAAAAAATTGTCCAAAAGAACAAGAAGTGGTAATTGATAAAATATAACCTTTACACCACTGTATGGGTCCCTTTAAGCTTGGGACTCTGCAACATAGATATTTAGGAAAAAGTCCAACCTGTCAAGGTAAAAGATGTAGCAAAAACGTGCACTGTATATTCTGCCAGCAAAATCTGAGTACTGTATTTATATTGTACCGTGATGTATTTCAGTATACTCCACCAACTGGTAAAGGCTTTCAAAAGTTGCCGCACACTGCACACTTGTTATTAAACAGAGTAGCGGGACGGGGGTTCCTCTGACTCATTAGAGAGTGATGCCCGTTGTCTGTGTCAGCTGGGGAACATGAACATGACTGGATCCTTGAGGCAGCGAGACAGAATGGCCGTATTGAGTCAGAACGGGGTGGCAGACTTTCGGTGCTCCTAGACCGTAGCTATGCAACCTGAGACTGTAGAAAAAGCTTTGATAGTCTAAGCGCTACGTTGCGTTCGGTGGGTATCACTGATGCGTTACAGTACCCAGCAAGATTATTTTCTTTTTGTAAGCCAGCTGCCATTGTGGCTGCCCGGAGAGCAGCTCCTGTAGCTTCTTTGGCTACCGACAGGAAAAGGCTGACTGAGCGTCACACAGTAAGTTAAGAATTCAAATTCTTGAATCCAGTGTAACCACTTGTAGGTCTAACGACTTGATTTCTTTCATCACACCATCGAGAGTAATGTCTGTTGTCTGGGATTCACTGCTTCTCATTTCTCGCCAACTGCAGCAGTCGCTTCTCACTGTGATCTGTCTCTCTCTCCTGACATGCTCACTCCTTTCAGCACAAGTTCCAAATATAAATTTTACAGCAGAGCTTTTCGTCATTCAAGTGGCAGAGGCAGCAGTAGTCCTCCGTTTCCCCTCTGGTTAGCTGATAGCAGTTTATGGTGTATTTTTGTTTTGCTTTTTTCTTAGTGCTGCCCATGTCTACACAGTACACTTGTAGTCATGGGGAAGGGGGAACAGAAGGTTATCCCAAACATTCAGTGCAACAGCAAACTATTAGCAAGAAAAGTGCGGTGGGGGAGGAGGAAGAAAGGAGCACTGTAGTGAATAGAAGACATGTAGAGATGTTCATAGCTCTGGTTTTATGCAGCTGTAAAAAGTAGTGTTTGCATGGTATAATTTTGAAGTTTATTTATTTTTTTTTTAACATAAAAACCTATGAAAATAATGTAAATATTGTTCTCTGAATAGCTTTATTTAGAATATTACTCTTTCCGGTTTTCAGGTTATAGCTGTTGGGGAGGGACAGTATTTCATACTAACATACTAAAATGCCAGCAGAATAGGCCTAATGGTCTTTCGTGACTGCTCGTTTGGTCAGCCCCCACCCTGGGTGCTGACCTTGCTGCCACCCTCACCTTCTCTGGCTTCTCCCTTCCCAGTTCTGGATATTTTTGCTGCATTGGATTTTGCTTCCAGAACCCTTCCCCTGTACCTGTCCCACCCCCTCCTGAACCCCTCCACCGTCTATGCCTCCACCAGCCCCCTAGGCAGCGCATTCCATGGCTCCACCACCCTCTCAGTGAAGTAGCACCTCCTCCTTTCTCCCCTGAATCTTCCCCCCTCCAGCTTCCACCCATGCCCTCTAGTGGCCCCTCCTCCTTCCTTCGGAGCACCCTGACTGTTCCTCCCCTATTTACCCTCTTCATGTACCTGAAGACCTCTATCATGTCCCCAGGTCCCTTCTCTCTTCAATGTGTACATATTTAGCTCTTTGAGCCTCTCCTCATAGGTCCTGTCCCCAAGCCCCAAATCATTTTGGTTGCCCTCCTCTGGACCCTCTCCAGGAGTTTAATGTCCCTCTTTAAGTGTGGCCTCCAAAACTGCACGCAGTACTCAAGGTGCAGCCTCACAAGCAGTTATACAGAGGGTATCACTTCCCTCCTTCTGGAGTGATCCCCTAGCGATGCATCCCAGCATCCTGTTGGCCTTAGCTGCTGCCCTCCTACAAGTCTCCGAGTTGTTCATCTTGACATCCACCACCACCCCCAGGTCCCTCTCAGCCATCGAGACTTGTAGCATTCCCCCCCAGGGTGTACACTTGGCCCGGGTTTCTGGCCCCCAGGTGGAGTACCTTGCATTTCCCTGCATTGAACCTCAGCTTCCACTTTCTAGACCATCCTTCCAGGGCCTCCAGGTCCCCCCTGTAGGGCCACCTTCCCCTCCTCCTCCCCATCCACCACCACCACCGCCAGTTTTGAGTCATCCACAAAGAGACTCGTTTCACTCCTGATTCCTGTCCATATGTCAGAGATGTAGGCGTTGAACAGGAGGGGCCCAAGGACTGATCCCTGTGGGACCCCACTAATGACCCTCCTTGGGGATGAGACTATCCCGCCAACTACGACCCTCTGGGTCCGGTCCTGGAGCCAATTGCCTATCCATCTGATCTGGTTCCCCACCCCCATTTCTCCCAGCTTATCCAACAGGCCCACATAAAGAACAGAGTCATATGCCTTGCTGAAGTCCAGAAAGAGGACGTCCACTGGTCTACCCAGGTCCAAGGCACTCGTCACCCAGTCATAGAACTCCACAAGGTTTGTCTGACACGATTTCCCTGGGACGAATCCATGCTGTCTATCGTCCAGGCACCCTGACTTTTCCAGGTCCCCCCCTAGCCTCTCCTTGACAATGCCGTCTATCACCTTGCCCACCACCGATGTCAGGCTGACAGGCCTGTAGTTCTCTGCCACCTCCCTTGATTCCCCCCTTGTGGATAGGCACTATATGCGCCACCTTCCAGTCCTGGGGCACCCACCCTGTCCTCAGAGAGATTACACAGAAATTCTTACTTCTAGGATCATGGATGTGTTGTTCATCCATACTGATTGATGGGCATGTCTCTTTCCCCTTTAATTCTTGCCGGAAGGTCTTCAAGCTGACTCCTCTCACCCACCTGGGTGGTATAACCCTCAGCTCCGCTCCATGACGCCAGATCTTCTTTTCTACTGGAAGATACAGATTCCCTCCTTCTCGCTCCCATGTTTAGTAGGCACTGGTGCTCCAAAACTCTGTTTTGCCGATTTAAGTTTCTACAAATCTCTCCAAACGAATTTAGACTTGTGACCGCGATGGAGGACATATCCTCGCCCGGGTTCTGCTGGTGTCCCTGTAGGCAGAAAATGTCTTGAACGGACCCGCATACCACGTATGTGTACTGCCTGGGTCACGATCACGGTACTCAGGCCTGTGACTTATGTCGCTCTTTTCATTCGAATGTTTTGGATGACCGCCTCGCGCGTCTCCAGCTCGGACATCCGGAAAAAGGGCACCTGCCGGTCAAATCGAAGGATGCCTGCCGTGTGATAGCTGCAGGGTCCACGGAACAGTTGGAAAAGATGAGGGCCTTCAAAGAAGAGGCAGCATACGCTGCTGAACTCTCGTCTTTGCCCACAGTTTTCGTTCCACTTAAACTGGGCTCCTCTTTCTCTGGTTCCTTTAAGGAGTTGGTCCAGTCCCTTCCCACTCACATCTCCAGATCCCGTAAGAAGGAATCCAAGGAACCGAGAGAATCTACATCTCGTTGACGTTGCTCTTGGAACAGAGAGCAATCTCGGTCCCAGGAGTCTCCTGTTTCGACTTCAGTCGACATTGCGGCCTCGGCTGCGGACCTCACGGTACCCATGTCAGGTCAGCCTGCCCAGAAGTGGAACAACGATCCTGTTGTTGACCGAGGAGGCTGACAACCCCTTTGTTTAGGACTTTGGTCCTCTTGTACCTCACTGATGAGGTGACCCAGCCAGCTGGGAAGCCCCAGGTGGTGGTCATCCTTGACTTGGAGGAGCCGGGGTTCCTCTCTTCTCCTGAATGCCCCCATTTGTCTCCCTGATGGTTGATGTCCAGGTTTGGGATATCCTCGACCAAAAGGCTGAGGAAGTTGCATAAACGACACTCTAAAAAGCAGCGCCAACACAAGTTGCGTCAGCGCTAAGAGGCCATGTGGCAGCAGCTAGTTCTGTTGGGGCCAAAGGCAGTTCCTTCTACCCCAGCCATTACCTGGGTGTCGCCCTTTAGGCCGTCGTCTACCACTCCTGTCGGGGGGGGGGGCCCCCCGCGGAGCCGGCGACGTCACTCCCGACTCTACCAAAGCTGGTCTCTCCACCTATCCTGGTGGAGCCGCCACCAAAACAGCCTCCCTCAGGGGCTCTCCCCAAGGAGTCTCAGCCTGCTTCAGGCCTCCCGCACAGGCTATATGTCACTCATTCCTGACCGTCCACGGCAGGTTCTCAGTGGCTCTGATAGCAGACCACTTTACCTGGACTCCTTGGAGTCCAAGGACTCTGAACTGGCATCTTGTTCTTGGGATGGCAGTGCCATGAGTCTTTCTACTGAGGAGGGGCCCACCTCCTTTATGGGCATCCTCTGCCTAGTCTCCGAGTCCACTTAGATGAAGTTGGAGCCCATTGGGATATGGGTAGCATACTCCTTAACTGATATCCTCAAAAGAGGGGATTCTCCAACAGAGGCCTTCCAGTGGCTGAAGCCATTGTCAGCCCGGCCCTTGAGCTCTGGCAGCACCCAGTCTCCTGACCTGCACCTTCCACTAGGATGGCCCGCAAATATGCGGTACCCACTGGCTCCCTTTCAGGATTTACACAGCATCCCTCTGCTGAGAGAGACTGAGTCTGTGTTCAGGTGAGTGGGAAATTCAGGAGACACGACTAGACCACCCGACAAAGAATCCAAAAAGTTGGATCATTCTGCCCGAAAGGTCTGTGCTGCCTCATCGTTCGGCCTCCGTCAGGCGAGCTCGGCTGTGATCATGGCACATTTTTCTCATGCCCTGTTGGGCTCCTTTGATAAGGTGCTTCCTCACCTCCCCGTAGACCATGGTCAAGCAGGTCCAGGACCGGGGTCGGGCTCTTGCTAGGCAGCAACTCCAGATGGCCTTGGACCTTGGGGATGCCTGTGCTGGTTCAGTTGCAGCCGCGGTTACCATGCGCCACAGAGCTTGGTTGCGGGTCTCGACCTTAATGGCCGACACCCAGCACAGGTTGGCAGATGTCCCTTTTCTGGGTACCAACTGTTCGATCCAGGAGTGGACAGTCACCTTGAACATATCAAAGTACAAAAGGAATCTCAGGGTTCCAAAAAACAGAAGAAGCCTTTTCACCCTTCTGCTTCCGTGGCCAGACAGCCCCAGTTTCAATCTGGGCAACAACAGCAAGCCCAGTCTTGGCACCCTCAGCCCAAGTCAGGGGCTTAGTCAGCACGCAGACTGGGAGGGAAGGGTCAGGGTGGTCCTGCTTCTGGATCTTCCTCTTCCAGGCCTGCTCAGTGATGGGATGGAGGTGACCAGCCCCATACCCATCATGCCTGCTCTGGGTCCTCCCATGGGGGGGCCAGCTCTGCCACTTCCTTTCTGCCTGGTCCGCTGTTACCACAGATAGGTGGGTGTTGGAGGTGGTCAGTCAGAGATTGCCTTGGAGTTTGAGCAGTACACGCCAAGCCAAGCTCGCCCCCAAGCGAGGAAAGTGTATCAGTACACACTCAGTCGGCTGTCTGAGATGACATCGCCCAACTCCTCCTCAAGGAGGTAGTGACCTGAGTTACAGATCCCCCAGTTGACCCAGGGTTCATTTCCAGGTAGTTCCTGGTCCCGAAATGGACGGTGGGGGGGGGGCTGGTGCCCCATTCTGGATCTGCACGACCTGAACCAGTATCTCAGATTGCGCTCCTTTTGGATGGTAACTCTGTCCCAGGTCATACCATCTCTCGAGCAAAACATGTGGTTCTGCTCCCTGGATCTTCAGGACGCGTTCTTCCACGTCCCGATCCATCCGTCACACTAAAGGTTTCTCCACTTCTGAGTGGAGGGAACCCTCTGCGAGTTCCAGGCCATGCTGTTCAGCCTGTCATCGGCTCCCTGGGTCTTCACCAAATGCATTGCAGGGGTGGCCACCCATCTTCGGCATTGAGGGGTCAGGATGTACCCTTATCTCAACGAGTGGCTCATAGTAGGTCCCTCCAGGTTGAAGGTGGAGAGGTCCAGGGATCTGGCCCTCCAGACTGGTCTTGAACTTTGGCCTCCTAATCAATGAGGCCAAGTCGGAACTCGTGCCCTCGCAGGTGATCTGCTTCATCAGGGCAGAGCTTGACTCTTGCCGAGCCAGAGCTTGCCTCCCAGTGGACAGGCGGAGGTTCTTTCCTCCTTTGCTCAATCATTTCTGGTTGGGCAGTTGTGCTACGTCTTCTGGGTTACATGGCGGCCTGCATCACCATAGTCCATTGGTCCCAGTGGCATGTGCACCCCATTCAGTGGGGCTTGGCCAGGCAGTGTTCCCAGCGTCAGGGTCATTTCGACCAGATGGTCACAGTAACTCAGAGGCTTTGGGACGCTCTCCAATGGTGGATCATCCCGAACATCTGCAGGGAGGGATCCTGTTTGTCTGCCCCGAACTGACAGTCGTCCTTACGACCAATGCCTCTCTCACTGGCTGGGGAGCCCGCATGGGGAGCCACAGGGTCCACGTGCTCTGGAACCCCGAGGAGTCCAATGTCACATCAACCTGCTGGAACTCCAAGCAGTGCAGCTGGCGCTGACTGCATTAGCTCTGTTTCTGAGGGATCAAGTGGTCCAGATGGACAACACCACAACCATGCAGTACCTCAACAAGCAGGGTGGCACGCACTCCTGGCCTCTGTGCAGGGAAGCGCTCTGCATCTGGACAGTCGTGATCTGTCTGAACGGGGATCTCCTTGCCATCCATGTGGCAGGAGCCTCGAACCAACTGGCAGACACCCTCAGCAGTGTGGGCGAGGTGTCCCATGAGTGGTCTCTTTTTCCAGAGGTAGTCCACAGCCTGTTCTCCCAGTGGGGCACCCCTCAGGTGGACCTGTTTGCATCCAAGGAGAACACAAAGCTGAGGCTGTTTCATGCCCCCCCCCCCAAGCAGGGCTTGCCGCAGAGGATGCCTTCTTGAGGCCATGGAACCCAGGCCTCTTCTACGACTTCCCTCAATCCACAAGGTGCTCCTCAAGGCGAGGAGGGAGAATGCGAAAGTGATCCTGGTAGCCCCAGATTGGCCATGCAAATTCTGGTATCCAGATCTCCTTAGCCTCAGCGCCAGGCTCCCGAGGCATCTTCCAGCATGCCCAGATCTGATCTTGGTCAATCAGGGGAAGGTATTCCATCCAGACCTTCAGTCCCTGCACCTGACAGCCTGGTACCTGAGTGGCTAGAGTTCCAGGCTTTGAGTCTTTCCAATGATGTACTCAACGTGCTTGAGGCATCTGGGAAAGAGTTGACCAGGAGGTGCTATGCCTTCAAATGGAAAAGGTTTTCCATTTTGGGGGTCAGGGCAAGGGCCTAGACCTTTATTCCTGTCCTGTGGCCAGTATCCTCGACTACCTTTGGTCCCTCTTCAAAGGAAGTCTCCGGACGACTACCTTTAAGGTACACCTGGCGGCCATCTCCGCTTACCAGGCATGGTCTGGTCAGCGGACGTTGACACAGGAGACAATAGTCTGGCACTTTTTCAAGGGCCTTGATCACATATCCCCTCCGGTGCATGAACCTCCACCTCTGTGGGATCTACTGCTGGTACTGGCAAAGCTCATGGGCAAGCCATTTGAACTGATGCACAGGTGTGAGAAGACTGCCTTCCTGGTGGCTATCATGTCAGCCAGGACTGGGGAGCTCTAGGCACTCTCGGTGGAGTCTCCTTATTTGGTCTTTCACAGAGACAAGGTTGTCCTGCGTTCCAACCCGAAGTTCCTTCCGAAGTGTCGCTTTTTTTTTTTTTTTTTTGAAATTGTAATTTATTATTTTTCACCTTTCCAACATACACAACGTTAAAAGAAGAACAAATCACTATAACATACATGAATACAAATGCTACGTAGAATGATTCGGTTACAAATGGAATTAATATGCATAAACACTTAGAACTTATGGGCCTGCACTTCTCCTAACTTTTTGACAGGCCTGTAAATGAATTGTATGTTAATTAAAAGAGTGCATAAACCTGAGTCGAGGGTCTTGACATCGGACCTACTTATAGCAACGTTACATATGCAATCTCCCTAAATGGGAATCTAACACATCATAAATATTAAACAATATTTAAACATACTAAATATTAACTTATACCAAACAACTTACCTCCCCCCCCTTCACGCAGCACATTCAGTAGATATTAGGAGAAGCTGTTCTCCTAAAATTTATTGTTTATCCATTCACGTCTTCTCTTGCTAGAATCTCTAAAGTAGAGATGCCTTCTTTAGTGCTAAGGAACCAAAAGAAAGGGAACCAGCAAGTTTTATAAGAGTCAAGTCTCGCATTCAAATTGGCCGTAAGTCTTTTTATTGTTTTAATTTGATGGCAACACAATAGCCATTGTTCTTCTCCTGGGGGTGTCTCTGAGAGCCACAACTGTGTAATAGCCTTTTGGGCTGCGGCTATCAGGATGGGAAATAAATATTTGGCTTTAACGCCTTTTAATCCTTGAGAGGGTTCCCCCAGTAGAAGATAGCGTGAGTGCTTAGGGATTTGTACTCGTAAAATCTCCCTCGTTCGGTTACTAATAAGGTTCCAATAATCTTTGAGTTTGTTACAACTCCAAAAAATATGTTCATGGGACCCCACCATCCCACAACCCCTCCAGCATTTATCTGAGTAATTTTGGCCAAAATGTTTGGTTATCATAGGCATTCTAAAACATCTTGTGAGTATTTGCCAACGGAACTCCCTCCAAGTAGTTGAAGCTGTGGTTCTGTGTGCCAACCTCCAAATCTGATCCCACCTTATAATTCCCTTCCCCATACCAAGCTCTTTTTCCCAGAGGGTCTGAATTTTAGTTCTGCCATCTGATACCTCCGCACCACCAACTGAATATAATAAGGATATCAGATGGGTCTTTTGTGAGGGCTCATTTGAAGTTGGCAAAAGAATGTCCAGGAGTGGGTTAGCATCCCCGGATGGCCCGGGCACCTCCGCCTTCCATTGACTGAAGGTAGTGTCTGATTTGCAAATAACCGTAGAAATCGGATGCCGGAACTCTGAACTCTTGTTGGATCTGGGAAAAATATTTTATAATATCTCCTGCGGACACCTGTGAGAAATGCCTAAGACCTAAATTTGCCCATCGTCTAAACATCTGATTCTCCCTACCTGGCTGAAAATCTGCTCTATCCAGGATCTTACCATACCGTAGAACCCTACTTTGTATAGTCCTCTCTTTTATAACCTGAGACCAGACTTTGACCATTGTCTTAAGCCACGGGTTTGGCAGTCCATGCAACACCATGGGATTGCTCCTATTGAATAAAATTGATGCTAGGGTAAGTGGCTTCAGAGTCTGAATGTCCATTTTAACCCAACTTCGTTTTTCTCCCTGTAGTGCATAGGCTGCCAAATGCTGTAATTGAGCCGCTCTATAATATTCCCTAATATCAGGGACACCCAGACTACCCTTTCCTTTTGGCAACTTCAGCAGAGCCCAACTAAGCCTAGGTCTCCTCCCTGCCCAAATAAACTCACTAAGAAGCTTTTGAATATCCAACCAGAACTGCCTAGGGGGATGTAAGGGAACTGTATTGAGCAGGAAGAGCATTCTCAGGAGGATATTCATTCTCACCGATTCTACCCTGCTGGAACTTGTGAGAGGTAGGGCAGGCCACCTGGCACAGTCCCTCTGTATTGTCTCCAATAACCTTAGATGGTTGGTTTGATATAACTTACTAAGATCCCTCGGTACATGGATCCCCAGATATCTAAAACAAGTAGTGGTCCATTTTAAATTAGTTAAGACTTTTACCACCAGGGGGAGGGGGGCTCCAATAGAAGTGATCTCTGACTTGGATTCGTTTGTTTTAAAACCAGAGATACAGCTGAATTCCCCAAGGAGAGACATAGCAGCAAGCAGAGACACTGTGGGGTCCTTTAAGTAGAGTAGGGTGTTGTCTGCATAAGGAGAAATGCGGTTATTCACCTCACCAACCTTGATCCCCAGTATATCCCCATGTGTCCAAAATGCCTCCGCCAAGGGCTCCATACTTAGAGCGAACAGGAGGGGTGAAAGGGGGCAGCCCTGTCTGGTCCCCCTCCTAATGGGGAACGGACAAGAAAATACCCCATTCAGTCGTACCCTAGCGGATGGATTATTATAAAGAGCTGCCACCCACACTCGATCTAGGCTGCAACCCAAACTTCACAAGTACTTCACCCAGATAGTCCCATTCAAGGCGGTTGAAGGGCTTTTCGGCGTTGAGTGTGATAATTACTGCAGGGTCTCCCCTCCCATTGTTTTTACAGTGTGTCATCACCATTAGTAATCTTCTTACATTGTCATGTAAGTGCCTTCCCAGCATGAATCCTGCCTGATCTGGATGTACCAATTGGGTCACCACCCTTTGTAGCCGATCAGCCACCATCCTGGAAAAGATCTTAACATCCAGATTCAGAAGTGAAATGGGGCGGTAGCTACCACAAAGGGTGATGTCTTTGTCTGGTTTGGGAATAACAGTTACTAAGGCCCATGTCCAAGTATCTGGAGCATCCGAGGAGTTATGGGCCACATTACATATTTGTAACAGCAGGGGGGCCAACTTATCCTGAAACTTCTGGTAATATTCTGCGATAAAGCCATCCGGGCCAGGGGCTTTATTGTTTTTAAGGTTTTTAATAACCTCCACCAGTTCGAGTTGAGAGAAGGGACAATCGAGCGCTCTCTCTCAAGGTCCACAGATAGTCTAGGCAGGTTAAGCCCCTCCAAGAATTTTTTGATTTTGTCCGATTGATTAGCCACAGACCCCGATGCATATTAGTCTTAATAAAACTTTTTAAAACAGTCTGCAATTTGGACTGAGTCCGTGACCAGCCGACCAGGTCTTCTGGGGTCTTTCACCCCTGGAATAAACCTGTCTGCCTCTTGTTTTCTTAACCTAAAGGCTAAAAGCCCTACCTGCCCTGTTACCCCCTATATAGTACCTTTGCGCTGTGAACCTGAGGGCATTCTCCGTTTTCATCGAGAATTTGTTGCAGTTGCTCCCTCGCTGTCTTAAGGTCTCCTAACAAACAACGAGGACTCCCATTTTTGTGCAGCCTTCCAATTCTTTCGTTTTTCTTTTTTTGTTCGAGTTCGTCTTGTTGCTGCTGCCTAGCTTTCTTTTGCTGAGATGCATATGCGATTACCTCACCTCTTACCACCGCCTTAAGTCCGTCCCATAGAAACTTAATCTTTGAAACGGATGCTATATTTTCCTTAATGTAATCATCAATTACCTCCTTTTGTTTTAGATATGAACCCCTCATCTTTAAGGAACCCAGCATTCAAACGCCACAAGGACTGCCTATGCCATGGCCCAAGACTGGGAGTCAGGCTAATCTTTGCATGGTCTGACAAGCAAATAGGGTAAATCTGTTGGTCAATTATGGGCCCTACGCATGCCCTGTGCACATAAAACCTATCCAGGCGGGAGTAGGAATCCTACGGATGAGAATAAAAGGTGTAATCCTTGCTGGATGGATATTTGCCTCTTCGTTGCCTTGACTCAAACATCACTGCCTTCTTTATAAGGATCTGAATTGGCTCTCACCCTCTGTCAATAGACAATACTACCTTGGATCACTAATGGACTCGATCATCCAGGGAAAAAAACCCATCCCAGCTGGCGGCATTGCTGGTCCCTCAGCCATCCTCCCATGGCTTGCGGTCAGCTGACAAATCCTTGCTCTATGTTCCGAGATGTCGGACGACTAAAGGCACAAGGGCCTTCCAATTCTCTGCTCCCAGGCTATGGAATGCTCTTCCACTCAACCTCCGTCTGTCTCGGTCTCACTTTGGATTTAAAAGTGAATATCGTCGCTGTCTATCCTTAGCTGATGCTTGTACATGCTTTGACCCAACCTAAAGCTCCTGAGACTTACCAGTCATGTCACCCCTGCTCTAATCCAGCTCCAAGACTGTCTCCTCTTCCCCGCCTCATATTTTTCCTTCTCTTTGTAAATAACTTCTTGACTACTAACTCTATTCCTTCTCGAACCTTGTTGCTGACCATCCACTGTTGTTTTGCCAATTACCACCCCTGACCTTCCTTCTGTCAGTCTTTCTTGTTATGTTTGAACATTTTGAACATTCCTCACATTTCTCTCTATATAACCTTACTATCTTATTAACCCTTTCCCTCCACTGGTTGGATCCGTGGTTTCTGCACTTATTATATATCTTACTGCCATTATTTGTATAATGCTTGCCATTATTTTTTGTTGTTTTTACCCATTGTATTTTTGTAGCACTGCTGTACTGTTCCTCTATTGTATTATTGTACCCATGTTGCTGTTGTTCAGCTGTTCTCTTTTTGTTGTACTCTCCCGGGTCGTGCCTGAAAATAGTCATTTTATGGCTAGTGCACCTACCCGGTTAATAAAAACTAAATAAATAAATTTGTCTCTCCATGTGTCTACCATTCCTGCTTCCGTACACATATGAGGAAGGGTTCTGGCCTCCAGACTATTTGCCCCTTTCCCCTGCCTCCTAGATCTATCTGCCAGAGGATCCACTACACAGTTCCAATCCCCTCCCAGCACCACCTGACCCTCGGGCAATGAAGCTATAACTCCAAAAACATACGTGAAGAAATCAGGATCAGTGGGTGTTGGGGCATAGACATTTACTATATGCAGTACCCTATCTGCAGTTTGCCGAGAGAATTACCAGTCTACCCGCCCCATCTGTGAAGGAGCCCGTCTTGGTGAAACCCAGGCCCTTCCGTATCAAAATGGCCACCCCTGCCTTTTTTGGATTCCGGTGTGATGAGGCTAGCACCTCTCCGACCCACAAACGGCATAGTTTATTATGCTGTGTTTCAGAGAGGTGGGTTTCTTGCAAAAGGGCGATATCACATCTTGCCCTGGCAAGGTCTTTTAGTATCTTATGACGCTTAGTAGGGGAGCCCAACCTCTTAACGTTGAAAGAAACCAATTTTAGAGTCCCCATAGGATAGCCAGATTTCCAACGTTTTGCATTCGGCCCCATTCCCACTTCTCTTGCTGGGTCCACTTAATCGTCCTACAACCACCCCGGTCCTTGCTAACTGCAGAGTGGGCACACAGAACACACCTTGCATATTCTAGAATACCTTGCTGCATTACCCCCATCCCCATAAGTCCCAAAACAAAGATCCCCCTTCCCTAATTTGCTACCTACTACCAACAAACTTTCTAATAGAAAAAGAAGGAAAAAAAAAAGAAACATACAGCACATTCTCCAAAGTGAACTATATACAGACAGGCCACTTAAGGCCTGCCACGGAAGGAAGCTCCTTCTGCCCAGAAACGTGGGCCGTCTACTTGGCCCCACACCTTCTGCTCTCCAATAGGAATGAAAAGATCGGTGGTTTCCTGGGGTGGACCTTCAGAAGGAAGGTAGCGGGGGACAACACTGTAAAACTACTGGCTGACCTCTGATGGGCGACCTGTCCCCTGAATTGGCTTCCGATGGGTGTGATTCTTCCATGTTTGAGCTGAGTTGTGGACTAATCCACCTCCAAACCCATTTTAACTCTAGTTTAGTTTAAAATATATCCGGTGCTAACCACGTAATACAAAAGAACAAAGGGACCTGAGCCCTCGTTAAGACTTGGATGGGCAATTATTGTGCAACTGGTTTAAAATCAAGCAGGCCTTACCAATCCCATAAGTTGCTCTCATTCTACTGACCTGGAGAGATGGGGGGGGGGATGGTAGCATGTCTGAGCTCCCTCCCTTTCCAATAAACAGGGCCCCCAAGCGGCCTCAAACAGTAGCATACGTGGCCGACAACAGTTGAGGTAAAACAGAGAAAATATTTAACCAGGAACCACCCCTTTCCCACCGACCATGACATCAAACCCCGGTGGGCAAATTTTACCCTGGTTGCAGATAAACCCCAACTTAGAAAAATTGCTTCAGAGCAAAGGATTCCTCCAGGCTCCCTCAGGGGAGATCACAGGCCCTTAAACCTAAAAAAAAAATAATGTAGACATTTTTGTGCACACTATATTCCCTTGAAATTAGTCCAAAACTATGGTAGTGCTCAGCTGCCGGTGCCTCTTCTTGGGGCACAAACCAGGGGACAGTTTCAGAACGAATCTTCTACCCTTCCATCACCTCAGGTGGATTGACTTATTTTGTTGCCCTTTTCCCAGAAGAATTAGATTTTTGTAAAGCGAATTGGGGCTAGTTCCTCTAGCTGTGGCATCTCTTACAGACTCTTTTCCCACCATTTCCCAGCGTAACTGCAACAAGGTCTGTTCTGACATTTCTGATTGAAGATCTGGGAGGTTAATACCTGCTTTTTGCAAGGGCTTGGTAGTGTGTGGTAGAGAGTCATATAGCTTACTACCTGAAGACCAGTGGACTAGTAGCTTAGTGGGATATCTGAGCTGGGCTTTTATTTGTTTTTCTTTAAGCTGTTTAATCACTGCCAGCACCCGTTTTCTTTTCTGCATAGTAGCGGGAGGAAAATCATGGTCAACATACACACTTCTCCCATCAAGATTTAAGTTCCACTTCGTCCAGGCCTTACAGTATCATATCTTTACTGGGTATCTGTGAATTTAACAAGAATCGAGCTGGGGGGCCTCTTTCTTCAGAGCTTTGAATGGCGCCCGATGTACCTGCTCCATCTCTAAAGGCTCTGTGCTGGGGATGTCCAGCTCCTGGCGAAGCCAGGTTTTAACAAATTCCATTGGATCATCGTGTTCTGATCCCTCTGGAAACCCGAAATTTCGAATAGTTTTCCTTCGTCTTCTGGATTCCGCATCTTCGGCCCTTGCATTGAGCTCCCTTTCTCTCCTGGCCAAAAATAACAGCGCTCTACTGAGTTGCATGGAGTCATTTCTGAGCCCATCCAGGCCCGTTTCCAGGTCATCGGTCCTCCGCTCAAGATGTTTCAACTCCTGCTTGATATTCTTCATGTTGGAGTCAATGCGATGCAGCATTTTAACAATATGTGCCGTCACTCGGCCGTCAAGGTAGCTGCCTCGGGATGTAGTTTCTTCTCCTCCTCCCAAGCCTGCTGCTGATTCCGAGGCCCTAGATGAAGTATTACTTGGGCTGCGGTCTTGGTTAGATCTGCGTCTATTAGGTAGCTTAGTTTTACTTCTGCCCCGCGATTTTGCTAACTGATTCATTTTCCTTTCAGTGACTTTTAATCCAAAGCTCAATCCACCATAAAAAGCACTGGATTTTTAATAAATTCTCACCACTACAGTGGAGTTCCGACTTAAGCTTCCATTCGGTATGGTGACGTCACCGGAAGTCCCCCGTCGGAGTCTCACCTTAACTAGGTTTTAACTTTGCTGGTGTTCTATCCGAACTACACTTCAGAGGCTGAGTACAGGCTCCATACTCTGGACCCGAAACGAACACTCTCTTATTTTAAAGAGTGGACGGCTGAAGTTTGGGGAGAGGTTCGCCAGCTGTTTGTCACCTACGCTGAAGTTGCACCTGGCAAACCTGCAGCGAAGCAGTCGATTGGCAGATAGATTACATCATGCATTGATCTCTGCTATAGGTTGGCAGGTAGGAAGCTTCCCATAGGGCTAAGGGCTCATTCCACCCACCATACCGCTGTAATGGTGGCTGCTTCTGGGGACGTCCCTTTCCAGGATATCTGCAGGGCTGCTACCTGGAAGTCAGCAAACACTTTCATTACCCATTACCACATCGACCTTAAGTCATGCCGGGATGCTGGTTTTGGAGCCTCAGTTCTCCAGTCTCTACTCCCTAAGTAGGGGGTGTGCGCATTGCGTCCCTCCTCCCGGAGAACTGCTAGGAGTCTGCCAGTCAGTGTGGATGAACAACATAGCCACGATCCTGGAAAAACAGGTTACTCACCTGTAACAGTAGTTCTTGGAGTGGTATATGTTCATCCACACAAACCCATCCAACCTCCCTGGCTTCAACGCACAACCTTGGCTTCCAGCGGACAAGATCTGGCATCATGGGGCGGAGCCGAGGGTTATACCACCAGGGTGGGTGGGAGGAGCCAGCTTAAAGACCTTCCGGCAAGAATTAAAGGGGAAAGGGACATGCCAATCAGTGTTGATGAACAACATAACCACTCCTAGAACTAGCATTACAGGTGAGTAACCTATATTTTCATACTGGGACTGTCACCTCCTGTCATTTACTGCTGCTTCACCAGCCCCCAGTTTCACCACTGGGTTCAGATTCCTTTCCCAGCCTATCCTGGATGCACTCTGGAGAAAACTGGGATTGCAGCTGTTTGCAGTGTTTTGGAAGAGGGGTTGTCCACCATTCGTCATGCCTGAAGGTGGGGGGGGCGGTGACTGGTGTGCCTTTTGTATTTGGATAGTTATCGATGTGCTGTATCCTACTACAATCGCTGAAAAGCTTTCTTGCCCCCTGTAAGTCCCCAGCCACCTCCCTCTCTAGAGTGTTCACACTCACAGTGGTCCAGGGTGGAGGGGTGCCAGTTAATGTGTGATCACCCATATCACCAATGGCATCATCACCATGCCATCACTAGACGTTGCTTGAAGAGTGATGCTGCACTTCAGCTAGGCCTTTGATTCAGTGCCACATGGGAGACTGGGGGGGGAGTTGATGTGGGGGTGGGGATTAAGATGGTTAAAAGGATTGAGAATTGGCTGCTGGGGAGACAGCAGAGGTAGTGGCGGTGGTGGGGCTCTCATCTCCAAGGGCTGTGAACGAGTGGGGTGCCACAGGGATCAGTACTGGAGCTGGTGCTGTCTGGGCTATTCATAGCAGACATCTCGCATGGCATCAGGAATAAGATCAGTCTGTTCGCTGATGACGCCAAGTTGGGGCGGTGGTGAACAACATAGCTGGATGGCAGGGGCTGTAGGATGACCTGCCCAAACTTGAGAAGTGGTCGGAAGCGTGGCAGTTGGAGTTCAGTGCTTAAAAAGTGCAAACTACTGCACTTCAGAGCAAAGAACCTAGGGAGGGGTTATGAGCTGGGAGGAGTGCAGCTAGGTACCACTGAGGAGGAAAAGAATCTAGGGGTGGTTGTAACGGGGAAAATGAACAATACAGAGCAGTGCAGGAAGGTGGTGGCAAAGGCCAACAAGATGCGGGGATGCATCGTGAGAGGAATCTCCTCCAGAAGCAGGGAAGTGATCCTGCCTCTCTACAGGTCACTGGTCAGGCCACACCTGGAGTACTGTGCGCAGTAGTGGCACCCATATCTGAAGAAGGATGTAAGATTACTGGAAGCGGTACAACGCAGAGTGGCGAAGATGATCCAGGGATTTGAGGACAGGCCATACGAAGAGATGCTGAGTGAGTTGAATGTGTACTCCCTGGAGGAGAGAAGGGATCGGAGGGGGATATGATTGAGACCTTTAAGTACTTAAAAGGAATAAACAAGACATGTACTGAAGAGATATATTTAAGCTAAGGAGGGTGGGGGGGACACGAGAGGCATGGTGTTAGACTGGGGGGGGATATAGGAGGGAAATGAGGAGACGCTTTTTTACGGATAGGGTTGTGGCAGAATGGAACACTCTACAGAGGAGGTGTTATCCTGTAAGACAGTGGGTGGTTTCAAAAAGGGAAGGGATAGGGTGGGGGGATAATTGTAAAGGGGAGAGGGTGTGGGGCAGCTGTAAGGTAAGGGTGCTAGCTGCACACTCTAGCAGACTTGATAGACCACGTGGCCTGTTTCTGCTGGCAAATTCATATGTTCATATGCACAGACACCTACCCCTGAGAAAATGGTGCTTTGTGCCCTCCCTACTGTCCTCCTGATCCTGTAGGAGATTTTTATTATGAGATAGGATGATAGCTCTGCCATCCTATGTTGTGTTCCTGTAATTTTTATCCTCAGCTGTTTTAATACTGAATGAAAGCAGGTGACAAGGTGTGTGAAAGTGACCTGCATGCTGACCGCTGATTGATTTATTGATTGGAAACTAAAATTCAATGCAGGGAAGTGAAAGGTTCTGCACCTGGGTGTCAGAAATCCCGGCCAGGGGTATACCCTGGGAGGAGACATGATTCAAGTCACGGAGGGTGAGATGGACCTGGGGGTAGTGGTAGATGTCAAAATGAACAACTCTCAGACTTGTTGGAGGGCAGCGGCACGGGCAAATAGGATGCTGGGATGCATCACCAGGGGGATTACTTCCTGAAATGTGGAACTGATCCTTCCACTGTACAACTGCTTGGTTAGGCCACACCTCGAGTATTGTGTACAGTTTTGGAGACCACATTTAAAGAGGGACATTACACTCCTAGAGAGGGTCCAAAGGAGGGCAACCAAAATGATCTGGGGCCTGGGGGAGAGGACCTATGAATAGAGGCTCAAGGAGCTCGACATATACGCCCTGGAGGAGAGGAGGGATGGGGGACATGATAGAGGTCTTTAAGTACACGAAAGGGATCAATAAAGGAGGCCCAGTCAGGGTGCTTCAAAGGAAGGAGGTTGGGTCAACAAGAGGTCACGGGTGTAAGCTGGAAGAGGGCAGGCTCAGAGGGTAGAGGAGGAGATGTTATTTCACTGAAAGGGTGGCGGAGCCATGGAATGCACTGCCCAGGGAGCTGGTAGAGATGGAGACTGTGGACGGGTTTAAGAGGGGATGGGACAAGTACAGGGGAAGGGTGACCAGGCACAATACAGGTGGAACATCTGGGACTGGGGACAGTATAGCCCAAGGGGGAGAGGGGGACACCAAAATCCGCCTTCAGCGCGGGTGCTGAAAATCGAGCAGTCTCGAGAGACTGATAGGCTTATTCTGCTGGCATTTTAGTATGTTAGTATTTGAAGAGTCCTGTCTGAGTTGGTCAGTCTGCTAGGCCCTGTCTACTTTGCACTATTTAAATTAGCTTAGCTTAACTAAACCAGTTTAACCAGTGATTGTAACTGTTAATGCCCACACTGCTGCCCTTGTAGAACGGGTTTTGAAAATCGTTTTTGAGACCACTAGAAAGCTAGTCTCCACAATGGATTTAGCAAGCAGAACCATTCTGCCAGCCATGCAAGTTCCTTCTAGTGGAGCTCCCAGTAGTGACCAACAAGGAAGTGTCCCAAATAAACAACCACCACCTGCTGCACTGGTCACCTACCAGGTGCCCCTCGATGGTCTTTTTTTCTTTCAAGAGTTCCATTTCTCTTGCTGGATGTGGCTCCTGCTGGTACCAGTTTGCTCCCCTTGCCAGGCTGGGCTCCTGAGGCTTTATATATATCTATATATAAGTATTTCTCTCTCTCCTAAGCTGGTCTCTGGGCTTCCATACTGATGGGCTGTACCTCCTGAAGCTGTCATGCAGGCAGGAACCAAAACTCTGCAGCCTGGATATCCTCCCCTCCACTTCTGTGCACACCAGTTTACTTCCTGCCTTCCAAAAGGCAGGTACTCTGTAGCAGAGCTCTGCCTCCTCATGGCAGGGCTGAAGACATTAGACTGTAAGTCTCAGTTTTATTTTTCTCTTTGGATATCCTCAAAGTTGGACAGGAGCAGCATTGCAAAAGCTCTTTTTCTGTTTGGTTCCAGTCTCAGCCTTGCACGCTGTACAGACTGGCCCACATTGTCTCCTCCTGGCAGGGCTGAAGCCATCAAAGTCTAATTTTTATTTTTCTCTTCAGATATCCTCAACATTGGACAAATGCAGTATTATAAAATTTTTTTTTTTTTTTCTGTTTAGGTTCAATCTCAGCCTTGCACGCTGTACAGACTGGCCCACATTCCTAGCAGAAATTTTCCCGCAATTTGGGGCTCAGCCGGGCTGCTGCACAACCTGCCTCAAAATTCCCCTCAGCTCTAAAAGCCGTCGATCGACATCACAGCCTTAGAAACAGGGATAGATATATATATATACATTGGGTTAAGGAGAATACTCCCCATTGGTGGCAGTAACTGGTGATCTCCTCATCAAAGGCTGGAAGCGTTCATACAGCCACTCATCAATGCTAGCAGCCCCTTAGTGCTTCTGGAGTCATCGATGGTGCTCCTCATTGACTGTGCCATAACAGCCCCCCCCCGCAGCAGCAATTGAGGGGCTGGCAATCCGCTTTTCTTCCAAGGCTTGCATAGCTGTAACATTTTACAGGATCAGTTGTGACCAGCATTTAAGGGGCTAGTAAGCAGCGTTTCTTCCAAGCACAGCAATAAATTCGAGGAAGCCTCCAACTATTGACAACAGCATTGGGGCATAATGGCTTACAGAAGCCCTAGTTCTTAGGAGTGTGGTCATCCTCAAGGGCATTGGAATCAAGCCGCAACATTCATTTTTTGGCTACCATTACAGGCTTTACAGCGGCAGTACCTGGTGGAGAAATCGGAAATTGTCGGACTTCCTGCACATCAGAAAATTAATTAAAAAACTCTGTTTAAAGATTTTTTTTGGTAATCTTTTTTTCCTTTGTTAATAAACAAGTAATTGTATAATAGCAGTAAGGCACTCCAGGATGTTATTGCGTAATAAGGTTACTTCTTGGATGTTGAATGCATTCAGCCTGTGGTCTTGTGCTTCAACCACCTGAGGTGTGACATTATTACACAATAACACACATCCTGTCATGCCTTATTGCTTAAATCTTATACACCCTTTAAAGAAATTTTTACCTACAAAGACATGACAGTGAACATAACTAAATTTTTAACAAGCAGTACATTCAGGAATTCGTTCTTTGTTTCTCGTGTTAAGTCACTTTTAAATTAGGAAACCATGACTTCATCTATTTCCCTAGATAAAGGGAAGACTGCAATCTGTAGTCCCCCAAGTGCTTCAATTTTATCATGCACACTTGAGATATGATGCTTTTTGTCTAAGTGGGAAAATGTAATATCTATTTTAGCAGTGTTGTTTTGGCAGTCATGAAACACTTAAAGTAGCGGAATGGCGGTGGATATGACTGAGCGTGCAGATTCTCCAAACCATTACTGGCACACTTGATTCTCCTGTGACTGATCCCAGTCTGGTTGTTTGTTTATCATGGCGGTCTAAGGGATTACAGCTCAGTGTGCGGTGGCAGGATTGCTAGATATACAGGATTATTAACAGAAATGTGCACCAGTTTTTTTTGAAAATACACTGCTCAGTTGTGAAGATTTGTCTGCTTAAACTGTGTCACCAGGTGGCTGCCATCTTCCTAATTCATATATAGTGGCATTGTAAATAATGATTGGAGGCAGTTTTGGGAACCTGGAGATCATCAGAGGTTCAAGCCTATTAGAACCAAATCCTCACCGTGTAACCTTGAGCACGTCACTTAGCCTCTGATGGCTGTGTTCCACCTGACTGTGGAAATGGGTTAAAAACGAGCACCCCCCCGCCCCCCGAACAAGAGATTTTGTATGTCAGCTATGAATGAGTTATCTTAGGTAAGATATAAAATAATTTGTAATGTCTTCCTGTTTTATTGGTCTTGTTCCTCACCTTTCAGAACAGGTTATCATTTATCCTTGTCATCCTCATATACTTCCACCTGGCGATTAAGTCGCTAGCTGTGGTAATTCAACTGAAAAAAACTATGGGATGGATTTCTGGATGGAAGGATATGGGAGCCCATCAGGAAACAAAATTTTCAGGTACAGTATGAAATTCTCTATTATAAAATGAGTAAAGAATTCCGGCAAGCTGATTGGCTGACACCTTTGCAGCCTGCCTTTTTTTTTAATTACCATTTATGCCTCCTTTTCTCCCTGTTGACCCCCTTCTGCCGTCCTTTCCCAACCTTGTCATCACCCATCATCTACAGGACTTATCTCACCACCTACTTTCCTGTAGCTTGACCCCACCCATGACGTGGCTGCAGGTGTGAGAGAAACCCATGAAGTCTGAATGTGGTGTGGAGATGGCACTGTGGTTGGCACTCACTTACCTTGATCTGGCTGGTCGGCAACACTCTGCTAGACAGTATAACAGCTGCAGGCTCTCACTTTGACCCCTCACCCTGTTGATCAGCAGACTGACACCCAGTGAGAAATGCATGACAACACTCCTCACAGGACAAAAAAATACCCCAATATTTAATGTAACTTACATGGGCTGCCTGCTGGCCCAGCTGAAGTGCTACGCACTCCCACACCGACAACCTGGGTTCGGGAGTGAACTCGGGAGCCTGGTCAGGTGGCTGGGGACTGGGGTAGTGCTGCTGGAAGGCAGTACTCCTAGCCAGGGGAGGATGGTGTCCAGGTTCCCGTCGCCATCAACCTCTTCAGTGGGCATCAGAAGCATGTCTCCTCTGCAGGGCATCGCTACGTGCTCGTGGCCCTTATGTGTGTTGACTCAGCCTGTGCCAGGATGCCTGGGGTTGGGAGAGGGAAAATAAACTACATCTGTGTCTCCCTGACACCAGTCATGATGGCCCCCTGTGCTCTCAGGCCCTGCACCATGTGGATCCCCACCAGCAGTATGGTGAAAGGGAGCAGCAGTCTGAGTTTGGGGGCAGCCAGTCCAAGGGGCTGGAAGTTGGGCACAAGGTGGTGGGGGGGGCAAAATGCTATTTAAAAAAAAAAAAAAAAAAAAAGTGTGAACCTATCTTATTTTAGCACCAACTCTGCCCAGGCATCCTTCCAGGGTGCTCACTCAACAGGAGTCTCTTCTCCCTGTCTGAACCCTCCAGCCATGGTAGGACTCCCCTACCACCCAGGCAGGCCTAACCCCCTAGATCACCCTCTGGGGTGGGCCCGTCCTCCTGCGATGGCCTATCTGGAAATAGAGAGGCTTTACCTGGGTATCGGATCAGCTGTGGAGCCCCCCGAGGCGTCGGGCTGACATTGGGATGTGGGCTGCGTCACTAGAGCCACCTTTTATCTCTGCGAGCTGAGGCGGGGATTTTTCTTTGTTACTCTGGGCCCGAACGTGCAGTGGTGTCATGCTCATGCCAGGCACACTTCCGTGCCCTGGGTGAAAGACACCTGCCGACGCCCTATCCCCTTCCACATCCCCACACTGACTGTGACCGCCCCTACCTCCTCCAGATTTCGCTAGTGCAATGTGAGGAAGAGCTCCCCCCCAACCCAGGAGAGGAGAGGAGAGCTGTCCTCTGGATGCTCAATCCCACTCCTCCCCTGCCGACCCCCGACAGCCCGGGCTCATTTCCGAACCTGGGTCGCTGATGTGGTGTGAGGTGTGGCGTCCAGCGCCTCAACCCTCAGTGCCCCCGGGACAGCTTATTACCCTATTTTTTATAGAAGAACTGAACCAGCCTGCCAACAATACAAACTAGACAATAATACTTTCCACATTAGCGCCCCTTTAAAAAATTTTAATTTTTTTTTCTGAAAACCTGTTTTATAAGCCCAGAAAGATGCTCCATGGTATTGGTTATGCTGAGTGAACATACTTCTAGGGGCTGTAGTCTGCTTTCATCCCAGCATAACCCATCATCTCAGGGTATCTTAAGGCTTGTGTATCATGGACTTCTGTTGTGTTTGATTAAACATCCTGGAGTTTGTAATTGGGGAAAAAAAAAAGGCATTTACTTTTAGGTATTCCATGCGTTTCTTTTTTTATTCTGATGTTCACCACATAGGATATTGAGACAGACTTATTCACTATTAGGTTTACTTGTTCTGTTTGTTTATTTAATTTTGGTAATCGAGTAGGCCCACTGAGACCAGGGGTCCCTTTTTCAGGGGCCACCTAGAATTAATTACAGGTAACATAAAGCATTACATATGTACATTATACATATCACAGAGCATGTGAGACAAATCGTACAGCAGGATAGATCCAATTATTAATCGGTTGTAATGCATTGCTAAGAATGAGCAGTAACAGGGAGTCAGAGACAGGCTATACATTGTTGTTTTAAGTTTAAATACAATCGGGTTCCTGTCATTAGGATAGAGACCTTATCAATTGTAACAGGAACATGGCTCAAACTAAGTAGGGGGACTTGAGTTCCTTTCTGAAGCCTCTCGGGGAAGTAGAGGACTGGATACAGGAAGGGATCTAGTTCCATAGGGAGGGGATGGATGTGGAGCAGGATCGCGCTCCACCGGAGGTCCTAACTCTTGGCACCTGGAGCAGATTGCGATCTGAGGACCTCGGATCGGCTACACAGCTTAGGTTGCAGCATATTTTTGAGGTTGGGGGGGGAGGTACTATCCTGCATTATTTTGTAGGGTAGGCATAGGGAGGGGTAATTCAGTTTCCCTTCTAGTGACAGGCACCCAAGGGACCTCAAGACTAAACAATACCTACAGACAATATACTAGACAATACCCGAAGAAATTAAAAGGAGATGCACAGATGAAGTGTTTTTAATTCTCATGAAGAAGAAAACAAAACAATAACAATATTGTAAGTCCTGGAAAGCACTGGGAAGCATGGGTGGGTCCTGGAAGCAGCACATTGAAAGAAGGTGCTTTGTTATTTTATGAAGAGCAGCAGGTCTGTCGTTCTCAGATTTAACTTTCTCAACCTGGCAGCGCAGAAGACAGTTTGATGGAGTTCAGAGGAAGTTTGCAGAGCTGAACATTTCCTCTTGTTATATGATGCCGACTTGGCATCTAGTTACCTACGAAGGCCAGACTAGAGATGTCAGAGTTTTTTTTTTTCCTTCCTAAACTGGTATTTTATTAATTGTTTTATCACATACAACGTACATGACATCCATCAATATAACGTACATAATGTAGTTAATTAAATGTGCTGTCAGCCACCTGTCGGTTTACCGTACATATTAGCAGGTTGATATGTGAAGGCTAGATGATCTTGCGCAGGAGCTAGTGTACAGAGTGGTTGTACATCTCACAACCTTAGGGATGGCCATGGCTGTTAGCTGGGGCCTGTTAGTTGCGGATTGTTGGGTACTGGCAGTTAGGTACGTTTGTGCTTCATATTCAAGCATTATTTAAAGGCTACCGAAACCTTTTTCTGGTGTGCACCTTTCCCAAATCTTCCCATGGAAGTGAAGTCCAAAGGGTGTACTTTTAAAATAATATGAGCAGGTACCTTGAAATTGTAGATCTTACACACCTTAGCACTAGGTTTAGACATTATATATTAGGCTTCATAGGGTTTCATTACAATAGGCAGCATGACTTGCTTGAATTACATCATCCCATTGCATGTACAGTGTGGTCACGGGATGTGATCAGTGTGGTCAGGTTAAAACATTTCTTAATTTCTGACTGGGGGGGGGAACTTGCTGAAAATGTGTAAGATCTACAATTTTAATGTACCTGCTCACATTATTTAAAAGTACTTCCTTTGGGTTTCACGTCCACGGGAGAGTTTTGGGAAAGGTGCACACCAGAAGAAGGCTTTTTAGTTGGCCTTTAAATTAAATGATGCTACCTTAATAATACAGAAAAACAATACACAACAATCAAAGCTCAAAGTATGTCTTTACTTAGTTAAACTAACCCCGACTGGCCAGCTGGGCCTGAGTATGGGAACTTAAACTGATAACCTGGTAGTAAATCTTGGAATGCGTAACACCTATGGTTATGGTAAAATGACACTGTAGGTAGAGAACTAATAGGGTCTTGTCTTTACCAGCTAGTTAATACAGATATTGTAAGGATGGGAGTATATTTCTGGTGGCTGAGTAAGTGCTGTTTGTTTGTAATGGTAATGAGGGCATCGAGCTGGCCAAATATTTTAAGGTATGCTTGTTTCAGTGTGTCTCAGACCATGAGCGCGTCATTCCAGTCGGAGACCTTCCAGTGTGTCTGAGAGGCATTCATCTTTGTAAATCTGGGGAAGTGGGTGCAGCCATAGGTGCAGTATCAGCCTGTTGGCTCTGTTAGCCACTACGTAGATTCCATGTTGGTGATTTGCTGCAGATCTGGAGTGGCCCACGTTTCCAGTGTTTCTAGCAGTTCTTTATACCTCTACATCGTATTCATCTTGGACTTTATTTCTTGCCAGAACGTCTATATCACAAGACATTGCAACAGCAGATGAATTAGGGAGCCAGGGAGCCCTTAGGGTGGTGTCATTTGTAACATTTAGCAGTGGGTATATTATTTTCGTTTTGTGTAATTTTTGAGGGTTGTAATATATGTTACTAACAGTCTTGAACTGCTTAACTCTTAAATCTATTGGAGAGATGGCCTGTCTGGAAAATGTTAAGATTTTGTTTCAGTCTCAGTTCAGTGTGCACTCCTAATTTTTTGCTGCACCAATCCTTCATTTCTGAGGGCTCGCTGTATATATGGCCTACCAGGTTGTTATACCATATTGAAAGGAAGGTGGGGCTTTGAAGTTTTGATAACAGAGTTCTTTCTCACTCTGAATTCTGTGGTCTTGGGGTTCTAGTGACCCTGTGCTGGGAGATGGCATGTTGGAGTTGGATGTATCAGTATGCATTAGAGGGCTTTAGATTGTAGCTGTGTTGTAGTGTTTGGAAAGGAATAAAGCCTGTACCTTGAATGACATCCTAGACCTTTTGAATTCTGCCCTTTTCCAGTGCGTTCACTGAATTCTAACTCCTGCTAGACATTCCATTACCTCAGACTGGTCATTCATTGTTTTTGTTTTTTTAAGGGTACTCTTGAGTGTTGTTCGATACTTACTGTATGTGACTGTATGTAGGCCAGAGGCATATCTATTAAGGATTGTGGGACTGGGCCAAATAAGAGGGCTGTTAACTTGGTGTCTTTTTTTTTTTTGCATAGTTTGTCACCCATTCCGGGTTCTGTTTGGGGATGTGTCTGTTACTCTGGCCTCTTACCAGTATGATGTATTTTTCAGCTGTAGTGCCCAGTAGTACATATTTATATCTAGAACCTTAAGGCCTCGTTTTTCTGGGAGTCCGGCTAGTCTTTGAAGTGACCCTCTGGGGCATTTTGTGGGCCCAAATGAATCTGGCTATCAGCCTTTGCAATTTCTGGAGATTGTTTACCAAGATTGAGGTATGAAGCATGACCAGAGTGAATAGAATGCATGGAAGAATGTTCATTTTTATGATGGAGATTCTGCGCCCCATCGTGAGAGGGAGAGCAATCCCATCTATGTACAGTAGATCTGTCTTAATAGAAGCTGTGATTCTTTTGATGATTGGCACTGGATACCATCTGCCTTCCATTGTGTCCCATATCTCTCTGGCATTTGTAATGGAGAGGAAGAATTTGACTTGTCAGTATTCAGATTATACCCAAAAAATTGGCCAGATTTGTGGATGCACTGTAACACTTGTGGAATTGAAGCGGAAGGATTGCATAGTGTTAGCAGGTCATCATCTGCATAGGCTAGTAACTTGTGGGTCTGCTCTCCTATTTTCGTACCGTGTATTCTTGAGTCTGTTTAGATCTTCCTAGGAAAGTGTTCCAAGGACAGGTTAAATAAAGAAGATAACGGGATATCCTTGCCCTGTACCATGGTATAAGCAGAATTCCAGTGATAACGCTTCGTTTTGTGGAGTCCATTGGAGTCAGATCAGGGATATGATTGATTAGGGTAAACAGTTAATTTACAAGATCTTGAAAAGGTACGATCACGCCTCCCAATCAGATGCCTTCTCAGCATGTAATATGATCAGAACAGCAGGGACATTCGCCTTTTTAGCTTTTCACATGAGGTAGAAGACTTTCCTTGAACTGTTTGTGTGCCATTTGGGCACGAGTCCTGTCTGTGTGGGGCTGATTAAGGAAGGCAGCACATTCAATATTCTATTGGCAATAATCTTTGCTAGTGGCTTCACATCGATATTGAGAATTATGATGGGGCGATATCCTGCACAAACAGTGTGATCTTTATTTGGCTTGGGTAGCAAGGTAATGATTCCCATCATTGTCTTTGACAGAGAGATGGATTCGTTGTAGACCTTCTGGAGTACTGAGGCCAACATGCCCTCAAATGTGTGTAACTCCCAGGCCACTTGTTACACGTTAGGACACCCCCCATTATGTCTGGATACTGGTACCCACATATTGACATACTTTTTACTTTTCAAAGGTTGGTACCACCCTTGGCGTTAGGATGAATACCTGGTTCATTTCTAGAGGAAGAGGGGTGGGGATACAAGAACAAAACACATGAACCTTGTGTAAAAATTGCAATCCAGGTCCCGGGTGGAGGCTGCTAGGCATATGCTAGATCTAAACTGCTGAAGGGGCCCCAGTAAATCCGACACCAGAAACAAGAACCAGAATGTCCAGAACAGGAACTGGGATTGTGTAGTATGGCTTTATTTAACAGATGGAAAACTAAAGCAGTAGTGGACCCCCAAGTGTCGGTCAAAGCAGGACAGGTACATTTCACAAACTCTCCTTGCTTGCAGAACAGTTCGGGAACACACAAAAGAACATCTTCCCATTGCCCAATGGTGTACATAGTGGACACCTGGCCATGTACCCGAACATTTTCCTCCTATGAGTGCACATATTCTGAAACTAAGCCAAACACTCAGAACTCTTCTTTGAAAATAGGTGCAATAATGTGAAACTCGGCCACACACCTAAACCTGCAGCACTGGCCTTTGCTCAGGTTAAAAATTGTGCCCTTTATGAACCAGTAAGCCCTGCCTTGTAAGCATCCAGATGGTGTTCCTCCCACACTTTGCCCCAACCGACAGTCTCTGCCAGTCCTTCAGGGTTACACCATTGAAACCCCCATTCCCCACTGAAATGCTAGAGGTACCATACTTTCCATTCTTGTCACTCACTGGGGTGACCACAGTACAACTTCACTCACCTGGGTGAACTAGGGGCACTGACAGTTGCACTCTAGCCCTATCTATGGGCACACGCACCCCAGAAACAATTCTCCTAAATATGTGGAAAACCTGTCTCCTTAAAACAGTACTCATGAACTAGTTGTCCTGTCCACTGGGAATGGAACAACAAAAAGGCACCTCCCCTGGGTAGCAGGTCAAAACAGACTGTTAAGTTCTTTTCCAAGGCAGCTGAAGCACACACATAATCTTCAGGGGATTTACCCTTGAACCCACTGAAGAAAAACGGTTCCTTCCACTTCACTGGGGGTAGAAATGAGGAAATTCTGCTGTAGAACAGTCTCCACCACTTCACTGGAAGATGGAAATTGTACTCCACTCTAGGATGAGAAGTTCTAGGCCCTCAGCTCAGAGCCCACTGGCAGACGTTCTGCCACTCCCACCTCTACACTCGGACTCCAGCTACAAACTGAACATTCTAAGCTCCCCGTAGCAGCTGTACACAGGAAAGGGTTATGCTGCTGTGATAGTTCCGAATAACCTAATTACTCTTCTCTCAGGCTAGCTGAGTAAACAATGATGTCATTGTGTAAGAAGCCCCTAATGAGCTCCCTACCAGCTGCCTGCTACCTTCCTAACACCAATGCTGATAGGACTATAGTAACCCCAGGGGACTACGTGGTTACATGTGCACAAAATTCAGGGCAGTATCCATCACTTCAATTGCTTTCCCTCTTGGAAGATTTTTTTTTTTTTTAACACTTCTTGAATTTTTGACACTGTGATTTCCTTATGGAGGATCTCCACTTGTTCTTGTGATAAGGCAGACCCTGCCATAAAATCCCATGTGAGGGTGTCCACATCTGTGGTCTGTGAGCTGTAGAGTTTTTGGTAAAACTTGCAGAATTCCATGTTTATCTTTTTCTGATCTGTGAGCATATGTTGAGATCTATCTCTTGGATGACTGTGATGGTGGCTTTGGCTTACTCCTGCTTAAGCTTGTATTTGTGAACTTGGGTCCACTCGCAACACAGTTAAGTTTGTTTTCCCTGTACTGGAATTCTGTTGATTCATTCTGCTGCTCTTTGTTTTCTGTCCATTGCATCCAGGGGTGTCAGTTATTTTATTTTTGTCCAGTTTTGATTCTGTCTTCTTATGGCTTCCAGCAGCTTGTTCCTCTGTTCTTTTCCTTTCTTTTTCAGGTCGGTGCACACTGCAATCAGCTTGCCCCTTAAGGTACACTTAAGGGATTCCCATAAGATGGTCCAAGATGTTTTGGTGGGCTTATTATCTGCTAGGAAGTTTATTGATGAATGGTCACAATCTCTTCTCTGCATGTCTCTTGCATATGTAACGCATTATAGAGCCTTCACCTAGTGGGATGATGGGTGTCCTCCTGAATCTTGATAGTGAGTTTCACCAATGCAGCAACATTTTATTTAGCCTGCAAAGTTGGTGCGAAGTCTGGAACTTTTCGCTTCACAAAGTTCCTGATGTCTTGCACCAACTTGGCACTGTTTGCTGCCTCTCGAAAGATTTTCTTTCCAGGGGTTCTTTCATGCCTGTGATAGAAAATGGGGGAATAGTCTATTATATGCATCCTGTGGATACCCAAACTCTGTCTCGTACCTCAGAGAATTGCATACCAGCTGTATCTTTCTTATGCAAATCAGAGATAACAAAAAGCCAGATATAGATTTATTTGGCAAAGTTGATTATTCAACTCCATTATTAACTATTTTTTGTAGTAACAATTTTAGTACAGTCCTCTTAAGTCAAAGCTTTACGGTTGTTGGAACAGATTTATGAGTCTGTTGTCCTACTTGAGTCTGTTTTAAATGCACTTGTCACTTGTGAAAATTGGCACTAATGCTCATCGGCTTACGAGTATTTAAAAAAAAAAAAAAAAATGAAAAGATACTACCTCTGGGGCTGTGTGAGACCCGGAGAGTCATTTATCCTGCAACCAAGGATTACTCTTATTATTTAATTATTCACGCCTACGATAGTCGAATAAACTACTTTCTAGTCTCCTGCTCCTTGTTACATACTTTGAAACATGTTCAGTACCTGTCTATTTTTTTAATTGTTTAAAGTTTTCCATGTATATAACATACAGTATTATAACACACACACGCCATTTCAAGTATGCAGTTCACGTACTGTAGCTCATTACATTCAATTTATGTTACTATTAATCAGTACATTCTATGTAATCAAGGCGTAGGCCCAGCACTAAACATGAGAGAACATAAGTCACATACTTAAATTCATTAGAAATAATCTATCTTATTTGAGTCACAGCTCTGTTTTTGTGTGGGTACATAGTATGCTGCACTTTTGGTACTGCCTTTCAATACCCCTTTAGCCTCCCACTTTGATAATAGCCACTTATATAGGTGACAGTATGGCAGTATATGGGCCCCACTGGCATTGACTGATCTGCCCTCTCTTAAATTCATATGTCAGATGTTCCAGAGGCAGAATTTTGAGTAGTAGCTCCTTCCATATCTATAACATCGGTTTCACATGAGACCCAGGTATTTTGGATATGGATTGACAAATCCCATAGCCCGACGTCCCAGGCTATCCCTTTTTGGAACAAAACAATCATTAATTATCCAGCTAGTTGTCCCTGGACAACCAGCAAGTCACGTAATGCTAACAATATATTTTTTTTAATGGTTAAACTGTATACTGGCTGTTTAATAAAGCTTAACGTGTTACCTCATGTCTCTAGTGTTTTTTTTTGTATTTTTTTTCCCTGCAGTGCTCATTTCACCCTGCGGCATTGCGCCATTGGTGTGCTGTGCTATTGAGTTGTCCCAGTGTTTACTGTTGCCATGGGAAACACAGCACGTGTGTAACTGCTTGTGCAGAATGTGACTGTATGTGGAGAAAGGCTGTCGGGGTGGGCTGAGGCAAGAGTGTTTTTTTTTTAGTATGAGGAACTGGCATCTGGGGGGTGTGGGACTTCAGGACATGATACCGGTGTGGGATTGATCAGCTGTGACGCTGGCGCAGGATGGATCAGCTAACTGGAAGATTGCGGTGGTGAGTAAGGCAGGATAGAATCCTCTGCTTGCTGGACTGGAGTTAAGGCAGGACCAAGATGTGGGTGCTGGGTACGATTCTAAGAGGATGATAGGATAACTTGGCTCGGCTTGTAATGGCCGTGGCGGTGAGTGATTGGGTGATGGGATTGTTGGGGTGTGTGTTACTAAAAGAGCATGGAATGCCATAAGTTGGTCATTACTCTCAGGTTGCACATTACTGTACCAAATGTGTGTCTTTTCTGTTCTGTCACACACATAATACAGTAAGACTCTGCTATACATGCGCGTTAATGAAAAAAATCTGTTTAACGTGTTAGTTTTTTTGTAGGCAGGCAGTATTTCATAAAGGCAGCAGCAGAAATCTATTTAGGCTGTGTATCGAATTTTTTTTTGTTTTGTTTTGTTTTGTTTTAGCAGCAATAAAGCAAGCTTATGGTTGGGTTTTCTACCGGCTTCCCCTGGGAGATTTCGTCAAGGATGGCCCTTCGTTTTATTGAATGAATCAAACCGCCAAACTACATGTAAGACTTGGACTGACTATTACTGTCAGTGTCACATTAGGTTTTAGGTTTTGTTGTATACTGTCTGTCTTAGAGCCTGTCAGAATTGGAATGCAAACTGAAATAGATTTTTTTCTAAAAGAGCTGCTGTCTCCAATTTTTCTTTTTCTGCATATGTGTTTCTGAAACCCAGAACTCTGTCATAAATAGCCTCAGAGCCGTAGCCCCCCCACCATTGGCACCACTGCCACGGGACCCAATCTGTGTGTCATTAATTTTGTATTTAAGTTCATCATGCATCGGGGAGGATAGTAAAAGGAGAGACTTTTGCTTATGCCGAGCAACAATATTAGGCTAAAGGAAAAAAAAAATACTACAGACACAAGGCAACAAGCCAGACTTTTTTTTAAACAGCTATACTAAATCCATTTAAAAATTGCTAGCATTGCTGGCCCAGTGGTACTGAGGGTTGAGGCGCTGGATGCCACACCTTGTGCCACGCTGACGACCCGGGGTTAGGAGTGACCTCGGGTGTTGGAGGGTTGGGCAGGGGGAGGAGGATTGATCATCTTAGGGACTGCTCTCCTCTGGGGAGGGAGGATGGGACTACCATGGCTGTGCTGGCTCCTGGTGGAGACGGGTTGTCAGTGCAGGCAGCAGTTCATTGAGGGGATGGCACGGACGGCGTCAGATGTGTAGAGTGCGAAAGCGCGTACAGCAGCGTCATTGATGCCCTGCACATCTGTGCCATGGGGCAGGGATCCCAAAATGTACAAAAAAATCCTCTGGCGCGCTTCATGAAGTCCCATACGTTGGCACTGCATCTCTCAGACTCGAGTTAGCTCCTCCCAGATCTGGACCCTCGACTTTCCGTGGTGGTGGGGTATGTACCTGCTGTGAAGCAGCTGGCAAGAGAAAAGGAAGAGGGGGAGGACGAGCTCGGGTACTGGGAGTGGTGCTGGGCCGCAGATCCTGGACTGATTGGGGGGACCATAGGCAACCGTCCCCCAGCCAAGGAGATAATAAAAGAAAAGCAACCAAAAAAGAAATTGCTAGCATTAAGTGACTACCTGCAGTTTACAGTTTTTTCTTGTAGTTTCCCTTGAAATATAGCCGTCTGACCATGGACTAGGATTTGAAACACTGGGACTACCATTTTTGACAAGGCAAGTTGTCCTTGGACGAGCATGTAATTTTGAAATTTGTCCATCTCTGATTTTTGGATACATTTTTTACTAAGACTAACATAATTTGAATTACTCTAGGGTACAGGTCTTATTCCTCATTACCCCTCCATTCCACACCAGCAGCAGAGACCATGGTATTGAGCCATTTCTGTCCAGAAAGGCCTGAGCTCACTGCACTTCCAGAAATACTGAATGAAGGTACCCCTTTCCTTGTTGCATCTTCCACATATGGGCAGTATTCCCACATTGTAGTTGCTTACTTTATCTAGGGGCATATACAATCTGTGTAGGGATTTTCACTGGGATTTATTTATTTATTGAAATGTTTCACCAGGAAAGGCACACTGAAAAATATAAAATTGCTCGTCTCACAGAGCGTTCTGGGGGAAGGGGGAACATGGGAGTACAGTAATAAAGAGTACATTCCATGCAGTATTATAGAAAAATGTGTATATACAATACTCAACAATACATTTTCAAAGGTAATATAAAACGGGAGAAGCAACAGAGTGAAAAAAACAATACATGGCATGCTTAGCCCCATATGCGATTCACAGAACTGTTCCAGTGCCTTTTCAGGGATCAGATGCTGCAAGTCCTGCTCCCAAAGCTTTTTTGACTTTCATCGAGAGGTTTGGAAATCTGTCTTTCACGCACTCTTGTACCTCTGCTAGTGTGCTCTTGAGATTGGTTCTCACCTGGAGAATACCACTCTATCCCATGAATCGGTGATTCTAACTGCTTCAGCCTGCCTGTTCTTTGAACCCAGGTCCTTGCCCAAAAATATCTAAACCTGTGTTCTTGGAATATCCCCAGTTTCTCTAAGTTGTTGGAGTGTTTTAAATCCCTGTGAGTTTAATAAGTTCCCTAAACATCTCACCCCTCTCTCTTCCCATATCTGGAAACCAGGGTCTTCAGTCTCAGAAGGAACTCTGGGCTTGAGTACACCAGCGCTAGCATGGTATTTGCTTTTGCTTCCCTTATGTGTTGCCTGATCTCTTCCCCACCAGTACATTATTTCTACCCAGATTTCCGTACATCCTACTGCCTCCCAAGTTCAAGTACGCTGTACCTGGTGTGTCGCATCCTCTCTGTCAAGGGATACCAGTTCGCACCCCCCCACCCCCGTTCCCTTAACCCAGTCCATCAGCATCCTGGCCTGGGCCGCTAAATGATAAAAGGAGAAAATTGGAAATCTCAGCACATCCTTACTAGTTGGACTTTTGAATCTGTGCAGGCTACTTCTGAGCCTCCAGTTGTTCCAGATGCATTCTGCACAGCTTTTCTCTAGAGCCTGCAGGTCCTTTTTTCTAAGACCCAATGGCAGCATTTATATAGGTTACAAAACCTTGGGGCGAACATTCATCTTAATTTTGTTCTTCCTAACTAGGACAGGGGTAGCCCCTGCAAACGTTCCAAGTCCCCTTTGACTGTGGTCAGGATGTAATTAAAGTCCTAAATGAGACTAGCCAGGGTATGTCCTACCTTGAATCCCCAGATATTTGTTGTGTGGTGTTACTAACTTTATTTTTAATCTAGCACTATCTGTCTCCACCATGCCCGGACTCCTGAAAGTCTACTAGAGTAGTCCCTATCTTCAAATCTGGTGACCCCCCCACTCTTCCGACAACTACCAACCTATATCCATCCTCCCTTACCTAAGTAAACTCCTTGAGAGGATTGTTCACCAACAACTATCTCATTACATTGCCAAATACATCCTCTTTTGTAGCCAACAGTATGGCTTCTGTAAGCATCACACTACTTCTACTGCTCTGGCTCTCTTCACCGACCACATCCTCTCTAACATAGACCGTGGATGTGCCACAGGCACCATCTTTGTCGACCTGTCTAAAGCTTTTGATATGGTAACCACTCTCTACACCTATCTAAATTATTATCACTCGGGTGCTCTGCCAGGACCACTGACTGGTTCTGGAGTTATCTCTCTGGTCGCTCTCAGTCCATGTGCATTGGTACTGCCACTTCTCTGCCCTTGCCGATCTCCACGGGAGTTCCCCAGTGCTCTATCCTGGGCCCCCTGCTCTTCTCCTTATTTGTCAACTCCTTTTTCACCGACAGCTTTACTTGCAGCTCCCTTCTATATGCAGATGACCTTGTCATCTTTCATAGTGACAAGTCCCTCTTGTGTATCTCATCTGTGCTCTCCCAGAACTACCATACTGCTTATAATTGGTTCTCTTCTGATTTGTTGTTAGTCAATTCCAAGAAAACCAGTGCTATACTGTTTGGGTTGAAACTGTTCCTAAGTAAAACCCTCCACTCTAACTCATCTCTCCTATCTTCACCCCCTGACAGCCCACCATTGAAAACGTCTCTTCCTTTAAATATCTAGAGGCTACGCATGACCCTTCTCTGTCTTTCTAGAACCATGTAAACCACTTGGTCCGCAGGATCAATATGAAGCGCGGTGTGGCCTACCGTCTCAAGCCCTACCTAACTAAGGAGGTTCGCCTAGCCATCATCACGGGTAATCTCCTCCCTGTCTTTGATTATTGCTCCCAAGCTACTCTCAAATCTCAACCACCCTAATGACTAGACTCTTGGTAGCCTTATAACAGCACCTGCCTCTTCACCTTTTTGGCCCCTTACTCCATGCACAACTGCGACCTCTATCAATCCCTTGGTTGGCTTTCCTTACAGGGTCTCTTTGACTGTACACTTGGTTGTTTCAGGCATGACCCAGGGGAAGGGGATACAGATGAATGCCAGCTGAGCTTGAACCAGATGAAACTGTTAAGATCAGGATACGACATTGTTGATGCTTCGGCTAGAGCCTCTGCAATCGGTATTCTTATGCACAGTCAGGCAAGGCGCAGACTCTCAGGGCTAGCACCTGATTGTCAACAGAAAGTGGCTAATGCCCCCTTTTCTGGCTAATCTCTTTGGCCCAGGGGCACAAACAGTACTGGACAACCTACAAGCCTCAGGCAGACAACTAAAAATAGTACAATATATGTACCACAAACCATGCCCTCAGTATAATTATTCATACAAAACTGGAAATTACTATAACCAAACAGAAAATTTTAGAGGCAAAGAACGAATGACAAGGAACACATCTAAACCGACCTGTGGCCGCCCCTCAGGATGGCCGAGTGCCTCTTCCTCTCATTAAAAAACTTCAGACTATGCCCCGGTCTCCTCTTCTAGGCCTCTGAGACTTTTTTCTGAGGCTTCGATTCAAAATTATACTGAGGCCTTTCTCATGAGGCTTTATACATCTAGCCACTTTTGAGGTATCACTGTTACAGGCCATTATGGTCATTCCATCGGAATGCCTCTCGGCCTGTTGTGCGCCGGACCCTTGTGTCCCTTCCATGAACAGGGCCTGCTGCTACTCACATGCTGAGTTACAATCGATATATTCTGATAATATTATAATAGGGATCATAATATTCTTACCAAACCTCTACTGCTACATGCAGTCTTCACCTGGCCATAGATAAAGGCCACAGAAACAAGGGTGAGTACATATATTAAAAACATACTAACATTTCAAGTTTACACCTAACAAGGCAGCAGGCCCTGACATACATGGGACCCCGACCTGACTACATCAGTCTGTTGCATTCCAGGTCTTTACCTTAAAAAGAGTACTCTAACAACCACTGTATTCCATTATGAAATAGAAGCATGGTTTCATTTCACATCATTGTTGGCTACTTATGTAGCCTATTTATGCCAAAATGGATACATTTTATAACAACTTGACAGACATAAAAAAAACTGTAATCGTTTGCTACATTGTGGCACTACAAAATAATAACATTGTATCATTTGGGTTACTATTCAAAACTCAGAACCCAATAGGCTTTGTCTTTCCCAGTGCATGCCACTGAGACCAACCAATTACTCCATTATATGGCTGAAATCCTTCTGCTTTATCACAGTATCTGATGGGGAATCCCTAATTGGGTTGACATCTGCTTAAATAATAGCCAGTCTGGCTTGTCTTTCAGCCATAACATTGTAATAGAGTACTTACAGATAGAATACAAAATTCTCTTTATATGCTGATACACTGCTCTCTCAGCACTTCTTGGTCCCATGACCATACTATATGTATGGCAGAATGCCATGTCTGGCCACCCCACTGCCATATAACTGCTTGGGAATCTCCCAGAAGTAATGACTTACTGCAAGAGACAATTCCATGGAAGATAGATCAGTTACACACAGACTTATGCCGTAACAGTAGATCTTCTAGGAATGTCTCATGCAGTAGGTAGCTTCCCTCCTTCTGGTTCCCCTGCCATTCGGTAACAGGGAAAACGATTTAGGGTTGGGAGGCTTTGGTACCTGGGTTCCCCTCGGTCCCTTGCTTTCACGAGCTGAAATCGGCGGGGAACGGAGACTGCCAGGGACCACCCACTTTTATAGGCACAGCCCAGGAAGTGAGGTCGTGTGGGTAGTCCCTGGTATGGAGACTGCTAGAAGAAACTGCCATGTTAGAGCGCCACCTATCGGGAACTCCCAGAAGTAATGACTTACTGCAAGAGACCATTCCGTGGAAGATCTACTGTTATGGCAAAAGTCTTTGAGTAACTGATCTTTCTAGGAGTGGTATATGGTGTTCATCCATACTGACCCACCGACTTCCCCTGGCAAGTGGCACACCAGTCCTGCTTCCAGCGGGGAAGTTCTGATGTCATGGAGCAGTACCAAGGGAGTTACCACCCGGGTGGGTGGGAGGAACCAACTTGAAGATGTTCCAGCAAGCCTTAAAGGGAAAGGACGCCGCCAGAAATGTGGATGAACACCATTTACCACTCCTAGAACTACTGTTACAGGTGAGTAGCCTGTCTTTTTTTTCCCTCCTGCTGACTCTGTCCAGCATGAACTTGTGCTGCCTAAATCATTCTTCCAAAAAATTAAAAAGCCAGCCAGGTGGCGCTGAAGGTTGAGGTGCTGGACGCTGCATTGTGCACCACGCTAGCGACCCATGTTAGAGAACAAGCAGGTTGTCGGGGGTCGGCGGGGAGAGCTAGAAGCGGGATTGAGCTGCTGCGGCAGTTCTCCTCTCGGGAGGGATGAGTGCTTGCTTCCCCTCCCCAACATAGTTCTGCTTCCATCGGGTGGAGGCCCAATGGGAAGCGGAGGGGGCAGCATGTGATCGCCAAGGGTGAGGCAGAAGGGAACGAGCCGGTACCTGGCATGCGTGTGCGTCTCCATGCACACACATGCGCATGTGTGCTGGGGTCCTGGGTGAGGAGAAAACCAGAAAAAAGCGCAAACTACATATAGGGCAAAAAAAAAAAAAAGATGAAAGACCTGACATAACTAAATTTACTAAAATTGTTGAAATCATAATCACGCAGTCCTGTCTGAACTGACACTAAAATGTAAAAACCCTTTTCCATTTTATTACTTATTGCAGTGTTGTTGCGTTTTCAGTGCAGCCTGCCTACTTTGATATTGATGCTCCGACTCTAATCTTGGGTTGAGAGGACGTTGAGAGTGGCTTATTTTTTTTTTTAAACAAATTTGAAGTTATTTAACTCCTGCAACCTTGCTAGACTCTTCCAAAATATCTGCTTCACTGCAAGCCACAGTGTTTCTGCAGATACTACTATTTTTGTTTGGAGGGAGCACAACACAGAGAAGATTAAATCTGATCCCCAACTGCAGTAATAGTTATAGCACCTTAGACAGCATCACCCTTACCTTATATTGACGTCACGTTAGACTGCATCACCCCTACTCTCATTCTTCTTCTGCCATCTCTCCCTCCCATCCAGCCCCATCCCTTTCCTTCTGTCCTCCCTTTTTATCTCTGCCTTTCACTTTAGCCCTGCTGCCCCCATCCTTCCACTTCTTGCTGTCATTTGTATGACTTTCACCTTTATTTCTGTTCTTTCACTCTCTTCTTCCCTCTTCTGCTTGTACCACTTATGTATTTTTGTCTTATAGCCTTTTGTAAATATCCTGTACATATGTATTTAGTTGAACTGTAAATAGTTGCTTAACCTGTACTTTTAATGTATTTTAACTGTATTGTTTTTGCTCATGTTATCATTTATGTTAATCAATGTAACCGGCTTTCTGTATTTACTCCCAACTCTGTTTGTACCTGATGTGGAACCTTTTTAAAAGAACTTCTGGTTCGAAGGTCTTGTAATCCTACTAATAAATAAATAAATACAAAAATCCCCCCTCCCCCCAGCAGTGTTACGGTCCAGGGAAGTGCTTGAAAAAACACCCAACTCCCACGATGGTATGCACACTGCAGAGAGGAGCTTCTTGGGGGGGAAAAATGCACCTGGTTGCGCCCTGCACATTTGCACTCTTACCAGCACTTGGGACTTGTGCGAGTGAGAGCCCTGTCTGGTACCCCAAGGAGCTTGGGTATGCAAGAAGGTACACAAGTGCGCAGTGTGTGGCAACAGCCAGAGTCCTTTGGTTCACTAGATACTCTGACAGCACTGCTGCCTATGGTCACTCTGGGACTCTCAGTCCTCCTATTCCCCCAGGCTGCCTCCAGATGACTCAGGCTTGTTCCTGAACTTGAGTTGCCAGCATCACAAGCAGAAGCACTACCACAGTGCTGATGGGCCGGCCTGTGCCTTCTGGTGTGTGTGTGTGTTTTTCCTTTTTTTTTTTTTTTTTTTAACAAAAAGTAGAGATGTCTGGCGATTCAGAATCCCATTTCCACCCTCATGATTTTGCCATCGAATCTGCACAGCAGGACTGCAGTTATTAAGGTAAGATGTAATAAATTGCTAGTCTGCAGCCCATATCCGTAGCGGAACTCCAACTGCAGTGTGTTCACCTCACGGTGGCCATTTTATAATCTGGAGATTACAGCTTTGATTTATATAAAAGATGTCATCTCAAGATCATGCGCTAGAGTTAAAAAATTCATACTGAAATGAAACTCATATGTATTTGTTGCTTATTTATTTTTTTTTTAGTTCATATTTTGATATATAGGCTGTTTTTGGCCTCCTCAGTTGTTGAGCCCAAGATTAAAATACTTATTTCTTTAACAAACAGAGGCTACTGAGACTTGTGGCATCTGCCCAACTAGTTTCATTTTATTGGTACAATACTATTATTTGGCGTGTGAGTTTTAATTAGTACTCTTCTTATGTTAACTGAATAACATGAATATGCTTTATAAACCTGGATCCTCTCACTGGAGGATTTAACAGGGTCAGGGCATTCTTTTGATTACAGTTTTTGTTTTTTTCTGTGGGGGGGGTTCAGATTAATCAGTGAAGTGATGTAACTTGGAGTAACATAGAAATGTGGAAAAATAGAATATCTTGGCCCATCAAGTTTGTCTGCAGTTACTACCTTACCCCCGGCCTACTGGATTATTCACCGCTCCGTTCCCTTCACCTTCCCTGTTCCCCATGTGGGATTATTCCCACCCAAGTTTGAAGCCGTTAATGGGCCTTGCTCCCACATCCTCCACCAGTAATCTGTTTTAAGGCTCTACCACCCTTTCCATAAAGGAAGACTTTCTCACGTCCTTTCCTGAATTTACATCCCATTAATCTCCAAATGTGACCCATTGTGACTGCATCTCTGTTTCTAATAACAGGTCCCTGCAATTTACCCATTTATGCCCCTTAGGAACTTACAAGTCTCTGTCATGTTCCCCCACCCTGGTCTGGCCTCCAGCAAGTACAAGTTCAGGACCATTTAGTATGTATATTGTACTGTAAGTATATTGAAATTATACCTATAATATGTTTATCTCTTTATGGTCAAATGACTTTAAACCCTACAAATAAAAAGCACAAAGCAAAAAATTAGATATAGTCTATGGGCAACATTTTTACAAGGATTCCCGTATCCATATTTGAAACGCAGAAATTAATTTGAGCTGTTAGGCCATCTGTTAGTTTGTGGATGCAGTTATCCATAGGAAACATTTTGCTGACTCAGAGTTCAGACTTTAGATGATCGTCCCTGTGTTCACTGGGCCATCAATTTTCAGAAAGAATTTATTGTAGGTGGGTCTTGTCAAAAATAGTGTTGGGGGGGAAGGGGCAGCCAGCAGCCATCAAGACAGGATGCACTTATTATTTTACTGATATATTAAACTTAACAAAAATAGGCAATGAAAGTTGCCGTTAGTGTTTCTAACAATCTGGAGTACTACACAAGTGAATCTGCTACAAGCCCAAGATGGGAAACCCCAAGAAAGGTGCTGGAGACAGAGACAGGACGAAAGGACATCAGACTGCTTTCATGAGTAATTCAAAAGCTGCAGCAGCATCTAGTACAGATGAAACTGAAATAACTTTGAGAGATGTACTACAAGCTGTTATGGCATTGCACTTACAGGTGGCCACACTCTGACAGTCACAGACATGCAAACCTGACTCACCCTTTGTGACTCTCAAAGCTGCTGCTGTGGGAGAGGCGAAAGAAGCAGTGGGGGCAGGCACTGCATGCAACTACTGCAATGACTGCTCTGGTGATGAGAACGGAGTGTTCCACTACAGAATTGAGGCACTAAAGAGCCATACAGGGCCACCAGATCTGTGAGTACTTGGTCTCCCAGATGAAATCGAAATAGAGAACCGGGCGGGATTGGGCAGCCTTGGCAGCTCTCCTCTCCTGGAGAGGTTGTGGCCTCCCCCCCCGGTAGTTCCGTTGCTACTGAGTGGAGGTCCGGTGGCCACGTAGGTGGGAGAGTGTGACAAGTTGGGAGGTCTCAGGACATGATGTGCGCATGCCTCCTCGCGCTCGAGCCCGAGGAATAGGAACGGGGCATTAACAGGGACAAAAAAACAATAAAATGTTAAATAAAAAAAAAAGAAATGGAGAACCCCATGGAGTTTGTGGCATTTTGGCTCAGAGATCCTGTACTTAGGCTGAGAGCTGCTTGTGTGATGGCCATTTTAAATTACCCCCTGGTGGTAGCTGGACAACATAAAGACACCTGACAACCTTAACTGATCATCCTGACAGGTATGCACCAGTGAGACAGAGCCTTTAGATTCTGCACATAAGATGGGTCTGATAACTTTAGAGGATGGTGCAAAGATCTCAGTATATCCAGACTGAAGTTATGCCACGAGGAGCTGATGTACATTGTGTGATGTCCTGAGAGCCAAGCTACGGACCCTGGGGGTTACCCAAGTTTTACAGTACCCCCACTAGACTCAAGGTCTACTCCAGGAGAATCTACCAGTTTATTGACCCCCAAGAAGCGGACAGGCTGATCAACAAAATTGAAGACTTTGGCAACCCAGAACATGAAACTGATAAGGATTCAGTTTGTAAGCCTTGAGACTGTCATTTTGTTCTACAAGTACATTGAGACTTTGAGGTGGGCTGATTTTTAAAAGAGAGGATTGGGATAAGCACCATCGTCCTGGACTAAAATTCTCAGGCGTTTAAATACTTCTGTGACTTTAAATAATACATGCAAACTGTATGAAGCTCTGTAATAGTTAACTATTACAGAGCTTCATACAGTTATCTAAGCGGCTAGCCAACACATGATTGAAGATGGTGCCAACCACATGGTCCCTCTCATATAGCCTCCTCATCCAGGCCAGTTGAAACTGTTTTTTTTTTTTTTAACTGGATCGGCACTCCGTTAGAGTTCTAAATAGTTCAGTTTGGCTAATCATTCTTTGCTGACTCAACCCCTAGGACACACAAACTTTACACGGACTTATTGCTCTCATCTTGCAATATGCAGTTAAATGTTTAAACGGTCTAATTAAGAATGGTCGAAATTTAAAAGTTCTGTTGAATTATAAATGATAGCTGTACTTAAACTTACTACAATGCATCTTAATTATAAGAGGGTTCACTTGTAGGAATGCTGAAGGTTTCTGCACCCTATGATGCTTAACCCAATTAAGTAATTTAGACCACTACAGTTTAATATTAACTGGTTGTAACCATGAATTATTTCCTTCTATGTAGCAATAGGGCTAGTCTGTTATGACAAGGCAAACGCAAGATGTGATAGGATCTTGGATAAGATAACTAGTTATGCATTGCCCTCCTGTGAAGTGCAGTTTGGGACTGCATCTTTCGTGTTACATACTGTAAGTATGAAGCATATAATCAATTCTTGTAAAGTGTCAGTTGTGGTGTATTGTATTTGAGCTTCTTCTTCTAGAACTAATAAAAATAAAGTTTAAAAAAGTAGTTATTCCCTGGGCCAGGGCTTGTGGAATTTTGATTCCTTGGATACGCTTTTACAATAATCGTACAAAAACGACATTGTTACGTTTCTAATTCATACACAGTGAAATATTTCTGTCTGTAGGTTACTGTAAGTGGCACACCCATCCAGTCTGCAATTTAGCTTTCATGTATCAATGTAAAATGGTGCCTTGAAGCTATTCATTTTACTTCATACATAAACAGGTTTGCCACATCCATTATCAAAATATTAACTTGCCTGTGTTTTGCCAGATGTTACTGCAGTAGCTAGAGCGTGGAATTCCTTGTGGCAGCTGGCTTTCTTCAAGCAGAACTGAAGATTACTGGCAAAGTCATGCCAGTCAGTAAAATAATTATAGTATATGGTTGAGTGTTGTGTATGGAAATCCATACACAAAAAAAAATTTGTTCCACAGTTCTAAGGTGGCAAAGATTGTACCAAAATGGTGATGTCACTACTATGATACAGTGCAACAGATTTTCAACCTTGTACTATTTCAGATTCAAAAGATTCTGTCTTGGCACCCCTTCCTGTAAAACACACATTTTTTCTAGTGTGTGTGTGTGTGTGTGTGTGTGTATGTAAATGTATAATATATATATATATGTGTATGTAAATGTATGTATGTGCGTGTGTGTATGTAAATGTATGTATATATATATGTGTGTATGTGTGTGTGTGTGTGTGTGTGTGTGTATATGTAAATGTATATGTGTGTGTATATCTGAGCCAGCCGCAGCTAACAGACTGCCTGACTGACCCCTGGACAGATTCAGATAGCCCATCTGTGGGCTTCCCAAGCTGCTGCTGCGGCCCCAACACTCTCTGAGCCGTCCACAGATAACAGACCACCCGACTGACCCCCGGACAGATTCAGGTATGTACCGGACCTCCGAAACTCATGGTTTTGAATGCCGCTGTTTTGACTGGATGCCCAGTGGAGGAGCCAGGCACTGATCGGCAGTTTCTGCTCCTCGGCTGATTTTCCAACTCCTGGTGCTTCCTGATCTCGGGGAAATCACTTTCTGTGCTGTGTTCTGGACTGAATTTTTGTTAATGTAATCTACATATGTTATGCATCAATTGGTCTTACTTTACCTGCCAGTTTAGCTAGTCTATTACAAGCCTCTAGTCTAGCCTCTCGGTGTTACTTGCTGCTGTGAGACTAGTGCTGGACGGAACTGTATTGTTTTGTAGCTGATGTTTGACTGCTTAGACCCAGCTACTGAGTAATACTGATGTATTTTTCCATTTCTGCCTCTACTGCCAAACCCTGTCTCCTGTCCTACACTGGTCACTCTAATTATTAATTTTTCCTCCCCACTTGCAATGTTGTCTCTCTAAGCAGCTTAATTTCTTCTCTGCCTTACCTACAAACCCCCTCTTAGACTCCCTCCTGCTGCTGTTGTCCTCCTCAGACGTCCCAGCGCCAACGCACAGAACTCCCCTTCCCTGTTACTTCCTCTTCTATCTCTTAATAATTGCCATGCATTTGCCACCTCTTTACCTCGTGCCTTGTCTTGCCCCATTGCCTGCCCCCCACTGAGCTTGCTGTTGTACTCTAGCTGTATTTAATCCTCTGTCTTTCCCCTCTTGTTCCACAGGCAGCCCATCTGCAGGCTTCCCAAGCTGCTGCTGCAGCCCCAGCACTCTCCGAGCCAGCCGCAGCTAACAGACTGCCCGACTGACCCCTGGACAGATTCAGGTACACACCGGAGCTCTGAAACTCGTGGTTTTGAATGCTACTGTTTTGACTGGATGCCCAGTGGAGGAGCCAGGCACTGATTGGCAGTTTCTGCTCCTCGGCTGATTTTCGAATTCCTGGCGCTTCCTGATCTCGGGGAAATCTTTCTGTGCTGTGTTCTGTACTGAATTTTTTTGCCCTCCCCCGCCTCCTCACAGTATTAAATAGACCCTTGCTCCGCCCCTTTCCTCAGCCTAGCAGCTGATTGGCCACTCTACTGCTGCACATTCTTATGGCTATTGGCCTCCCTGTCTTCAATACCTGACTTGACCCACTTTCTTACTGCCCCTTTTTAAAGCAGTCTCACCCACAGGGTTGCACGTTTGCTCTCAAGTTTTTCTCCAGCTAGAAGTACGTGACATTATTTGCTACATCTTGTGTGATGTTTCTTTTCAGAGCCCTGCTACTCGCCTTTGTCCACAGATTTTTCCATGATAGCGATGTCTGGAAGAATACTGCTGCTGCCGCTGACACTGAGCCTTGCTCTCTTTTTACTGGCTCTTCTCACTGCTAGACCTTCCTCTCCTGGCAGTGCTAAACTGACCTCCACACTATCTGACTTTACCTACTCGAACCTACTTGTGTCACAGATCAAGCAGCATGACATGACTCCTGTGTTACTCACTAGGTATCTCTTATACTTGGCTGCTGACTTTACCTCTAAATGCCTCTGGCAGAACATGCTACTGGTACCACCTCTTTTCCCATGGAGACTGTGGTATCTTGTGCTCCTAGCTTTGTTGTTATCTGGGGACATCGAAACAAACCCTGGCCCCCAGTTACCCACTGCCTCTCCGAATATGGACTGGTTAAATATGAATGGCCTTCGTATAACACACTTGAACATTAGAAGCCTTCTCTGTAACTTTACTGAACTTGAGGCATGGATATATCAACCTGACATTCTCTGACTGAAACTTGGCTAAAGCCCTCTACACCTGACTCCTCCTGCTCTCTTCCTAACTATTCCCTATTTCGAGGAGGTGGACTGTCTGAAAATGGGGAGGTGGAGTTGAGCTGTGTTTCAAAAACCACCTGAATATGTCCTTAATGCAATGTTTGGTTGCTTCTAACTGCGAGTTTTTACATACCCTGCTTCTACTTGAAACCAAAAAGATTCACTTAATATGTGCCTACAATCCTCCTAAATCAGGTCGGCTAGAATGCTCTGAACTACTTGAGTACTCTACCTCTGCAGCTGGCCATAATTAACTTATTATTCTTGGCGACCTCAACCTAAATTAGCTGGGGAAAAATAAAAGTGCACTGGTATCTCTAGTACATGGATTTAACATGCACCAGGTAATTGAAGATCCCACCAGGCTGACCCAGTCACCTGCTGCTGGAACACTTATAGTCTGGATACTCACAAATTGACCTGATAGAGTTACTGCCTCAGGTGAGCTTCCTGATTCTATAAGTGACCATTCCCCTGTGTTTTGCATATGGGGAACATCAGTGATTCCAGCCCCCTCGCCACGCTACATCACCTTCCGGGATTTTTTCCACACGTGATCAAGCAAGCTTTCTACATGATACCTCTTCTGTAAACTGGATCCCTATTATCCAGTCCCAAGACACTGAATCTGCTCTCAGTCTCTTTCTTTCTATATTCTTATCCCTCCAGGACATACATACACCTAAACGGAATCAATGCATTGGGGCCAAACAGACTAGGCGGCTGCACAAGGAACTTCTCGCCTCCCTCCCTCCGGGCATGTGACAAAAGTTGGAACCGCTACAAAACCTTGGGTCAGCAAAGTGAATATGACACTTACAAAAAGCAGCGCAATATGTGCAAAAAAACAAATCAGGCTTGCCGGAAGCTCGTACTGCAAAGGTCTATTGCTGGAAGCTGCTGGGGAAACAAAGAAATTCTGGACACATGTAAAATCCTTCCTGGGCTCAAACCAGTCTCAACACACAAATGATGTGGTCCTCAATGGTATGCACTGCAGTGACCCCACCACCATTGCAAATTCTTTCAACAAATACTTTACTGATCTCACCAAATACACTGCCTCTTTCACAGCAAATCGCATCCTGACACCCATTACTCACACAAATGTGCCCATACATCCACCCTTCTGTTTTAAGGCTATTCCAGATGCTGCTGATCTAAAACTACTAAACTCAATCTCTGATGGTACTAGTGTAGGGCTCCGACTACCTAGAGCCTAAACTCCTGAAGCTGGCTGCTCCTTTTATTGTGGCCCCATTGGCTAAAATCCTTACACTGTCTCTCTCTGCCATGGTCATGTTCCGGACATATGGAAATTGGCAAAAGTCACCACAGCCTTTAAGAAAGGTGACAAGAAGGACATAGCTAATTATAGGCCCATAGCCATTCTGTCAGTACTAAACAAAATACTCGATAAATTAGTGCCTATACAGATCACAGAGTTCCTCTCTAAATATACCCTCCTATCACCTGCTCAACATGGTTTCTGCAAGGGGCATAGCACCTCTACTTCTCTGATACAATTTACAAATGATGCCCTTACTGCTATGGATCACGGTCTCATGACTGGTGCAGTGTTCATTGACCTCTCAAAGACGTTTGATCTTGTAGATCACCCTCTTCTACTTGATTACCTTAGCTTCACTGGTTTCTCGGAGCAAGCTAAAAACTGGTTCCAGAGCTACTTAAACAATAGAAGACAACAAGTAAAATATAACTCTGCGGTGTCTGACTCTGTGCCTGTCGGTGTTGGTATTCCTCAAGGGCTCCATCTTGGGGCCTCTTCTCCATTTTCATAAATGACATCTCCTAACACCCCTTGGTGCTCAACAATCTTGCATGCAGATGATCTGGTGCTCTACACGGACTCTGCAAACATAGAATAAATAAATAGTCGATTAACATCTGCATTTCTCATAATGCAAGAATGGATCCACAACAAAAAGCTCGTCCTAAACGTATGTAAAAGTTGGGGCATGCTCTTTGGATCTGCAACCAAACTTAGAACAAACTGCAATCTTTTCAACGTCTCCTGTGCAAATGGCTCCCCCTTATGAAAGTAACCTCATTCAAGTATTTAGGTGTCCGGCTTGATGAAACTCTCAACATTGAGCAACACATCATCGACACCTGCAAGTCAGTAAACTCCAAACTCGGAATAGCTTACAGGACTAGTCGGATGCTTACCCTCTCAGCTAGACTGGCTATTTCTAGGAGTATCCTACTTCCATCCCTTGCATATGGTGCTGTCACCTACATAAATGCTTTGAAAACCACCCTAAGTAAGTGGGGATACAACGTACAATAGTATCTGTCGTTATGCCTCGGCTTCCCCACATTTGAAGCACCATTGCTTGCTATATGCGGACTTTAGATTACCTTCTCCATCTGCCAGTCGACTCCTTGTCCTTGGTACTCTGCTGGACAACATCATTAGAACTAATCTACCTACCTCTCTTGCAGGCATGCTGTTGCCTCTGTCCCCCACCTATGGCCTCCTCTCTACTGGACTCTATCTATGATACACCCCTAGGTGCAGAACCCTATAAGAAACCTCAGTTTTCTCCTGCCTGGCCCCAAAGTATTGGAATTCCTACCTCTTGATGTTCGCTTTGCACCTAGTCATATTGCTTTTAAAAAGATGCATCACACTCTCCTTGTCAAACATATCATATGTTCCTGTTTTAACCTTCCATAGGGTGCTTGACATTCCCTTCCTCAGCTCTCAAAATGTTTCAGTTTTGCTCTGAACTCTTGTTACTGTTATATGTAGCACTTACCATGGATTATGTGTTAAAACTCTACTGCACTATGATTGTATGCTTATTATGTTTTGTACTGTTGTGTATTTTTCTGCCATTGTCTGTCATATTAGCAGTATTGTTTACGTAACAGAACATTGTGTAGATTTTTCCTTGTGTGGTTAATTACCTCTGAACTATACCTGTTATTTGTTTTGTCTGCCAATTTTGTATTGTAACCTCCCGGGTCATGTCTGAAAATAGTCATATTTTGTGGCTACAACACTTTACCAGGTAAACAGAAACTAAATAAAAATAAATATACACGCACACATAAATAGGGATCCCCACTGTCTGAAAATATAGAGCGGTGGCAGTGGTGATCGGGACAAAAGGTGTTATTTTTCTGGATCGTCTGTATGCACTGTATATGTGCATAAGTGGATTTTAAGTAAAATATAGTGTGCTGGTATCATAACAAGGGTAGCAGTGCAGTAAAGGATGTCAGTAAAAGACAGTTTTGGAGGATTTTGTTAAAAAAACAATCTGTAATGGATACAAATATACGGTGGTGGTAAAAATATAGAGCGGTGGTAAAAAAAAAAAAAAGTATAGGGTGGTGGCCCACCACGCTAAAACAATGAATGGAGAACACTGTGTATGTGTGTAATACAGTGACGTGGTAGCGAGGGCTCAATGGTCACTTCTGTGTTAAACCCAAAATTGTGCACTTTAATAACTTCACAACTGTTTGACCGATTCACTTGAAATTTGCATGCATCGGCAGGGACCAATGATCTCTTGATGTGGCAAATTTCGTTCCAGTTGGATGTGTGGGTGTGGAGATGCAGATTGTCAAAAAAAAAAAAAAAGTCAGAATTACTATTTTTTTGCAAATCCTTTGTCACGCCGTTTCTCTCTGAAATGGCTTGGGCGTTTGATCTGAAAGTTTTAGGGTATATCGGGCTTGGGTCGCAGCTGTGCCCCTTGAAGGTATGGTGAAAAAAATATTAATCCATTCAAAAGTAAAGTTTCAAAATTTCCCATTATTGTCCATAGGGAAAAGTTGGCTGGTAGCCTCGACACAACTTTTCAAATGTGTTTTTTTTTTTTTTTGGTAGAAAGTTTTGTTGAGATTCCACCATCTTGTTTTCAGTTAGCAAAGCAAAGTAATTTTAAATATTTCAAAAACTACTTGCAGTTGGTAAACGCCAATAGTTGTGTTTATCTAATTGGGGCCCGTGGAATTAGATTCTGGTCTTGGGTTGCACCCAAAATGCCCAGAAATATGTTAATTTTGTCCGAGGACGTATTTGTGCCACAAATTGTGGTGGTTGTGTCGTGAAACAAGGCGAGTTTCTGCCGCAAATTGCAGGAAAATACCATTGTTTTGCGTAACAAGGAAGGGTTTCTCGCAAAACAGCTGATGCAATGTGCGGCACAAATACGGCCACAGAAAAAAATGGGGCAGGCTGGCCCCAGAATCCAATTCCTCGGCTCCCATTTAGGTAAACACCTGTTGGTGTGCACCTCATTTAAGTACTAGTTCACATTTTAAGGCCTCCAAGGGGAAGGGGGCTGAGGCATGAGAAGAACATTATAAAAATGTAGAATCAGTGCTGAATGTTGGCTGTTTCATTGTAAACCCCCCCACCCCAGCCTGTTGCTTTCTTTAGTAGCAGACATTGGGAGGGGGGCCCAATCCCTGTGTCAGCATTTAGGCACCCCCAGTAGTGTGGGACACTCTGGAGCCCATTCCCAGTGTCCCAAAATATTTGTTTTGTTCAATCCTGTAAAGGAGAAAAAAACCAGCCCCGACGTCCTTTTTGGTTTTAAACCAGAAAAAAAGAAAACTGTCCTTATCGTCCATGCCATCCCCCTTCCCCATTCCGACCCACCCACTGAGCACCCAGCACTCCACATTCCCCTCTTATGCTATACTTGCCGCCAGAGATCATCTACTGTCATCTTCTGTGGACTGGGACACATATGCACTTTTCAAAGCCGAACCACAAACTGAGGAATCAAGGTAAGTGCCGTATAATGTATTTCAGTGGCATTTTCAACTTAAATTCATAACTTTGGCATTTTTATGTATATTTTTTTCACCAGATTTTCAACATGGGCTTTTTGGGACCTCACCTCATGAACACTGTCACTTCGTTAATTGGGCCCGGAAGGCAATTTCATGGTCGCTGTGTGAAATCACCTTTCAGGACTGAAATGACAGTGCCAATGTTCATGAGGTGGGGTCCCAAAAAGCCCATGTTGGAAATTTGGTGAAAAAATTCCTAAAAATGGCTGAGTTTTGAGCGTTCGTTGAAATGTTTCTACGCACACACATAACTTTGGTGATTTTCAACATTTTTTTACTCCAGATTTTCATCATAGCCATTTTCTTCATACTACCTCATGAACAGTACAGCTATCATTTTTCACATCCTGTCTGAAATGTGTTTTCGCACCTGTGGCACAGAATGGCATTTCGGCAAGGATTTGAAATATTTCATGTACAGGGTTTATGAGGTGGGGTCACAAGAAGACTATGCTGAAATTTGGGGTCAGAATATGAAGTGCTAAAATTATGAATTATTTGTTGCAGTTTTGCACGCTCATTGTAACTTAGGAAATTTTTTTTTTTTTTTTTTTTTTTTACTTTCTATTTTCTGCCTTCCCTGTCCCCTGCACTCTGTTTCTTGAGGTGCCTGGCATCTGCCTCTGTTCCTTCCGTGCCTGGAGCCCCATGATGGTCCTCCACAGCCTGGATTTCCCAAGGCGGGACGAGGTGGGGCCCTTGCACCCCAAACTCACGGCACTTCGGGGCCGCTATGTGGGACAGGCAGGGGACCATTGAGGTCTGTGCTGGCGCTCTGTCTACCTGGAGAGAAGGAGGTGTTTTTCCCTGTTTCCTGGACGTGCTATGCGCCCTGACATCAAGGCGGGGCTCTGCCGATGTCTGGCACGCCCGACCCTCCTGGAAATGGCCAAGCACTTGCTGTACCCCAGGCCTCCACTTGGGGTCAGTCAAGCCCCGAACCTAGTCCCCCCTTCCTGGAGAAGGCAAGCATTCCACGGGCGTTCAGCCTTCTCCCCCCTGGCCGGCCCTCCAGCTCCCCAGGCTTGTTCCCAAACCCGGGTCACCAGCGTCGCGAGTGGTAGCACTACCGCTGCACCAGTTGTAACTTTGGAAAATTTGAATATTTTGACCCCAGAATTTCAACAAAGCCTTATTACCTGACTTCATGTTGTCACAGCTGTCATTTTTCTTTTTTTTTCCCTCGCCTTACTTGTCCCCTGCCCTGCCTCTCCTTCCAGCTGCTCATGACTCCCCCGACCTCCTCGCTCCGACCCCTTCCACTCACCTCAGATCGCAGCCGACCCAGGGGTGGCCCAGTGTAACCCTTCGCCGGATGGACCCCTCTCCTCCGAGGGGGAAAGCGCTAGGAGGGGGATACCAGCGCGCTATTTAATCAGTTCCCGGGCACTGCTGAGGTGGATTCCGGGGCGTCATGAGCTGGCAGCCATCATCCGGCCGACCCGGAGGCAGTCTTTCGCTTTTCTCCCCGGGGGCGTTGCGTGCCAAGGACGTCGACGTTCACGCCCCTTGTACAGTGGGGCTTGCTTGAGTTGTTGCCCTCCCGGCCTCCTCCAAGGGGTAGCGGACAGCGAGCCATGTCCCCTCCCTGCCCCTCGGAGAAGGCGAGCAGTCGCGGGACGCTCAAGCCTTCTCCCCCGACCGGCTCTCCAGCAACCCGAGTCCGTTCCAGAACCTGGGTCGCTGGCGTCGCAAGCAGAAATCCAACCACTGCGCCGACGAGCCGGCCCACAGCTGTCATTTTTCAAATCCTGCCCAAAATGTGTTTTCGCACTTGTGGCATGGAATGGCATTGCAGTTGTGCAGAATTATGTTTTGGCATGGTTTTGACAATTTTCTGTACCAGGGTACATGAGGTAGGGTAATAAAATGGCTATGCTGACAGTTTGGTCACTGTTGTCCTATAAATGGAAGCACAGAGCCTGGAGAACCGTGTGCTTCCACGGCTACATACATATACGCATCGGTCCCTGCGTTCCCACAGACAAATAGTGATAGAAACATAGAAACATAGAATTTGATGGCAGATAAGGACCGCTTGGCCCACCTAGTCTGCGCATTTTCCTACCTAACAGATAAGCTGCCGATCCTAGTTAACCAACAGCTTACTTCCTCCTACCCCTCACTAGGACTGCCTTATGTCTGTCCCATGCATTCTTGAATTTCCCCACTGTTCTTGACTCCACGACCTCCTCAGGGAGGCTGTTCCATGCATCCACAACCCTCTCTGTGAAAAAATACTTCCTCACATTACCTCTGAGCCGTCTCCCTCTATCTTCAAATTGTGCCCCCTTGTTCTTGCACATCTCTTTTTCTGAAAGATGCTACCCTCTTGGACTTTGTTGATTCCCTTGAGGTACTTGAAAGTTTCTATCATGTCCCCTCTCTCCCTTCTTTCCTCAAGGGTATACATATTAAGCTCCTTTAGTCTTTCTTCGTATGTCTTCTGGTGCAGACCCTGCACCATTTTGGCTGCCCTCCTCTGGACAGCCTCCACTCTGTCTGTGTCTTTACGGAGATGAGGTCTCCAAAACTGTACACAGTACTCCAGATGGGGTCTCACCAACTGTCTGTACAGAGGGATAACAACTTCCTGTTTTCTACTATTGATGCCTCTTCCTATGCATCCCAGTGTACCCCAGCCTTCCTTACTGCCTTCTCCATTGCTTGCCCACCTTTAGGTCATCTGATATAATTACCCCAGGTCCTTTCCATTTTACTGTTGTCAGTATCTCACCCCCATTGTGTACTCTTCCCTGGGTTTTGTTTCCCATGTGCATTACCTTGCACTTCTTTGCATTGAATCTGAGCGGCCATACATTTGACCATTCCTCCAACCTTGCCAAGTCCCTTCTCATCCTTTCCACTCCATCTTGTGTATCAACCCTGTTGCAGATCTTTGTGTCGTCTGCAAAGAGACATACTTTTCCTTCCTTTTCCTCTGCAGTGTCACTTATAAAGACATTAAAAAGGACCGGTCCCAGTACTGAACCCTACGGTACCCCGCTAGTAACCCTCCTTTCTTCACTGTGTAGTCCATTTACTACTACCCTTTGCATCCTGTTGTCTAGCCAATTTTTTATCCAGACTACCACCTTGGGGCCCACTCCAAGGCTGGCTAACTTGTGTATTAATCTTTTGTATGGGACTGTATCAAATGCCTTGCTAAAATCTAGGTAGGCCATGTCCACAGCCCTCCCTGGTCTACTACTTTGGTCACCCAGTCAAAGAAATCTATTAGATTCGTCTGACACGACCTTCCCATTGTGAATCCATGCTGCCTTGGGTCCTGTGCCCCACTGGCCTCTAGGTACTCAACAGTTCTTTCTTTCAGAAGTGATTGCATCATTTTCTCTACCGCTGAGGTCAAACTAACTGGTCTGTAGTTTCCTGCCTCTGTCCTGCTCCCACTTTTGTGAAGAGGAATCACATCTGCCCTCCTCCAGTCCTCGGGTATCACCCCATCCTCCCATGATTTGTTAAAGAGAGTAGTCAGCGTGTCGCTTTCTACCCTTAGTTCTTTTAAATTCTTGGGTGAATCCCATCAGGCCCCATTGCTTTTGTCCACCTTCAATTTTATTAGTTCTTTCAGAACCCTTTCTTCTGTAAATGGACTGGTATAGCCCCCATCTTCAGTGTTTCTCTTGTTTGGTTTAGGTACCTCTCCCTCCTCTTCCTTTGTGAATACTGAGCAAGAAATATTCGTTCAGTATCCCTGCTTTTTCACTGTCCCCCTCTACCCACATTCCCTCCCCTTTTATTAAGCCTCAGTATCCCTCCTTTGGTCTTTCTTCGCTCCCTAATGTACCTATAAAAGGTCTTATCCCCCTTCTTAACAGAATTGGCTGTCATTTCCTTGGTTTGGGCCTTTGCTATTCTGACTGCCTTCCCAGCCTCTTTCTGCTTTAACTGATAAAGTTCTCTGTCCTGCTTCTTCTGTGTTTCCTAATTTCCTGAATGCTATCCTTTTCTCCTTAACCTTCCCTGCCACCTCTTTTGAGAACCATAGCGTTTTTTTCCTTTGTAGTGTTTTATTGATTTGCTTTACACAAAGGCTTGTTACCTCTGTGATGGCTATTTTGATTACTCTCCATTGTTCCTCCACCCCTCCTTCTTGCCTGTTTGCTAGTGCTTTTCTAAGGCACTCTCTCAATTTCCCAAAGTCAGCCCTCCTAAAGTCCAATCCTTGCTTTTGTATGGCTTGATTGTATGGCTGTGTTTATTGTGAACCACACTGTTTGGTGGTCGCTTGTTCCCAGATGGCTGCCTACCTCTGAATCTGAGATTCTTTCTCCATCCCCATTTGAGAGTACCAGGTCCAAGATTGCTCCCTCCTGAGTGGGTTCCAATACTAGCTGTCTGAGGCATGCCCCCTGTAGGGCATCAAGAATGAGCCTGCTCTTGGATGTGCCTGCAGCAAAGGTGCTCCAGTTAACATCTGGCATATTCAGGTCCCCCATCAACAATATCTCCCCTTTTTCTGCCATTCTAAGGAAGCCTTCTATCATTTCCTTGTCCATTCCCTCCCCCTGAGATGGGGGTCTGTATACAACCCCCATGTGGATTATGGTGCCATTTCCTGTCTCCAGGGTGACCCAGAGTGTCTCATCTGCTCCCTGTTTACTCTTTAGTTCTGTTGCTTTGATCTCTTCCTTTACATAGAGAGCTACTCCTCCTCCTCTTTTACCCTTCCTGTCCCTCCTGTAGATTGTATATCCTGGTATATTGACATCCCAGTCATGGTTCTCTGTGTACCATGTTTCTGTGACTGCCACAATATCCAGGCAACCCTCTTCCATCAAGGCCACTAGTTCAGGGAGCTTGTTACACAGACTACGGGCATTGGTACTCATCACTCTCCACTTTTTGATAGCCTTACCCCTTTTAGCCCCATTCCTGTCCTTACTGCCTTTGCCTTTTTTTACATTTACCTCTGTCCTGCTCCCTAATAACTTCTCTACCTTGGTGTTTACCTCACTAATTACCATGTTTTTGTGGGGAGGTTGGGATTTCCCTGCTCCTTTTCAGTGCCTCCCCCACTTGGCTAGTTTAAATGCTTGCCAATGAGCATTTAAACCTCTCACTAGGATCCTGGTTCTCTCCCCGGACAGATGCAGACCATCGCACCAGTATAGGTCTGCATCCCTCCAGGTGGCTCCCCAGTCCCCAGTGAAGCTAAACCCTGAGCTCCACACCAGTTTTTCAACCACTCATTGAATTCCCTGGTGAGGAGTGCCCTAGTAACACCCTTGCCATAGACAGGCAGCACCTCCGAGAAGGTTACCGTATGCGCTACTTGTCTAAGGCCCCTACCCAACTCTACAAACTCCTCTTGCACTGCTCTGATCCCATTCCTAGCCAGGTCATTTGTTCCTAGGTGGACAATGACATCCAGCTCCCTCCCTCATGCAGCTCCTCCCACGATCCTGAGGATTATACATAGATACATAGATAGTGTCGGCAGATAAGGGCCTATGGCCCACCCAGTCTGCCCATTTGAGCTTGTAAGTTCAGTTTATGTTTTCCTAGAAGTCTGTTGCCCCTTACCCTGACCTCCAGAATTCCTTTATGTCTATCCCATGCATTCTTAAATCCTGTGATTGTTTCAGCCCCTACCACTTCCTCTGGCAGGGTGTTCCACTTGTCCACCACCCGTTCTGTGAAGAAATTCTTCCTTATGTTTCCTCTGAATCGTCCTCCCTCCAACTTCATCCCATGCCCTCTAGCCCTGGAACATCTTTTTCACTTAAAAATAGTGTATTCCTGCACCCTGTCCTCCCTGTGAGATACTTGTATGTCTCTATCATATGCCCTCTCTCCCTCCTCTCCTCCAGGGAGTACATGTTCAGTTTCTTCAACCTGTCTTCATAGGACTTGTGATGCAATCCATGCACCATCTTTGTTGCCCTCCTCTGAACCTTCTCTACCCTGTCTATGTCCTTACGTAGGTATGGTCTCCAGAACTGTACACTGTACTCCAGGTGGGGCTTTACTAGTGTCTTGTATAGCGGAATTATGACCTCCCTTTTCCTGCTGGTGATGCCCCTGCCTGTACATCCCAGCATCCTATTTGCTTTACCTGCTGCCTTGTCACACTGTTTCCCTACCTTGAGGTCATCAGAGATGATAACCCCAAGATCCCTTTCCTGCTTGGTGCATGCTATATCCTCACCCCCAGGATTTGCTTCCTGTCCCTCCAAGCCGTGGTGCCAGGATGGCACCTTACCTCCCTCTCCCCTTCCTCCCCCATTTCTACCCCCTAATGATTGAGTCCCCCACCAGGAGTTTTTTCCTTCCCCTGTGGGGTCCCATGCCACCCTCCTGTGGGTCTCCTTTGTGAAGGTTCCCAGCATCCTCCTTGGTCTCCTTTGCAGGTGCCTCCATAGTGGAACCACTATCCACCAGAAGAGTGAATGAATTGTGGAGAGGTACAGCTGGAGGGATGCAACTCTGTTCCACCACCCTCTTCCTCCCTGAGCCCACCCTGGTCCAGCCTCTCCTCCTTCTTGGCAACCTCTGAGGTAGTGGCATTGGCCCTGGTGGTCCCTGGGTTGTGGAGGAGGTTTCACGAATCCTAGCCAGCTCAGCCTGGAGATGGGCAACCTCCTCTCTCAGACCAGAGAGATGCCTGCAAATAAGGCAGCATCGCAGCCTCCAGAATGTCTCCCGGAACACTGCTGCCCCACAGCCATTGCACTGCACCACTCCTATCATGTCTTATTTTGTGTCCCCTCTCCTGTTTCTCTGTATGCTTACTCTGTCCTCTCCTTACAACTCTCACCCTTCCTGTTCTGGGACAGCAACTTCCTATCTTCTTCAGTAGCCTTCTTCTTCCTTGCTCAGTGTCAGACCACTAGCAGCTGTGGGGGAGAGTGAGCTACTTTTTTTCCTTTAGGGTTGACAAAACCAATGTTTCTCTATGATCCTTCCCTTCCTACTGCCAAACAGGAAGTTCCTGTTGACAGTCAAATCCAGTGGCTATAAAAGTAGAACTGGCTTAGGGTGGTTGGATGGAGGGCAATTAGTAAGAAAAAAGGCTAGCAACAGGAAGTTGTAATTTGAGTCACCTGCTTTTATAGTGTCTAAGCCACACCCCCAATTAAGCTCTCTGTCCTCCTACTGGTTTAGCAAAGTCAGCTGATGCAATACCCTTCCCAGCACAGAACACACACTGACTTTGTTTCTTTTAACCCTAAATAAGACCCCTTCTGCTTCTAATAAAGTATCTGTCTACTTAATCTCAGCAGACACAGACTCCTGCTGAGATACAAGTTTTAAATTAATAAGAAAATGTAGCTTTTTTAGTTAGTTGCTTTCTGCTGTACAAGCAAGGCTAGCAACAGGCAATGATTATACTGTCTGAAAAAGTAAGGAAATCTATTGCAAAAAACTTTAATGGATCAGTTAGGGTTCTGACAAAAGCAGAGAAGTGTGGTGTTAGGGATTCCAACCCTAACACCCCACTCCCACCCTGCAGACACTGACTGGTGTTTGGGGGGGTCTGTATGAGTCGTCAGCCTAACACTCACCCCATTCTCCTATACTGTATCCATCTCACCTTGTTTACTTATGGAATGGGGCCAGCATTAGGGCTGACGACTGCAAGGCACAACCCTGACTCCTGTCATTGTCTGCAGGGTGGGGATGGGGAGGGTGTTAGGGTTGGAAACATTTGCTATTTTTAATTTTTTTGTTATTTTGACAGTTTTTCAAGATAGTTATGTTATGACTGCCCCACATAAACATGACATGTTGAATGTATGGAATAGTAGGCAACATATCATTTTGCATCACAAGTGCGAAAACACGTTTTGTCCAGCATTTGAAAAAGGACATCAGTCACGTTTATGAGGTGGTGTGGAAAAATGACTATGTTTAAAATTCTGAGTCAAAATGTTTATTAATTACCAAAGTTATGAGCAAGCATGGAAAATTGTAAACATACATTCATAACTTTGTTGTCTTTTAATATTTTTATACCAATTTTTGAACGTAGTGTTCTTATGACCCTTTGTCCCAAATTCTGGACATAGTGTTGTTATGACCGTTGTCACGAATCCATAAGTAAAAATGTTCAAATCCCGCTTGAAACGTGATTTTGCAGAGTGACTGCGAAATAGCCTTTTAGTCTGGATTTGAAAAATTTCACCTTACCTGCTCATGAGGTGGGGTCTTAAAAAGGCCATGTTGAATGTTTCTGTAGAAAAATACTGAACCTTATTTTTCCGTCAGATTTTCAATATGATCTTCTTTTGACACTACCATATGAACCCGATAGGTGAACATTTTCAAATGCCACCCGAAATGTGATTTTTTGAAGAGGGACCACAAAATCACTTTTCGGAGTGGAGTTGAAAAATTTCACCTACCTTCTTCATTAGAGTGAGGTCCCAAAAATGCAAAGTTGAAAATGTGGTGTAAAAATATTTAAATATAACAAAGTTACATGTGAGTAAAAGTTCAAAATGCATTGAAATACATTAACTGGACTTACCTTTTTTCCTCATATCGCAGTCTCAGTTCCAGCAAGAGCATGTATTTTCTGTTGGAGTGGATCTACACCATGGGACAGTTTTAGGTAGTGTGTGTGTGTGTGTGTGTGTGTGTGTGTGTGTGTTTGTATGATGCTGAATAATAGCGGGTGAGGGCTTAGATCGACAAGGGACTATTCTTCTTTGCATGTTAAATATAAAAAAAAAAAAAAAGATTGAGGGTCAGTTTTAATTTTTTACAGCCAACACTGTGGACTGGGCACCTTGGTGTCGGGGATAGTCATTGGCACAGGGTGGACACCCCGGTGTCACCACCTATATATGGAGTGAGGGTGCTTTGGAGGAGAGGAGAGGAGAGTATAATGCAGCAGTACTGGGGGTTCGCACCCCAGTCTGCTTTAAATTGTTAGATAGATATCATGGTAGTTAAAGGGAGACTGTCAACTATATAGTGTGATTGTCTGCACAGTGTTGTATGCATCCAGATTACTGGAAATGCCTGTAGTTACTCGCTAATTCTGTTCTCTTGTTGCATTAATTTTAAGTAAATTCCACTCAGTAATCCAAGGTTTTTTGTTTAAACAAACTGGCGGTTCACTGGTTACATACCGCACGACAGCGAGGACACGTGATAGCAACTGAATCCTTCAAGACAGCCTTGGTAAAACATTGAATGTACACTGAATGAAGCATGATTTGATGCTATTAATGTACAACACTAAACAAAACCTGTAACTATAAAATTTTGAAAACACCAAATTTTAGCAGCTTCTGTATATTACTTGAATAGTATTTGTAAAGGTGGGAGTAATAAATGTTACAAGGACACATCCTCATATCTGTTTCTCCACATACCGTTGTGGTATCACACCGAGTGGCAGCACTATAAAGCATCAATGTGATACGAACATACAAAAATGCCAGCAGATTAGGCCTTGAGGTCTGTCGTATCTGCTCAAGATGCAGCTCGCAGTTTGATAACTGCTGCTGCCCCCCTTCCCTCTCTCTTCCATCCCTCTCTCCCCTGATATCCATTCAGAGTCCCCCTGGTCTCTACCTGTACCCTGTCCATGTATCTATCCCATCCCTTCTTAAAACCTCCCACTGATTCCTGCGATACTAACTCCTCAGGTAGCGCATTCCAAGGCATCACCACCCTTTCTGTGATGCAATGCTTTCTTGGGACTCTTCTATACTTCCCACCAACCAGTTTTAGGCTGTGACCCCTCGTGGTCCCTTTCCCCTTCAGTCTGAACACCCCTTCTGTGTTTATTTTTTTTAATTTTTGTCTTTCTATGGCAGGACCCTGTCATTAATCAGCCCTGGTCACGGCCCCTGGAAGTCTCCATCACCATCTATGGCTGCCGAGGTCCCCCAGTCACCCCCCAGCTTGCCCCCCAGAGGGCAGGGCCGTGGCCATGAATTACCGTGACCACGGAGCCAATATCTAGTCGGGGGACCTGCAGCAATGGCGGTGAGCCGAGGTCTTTCCGGGAGGGCTTCATGGCGACATGGTCCTTGCCCGCCTTGGTTTTCTGCCATTTTTCCTTATGGAGGTGGGGACGTGCAGTGACACCAGCATCCGCCCCGCCTCCTGGAACTGTATGCGTCGGTCGTCTGAGATCCCCTGGCCTCCGCCAGGAGTCCTCAGTGTGCCGATCGCCTCCCCCACCCTCCCCCCAGAGAAGGAGAGCAGTCCATGGGACACTCGATCCTTCGACAACCCGAGTCTGTTCCTGAACCCGGGTCGCCGGCGTCGCAAGCGGAAATCCCACCACTGTGCCAACGGGCCGGCTACCCCTTCTGTGTTTATTAATACCTTTCAAGTACTTAAAGATCTTGATAATGTCCCCTCTGTCCCTTCTGTCTTCCAGGGAGTACATGTTTAACTCCCTAAGTCTCTCCGCATAGGGCTTATCCCCCATTCAAAGGATCATCTTTAGACACCCTCCTCTGGACCCTCTCCAGGCGCATAATGTGCTTTTTTAAGTATGGACGCCAGAACTGCACACGGTACAAGTGCGGCCTCACCAAAGATTTGTACAGTGGCAGAATTACCTCCTCCCTTCTCAAAGTGATCCCCTAGCAATGCACCCCAGCATTCTGTTTGTCTTAGCTGCTGCTTTCCTGCATTGTCCTGAGTGATTCATTTTACAAGTGATCACTACTGCTGGATATTTTATTTCCTCCGAGACTGTTAACCGTCTCCCCCCACCCCCCCTGTAGCAGTACCCTGGATTCCTAGCTCCTAAGTGAAGTACACAGCACTTCCTAACTTTAAACCCTAGCTGCCATGTGACTGACCACTGTTCTAGTCTTTCTAGGTCTTCTTGGAGTGTCCTCCTTCCCTCCTCACTGTCCACCTCCACACTTAGTTTGGCGTTGTCCGAAAACAGGCTCATATTACACCTAACTCCCATCACAATGTCTGAAATTAGAGCATTTAAATAACAATGGACCTAGAACCGAACCCTGGGGGACCCTGCTAATGACCCTTCTAGGTGTCGATAGTTCACCACCACCACCCACTGTTGTCTGTCACTTAGCCACTTCCTAATTCACTTCACCAACCTTCCCCCAACCCCCAAGTCACACAGCTTGCCCAGTAGTCTCCCATGCGGCACCGAGTCAAATGCTTTACTGAAGTCTAGATATAAAACATCAACCGGCCTACCACCTTCCAGAAATCTTGTCACCCAATCAAAAAATTCAACCAGGTTACATCAAAACTATTAACAGATAAGGACCGCCAGGCCCATCCAGTCTGCCCAAAAGCCCTACACTAGTTTGTGGCCTCTGACCCTAACTGGTCAATGTTTTTTCACCCCCCCTTCCCACCTCTAAGGTACCCTTATACTTGTCCCATGCATTTTTAATACCCTCCATTGTGCTCACCCCACCACCTCCTGTGACAATCTATTCCATGTGTCCACCACCCTCTCCGTGAAGAAAAACGTTCTCACATTTCCCCTCAGCCTGCCACCTTCTAGTTCATATCATGCCCCCTCGTTCTTGTACATCTCTTGTATTGGAAGATGTCTCCCCCTGCACCTCGCTTATGCCCTTAAGGCACTTGAATGTTTCTATCATGTCCCCCTCAATCCTTCCTCTCCTCCAGCGAGTACATATTAAGGTCCTTTAGTATCTCCTCATATGTTTTCTGGTGCAAGCCCTGTACCATCTTAGTCGCCCTTCTCTGGACCACCTCCACCCTGTCAATGTCCTTATGAATGTGCATCCTCCAGAACTGCACAGAGTACTCTAGGTGAGGCCTCACTAACATTTTGTACAATGCATCACTACCTCCTGCCTTCTGCTAGTGATACCTCTGCCTATGCACCCCAGCATGCCACTGGCCCTTCCTGCAGCCTTTGTACTCTGCTTAGACACCTTTAGGTCATCAAAAATAACCCCCAAGTCCCTTTTTTCCTTGTGATCGTCAGCAACTCCCCCAAATCCTGTATCTCCCACCAGGGTTCCCTCTTCCTAAGTGCATTATTTTGCACTTCTTTGAATTGAACTTCAGTTTCGACACCCTCAGACCATATTTCAAGCTTCCCCAGGTCCCACCACATTTTCTTCACCCCATTCGGAGTATCCACCCTGTTGCAGATCTTGGTGTCATCTGCAAACAGGCAGACCTTTCCTTCCAGTCTTACTGCAATGTCACTAATGAAGATATTAAACAGGACTGATCCCTGTAGCACCCCACTGGTCACTCCCCTCTCCCCTGACTGGATCCCATTTACCACCACCCTCTGCTTCCTGTCCATTAGCTAGTTAGGTTAGTCTGACAAGATCTCCCTTTGGCCAAACCATGTTGCCTGACATCCTGAAGTCCACTTACCTCCAAGAACTTCATCAGTCTTTCCTTTAATATACTTTTCAATAGTTTCCCCACTAATAATAACTAGTGATGCTAGTTATTAACATAGTAGTAGACAAAATTATGACTGAAAAGTTATACTAATATCAAATTGCAGCAGCTGCGGCCTAATAAAAATAAAATCGGGACAAGGAAGAGATCAGATCAGAGAACATGAAACTGAATTATGTCACAAAAATACTGGCACAAGTTTATAAGTGAGTGTCACTGAAAAGACCAGCTCATTGCAGATACCTGAGCTAGTGGCATATATCCCCCCTAGGTATCAGAAATGAGGAAAGTCCCTGTAGTCTCGTACTGAGACTGCAGTTTCCTCACTTCTGTACCCTGAAGTCTCTATATTCAGTTTCTGGTACTATTTTTAAGAAAGACATACCTGAATCTAGCTAAATGGATCCTGTGTAGCTAGGTTCAGATATTTGTTTTTTAAAAATGAATAATTTATTTTCCATGTTTTTCAGTGTGGGAGAGAAAAACAAGATGGCAGCCGTCATGACCCGAAACACTGTTTTTCAGGTTGTGACAACAAAGTGGTGTGAACGCAAAATACTTTTGCGACCCCAAAATTTTCGGGTCCTATCAGAGGATTATCCAAAAACCCTGCTGAGCATGCTCAGAAAAAAAGAACCACTTTTAATTCTTCCTCCTTGTGCTGGTCACAGGGCTGTAGGACCACTGAGAGATCCTTCTCTTGCTCCCCCATATGCAGGAAATGAAACTGCATCATCAGTTTCTCTCACCGAGGACTGCGCCAGTCTACTAGGTGACATAGGCGAAGATTTTTGGATTCTGCGTCTTTATTATTTTTGAGCATAAGTTCTTGGATTTCATATACTTTTTCCATTTGGTGCTAGGGAGATATCCCGTTGATCTGCTCTACCCTGCACTTTAGCTGGACCCTGGCCAGCTGTGGCCTCCTAGACATACAGCCTTGCTTGCTGCACTGTCTGAAAACTCCACCCCCCCCGAGAGCTCAGAGGTGGCTCCAACATCTAAAGAGAGGAAGGACCCCCATCCACCACCTGTAGCCTGATTACAGTCCAGTCCAAACAGTGGCCAGCTCCAGGGAACGACTCTGAAGAAGACCTATGGTCAGTTCACCCTGGACCACCACTGCTTCAGCTCTTGAAGATTTTGGACGTCTCTTGGACCATCCACAGAGGTCACAGCAGACACTTACACCACAAGCAGAGCCATTTCTGGAGCAGAAGCACTCTCAGTGGACATCAGGTGGGCCAGCAGCTCTCTGAAGGCATCGTGGATGCCAGAAGTGAGTAAGGTCAGTGTGGTGCACCTTGATGGGGGGTGGGGGCAGCACTTGATTGAAGACTGCGCAGCCTGAGCAGTATAGAGTGTGGGGAAAATCCTACTGGCACGCCGGCCCAGTGGCTTGGAGGGCTGAGGCGCTTCATGCACCTTACCTCTCCCATGCCGGTGACCCAGGTTCAGGAACAAGCTCAGACCAATCAGGGTTGGCAGGGGGAGGTTGAGAGCAGGGTTGAGCAACCGTCAGGCAAGGTTTCCTCTCTCTGAACAGGATGGTGAGTTTCCTTGGCTCTTGGCTGCCACTGGGTGGAGGTCCGGGGGGTGGGGCTGGCAATAGGCTGGGTGGGAGGAACAGGGTCGCTGGTTCCGGTGAGCATGTCCAACTGCATCTTGCCATGGTTCTGAGGTAATAGGGCAGAAAAGCCAAGAAAAATCTATGTCCTCCCTTTGTAGAGCATTACGGCCCTCAGCACTCCTGGGCCTCACTCCTTGTAGATCCTGGCTAGCCTAACAGTGGGTGAAGCAGCAGATGGGATGGGGGTTGCCAAGGCTGGGCCTGATGCAAGGTGGCAATAATGGAGCAAAAAGCTCTATTATATTAAAAAATCCCACCTACAGCAATTTTGATCTGCACATCAGAGCAGAGTAACTGTCCTTTTTGGGGTTTGCAAAGCTATAGTTGGGTTTCTTGGCATTATCTCTGGTCCCTAGCAGGACTGTTTGCTTTCGAGGAACTCAGGGGCACTAACAGTTTGCAAGAACTTTGTGGCCTCTATCTTAGGCAGCACTGTTATAATCTACTGCGACCCTCTGCCCTTCAGTGGGACTCTTGACACTGTAGTCTTCTTGCTGAAGTGCCCAAGCTGTGCAGCTCTGTTCCGCTGAGCCTTGACAGTACCCCATTCCTTAGCAGGGGGACCTTGTTTTGTCTGCCCAAGGGGTGTTTCACTGGGTGCCCCATTTGGTTCATGCCTCTGTGCCACAACCCACAGCTACAGATTGGTCTCTGTGCTATAGGGCTTCAATGGCAGAAAATTTTGTTAGATAAGTCATCCAGCAAATCCACAGACAAATCCACCAGGGGGAGGAAGTGCTCCAATTGCAATCCCACCCTGTTAGCAACATTTGCTGGTTTCCTGTGCTTCAAATGTGAGGTCGCAGCCATCTCGGCTCCTGCTACCACAGAGGAGAATGCCACCACCTCATCTCATTCCCAGGAGGTGACACTGCAGCCACCTGTGCAGCTGGCACCTGACTTAATAGCAAAACTGAACAGAGCTTTTGAGTTAGACACAGCCTGCTTTGATCTGCAGCCTGCTGCTTCCCTGCAAAACCATGCTTACAAGAAAACTCAAAAGCGAAACCCAGCTCCCTCCTTGGATGACTAGGAACATCGCCATAGCAAGAAGAAGAAACGTTCCCGCTCTACTCACTCTTGGGGGTATGACACTCCTATCATCACAAAAGAAAGAAGCAGCATGCCAAGTCACGGTCCTCGTCGGACTTGAGTTTTTCTTCTACTGAAGAGGGAGAACTCCATAACAGTTCCTGTGATATGAAGAGTCTGAGAGATACACCGATATGGATGACCAGCAGTCAGAGAAGGGAATTTACAGGTATTTAAGTTTTGCTGTCCTTCCATTAAATTGCATTTGGAGGGGTTTCCCAGATGTGGTGGTGGTGGGGTGGGGTGGGGGACATGGGCAGGCAGGACTTCATCTGCCCAGCCAGTGGCGATTATTCCACTTTCTGTTCTTTCCCCTGGGAGTGGGTGCAGCCATGGAAGTCACCCAGGGCACAAACTATCACATGCTGCTACATTCCTCACTGAAGTTGCAGCCATGCTGCCATCCAGCCTGTGCTATGTGGCAGTCAAGCAGTGGAGCTAGCATGCACCCCCCCCCCAAGGAGAAGAGCAGTCCAATAGACATTCCTCCAATCTCGTTCCACTGGCCAGCCCCTACAGCTCAAGATTGTTCTGAACTCGGATCACCAATGTCACTGATGGTCCAACCCAAGTGATACTAGTGCCATTTATCTTGCTCCATAAATAAATGCTGTATGACTGAAGATTAACAGTTAACAGCTATTTAATTGTTTTTGTGTGCTCCTAGGTGATAGGTTTAAATGCTTCCTTGGCAAGCTTTTAAACTAGCCAAGGGGGGAGGCGCTGATAAAAGGCAGGAAATTTCGAGCCTTCCCCCACAAAACATGGCGGGCAGTAAGGTAAACACTGAGGTACACAGCTCAACACAGGGCAGGACAGGGGTAAATGGAAAAATAGACAGGGACAATAAGAGCAGGGATGGGGAAAAAAGGATAAAGCCAACATTAAATCGAAGGCAATGAGTACCAGTGCCCGTAGTCTGAGAAACAAGCTTCCTGAGCTAGTAGCCCTGATGGAAGATAAACAATTAGATATTGTGGCAGTCACGGAAACATGGTACACCGAGAACCATGACTTGAGATGTCCGCATACCAGGGTACACATACTACATAAGGGACAGGGAAGGTAAAAGAGGAGGTGGAGTAGCTCTATACATAAGGGAAGGGATCAAAGCTACAGAACTAAAAAGTAAAGGGGAGGACAAGAGGCACTCTGGGTCACCTTGGAGACAGGAAATGGCATCACAATCCGCACAGACCCCCTTCTCAAGGGGAAGAAATGGACAACAAAATGATAGAGGACATTCTCAAAATGGCTGAAAAAGGGGAGATACTGTTGATGGGGGACCTGAATATGCCAAATGTTAACTGGATAACATGTACTGCAGCCACATCCAAGAGCAGGGTCATTCTCGATGCCCTGCAGGGGGCAGGCCTTAGACAGCTAATGTTGAAACCCACTCGGGAAGGAGCAATACTAGACCTGGTACTCTCAAATGGAGAGAGGATCACAAATTTAGAAGTCGGTAGACCTCTGGGAACAAGCAACCATTGCACAGTGTGCTTCACATTGAGCACAACCATGGAGATAAGCCATACAAAAACAAGGATACTGGACTTTAGAGGGGCTGACTTTGGCAAAATTGGTGAATACTTGAAAAATGCACTAGCAAATGACCAAAAAGGAGGGATGGAAGAACAAAGGAGAAAAATCAAAACTGCCATCATAGAGGCAACAAGCCTTTGTGTGAAACAAATAAAGAAAACAAAGCGGAGTAAAAAACCACTGTGGTTCTCAAAAGATGTGGCAGGGAAGGTTAAGGAGAAAAAGGCTGCATTCAAAAAGTATAAGTAATCACAGAAGGAGCATGACAGGGAACTGTATCAATTAAAGCAGGAAGAAGTGGGGAAGTCAGTCAGACTAGCAAAGGCCCAAACCGAGGAAAAAATAGCCAACTCGGTTAAGAAGGGGGATAAAACCTTTTATAGGTACATTAGGGAGCATAGAAAGGTTAAGGGAGGAATAGTGAAGATTAATAAAGGAGAGGGGAGGTGGGCAGAGGGAGACAGTGAAAAGGCAGAGATACTGAATAAATACTTCTGCTCAGTATTCGCAAAAGAAGATGAGAAGGAGTTACCTAAACCAGACAATAGAAGCACTCTGGGTAGGGGGGTTGACACCAGTCCATTCACAGAAGAAAGAGTCCTGAAAGAACTCCAAAAACTCAAGGTGGACAAAGCAATGGGGCCTGATGGGATTCACCCCAGAATCCTAAAAGAACTAAGGGAGGACCTAGTGACACCACTGACCATGCTTTTAACAAATCATGGCAGGATGGGGTGGTACCTGAGGACTGGAGGAGGGCAGATGTGATTTCCCTTCACAAAGTGGGAGCAAGGCAGAAGCAGGAACTACAGACCTGTAAGTTTGACCTCAGTGGTAGGAAAATGATGGAATCACTTCTGAAAGAAAGAATTGTTGAGTACCTAGAGGCCAGCAGGGCACAGGACCCAAAGCAGCATGGATTTACAGCAGGAAGGTCATGTCAGAGAATCTAATTGATTTCTTTGGCTGGGTGACCAAAGTAGTAGACCAGGGAGGGGCTCTGGATATGGCCTACCTAGACTTTAGCAAGATATTTGACATAGTCCCGCACAAAGATTAATAATCAAGTTAGCCAGCCTGGGAGTGGGTCCCAGGGTGGTAGCCTGGTAACAAACTGGCTGCACAACAGGACACAGAAGGTAATAGTGAATGGAACACATTCCGAGAAAGGAGGGTTACTAGTGGAGTACCTCAGGGCTCAGTACTGAGTCAGTCCTCTTTAACATCTTTATAGGTGACATTGCAGAGGTCTGGAGGAAAGGTATGCCTCTTTGCAGATGACACAAAGATCTGTAACAGAGTTAATACACAAGAGGGGTAGAAAAGATGAGAGGGACTTGGCAAGGTTGGAGGAATGGTCAGACATATGGCAACTTAGATTCATGCAAAGAAGTGCAAGTAATGCACCTGGAAACAAAAACCCAGGAGAAGAGTACACAATAGCAGGAGGTACTAACAACAACAAAATGGAAGGGACCTGGGGGTAGTCATATCAGATGACCTAAGGTGGGTAAGCAATGTGAAAGTCGGTAAGGAGAGCCAGGGGATACTGGGATGCGTGAGAAGGGCATCACAAGTAGAAAAAGGAAGTGGTTATCCTCTGTACAGACAGTTGGTGAGACCCCATCTGGATACTGTGTGCAGTTTTTGAGACCTCATCTGCGAGGACTTGAGACAGGATGGAAGCAGTCAGAGGAGGGCAACTAAAATGGTGCAGGGTCTGCAGCAGAAACCATATGAAGAGAAACTGAGAGAGCTTAATATGTATACTCTTGATGAAAGGAGGGACGAGGGGCATGATAGAAACGTTCAAGTACCTCAAGGGAATCAACAAAGTCCAGGAGGGTAGCATCTTTCAGAAAAAGAGATGTGTAAGAACAAGGGGGCACAATTTAAAGATAGAGGGGGGCTGGCTCAGGGGTAATGTGAGGACGTTTTTTTCACGGAGAGAGTGGTGGATACATGGAACAGCCTTCCTGAGGAGGTCCTTGAGTCTAAAACAGTGGGGGAATTCAAACATGCATGGGACAGACACAAGGCAGTTATAGTGGGGGGTTGCAAGAAGTAGGCTGTTGGTTAACTAGAATCTGTAGCTTATCCAGTAGGTAGGGAAATGGGCAGACTGGGTGGGCCAAGTGGTCCTTACCTGCTGTCAAAGTCTATGTTTCTATGTTAAAACTCAGTGACACTGTCGGGGGTAGTCCTAATCTCACTAGTCTGCTGCCCAGCGCAGGTTCGCTTGAGCCATCAACAGCCTATGGCTACTCTGACTGTCTCACCAAGTCTTAGGCCAGGGTCTGGGGCCCAAGACAGTGAACACACTAAGCCACATAACATTTTTGACTCAAAAAACAAATGCTGTAAGAAGAGATGAAACAAACAGTGAACATTTTTTGTTTTCTTAACCTAGCTAAGTGTGAGTTAATGACAAGCTGAAGTAGTAGAAGTCCTCTGCTGTAAGTCAGTCAGTGTGCTGTGCCTCCTTCCAGGTTCCTCCAGGTGTTGGTTGATGGTATGGATGATTGACAATGGCACTTCTTATCTCTTTTTAGACTCTGAGACTGCCTGGAAATTGTTTGACAGATGGGCCAGTCTGACATGCACTTACTTGTCTGTCTCATTCCACCACTCAGACTGCTGTCTGTGTGACAAGAAAAAAGTCTGCTGAGCCCTGGGCCCCCCTGTCATGTGTGCCTGTCCGTATTGAGTGTGGCAGACTGTGTGACCCTGCACTTTGACTTTTACTACAGTAATAGGCTTAAATGTCTGGATGGAGTCGGGTAACACATGTGTATGTGTGTTTTGGGGGGGCTGACACTGATTGGGAGGGACTCTGAAGACATTTTGGGCATTGAACAATTATCTACAGCACGCACAACACAAGCCCATACCAGCACAGTGAAGTTGGAGAGAACCATGGGTGTTTTTTGGGGGTTGAGGAGGGAATCGCGCTCGTGCTTCTGTCTCTTTAGACACCTCCCCACCCTTTGGCAGGTGACCAACCAAATCAACTATGACAACAGAACACTGCTAAAAAAGAAAATAAAAAAAAAACATTGTTTTATTCCTCTGGCCCCTCTTGAAATTCTGGGCCCTGGGCAGCTGCCTCATTTGCTCTTTTGTTAATCCAGCCCTACCCACTGCCACAGTCTGTCAGTGTTGGACAGCTGCCAGAGCAGGTACTTTGCCCCAGCAGCAGGGCTTGAGAAAACAGGGCCCAGGGAACTGGGTCTGGTGGGGGGGCTGCGCATGTTTAGACTGGGCTGCTCATCCTTAGAGTCCTAAGGGACCCATTCTGTAGTCCCGAATGTACTTGGAGCACTTGGCTTGATTGTTAAAGAGCCTGCTTCCCTAACTTTTTATGTTTATTTTTTATAGTTTTTTGTAAGTACTCAAAAGCGCTTACTTTCTCCTATTGCCGCTGACTCTTAGTGTCAGGTGGTGGGGAGAGCAGGTGCTATACCCCAGCAATGGGGCTTACTTATATGACACACACACACACACACACACACATACACACTCACCTGGGACATCTCCCCCGTCCCTAGCAGAGTTCCTGGCACCAATATGTCTGGTGCCTACTGGGAATGAAAACAGCAGTTGGCTGCTGGGGTTCTTCATGGCACTTAAAAGTTGCCCTTCCCTTCCTGACCACCAGTGCTTACAGCAGAACATTGGGTGGCTGGGGGAAGGGCTTTGTTTTGTCTTGCTTTGCTTCTCACTGTGTGGTCTTTTTCCTAGCTCCACAGTGCTTACAGCAGGGTGGCTGGTGAAGGTCTGTCAGCTCCACTCCTCAGAGCCATTAATTATGAATTTATTAAGGTACGGTGGCATAAATTGGGGCCAGGGAACTCTGGGCGTGAGATTTGATTTGGTGGAGGAGAAATAGCAGGGTGATCAGCTCTCTAAAAAGTACATATACGCTGCCTAAGTAGTATGCTAAAGAGGCAGAGCTTGTTTCCAAAGTGCCAGAACGCACCATATCTGGAGCGCACTGCCAGTGCAAGTCAATGGCTAAAACCTGGGCAAATCACATGGCCGAGTTTCTGCTGGGGTGTTGATGGGGAATAGCTAGGTACTTCCAAAAAGAACTACAAGACAATAAAAACAACTATGCCGAATTTTGGAACATCCTAAAAGAAGTTGAAGGTCAGTCCACTGCAACACCCCTTCCAAACAAAATTGTGTCTGATGGTACCACCTATGCCGACAAAGCTGATATGCTAGAGAAGTTTAATGATCACTTTGCCAATGCAGGGCTTGCCTTTGACACCTCACTTATCAGCAAACTTAGCCTGGCAAGAGATTACACTGTTGGCTTCACTAATAACCACAACCATAACCAACTGCATCCCACCCCCTTCAGCTTCCTCACAATTACGTTCAAGCAAGTGGAGGACCTCCTCCTTTCTCTGGATACAAAAAAAAGAGTGCTGGTGCAGATAATATTGAACCTTACTTCCTAAAACTTGGCCATACCTATCTGACTGACCCCATTACACACTTATTTAACACCTCTCTGATTCAAGGTGAGCTACCTGTCTCATGGAAAACTGCCCACATCCTACCATTATTCAAGACTGGGGATTCGAGTGATCTGAACAATTATTGGCCTATTTCTATACTATCCATCCTCTCTAAATTACTTGAAAAAATGTCAACATCCAACTTAGAGAACATTTGGATTCACAAAAGTTGTTAAACCCGGCTCAGTCCGGCTTCAGAGCCAAACACAGTACAGTATCGGCTCTTGCCAAAGTAACTACAGACTGGCAAATGGCCTTGGACTCTAAGAAGCATGTATTTGCCCTCTTCCTTGATCTAAGTAAGGCCTTTGATACTGTGGATCATACCATCATGCTTACTGCACTGAGTAACATCGGACTTGATAGTTCTGCCATTAAATGGTTCACCAGCTACCTAACCAATAGGTTACAACAAGTCAAAGCCATAGGAGATCTGTCCCCACAAAAATCCTTGTTACGAGGAGTCCCACAAGGCTCCATCCTGGGCCCGATCCTCTTTGCAATATACATCAATAATCTGGACTCACAGCTGGGCACAGCCAATGTGCACTTATTCACAGATGATACTGTACTCTATACCACAAATTCATCCTTGGATCTGGCCCATGAGTACTTACAGAAAGCCTTTGTCACCCTCCAGTACAGCCTTATCACTCATAAGCTCCTCCTCGATGCCAAAAAGACTAAAGCAATGATTCTCTCACCAAAGTCTACTTCCAGATGTCCACATATCATACAGATCCGAACACTCTTAGATGAGCCCCTTGAAGTAGTTGATACCTTTAAATACCTAGGGTTCTGGCTGGATAACAAACTCAACTTTCTGTGCCACTTAAATGAAACCTCGAAGAAACTAAAACAGCGATTAGGTTTATTCTATCGCATTAAACACTTACTTGCATTAGAAGCCAGAATGAGACTAGTACAAACTACATTCCTACCTATACTACGCTGACTTCCTTTACAGTCATTGCCCATCAACGATGCTAAACAAACTGGACACCCTTTACCACCGGGCTTTAAGATTTATCCTAAATCTCGTGGTACACATCACTGTCGTCTATACCAGGTTTTGGGATGGACCTCACTCTCAACTAGGAGAAAAAGGAATGCTCTCCTCTGTTTTTTTAGAGCATTATCTGATAACCTCCCTGCATACATCTTGAACCTCTTCAAACGGGCTAAAGGTTCCTATGGCCTGAGACGCTTCTCCATAATCTGCTTCCAGATTCCTAGAGTGAAAAGTACCCTTGGCTCGGCAGCAATCAACTTCTCACTTCCATCACTTTGGAACACTATGCAAGACTCATTAAAATTATCCTCACTTCCAAGCATTTTCACATTCAATGCTCTATTAACGGATTATCTGAAGGAATCATGCAACTGTTTCAGACACCTATGACCCCTAAGCCCCGGGTGCCACTCTCAAATCCTACGCCTAAGTATCTCATCCACCCCACATTCCTAACAGAAATCTAGGACCTACGAGCCTAGTTCATTTAATCCGAGATGGCCCTGCCTAGTCTCTACCTTCTACCTATTCTGGCCTCCCTCTTGGCTGCCTACTCTTTCACCCCAATTTCTACCCTATTCCTTAATATCTCCTTATTTTTTATCATTTAGGTATGAGCTCTTACTTAGCGGAGACTATATGGGATTGTTGTCTCTTCCCATTCCAGTAAAGCTTATCATTATGTACCTTTGCATATTAATTGTGTTGACCGGTATGTATAGGCCCATATTGACCGGCACCATCACAGTGTTTTTTTTTTGTGTTTTTTTTGGCACCGCTGTCCACCATAATTGTAATCTTATGAAGTGTACTACTGTATTGTATTAATGCCCAGGACCACCTTGAAAATGAGCTTGCTCAATGGTGTTTATGCCTGGTTAAATAAAGTGATTGATTGAATAGTTTCCTGCACACCCCAGGTCAGAAAATCTGACACAAAATAGTCGTACTGACAACAGTAGGCTCCACACTTTGTTTGGTGCCTAAAAATTACGGTCTGTTTCACAGTAGAAAATAATGTACGTTTAAGAGCCAGAAAGATAACATACATAACTTCGTATCTTTCTTCAGAAGGATTCATTTAATATATTGTTGCTAACTTGTATGGACCAAGGGCATTCTGGAAGGTGTGTTTCTTTAATGGAAAATTCTCTATAATGTATGTTAGAATGTTGTATTCGTTAAAAATCTTGCTTTCCCTAGTGGTGTTTTACCATTGATGTGGCATCACGATGTTCTACCATTGTCAGTATGTCACATCAGTGGTACAACAGATTTTACAACATCTGCGCATGTGTGATTCATGGAAAGTGGCGACGACAAAATGGGCGGTGTACTTCAGTGTAGGCACTGGTGGATATCCTAATGTAAAAGTAAGTGCTGTTTTGTTAATATCTAAGCCGGCACACAGCAGATCCCAATTATTTAATTTAAAATGTGGAGGTGTTGTCACCAACTGTGGCTCGTTGGGGGTGGGGGTTACTGTAAACAAACCACAAGTTTTTTCTCGCTACTTTTGCCCATACACTATAAAAGGCAGTGTATGGGCAACAGGAACAACAGTTCTGTTCACTTTTCGAGGTGTCATGACACCTTCAAACCTGTTTCAACGGTTGTCATGACAACCTCTCAAAGTGAACAACACTGTTGTTCACTGTTGCCCATACACTATCCTCTGTGTACTGCATAGGAAACTCCCCACCCCAAAGGTGTAACCCTCTAGTAAGCTTGTTGCAAAACAAATATTGTTTGAAGTGCTTACTTAATTTTGATTATTATTTTTTATTATAAAAGCCATAAAGATGATACAAATCACGAAATACGAATCACCTCTGGAGTCAGCATAAGTAGAGTCTATAATTACAATACCTGGGTTTATCTCTGAACAGTAACTTATCTTTTGAGTTGCATATAAGAAATATATCTACAAAACTTAAACAACTACTGGGATTCTTTGATAGGAATCGATCTTTGTTTAGTTTTCCATTAAGAAAACTTTTGGTCACGTCACTGTTCTTACCAGTTTTAGACTGTGGTGATTTTATATATAATAACTCGTCTAGTACTCTGTTGGTCACTTTAGACCCTTTGCATAATAGTGCTTTAAGGTTTATTACAAAATCTCCTTATAAGGTCCATAGTTGCACCCTGTACAGTAAAGTGGGTTGGACATCTTTAGCCAATTGAAGGAATCTGCATTGGTATACATTTATGTATGTTTATATCACATACATTATCTCTGTTTTTACTAATTGAACTACAATTCAAAAATGTTTCAAACTATATACACTTCAACCCACTACCTGGTACTCCTTTCAAATCCCAAGAAGCGAAACAAAAAGTGGGCACAGAATGCTTGCAGTATCCGTTCCACGTACCTGGGAAATAATACAAAAAAGAATGGACATGCCTGTGTTGCCAACATTGGCACGTTTTAGAGCCTCCTTAGGAAGTTTATTTTTTAAACATTGTAACTGTTTTGGATAAAGTTTTTTTTTTTAATTATTTTTACATAATACGTCATCTTAAAAGTGTGTACTGTAACAAAATGTCTTGTAACAATGTTTACTTGTAACTTGTTTATATGTTTGGACGCAATTGTAAATAAGATTAACTAAATTTGCTATCCAATAAAATGAATTATTTTCCAAAACTCATGATCTGACACTATAGTGGGTGTCACGTGGTGCAGTCTCCTCTTACAGTTAATTGTGCTTCCCCAGTGTTCACATGTATGATTTTAAGTGAGTGGTGTGGAGATGTACTGTATTAAAAAAAAAAAAAAAGAAAAAAAAAAGTGCCACCAGATTGCAGGTCTTAGAATATAAAAATTTAGTAAGTAGAAACACTTACAAAAATATATTTTACTGTGAAAAGCTTAATCTGGGATTAAGCAGTTTGCATTGTATACATTTTTCCTTTAAAACTTTTAAGAATGAGACTACAGAAGTTTTGGTTAATATGGTATGGCAAACTGCTTCAGTGTATGTTAGGAATATTATTACAGCGTTTAAGAAACCTCAGTCTTGGCACAAGAACACAGAAGAAATTATGGTCATTTAGCAGTAATGTATGCCAAACCTGGAATTATAGGCTACTTCCCTATTTTTTAGATGTAGAATCCTATAATGTTAGGAAATTGAGTTGCTACGTATGCAGACAAATATTATGGTAGCTGCGAAAAATGCTGAAGGTAAACAGGAAAAGCTAGTACTAAGTGATTAGGGGTCAGTGGGATTGAGATCTAAGAGGAGTGTTTGTATAAATGGAATGCAGACTTGTAATCATTTTGAACAAAGTACTGAACCAAAGCTTTAATATGCCCTGCTCCTTCACTTTAACTGAAAATTCAGCAGTTTTGTTGCACATTGGAGATGGATATCTGGTCCTTTTAAAGCTGCAGTGTTACATTTCTTGATCTACTTAATTATTCACTCTTTCGCAACTTTCCATGTTGATCGCTGCTGTTCAGTATGGTTTCCAGCTCGTTTTACATGGTGCAGCATTTATGTTCACCACTTTACAACCTACGTTTTGTGGCTTGGAGTTCATCTTGATGTGTCCCCAGTGTGCTGTTATGTCAGGGGGTAGTGTGTGTTGCATACTAGTTCATCTTAGCTTCAAGATAAATGATGTAAACCATGGGTGTTCCAAAGCAGCTGAGAATATTCCTGAAACCTGCATCAGCCATATTTAATGATGCTAAATTAAGTATTAAGTATTTAAAATTTATTAAAAAAAAAAGAGGTAAACCAGAGTCAGAGTGTGAAGAGAGGCATTATACAACACAGAAGATAGGCTGTCTAAAATGAAATAAAAAGGTATAGGTGCAAAATGTTCACCGTAAACATGAAGTGCTGACCTTACTTCTGGTTTCTAGTCCATTAGTGCAGCAGTAGTGTTACTGTTCGAGATGCCGGCTACCTGGGTTTCGAGAACTAGCCTAAGTCTTTGGAGGGCCGGCTTGGGGATTGAGTATCCCACAGGACAGCATGCTCCAGGGAGGGAGGATCCCCACATCCCCACTAGTGCTGCCTTGGTATCCTTGGTGGTGGTGGTGCAGTTTGAATGCAGACAAAGAACAATAGGAGGTGCTGATTGGCTGGAACAGGGGCTGCTGACATACTTTGTGTTCATGCCCGCTTCCAGCCTTGTTTCTCTAAGGAGGTGGGAGAAACAGGAAAAATGGAAGAAACTCTGGCTGGATGACAGCCCAGCAGCATTTGTAGACCCTGCACCCTACTGACCTGGGTTCTCCCCTGGTAACTAGATGTAGAAACAATGAAGACCATGGTCCGTCTAGTCTACCCACGTGTTCCTGATCTCAGGACCTAAACGCCCATTTGATTTATATTCCCACTGTTCTCCCTACTTTTGTTCATGCGTTAGTTGTATCCCACCCCAGTTTGAATGATGTCACTGTTTTAGCCATCACCACCTTAGTGGGCAACCTATTCCATGGTTCCACCACCTTTTCTGTGAAATAGTGTCCTAAGCTCCCCTGCCCCCCAACTTCCACTTGGATCTCTAGTGCTGGAGTTGGTGATTCTACAGAACAGATTCAACTCTGGCACTTTGTTTATTCCTCTTAGGAACTTGTAAGCCTCAATCATGTCCCCCTTCCCCACCCCATCCTCCAGTGAGAACATATTCAATGCTTCTAACCACCCCTTGTACGAAAGCCCTTGGAGGCCTTGAATCGTTTTGGTCACCCTTCTCTGGACGGTCTCCAGTCTCTTATCCTTCTTTAGGTGTGGATTCCAGAACTGAACACAATATTCCAGATGGGGCATTACCAGGGATCTGTAGAGAGGAAGTATTTCCTCCTTGCTTCTGCTGTCCAATCCTCTCCCTATGCACCATAACATTTTGATGGCCTTGCTGTAAGCTGTATTGCATTGGCTGGTCTGGGTACTGCAAATGATGACACCCCAGGTCTCTTTCCTCCTGAGAAGTATTTAACTGGATCCCGTTAAGCCTGTTGACTGTCCTTGGGTCCCCTAACCCAGATGCATCACTTTGCACTTTTAAGCGTTGATGTTCAGCTGCCAGACGTTAGGTCATCTTTCCAGCTTCTGAAGGTCTCTCTGTAGGTCCCTAACTGCTTCCTTGCAGTCCACCCTTCCACCTAGCTTGGTATCATTTGCAAAAAGGGCAAGTTTGCCTTGTATACTGATATTGCTGATAAATGCATTAAACAGGATTGGCCCCAACAGTGATCCCTGCAGTGCCTCACTTGTAAATTCTCCTTCCTCTGACCTCTCCCCATTGACTACCAGTCTCTGCTTTCTGCCTTTTAGCCAGCTACCTATCCACCTGACTACGTTCTTTGTTATTCCCAGATCCTCCAGTGTTGTAAGCAGGTGGTTGCGAGGCTCAGAGTCCAAGGCCTTACTGAAGTCAAAGTAGAGGAGGTCCACTGGGTGGCCTCTGTCAGTCTCCCAGGTCACCTAATCAAAAAATGTGATTTAGGTTTGTCTGGCATGGCCCATCTGCTATGAACCTATGTTGCCTATCATCCTGTAGGCCATTCTTTTCTATGTACTCCACTAAATCCTGCTTTATTAAGGTTTCCATCAGCTTCTCCACCACTGATGTGAGTCTGACCGGATGGTAGTTGCCAGCCTCCTCACAGCTCCCCTCCCTTGTGTAGCAGAACCACATCTGTCATTCTCCAGTTCCCTGCCACTACCCCCGACTGTAGTGAACTGTTGAACAAATGTGTCAACAGACCCGCCAATTCCCCAGCTGGTTCGAGGGCTGGCCGAGGCGGATGTGGCCAGAGTAGTTGCTTAAGGGATTTGGGGCAGCCCAGGGAACCCTGCTGTGGTGGGGGGGGGAGCCCTGAAGGAAATGCGGGGTCTAAAGGTAAGTCCCAAGATATAACAGGGCTTGAGAGCATTTGGATGCTGCAGGGCTTTGACGGGGGCCATACAGTCCAACCCGAAGGAAGGGAGCTATATAAGATAAATAAGTAAATGAATAAATAAACACTTCTTTTGGTATTTTGTTGGTACCCCAACAGAATGAAAGTAACTAAACTATACTATTTGTCTAGTGGGTAAACAAAACCAGGTTTTCCTTAGAATAGTGAGCTATCAGATGCATCATCTTTTGCATACGTGCAGAGAAACTAGGGGCCCCATTTTGAAACAGATTCTTCCTTTATTCCTTTCCTATGGCAACGTCTTTCAAAAAATAAGGCCCCAGGTTACACTGAGTGACAACAAAATAGTTCCAGATTGCCTTGACCCTAAATTGACTTCATTTAGCTGATAAAATCTACTTGTGAACAAATACCTGTGTACTTCAGAAAGGGAGAAGACTACCAGTAAATAATTCTGCAAATAACTGATACACATGCTGTGTAGAGAGAGCTCTTTAACAGTATAACATTGGTGGTGGGTGACATTTTTATCAATACTGAATGTATCTGGTTCTTTTTAATTATGTTTTAATACTATATACCCTTTCAGTGCAACAGTACTCATTGGTAGTATCAAGACTGCAGAACTGCAGCAAGCTCCCCCATGGCAGGGCCCCTCCCTTTACCGCTTATGGCTTACACAGCCTACAATACTAATGCACACCTTTTTTTCCTCAAGCAACCTGATTGTTTTACATTTTGCAACCCCAAACATTTGCTGCAAGATTAAATTTGACTCCAGCCCCATCTGTTGTAATCTTAGATTTAGTGTCACAGATGGGCATGACTGCAGGGTCAAAATTAAGTTTTGTGGCCGCCAGCCAGAAAGGCTAGTGACTTGGAAAATGAACTAGCCCCACAGGCACTTCTACTGGCCCAGCTGGTGTACTCCAATACAGACCTGCAGTGCTGCTTGCATTTGTTTTGTTTTTTTTTTTTACTTGCCTGTTACAGAATCTACCAGCATTTGGTTAGTGGACCGATGTCTGTTTCGTCCCCTGGACTTGTGTTCGTACAGTTCTCCCTGGCCTGGGTTTACATCATTAAGTATTCCAAACCATAACAGGCCACACATCTGAAATCCTTCATTAACTGCTGGATTCTGTTTGTTAGGTTGAACTGAGTCCTGATCTTCTTGGTGAATTTGGGTCTACAACCCCAAGCAGTGCCACCCTTGCTTTGTCAGGCCTCAAGTATCACCCCATTATCAAAGGGATAGGGGGCTGGCTGGTGCTGCAGAAAGATTTACCGCTGTGACATGGGCAACCTGAGTTTGGGAGCAGACTCTGGACGCTCGAGGCAGGGCCAACTGAGACGGAGGTGGATTGAGCGGCAATAGCACACTGTCCATCTCCGAGGTGGGGAGGGGGGGTAGTGTCCCGGGCTGCCGGGTCACCACAGGATGCCCAGCACCGGAGCACCAGCTAGTGCTGGCCTGGAGGGTGTGTTGGATGGATGACATGGCTACATTGTAGCATCCACTTGACATGTCCCTGGAAACACCAAAAAAAACCCAAAACATTAAAAATCCTCCACGGCAAGTCCAGTGACTCCCCCTGTCCTGTCACAGCAGAGACCTAGATCTGACAGGGCTAATGGGGAGGGTTCCAGAGGCTCCGCCCTGGGGGATAATCCAGGGGGCACTATGGTGGAGATTCAGGGGTTCACCTACGGAGGTGGGGGGGGGGCTGAGGGGGTGGTCACTGGTGCCAAAAAGCACAGTTTAAAAAAAAAAAAAAAAAAATGGATAGGGGTTTCTAGTTCTATGATCCATGATCATCATTGGCTAACAGACCCCTCCTTTGTGATGGGAAGATTGTGAAGTTGGCCCTAGGACACATGGTTCACTTCAAGGCAGTGTTTGAAGGCAGCCTTTGCTAACCTTCCTTCCGGAATGGGACTGGTGCTCCAAAGAGTACTGGCTGTAGCTGAAAAGTCCTTTGAGGCACCACCAATAACCCTGGAGCTCTTCAAAGTGTAAAGCCATGAAGTCCTGACCTCCATCTCTGTCAGACCCTGAAAAAGATTGCCTGAACTCAAGGGTTCAAAGTTGGCAAGTGCGTAGGGCCAGTCACACTGTTCTTCAGAAGGGCTCCATCCTTAAGAAAGCATCCTAATGATGGTGACCTTTCAGGTGATTGGCCAGTCCCCTCTGCCTGATCTCGTCTACAGTAGAGGAGGACCTGGAAACAGTAAAACTACTATGGATAAGAAAAAGAAACCATATGAGTTTACCCCATCAAGTGGTCGTAACAAGAAACAGAGTGTTACTGGTGAGATTCTTAATAGGCAGAAACAGGCCCGCTACAACCTCTCTCCATTGGAACGGAGGGCTATACAAACATTAAAATCAAACCATAACATTGTCATAAAAAAAGCTGATAAAGGCTCGGCAGTGGTGATATTGAATCGGGAAGATTACATTACGGAAGCCAACCGGCAGCTAAGTGACCTTACTTACTACAAAGTACTGGGAAGTGACCCAACTACAGAAGTTAATTAAAACATTTCCAGAGCATGTCCAAGACAAACTAAAGGACCTCGTCCCCAGTGAACCTAAGCCAGGGATATTCTACATGCTTCCTAAAATACATAAGCCTGGTAATCCTGGTAGACCCATAGTCTCTGGTAATGGCACCCTGACAGAGGGGATATCAGGGTTTGTAGAAGCTATTTTCAAACCGCTGGTTATACAAAGGGATAGTTACATCAAGGACACCACTACTTCCTACATAAACTTTCTGGTTTTAAGGACTTACCACCTGATACCCTTTTAGCCACGATGGATGTAACCTCCCTCTACACTAATATTCCACACACAGATGGCATTTCAGCCTGCCTCAAATACCTGCATGACAAAGAATTGGACCCCAACATTGACCCTGGAGTTGTGGGTAAACTCACTGAATTCATTCTGACACATAACAACTTCAGCTTTAATGGTAAACATTATGTTCAAACTATAGGAACCGCAATGGGAACCAGGATGGCTCCTCAGTATGCTAATCTTTTTATGGCGAATTTGGAGGAGGATTTTCTAAGGCACTGTACACATAAACCACTCACTTATTTCCGTTACATTGATGATTTGTTTATAATTTAGACAGAGGGCACTGACACACCTAAAGATTTTCACCAAGAACTTAATAACCTCCACCCAACTATAAAGCTTTCCCTAGAATATTCTGCCACAAGTGTACATTTTCTGGATACCACTGTCACTATTAAGGATGGTACCCTACATACCTGTCTTTACTGGAAACCAACAGACAGACAGAGATACTTACACAAGAAAAGTAATCACCTGAGCCACACAAAGAAATCTGTTATATATAGTCAAGCACTTCGGTATCACCGCCACTGTTGAAATGAGGAAGACAGAGACACACATCTGGCGATGTTGAAAAACACCTTTATTGAGCAGGGACACTCATCCAGGGAAATTGACAGAGCAGTGGAACGTGCAACACAGGTCCCAAGAGAACAGCTACTGCAATATAAGGAACGGATGACTACCAACAGAATACCCTTAGTAGTTACATACCATCCTGACCTTGAACTCCTACGTAAGATTACTAAAGATCTCCATCCAATAATTAGTGAGGATGAAACCCTTAACTGTATTTTCAAGAACTACCACTACTGTCTTTTAAACAACCACCTAATTTAACCAACCTGATTATTAGGAGTCAACTTGAACTGGAACAGAATACCATGACATCATATGGTACACGACCCTGTCATCAACGCACATGTAAGACATGTAACCTCATTTCCACTTCAGACTGTGTGGTTACATCACAAAACAGACTATTCAGGATACAGGGGAATTATACATGTACATCAAGTAATGTGGTCTATTTTATCCAATGCAAGAAATGTCCTCGCACAGGTTATGTGGGGCAGACAAGCCAACAACTCCGCACTAGAATGAATTCACACAGACATTCTATTAATCACATGATGATTGAGAAACCAGTAGCCCAGCACTTCTCCCAGGATGACCACTCAATCTCAGATATGTCTGTGATGGTCTTAAAGGACATTTCAACAGTACACAACAGAGACGGCTTCTGAAATTAGACTTATTTTACTTCTCAATATGGTGGCGGATGGATTGAACATTGATGTTGGGTACATGACACATTATTCCACTTAAACTTACATAGACCTTTACTTTAAAGATGGACATAAACAGTTTAGTTCTTCAGCGGCCTTTGATTTTGTAAGTTTATGGTTATCTACATTGTTGACTTTTCACCTTAACACTGTGGTGAGTGCGTTGAGTGTGTGTGTGTGTGTGTGTGTGTGTGTGTGTATACTGATGTATGTATGTGTGTGTGTTTGGTGTGTGTTGTGTTTTTGTGTGTTTGTGGGTATGGTGTTATGTGTGTTTTGTTTGTTGTGCGTGGTGTGGTGTGTGCGGAATGTGTTTGCTATATTTGTTGTGTGTTGTGGTTGTGTGGGGTGTGCAGGGGTGTGTGTGTGTGTGTGTGTGTGTGTGTGTGTGTGTATGGGGGTGTGGTATGGTGTATGTACACACATATGTGTGGGTGGAGCGTGGCATGGGGCAGTTGTTATGTGGCTAGAACTCTTAGTTTTCACATATAGTGTACATTTATTTCCTTCTATTAGTTGTCAGTGGGTGGATTTCACACTGTCACATTTTTAACTGCTCATATTAAGATGCATATCTCATTTACTTGGGGGTTCATTAAAGGTGTAATTCCTTTGGGTTTTCATTTAGATTGCTTAGACTGATTCTGTGCATTTTTGTTATACACAGACTCTGTGTTGAAATCCGCATTTATCAGGCTCATGGTCTCGTTTTCTTGGGGGTCCTTGACAAGAAATTTTTATTTATTTTTTTTTGCACTTACACTTACAAGTGATACTTTCATGCATCATGTTTATATGTGTAGGTTAATTTGAGGCTTGATTTCAACTTGCAGTTATACCTAATTTCAGGATTTTGTCTCTCATTATCTGTCCTTTAATATACCAGGACAATTGGAATGTAAGTTGTAGCTCATCTTACATGTATTAGAGAGAATGCCACTCCAAGGTTTTTTTTATCACTAGAATGCTTTCTTGGCTTACTGAGACATTTTAAAATTTATGTGACAAGAACTCTGGCTGTAGAGAATTCTTGATAACCTTTGCCCTTCTGAGGCTCTTCAGTTTAAGGCATACTGGTGTTAATTAGCTTCTCTGACGTAATCTTCTATTATGTTTTAAATGTATATGTTAAACCAATGAGAATTATTTCTGCTTTTTCTATATAATCTGGTGTTAATAGTATGGGATATTTGAAAAAACTGCCACAAAGCTTCTGAAGAAGGACCTGGTTGGTTCGAAAGCTAAAGCACTTTTTTCTTTTCTGTAACATCCATGTTGGTCCAATAAAAGGTATCAAATCATTTGTTTCTGGATCTGTTTTTTTAAAAGGACCAATACGGCACCTACAACATTTTTCTGCCCTTGAGGCAGAGTATGGACTTGACCCTAGAGCATCTTACTTGTTGAAGGGGGAGGGGTCTCTGGTTTCTTGTAGGGGTCTCAGCTTTAGCTGTAGAAAAATATACCTTTGTGGAAATAATTGTTTCCTCTGAGATCCTGCTTTGACACTACCCTGAGCAGCAAGCTTAAGAAGTGGACATTAAGCTGGATGGCAGGTGTGTGTGTGTGTGTGTGTGTGTGTGTGTGTGTGTGTGTGTGTAGGACCTCTCTTGTCCTGAAGAAATTGACTTGACAGTCCATTCAGTTCACCCTAGGTGTTTGGCATCCTCAAGGGGCATCCTATTGTTAGGCATTTGCAAAGCCGCTACCTAGAAAATAGTACATACCTTCACAAAGCACTACTGTGTGGATACACAGACCAGAAAGGATACCCGCTTTGAAAATGCTTCTTGCAGAACCTTTTTTACCTAACTAGGTGCTGGACCTGCATAATGTGTAAACTTTTAACTGACCACAATAATGTTGTTTCTAATGTTTACACACTCTAACCCTGCCTTCTCTTCCAGAACTAGAAATAAGTTCTCACGAGAATCAGTTATTTTTTTCATCGAGGTTGCTTGAGCATTACTGTTGCAGTTGCTGCAATTGAAAGTTTGCTGTTATGGTTTATATGCAGGGTTCCCCATGGCCTACAGATATAGGGCGGTGGTTGTGGTGAGTGGGCCTGAAGGTCTGTTATTCTTTAGCCTGCTATACGCCATGAACACAGAGGGACTGGAAGGAAAGTATGCCTGTTCATAGAAGACACAAAGCTCTGCAACAGAATGGACACACTGGGGGGGGGGGGTAGAAAGAAGAGGGGGCAATCTACATAGGCTGGAAGAATGGTCGCAGGTCTGGCAGCATGGTTTCAGTGTAAAAAAGTGCAAAATCATGCATTTGGGGCACAGAAACCCCGGGTGCAATATATCAACTGGGAGGAGTGGAATTAATAGTCACAGAGCAGGAAAGGGGCCTGGGGGTAATAATTTCTGATGACCTGAAGGTAGCTAAACAGTGTGAGAAGGCAGTGGGGAAGGCTAATAGGATGCTGGGCTATATAGGCAGGGAATCACCAGCAGAAGGAGGGATGTAATGCTACTCCTGTATAGGTCACTGGTGAGACCACACCTCGTGTACTGTGTCCAGTTCTGGAGGTCCCATCTCCGAAAGGACATAAGGTGGAGTCAGTACAAAGGAGAGCTTGGAAACAGATCTAAGCAATAGCCAGAGTGGAGTGCAGATGCAGAGTTTGAATCTATATTGTAAATTCTAAAACTTTTATATAGGTTCTATCCCGGGTGCTGCACTCTCGACTGAGATGACTGCATTAAGTGTAATCCTAGTGAGGGATCCCTCAAGAAGAAACAACATTATGACAGTCATTTTTTCTTCTGTTATCACCTTGAGGCTATGTTGAGTTAAATTTTAAAGTTTCTAGATTTATTGTGGGTGGCCACCCCTTATGAAGTAATAATCTGGATAGTATGATGTTGTATCCTACGATAAGTACGTGGTATAACATTTTTTACACTGCATCTATTGTGGATTAGTTTTATGACAAATGTCATCTTCATTAAACTTCAAGTTAGAGTATGGCAGTAAAAAAAAAAGTTTGATTGGTGTTATTACAGCAGTATAGGACACTCCATACCTATTTGTTACTACATGTGGGGATACCTGAAACTTGACTGATTTAATACATTTTAGCCGAAGTGGTTGTTACAGAAACATAAACACAGAAAAATAGAATTTGCCGGCAGATAAGGACTGCTTAGTTCACCTAGTCTGTCCATTTTCCCTGCCTATAGTATCACCGCAGCTCCTACTTGATCACTGGCCCATTCCCCCCAACCCCATCCTTTTCCTAAGAGTCCCTTATGCTTATCCCATGCATTCTTGAACCCCACCAGCCCCCAACTCACCTCTGCTGGAAGACTGTTCCAGGAATCCACCCAGGGTTACCACCTTTTCAGAAGCCCAAAGTGGGACATTTCTTACTGAAACATGATTTTTCGCAGGACAGTACGTAACCTCGACCAATGCAACATACTTGTTTTCTCTACATAATCAGAATTAAAGCTAAGTACTGTAGTTTCATAGTTGCTTCTATTGTTTCTTATTATTTTAAGGTATTTTAGTTAAGGTATTGTAGTTTTCTGCAACATTTAGTGGAAAGTTAGAAAATATTTTTTCTACTATAAAATCAGGACATGTAGTATTTTTCATGTTTTTTTGCAGGACACAGCTGCCCAAATCAGGACAGTCCTGCGAAAATCAGGACAGGTGGCAACCCTAAATCCACCATTCTTTGTGTGAAGTACTTCCTCACGTCTCTCCTGAATCTACTACCCTTCCAGTTTCTTATCATGCCCCCTTGTCCTTGAAAACCTTTGTTTTCTGAAAAATACTTCCCTCTTGTACCTTGTTTACCCCCTTGAGGTATTTAAAGGTCTGTATCATACCTCTCCCCCTGCTATCTTCCAGGGTGTGCATATTTAGGTCCTTCAGTCTCCCTCATTGGGCTTCTGATGCAGACCCTGCACCATTTTAATAACCCTCCTCTGGACCACTTCCACACTATGTCCTTTCTGAGATGTGGTCTCCAGAACTGGAAACAGTATCCTAGGTGGGGGTCTTACCGGCGATCTATACAGAGGCAAAACCACCTCTCCTCTTTCTGCGGGTGATACTCCTCCCTATGCATCCCACACGCCTTCCCAGCTGCCTTGTCGCACTGCCTGGCCACCTTTAGGTTACCCGATATGATCACTCCCCCCCCCCCGTCTCTTTCCTGTTTGGTGGTTGTCAGTAACCCCACCCCATTTTGTACCCCGCTTCTGTGTTTCTGTGCCCAAGTGCATTATTTTGCACTGAAACCCGGCTGCCATACTCTTAACCACTCCTCAGATTTTCTCAGGTCACTGCTCATCCCTCCACCACCACCCGAATGTCCTCCGTATTGCAGAGTTTAGTGTCATCCACAAAGAGGCAGACCTTCCCTTCCATCTCCTCTGCAGTGTCACTTATAGAGACATTAAAGATGATCAGTCCCAGCACTGATCCCTGAGGCACCTAGCTGGTCACCCTCCCTTCCTTTGAGTGCACTCCCTTTACTACAACCCTCTGCCACCTGTCCCGTAACCAGTTTCTTACCCAGTTTACCACCTTTGAATCCACTCTTGCACTACTCAGCTTGCTTACCTGTCCCCTCTGTGGAACGCTGTCAAAAGCCTCACAGAAATCTAGGTAGGCCACATCCATGGCCCTACCCTGATCAAGTTCCTTTGGTCACCCAGTCAAAGAACCCTATCATATTCGTTTGACATGACCCCCTCCCCCACCCACCATGAAGCCATGCTGCATTGGGTTTTACAACCCATTGGATTGAAGATATTCCACAATCCTTTCTTTCAGCAGTGATTCCATTAACTTTCCCATCAGTGAAGCCAGACTGACTGGACTTTAATTGCTGGCCTCTTTCCTGCTACCACTTTTGTGAAATGGGACTACAACTGCCCTCCTCCAGTCCTCTGGGTCCACTCCTGCTTCCAATGAACTGTTAAATAGGGCCGTCAGAGGTGCAACCAGTACCTCCCTGAGCTCCCTCAATACCCTTGGGTGGGCCCGGTGTGGTACCATTGCCTTGTCCACTTTCAGATTTGTGAGTCCTATCAGGGTTCTCTCTGACTCCCTCCCTCCCTTCCATGCTCGTGTTACATTTTGGTGGCCCCTCCCCATTTCTTTTCTCTGTGAACATAGAAATCTAAAATCTGATGGCAGAGGATGGCCACTTGGCCCATCCAGTGTGCTCTTTTTCCCTACTTAGATTCTCACACTGCAGACCATATTTGATCTACAGATCTTTCCCTCTCCCCTCCTTCATTTCTATTATGATTCCCTTGTGCCTGTCCCATGCATTCTTGAACCCCACCACCATTTTCACCTCCACCACCTCCATGCTGGCAGGCTGTTCCAGGAATCCACCACTGTTTCTGTGAAGAAATACTTTCTCACATCTCTCCTGAAATTACCCCCTTCTAGCTCCACATCATGTCCCCTTGTTCTTGAGCACCTTTTTTTTTTTTAAACTTTTTATTTATGAACTTTTGTGAAAAAACACAAAGTGGCATACATAACACATAATAGAAACGACAAAGCCGTTATGTCAGAATAGTAATACATCTGCATTTAAACGTAATGAGGGGATAGAATACATAGATATAAATATAAAGCAATGCTGTCATGGACTGTGGCAATAATAATGATTCTAAGTGTTGTTCAGAATTCCCTGAAGGGAGTGATCTTAAAGATTGCTTGAGCCATATATTGACAAGTAATGGAGCTGTGTACTGGAAGACGTGGAAGCCCCTAGCTACAGGCAAAATATAGCAACTCATAGAAAAAGAAGACATTCTATGCTGTGGGCTAACTAAACCCATATTGAAAGTGCTCTACTTATGGAATTAAAACACCGAAGAGTATTTGTACCCTAAACTGTTGCACAATAATACGGTAAACTATAACTTCATTTTACTGAACTAAATAGTCAGTGCTAATCTAAAGAAAAAAAAAATCCAGGTACGGGTTGTTATATAGGAGAGCATCCCCCAATACTGCAATAACTATGGCAATTACAGTTTGTTATACTAAGCATTCTCCTATGCAGTATTGATAAGCAGCAATAGAAATAGAGCATTAAACAGTTACAGAAGAGGCAGTGTGAGTCCAGAGTCCGAAAGGAAAAAGAGCCACTCCTGGTGGGAGAGGGGGCTCGCAAACTTCAGGTCACTGCACAGCGTGATGAACTTTCTGTGCTGCAATTGACATGAGGACAAAATAGTAATGGCTGCGCCATTCAATGCCCCCCTTTCACCATGTGGGTATTCCCGTCAGAACTTTTAACCGGTAGCCGGCCCGGTGGCGCTGAGGCGCTGGGTGCCTTACCTCGCACCACGTCAGCGACCCGCGTTCACTCGAACAAGCACTGGCCACTGGGGGTTGGCGGGCTGGAGAAGGATTGAACGCTCAACAGCTGCTCTCCTTCACTGGGGGGGGAGGTTACCTGCATGCTTCCGCCGCAATACCACTACCTAGGGGAGCCCGGGTGGATGGTGCGGTAGGAGGGAGTAGCAGCACAGGGGACAGGGTAGACGTCGGCAGAGGGGCGGAACAGGAGGCACATTTCAGCATGCCTCCGTGCTCATTGGCCTCATTGCACGCCGACGTCGGGGATGTGGGGGGTTCACCAGAACAAGTGAAAATGGAGCCCATCACTCCTAGGTGATGACTCCCCTGCAAGCCGGACCACGTCATGGGCGCTCACCAGGAGCAGACTCCACTGTGTCCCGTTCGCTCTACCATTATGAGGGGGAAGGTTTGGGATGTCCTTCCCTCACCCTGCCCGGGGAATATGCCGGGTTACCTCAGGGTCCTTGATCAAATGAGCACTCTAAGAGCAGACTCTCAAAGCGCCACTGCTATGGAAGGCTACTTGAGGGGTCTGAAAGAGGGAGGACGGCAAGTAGGAGGATAAAAAAAAACCAAAAAAAAACTGTAAACTGGGATATGCACTCCTGAAAACTTCAGTTTAACAGGCTCTGAAATCTAATTATCAACGAAGGCAATCATCTGTTAACTGATAGTCTTCCAGTCCATGCAATTTCAAAAGTATGCCAACATCATGGTACAGTGAGAGTACTCACGATCCCAACTCGGCGTCATTGGCAGCCAATTCCTGGTCATCCTCTGTTTCAAGTTGCTGACATTCTATTTCTAGTTTTTTCAGTTAATTTGAGGACGTATGGCTTAGAAAACAGATACTGCTTGCCCCAACTTCCAGTCGCAAACAAGCTAGTTGCAACAATGTGAAAGGGATACCCAGATTCCATAGACATTGCTTTACCCCATCAAAAGTCCTTCCTTTTCATGTGAGTGTTGAAGGATAAATCTGGGTAGAGGTATAGAATCACACCCCCTGCCACAAATTTATGTCACTTCCAAGCAGAGAGGAGAGCTTTATATTTCAGTGCTAGTCTAGTAAATGTGATCAACATCATCCATGGTGTATAGGGGTCGGTGGCTTTCCTTGGATTCACCCTGTAAGCCCTGTCAATAAATCCCGGTGATGGTGGTGGTTTCCGGTGTAGCAGTTGTGGAAGCCAGCTTTTGAAAAAGGGGGTAGTGTCCTCTGATTCAAACTCTTTGGGGAGTCCAGTGATCTGTAAGCAGTGTGCTCTGAAGGCATTCTTTGCTTGCTCAAGTCGAAGTTTAAGTTGTGTGTTCTCCTGCACCAACTTGTTCAATGCCACCATTGCCCGCTCGCATGGCTAGAGGATTCTCCTGCTTTCTCCATCAGACCCACCACTGACTGTTCAATGGAGACCAGCCATTAAGTAAAGTTGTCAGACCTTTCCTGTATATTTCTGTTGATTAGCAGAGAGTCTTCAAAGAATTTTTAATTTTCGTAATCTTGCTGTAACCCCTCTATGTGTCCACATTTGTAGCATGGATATACATGCACTCTCTAACTTTGTACCACACTCCCCCGGGGGACCTTCCTCCACAGGCTCCGCCTGATGCTGTGTGCTGCCAACTGCAGATTCTTGAAGTTGTGTCCATGTGGGAGCCAAACGAATTTGAGGCGCTTTATACAAGCCATATTTTTGTAGACAACCAGCACAGTGAGGAATCATGAAGACATCCCTTCCAGCACTAAAGCACATCTGGCATACACGCACTGGATAATTAGGAATTGCCACATCAGGAGGGAGTTGCCCTCTACAGCATCAATTTTCAATGTCTCTCAATCTATTTACTGCTGCTGTTACTGCAACCCGGGCATGATCCGAGTAACGAGCTGCTCCTGAGGCCATAACTGCAGAAAAACAAACAAAAGTTCACTGTAACTGAAAGTCCCACTTTAAATGAACACACTCTGTAGCTTTAAAATGGCTCCTCTGCTGCTGTGTTTACTTTACTACCCCATCCTGTAATGGCAGCGGCAGCACTCCTCTGCATCAACATTCAGACTCTGGGTCAAGCCACTGCGCACCCGATTTACATCAGCTACTATTAACTTTTATTTAAACTGCACAGCTTGCTCTTTTCTGGCTGTTCTCACATTTACAGGATTTTCCTTGGACTTTTCACATGCTGGCAACATTTATTTAATCACAGTCCCTTTTAAAACTTCAGGTTTCAGCACAGGATTGCCTGCTTTTACTAGTGTTGCAATTATTTTATAACCCACAGTCTCTCTCTGGCTGCAAACTTTAAACTGAGGCTACTTTCATTGCTGTGCACACATTTAATGGCTTTACAGACTTGCACTTGCCAGCAGGATATCACACAATCGCTACTTGCAAAGCGACTATACAGCTGCACTCACATTTTATATGGCATTACTGAAAATCACTGATTTGAGCAGTTTTAAATTGTTTACTCACTGTTATTGTAGCAGATTGCTGCGATGAAGGAAAACGGCCTGCAGCCAGATTTTTGAAGGCCTCGGATTTCAAACGGGCGGGCAGTCTCCGCAATCGTAGTATTAATCACACAGTTCACTGATCCCATGACCGATAAGCGGGTTGAGCCTGATTTTGAACTAGAAAAGTCACTTTTCACTGTTTACAGCGCTTTGAACACTTGTGCGAGCTCCTCCACTGCCAGTACACGCACTACTCTCTTGTCTCCTTCTCGAATGCTGAAGCAGACACTGAAGAGCTGGCTGAGGGGCGGGACTAATGGCAAACTGACCAACCACACACCATGCAAATGAGCCTCTTCTTCCTCACGAGAGCTCCTCTCCTCACAGTGATCGTCGAGCAGGCAAATTTAAACTGAAAAGATGCACTTTTTTTTTTTCTTTTTCAACTGACTCCACGGCGGGAGCCCATTTCAACCATGTAACATTGCCATAAACTCTGCAGTCTCTAGTATTGCACAGAAAGCATTTCCAACATCCAGGGCAAAATTTCTCTGTTGCTACCCCTAGTTTTCCACACTATTCTTCACAGAATTTTATTTTAAAACTGACAAACGCTGTAAACTATGTTGATTTAGGACAAGGACACACACTTTGGCTTTACAGCTCCTTGGTAAACAGTTGGCATTTTTTTAAACAGCAGCACAAGATTCACAGCACACAGCACACACTAGGGAAATTGCTTCAACTTTTTTGGACTACCGACTGCCAGGTAGCCAAAACGCTAACCTACTTGTCCAAACACCTTCCTTCCCAAACAAATCCAAAGCGGTGCCTCCATTTTTGTAACCCCTCTATGTGTCCACATTTGTAGCATGGATATACATAGGGTATCTATGGGTTCGGGGAAGGATGAGGTTACCTGGCACAAGAGACCTAGGTTTGACTACTCTGCACAGGGGCATCCAAGTAAATCCAACTACAGGAAGCAATAACTGTAATGTCCAGAATCAGAATTGGGATTTTTCAGTGTGGCTTTATTTATTAACTCACTGAACATAAACAAAGCTCTGTATGGTCCCCCACAGGGCTGCATAACTGTAATGCAGATTAGAGGTTAAACACAGTGGTCCATTTGAGGAATGAACACTACAACAGTTGTCTGGCTTTGGACCCACCAGGCACTCAGTCCAGACTTTGCATGCGCATTGGATACACAGCCCGACTGGCCCGGCTCCCCTGCCGGCCACTCGACTGACGGTCCACTTGATGAGTGAACCCAAACTCTACTTGGAAAGACGTCCCATCAAACAAGGAGGCTCCCAAAACTGTGGCTCGCCACACCACTTGAAGTCTGCGACTCCTAGAGAGATTTTGTTTTCGTACTTCCAATTCGAAACTCCCATCAAACAAGGAGTAATGTTCCCATCCTGTGGCTCCCCACACCACTTAGAGTCTATGACTCCTAGAGAGATTTTCAAGTTGCGACCCACGTCTGGGTACCCACCCCATCACTGGCCAAGCGCATGAGGCAAGTAGCAAAAACACAGAAGAAATCCGTAGAGGTGGACCTGGTTACTAAAGATGGGGATCTATCCACCTCCAGCTCCCACAGCCCATACCCGGCCATTTCTCTGGACACACAGAACTTTAGACTTTAAAACTGTAGATTGACGGTGGATGACCTGAAGCACCCCCTCTACAATGAACTTTAACACTTTAAACAGATGACTGCTCTATTTGTTTGTCCTAGTTGACATAGTTCTCCCAAATAGCAGTCCCAATACTTGAAATCCAACTGAAGAAAAGAAGTTGTTTGCCCTTCCAGTGAGGCCAAACACTCACCCATTCGTTGCAGGTGCCCCACAGGTGAAGAAATGTAATCTTTGCTGTTATACATGAACAGACTGAACTTAAATTAAAAGCAGGCAGCTTTCTTCCCAAGGTGGGAGAAGGGATTGCCCTGGAACCCACAAAGAACTTTTTCTCACCCCCAAGAGGGAGGGGGTAAACAGACACTACTGGTGTCCTTCTTGTTTGCTTAAGGACAAACTGAAGACTGACTTTGAATTCCAAGATTCTAACTTACTCTGAGCTGAAGATTCCAAATGTGGCTCATGCAGCTGTGACAATTCTATAATGATGTCATCCCTCTAGTCTCAGCTGTGACTGAGGACAGAGTGAGACAGTGTGAAACCCATTTAACTGGAGTTTCACAAGCTGCCTTCCCTGCCTACCACTGGGTCTTACTGGGATTCTAGTAACCCCGGGTAACAAAGGGGTTACATTGCTATTCGTGGAGGTTTCAGTGTGCTTTCTCTCCGTTCGTAGCTGGCCTCCAGGTGGTTGTTTCTGCCGAAAGAAATCCATGGCTGGTGGTGGAGAGCCTCCTCCTTTTGGTCTGCCCATGGTCTCAGTAAATGTTGTCACAATAGAAATATAAAGTTTGATGTTTTTCCAATAAGTGAAGCATAATGATGAAAATCAAATTAGAAGGCCTGCAGCAGGAGCTCTACAAAAACATGTCCGCTCAATCCGACAGCTAACTCCGCCCCCTCAGTACCTTTTTCCTGAAAAATACTTCCCTCCTGCACCTTATTATGCTTGTTGGCTATTTAAAGGTCTCTGTCGTATCTGGCTGTCTCTCGCCTCTCTTCCAGGGTGTACATGTTGAGGTCCTTCAGTCTCTCTTCATAGGGCTTTTGATGCATAACCTGCACCATTTTAATTGCCCTCCTCTGGACTGCCTCCACTCGGTATTGTGAACAAAAATATTTTTTCAGGATGTCTGCCTTTTCCTGTTGCCCTCTGCACAGTCCTCCCTTCCCTTCTTAACTTTACAATCCCACCCCTCTTCTTCCTTTTTTGCTTACATACCTAAAAAATGTCATGTCCTGTTTTGTTACTATGTTGACTATTCTCGCTTTAGTTTTCACCTTTGCACTGCTTCCCTGTATTTCCCCAATACACCTCCCTATTCTCCTCTGTCTACAATTCCTTGTACCTTCTGAATGCAGTCCTCTTAACATTTACCTTTTCCATCACCTCTTTGAAGAACCATAACGGTCTCTTTTTCCTCTTTCTTTTGCTCCCTTGCTTGACGCAGAGGTTTTGTTGCTTTCACTGTAGCCATTTTTATGCAGCATAGCTGTGGATTAAAGCCAGAAAGGTTGTCTTAAGAGTTCATTGATGGTGTGCTTGCACTGGTGACATCCTGACTTGATGTTACAGTCCATGTCATATACCTAGATTAAAACAAACAGGATAATGCAGACAGCTTTGAAGTAAACCCATTGGTAGAAATAACATCTATCTAATCTTTAAAGCAGATCATTAGATCTTTAAAACATAATAAGTGCAGCATTCACTAAAACAGATAGACAGAACTGGCATTTGGGTTGTAAAATGTCAATGTACCCTTAAAACATTTAACAAAGTTTTGAACATTAGTCAGTAGGTAGTTGAACTGCATATTCTGTATGAATATTAACAGTAAGGTGGTGACACATCCACTCCTGGCAACTATCGCCCCAATTCCCTCCTTCCTACGCTTGCCAAACTTCAAGAACATTTAGTTCTCTCTCAACTATCACCCTTCCTCTCTGATTCCTCCTTCTTCACCCCCTTCCAATCTGGTTTTCAGAAGAACCACTCAACAATCACCTCCATCCTCAGGCTTACTGACTCCATCCTTTCAGGGATGAACGATGGCCTGATCACTTTGGCCATCTTTGTCGACCCAGCCAAAGCTTTCAACACTGTTTCCCATCCCCTGCTCCTTGAGTCACTCTTCTCAGCTGGCCTTGCCCCATCAGCCACCAACTGGGTTAAATCCTACTTCATTGGCAGGACCCAGTCGGTAAGAATCCTTGATTCGATCTCCCCTCCACTCCCCATCAACACTGGTGTCCCTCAGGGCTCAGTGCTTGGTCCCCTGCTCTTCTCCATGTTCCTTAATGATCTTCCCACAGCCCGCTCATCCTCTTCTATCCACATGTACGCTGACGATACTGTTTTGTTCAGTTCCGGCAAAAACCCTGCTGCTGTGCAAACCAGCTTACAGCATGACTTCAGCCAAGTTCAGCTCTGGTTTGCTTCTCACCAGCTTTTTCTAAACACCAAGAAGACAGTCTCAATGACCTCTGGTGCCAGGCAGAGACTCTCTAGGCTCCCAGCCCTACCCACCTTCCACCACCCTGGATGGGACCATCTTGGAAGACACCTCCTCATGTAGATATCTGGGGGTTTGGCTGGACCAGCACCTCAACTTCTCTATGCATATTAATGCTATCCTGAAGAAACTGCACCCCGAGCTTGGTGGTGTGTACAGGAATCGTAGTTGCATCCCGCTGACTGTGAGGCGCGCAAAACTGTACAGAAGATGATACTCCCCATCTTTGACTACTGTGACGTAGTCTGTGGTGCTGCTCCCAAATCTTCTCTGACCAAGTTGGACACTCTCTTTAACTCCTTCTGCTGCTTTGCTATCGACTCCCCTTCCCACTTCCACCACTGTGAATTCTATCGCTCTCTAACCTTCCTTCCACTATCTCACAGACTCATCTCTCACTGTGCCAAACTAACCTCCAAATTCTGGTTCGGTGGGCTCCCCTCCTATCTCTCATCCTCTCTCTACACTCCACCTCCCCCCACCCACTCTCTCAGATCAAATGACGCCTGCACCTTGACGGTCCCTCACCGCTCCACCCTCATCGGTCAGACTGGTTTCGCCCATCATTTCCTAAAATCTGGAATTCCCTCCCCCTGAAATATGACACTCCTCCTCCAACTACTCCCTTACCTTTGCCCTACACAATTACCTTTCCCTCAGCTGTTCCTGCTTTAACCCACCTTAATACCTATCCCCAGTTTCTGCCTTCCTACCATGACCCCCCCCCGAAGGGTTCTCACCATCCTGAAGGGGGAAATCAGGAAATGGCTACCCCTTAGCCTCATATTCAGTTCTTGCCTCTCACCCCCTCTCTTCTCCACCTGCCTTTCTGGGTCACCAGTGTGCACAACCTAACCCCATCCTTTTTACTCCAACAGCACTTGCGTACTACATCGAGCCTGCTCCTGGTACATTTATGCACTATAAATGGTTCTATTGCATTATTACTGTTTTGTACGTTTATATGTTGTTTTGTATGATTTTGGACATGTATTGTAATTTACCTAATGTTTCACTACTGTTTATTGTACAATACCTTGTGTTCCAACTGTTGCACAATCTTACAATGTTGTATTGTTTGTACTACCTACATACTATTGCAAATGATCATCCTTCACAACCCTATGTAACTGCTCCCCCCTCCCCCAGGTCACACCATGAGATGAGCAACTTGTTGTTCGGTGTGCCCGCCTGCCGAAACATTTCAATAAATAAATAAGTCCACGATTCTCACAGCCCAGTACCCAAAAGACACTTTCCATAACATACTCTGGAAGAGCCGGTGTTGTACAGAGTGGCATCACTAGGAAAGCTGAAGCTGATTGTAAAATCAGGTGACTTGCCGGCCTAGTGGCGCAAAGGGCTAAGGTGCGGGATGCCGTACTTCGCGCCACGCTGGCAATCCGGGTTTGGGAATGGACTTGGGTTGTCAGGGAGCCGCACGGGGTGGGAGCAAGACTGAGCAGCCAGAAGGCACCCTCCTCCCGCGTGGTTGCCACCCTCAGTCCCGCTGCCACCGGTGGAGGTCCAGTGGTCAGCATAGGTGGAGGGGTGTCGTGAGTGGGGAGGGCACCTTGAGCCACAGTGTGCGATGTGTCTGAGGTACAGGGACGGGTTACGGGAGAAAATGGAACGCTACAAAATATAGAGGGGAAAAAATCGGTGACCTGTGGTGCGCAGGAAGCATACTACCCCAGAGACCATGCGACTGCCATCTTCTTCCCCCATTCTGCTGTCGGGTAAAGATACCAGTGCCCATAGCAAACTTTTCCAGTTAAAGGAGAAAGCCTGCCCATGCCTACATTTTCTCCTCCAAGGCTAGTGGAAAATTTCCCAGTTAACACACCATTCTTCCACAAAGCATATATACATATAGGCATCCTGATAGCTCACATTTTAAGGCATTCTTAGAAAACAAAGTCAAATAACAGATTAACCCATCCTAGGAACTGCCTGCTTTCTCATCGCTCTTGTCCCTTAGACATGGCAATGGGGGTTGTGTCTGGAAGTCCCTTTTCAGGGCCTCGAGATTTTTACCAGGTTCGATAGGGTTCGAGTAAATTTAGGTTTTGCCCGTGTATGTTTGCTGGAGTTTTGCTGGAAACTGCAAATTATGGGCACTACCTAGAGTTCTAATTTCAAAATGAAGAGTGTCAAATGACTTGCGACACTTTCTCATTTCGAAGCTTAGAACAGGGAAGAGAAATGGAGAGAGTTGCCTTTTGTTCTTTGTGGCTAACAAAATCATAATCTCTGTTGCAAGAGCCATCAGTTGTAATGAGCATTGTGCATGGTTGCTCAGGGTCCGCTGGCCTCCTGCGTGGTGTGATATGGTAGGCTTTTAGTAAGAGTCCAGGAAGGGATAAATCCAAAAGTATGCTAAAAAAGTCCGTTGCAAATAAAATCAGGTTCTAACCCTCAAGGTCTTACAGAAGTCCCAACAGTTTTACATTTGCAATTTGAGCACTATTTTCAAGGTGCTCAAGACTCGATCGCAGCAACTTATTTTCTAACCTTCCTTCTTGTGACCAGCACTTATTCTAACCTTATGCTATCCTGACCTTATGCATAACTGTTCTCAGCATGTAAATAACTGTTCTAAGTTGCTAATCCTTCTCCTTTCACATTTCCTCTTGATCCCTTCCACTCTTTCCCCTCACCCCTCTATGGCTTTCCCCCCTCCCCCCTGTTGTATCTCCTGAGCTCCCTTGTTCACTTTAAAATGCTTTGTCCCATACCTTCTCATCTCTGACGAGGCCCCTGGGCTGATGCCACCCCTTACCTTGTTGATTATTAGATATTAGGCTGTCTGTTCTCATTTTTTCCTGTAAAGGGTCGTTTCATAAGACCCCACCCCTTCTAATATGACCCTTTGAATTCCAGGTTTTAATCAGATATGCACCTTGGCATACATTGTACAATGCCACATGCATTGGAACTTCTCTAGTTACACACTCTTGAAATGTCTTGTATAATTCCTTGTTTTGTTTGTTCTCCGCCTCATACATTCCCAATATGTATTGTTCGTCTGACATGGAGCCTATGAAATGAGCTTGTTCTCAAAGGTGTTATCCGAAATTCCAATAAATAAAAATAACAAATTTATGATGCTTTTACTGCTGTAAATGTTGTAGCAACAGAGTCTGTGGCGGTTGCTGAGGTATGCCACCCATTCAAGCCTCAAGGGTTCTAAGTTTAGATGCAGTGTTTTTCGATCTTCCTATCGAGAACACGGATTGCTTGTAAAAGCCCCACATTGGAAGGCTCCTCCACATTACTTGTCCTGGGTGTCTGCCGCCTCTGCATCGTAGGATTGGGTGGTTTACCGGCCTTCCTTCCTTGCATTTTCCACAGGTTCCCATAGAGAAAGTTTACCCAACTTGGTACAGGTATGGTGGATGGTAAGTTCTAACAGTTTAAGTGAAAAAGTTGCAGATTTCTTCAAGATTAAAGGCTTTTTCTTGGTGTTTTAGAGTTTAAAGCTGAGGAGCTTGCTTCAGTGCATCCATTTCTGCTGGCTACTAGCCATGCCTCGTGAATTATGTTTTTAAAGATCATTTTTTAAAACTAATAAACAAATTTACAAATAAAATAAAGATGGTCTCATGAAAGCGCACTAGTGGAGTCCTCTCTTTCTTAGTTTTCGCCATAACCTGGATCTTGTTTTTATACGATTATGTAACTCGTAAATAAATACTAAATGAGATTACCTTTTCATGTTCTGTCACACAGTACCATAATGAGTTGCTTTAGTAATGTACAGAAAAGTGAAAGCCTTCCCCCTCTGTAGCTGTCCATTGCCATTGTTTTAAAGAACAGCATAGGGAATATTTTAGAACTAATACTGCAGACAACTGACACTTAAGCCCTGTATGCACTGAACTTGTTAAAACGTTTTAACAAGCCCAAACACAGTTCACATCCACACTGAACACTGCTTGAAACTGTTTAAAAAAAAAAACGTGTTTAAACCCTGCAAGGGACGTAGTCTTAAAACTGGTTTTAAACACGGTTTCAGACCTAGCATGGTTTACCTCTAGTGTGGACGGGAGGTCAATCCATGTTTCTCATGAAACAGCACTAATCTGTGCTGGAGACGATGCTGGCTTAAACCATTAAAGGGCTGTAGTGTGCCTGTGACGGCAGTGGGGTGTCCATGTTTAAACACGGTTATGAAGAAATTCGATCAAAGTGTGGATGGACTACTGTGATGAGTTTAAAACAGTTTTCAAAAAACGGTTTTAAACTTGAACTGTAATTGTGTACAGGGCACAAGAGAGCAAAAGTCTAAGTGTAGATGAAGTGCTGCAGCAACATTTCAGTCAGTAAGGAGAAAGTCTCACAAAATGTGAACAATCTCACCTATTCAGGGTGCTTCGGCAGAACGTTAGGGGGCGCAGGTGAAGAACAATACATCTCAAAGGCTAGCACAGGATACAGAAGTCCCACATATCGCCAATGTATAGTCTCAATCAGGATCAGTGCGGCAAAAGGTTTTTAAAAGTTTCTTAATTTTAATCACATTTGCAGCAGCTCTGCTGCTGACCATTCTTCTGCTTCTTCTCTGGGTCAGACATTCAGTAGGGTGCATGCTTCCTCTTCAGCTGAAGGATCAGGGAGGTCCTCCACTGCGAAGTGTTTGCCCCAAGGCTGTGCAGCTTGATGCAGTTTACTAAAAATATGCAGCCTGTCTCCAAGAAAATGCAGATCCATGCCACATATGACATTTTAAACTGTAGTCACTACTGTTAGGATTTTTTTTTACTGGGCAAAGAAACCCCTAGAAACTTCGAAAGATAGACAATGACTTCAGAAAAAGACCAATAGTCCATCCTGTCTGCCCATAGTTCCCTATCAAACCCCAGGATCTGTATGCACATGCCTGGACTCAAAGCTTGACTTTTCAAAGAAAAGTTTCTGTTGGATAAACCACTCGTTTCCACATAAGACTTTTAGTGACAAGCTCAGTGAATCCCATAGAAATGCATTTGCCACTAAACTGCCATGACTTGGGGAACAATGCGCGTGCTCGTGAACGAGCGTACTGGCGCTCTGGCGGCATATACACAGATGGGCACCCGGGGTCAGAGGTGGCAGGGGATTTAGTTAAGTTGCTTAATATACACTATTTATCAGACAGCATTATTCAAAATTTTATTGCAGTGTGGTGACCAGATATGTTATCAATGGGTAGACCAGAAGCAAGAAGCACCAGAATTCAGGAGTACAAAAAAAAATTGCAGGAAAAGCTGACTGTGTCCCTTTAGTAAAGCCTTTGACCTGGTAATGCACAATAAATTAATTAATATATGAAGTGTGTTGGGATTAAAGATACTATGATAGATTGGCTTGCTGATTGGGTGGGTGACAAGAAGGAGTAGATTTGCTATACACGAAGAGATGGTAACAAATTGGGTAGCACAGGGTTTCTTGCTGGGCCCAATATTGTGAAAAGGAAAACTGCACATATCTATAAACCCACCTTCCTCGATAGATAACCCCCAATATGCTTTTTTAGACATTGATGACTTTTTTCACTGACCTTAAAATATCTGTCTTTTAAGCTGTGTAACTTCTTTTGAATCCTGCATTACAACTGTATACCATAACGGAGTACTGCTCATTCTCCCTGGATCGCCTTAAAAATTAGCTTTTCTTAGTGGAGTTTATCCTGGTAAAACAAATACTAAATACAGATATATAGTGCAAAACGCTTCTTCCTGCTACCATCTTGGACCCTACCGCCTAATGCCTGTCCACTTTAGAGAAATGGGGTTTGGAACTAGTTTTCCTAGGCTGCTCAATTCAATTCCTGTAAAACCCTCAAAGAAATAACTTTGTGTATTTTATTGCATTTTAAATAAGTACAATACAGAAACGCGGAAAAACACATGACACAAACAACTAACGTTCGAGCTGAGAAAGGAAGGGTCAAAAGTGCCACTGGGCCCCCATACCAAATACTGGTAGATTTTCTATCAGACTAGTAAAATATTCCTTTAAATATCCCAACTGGCTTGTATTTGAAGAACATTTCAGTAAGTACACCAGTTAGAAAGGGAAAATCTGTGGGGCCAGTGGATTTTCTTTGTCACTAGCCCTGCTGGCTCATGCCTGCAAAAACTTAAATTTCGACCCATGATGGAACAGGGCTAGAAATTTTGCTTTAAATTTGATGTTTCAGATAGAAAACCAACATTCTAATTTTGGTATTCAGTCCAAAAATCTGGTATACTGTCTCAGGCTAAATGCAGCTTGCTTGCTTATTTATTTTATTTTATTTCAAAAGTTTCACCAGGGAAGACATACTGAGCTTGTAACCGCTCCTTTCCAGATGTGTCCTTTGGAGAGGATGGGGAGTATACAGTACTTGATGTTCAAGTGGAAATACATTATGTACTTTCTCAGTGCTTCTGCATTCAGTGCAGAAAGAAAATTCTTAGGCTAGAATTGGTATTCTACCCCCAGTTTTTAATATGCCTGGAACATGAAATGAATAAAACAGTTCAAGCCATGTTGAAGTTACACAACTGATAATACAGTCGATATGTTACAGCAACAAGAGAATATAAAACAAAAAAAAAAAACACTTGTATGGTTGTGCAGTGCCAGGACCAGGCACCCCCCTTGGATATCAGCATATCATTTAAACAGCATGACATTCCTGGCTGCATAGTAACATAGCAACATAGACAATGACAGCAGATAAAGACCAGCAGTCTATCCAGTCTGCCTGAGTTCCCTATTTAGCCCTGGGATGTACTGACCCTACAGGGTCTTAGCCTTCATTTTATTTTGTTGTTTGGGTAAGTACACTGGAATACAGTTCCGTTTACAGGTACAACCCGAGGTCAGATACAGAGGATTCTGTTTACAGGTACGACCCGAGGTCAGATAAAGAGCATATCTCAACAAATGGTTATGAATAGGTACCCCCCCATCCCCCTTCCAGCTTCTGCCACCCGGAGCAACCATTATATCCCAACCGTGCTTGAACCCATCAGCGGTTTTAGCACCCACCACTTCAGCAGGTAGGCTGTTCCATGGCTCCACCGCACTTCTGTAAAAATAATACTTCTTCATATCGCTTCTGAGCCTCCCTCCTCCACACAACTATGGAGTCCCTGTACCCAGAACACAAGGTGCATGTTGCTCACCACTTTTCACTCTTGTTGCCAAGTTACCATGGGTGACCGTACCTTTTCAAATGCCTCCAAGTGGTTCTTAGCCCTAAAAACAGCTGTATTCAGCTTAGCTGCATCTGCCAGGGAACCCAGCCAGCCCTTGGCATGTACAGGTTCCACACATTTTCAAAAGCAGAGTATTCCCAGTTTTGCAAAGATTAGACCAACATATACACATCTGTACTGCCTAACATTTAATGTATCATATGCAGGTATATACCTTAGTAATATTGCTTCTGGAGTGAGTTTGAGCTGAGTGGTGAGTACTTCACAGGTACTATGTTGCTGTGTCTCCAATAAACTAGTGAAGTGGGGCATACAAGAAGCATGAGAGGGAGGGCTGCATTCTTTACCTGGAATCTGGAACACCTACCATTGTACCTATCTGGAGTATTTGCTTGCTAGGAGTAAAATTATCTTGCTGCGGACTAAACTTTTGCACAAGATTTAAATTTTTAGGCAAGAGCACTGTCCTACAGGATTCCCCGAGGTCAGCTCATTTCTCCTTATTATATGCTTTATCCAGTCATTTTCCCCATTTGTCCTTAACCCTTGTGCAGGTAAGTTTTGGATGCTCAAGAAATTTCTTGCATAAGACTTACTAACCCTGTGTGCAGGGGCTAGTGACCAGGAAAATCCATTGCCTCACAGTCTTATCCATTGGCGCAACTGATGTACTTATTGAAATGTTGCCTTCTCCCATACAAGCCAGCAGGGCTAGTTTTTTTTTTTTTTTTTTTACTTTTTTTACTTTATTCCCCCCTGTCCTGGTCGGGCCACATTCCTGTCAACCCCAGCCCCGTTCCACGACCATGCAGGGCTACTTCCCTTCTTCCCTCACAGCTTACCCCGTGGCAGGGATCCCTCAACCCACCAATATCGGATCCAGTTTCAGGGAGGTGCCTGCTGATGTTAGGAGCGGTGCCTGCTCAGGTTGGGAGCAGCACCTGTGGAGGGTCGACTATCATCAGACTCACCCACGACGTCTTCTCCTCTACCAAAAGCATGCTGGCTGACTGCTTCCCCTCCACCCAATGCGTATGGGGCCCTGGCTGTCCGACACTCAGACACCGCTAGATGTCAGACATATGCCAGTCGCTGTTTCCCTCCCTCCCCAGGAGAGGACAGCTGTCTTCTGGATGTTCAGTCCTCTCCCGCCCCAGCCGACCCCCAGTGACCTGCTTGCTCTGCAAACAGGGTTGCCAGCGTTACAGGAGGTAAAGCATGATGCTGCAGCCCTCCATGCCACCGGGCCGGCTCCAGCAGGGCTGGTTAAAAGTAAATGTTACCAGCCTGATACAAAATCCATCAGCATGTGTGGCTAGTGGGCCAGTGCCAAATTCGACTCCTATGTTTTGCGCATGAAGGTCCGATGCAGCCGCTGTACTGAAAGGTTCCTGTAACTAATGGGAGGATCCATGTTGAATAACAGTAAAGTGTCTATCCTGGAAATATCTTAAAAAATGTAGAGTAGACTGGTTGAACTTCTCTTTCAGAAGCTCAAATGTAAATGTCCTCCTGAAAGAGATGACCTAAATAGGAAATGCCCTTATTTTTCCTGTCCAGAATACCCCTTTCCTTAAGAAAAGGGGGTTCAAAGGGTTATTCCATCGGAGAGTGAGGGAGAGAGGTATGTACCTTGTGGCATAGGCAACAGAAGTGTTTTTGCATGTAGTGATCCCTTGTTACAGCGAGATTCCATTTAAAGGTACAATGAAACAAATAGGCCTTAAAATGTGTTTTCTTGTCCGTTCTTTTTCAATGGTAGTGCCAGTATCCTTAGGCACAGTATCAGACCACTGACACAGGGCCACGAGTTGGGAAGTACAGTGATAACAGTTGAGAATGGGGAGGCTCATTCACTAATAAGGGAGATTCGTTGAGTATCCAGTTTGATACAGATACAGATACTGATGCTGCCATAGCCAAGAGCTCAGCATCGACTATAGTTGCTTAAAGAAATGTGGTGTGGTGTGTCATATCCTGTGGTCAGCCAGTAGTTATGGGGTGGGGGAGGACTGTCCTGGCCTGCTAGCTGAGACTGTTTGTAATAGTGTAAGAGGTGTCTTGGGACATGCCCCTTTCCAGGTTCCGACAGTCTTCTACAACCTATCTTAGCTGGTAGGATATCATAGCAGAGCATGGATCTGTCATTCTCTTCAGTAAGTGGATTTTTCTTATTATTTCTTCAGTTTGGCTGCTGCTTTGGCATTCCCTTAAAATTAGCAGTAGCACAGAATTGTTTATACCCGGACTGCTTAACATTACAAGGCCTTCGTATTAAGGTGGGAACCCGGGGCTTCAGTGCCTTATAGTGCTGCCGTAGCCCAAACTCCTGGTAGCTTAAGGGGCCAGTTTCTACCAAGTCTCATGGGAGACAATGTAGGAACGGGGGTTTTAAGGGCTAAGGAAGTGTTTTGGATGCTTATAGAGCACCACAAGGAGTGCGTGCAGTTAAGAGTGTTCCTGTGTTGGCATCCACGCTTGTTCAACAGGCACTAGTTTGGGAGGGCTTTACTGCCTTTAGCCAAGTATCTCCCATCTTGGTTCAGACTGGAAATGAACACAGGTGTAGCAGTCATTTTCGTGCAGTCCATGCATGCTTCTTGGAGTGCAGTGGCCAGCTTGGGGTAGAATTTCTGCACACAATTGCTGCTACTGCCCTTAAAGGCAAATATTTCAGGATATTTGATCACTATATCACTATTGCTGCTTAAATTCTGCGGTTTGGACAAACATAAGCATCATCAGCAATTTTCATAACTTCATCATGGAATCCTCAAAGTCTCTGCCAAAGGAAGCGAGATCTAAGGCCTGTAAGTGTAAAAAGTGCCAGACAAAGCTGTCGTCCACCATGGCCAGCTTCTGTTGCCCAGGGTCGGGTACTGAGGCCTGGCTCATATGTGATTTTTCTGTGTTTTTTTGTTTTGTTTTTTTTATCTGGGGACAGGGACCTACAATGATGGCCAGCGTCCGCCCCACCCCCCTTTTGTGCAGGTGCCTGATCACTTCTGGTACCCCTAGCCTCCGCTGGCGGTCCACTTTGATCCGGGCACTCAGCCCCCCTCCCCCCGGAGCAGGAGAACAGTCCTAGGGGTGCTTAATCCTGCCCCCCCCCAAGCCGGCCCTCTGACACCCGGATCCATTCCCAAACCCGGGTCGTCGGCACCGCAGATGGCAGCCATGCCTCTGTGCCAGCGGGCCGGCTCCAAGGGACCTCTTTACTTCTCCCTGGTATCATCAGCATGGGTATCCAAATTGCCTTCTCTATGAGGTTAGGTACTGCACCTTTTACTCACAATGGCGCAGCTCATCAATGCCTTGGACGTCCTGATGGAGAGTCTGTTGGAGGCCAATTCTTACACGAGGAAGATGCCCTCACAAGCATTCCTAGCATCACCAGTCCATCGTAAGAGTTTCTAAGGCCACATCCCAGAGAGGCTTCATGCTCCTGAAAGGTTTCTCCAACACCTTTCAATGAAGTCGACGCTTGAAATTGTGAACAGAGAGTATCAATGCATATCTTAACAAAGGCACGGTAACTTTATTTCTACAGTGCCCTTTCCTGAAGGCCCAGAGCGCTGTACAATAAAACAATTACAGATGCTGAACCAAAACTGAGCACCTTCAAACTTAGGCTTTGTCAACACCTAATTGCTCAAAGCCGCTGTGACTGCTTCACTTAAACTGCCTCTTGCCAGTCACCGTTTCAACCCAATTATCTCCCTCTCCCCCTCCGCTTTCTCCTTCCTCCTTAACTCCCCCAACCCCTTTCCATCCCTATACAGTCTCTTCCCTACTTGTCCCTTCCCTCAAATCCCTCTCTTTCTCTGCTTCCTTCCCCTCGCCCCGTCTTCCTTCTTCTCCACTCTTAGCTCTGCACTTACATCCACCCTTGCATTTATCATCTAACATACTAGACCCCAACAGAGTAGGCCTATTGGTCTGTCAAGTCTGCTCGTGCTTTAGCACCCTGATTGAGTACCATAGCTCTCTGTCTCCTTCCACTGTTACTCCATCCCCCAGTACTGCCCCCTCTCCCAGGCAAAATCCAGCCTCTTCCTCCCACCTTGTCTATACCTATCCCACACTCTCTTGAATCCCTCCACTGTAGCTGCCTGTACCAGCTCCCCGGGCAGCGCATTCCATGGTTCCACCACTCTCTTGGTGAAGTACCTCCTTTCCCCTCTAATCCTACCATCCTCAATCTTCCAGCTGTGTCCTCTGGTGATTCCACCCTCTTTCAGTCGAAAGATCCTGTCTCTGCTTACCTTAGTTACTCCCCTTAGGTACTTGAAGACTTCAATCATGTCTCCCCCGGTCCCTCCTCTCCTCCAGCGAGAACAGGTTGAGCTCCCCTAGTCGTTCCTCATATGTCCTATCCCCCAGGCCCCGGATCATTCTGGTTGCTCTCCTCTGAACCCTCTCCAGGAGTTGGATGTCCCTCTTTAGGTGCGGCCTCCAGGACTGCACATAGTACTCAAGATGTGGTCTAACCAGGCTGTTGTACAGAGGCAAAATCACTTCCCTGTTCCTTGAGGTAATCCCTCTAGCGATGCATCCCAGCATCCTATTTGCCCTGACCGCAGCCCTCCTGCACTGTTCTGAATTATTCATGTTAATATCCACCAAGACGCCTAGGTCTCTTTCCCTGCAACCCCAGGGTGTGCACATAGTTGGGGTTTCCCACCCTAGGTGTAGCACCTTGCACTTGGAGTTAAATTTCAATTTCAGGTGCAGGACCACCTCTCCAGAGTATCCAGGTCCTCTTGCAGGGCCAATCTCCCTCCTCCCCTCCATCATAAGCCCTCAGCTTAGGTTGTCCGCAAAGAGACTAATTTCACACCTGATACCTTCCTGACATATGGAGATGTAGGGTTAAACAGGTGGCCCCGGACTGATCCTGTGAGACCCCACTTATGACCTCCCTAGGAGACGAGACCTCCCCTCCGACCACTACCCACTGAGTGCGACCTGAAAGCCAATTTCCAATCCACCTAACCGTCAATGGGCCTACCCCCATTCCCCCCCAGCTTCTCCCTTAGGCCAATGTGAGGGACCGAATTAAATGCCTTGCTGAAGTCCTGGAACAGTACATCCACTGGTCTCCCCCTGTCGAGTGCTGATGTCACCCACTCCTAGAACTCTACAAGGTTTGTTTGACACGATCTACCTGGCACAAACCCATGCTGCCAGTCATCCAGGTAACCCATCTCCTCCAAGAAACCTCCCAGCCTTTCCTTAAGTATGCACTCCATTACCCTCCCCACTACCGACGTCAGACTGACGAGTCTATAGTTTCCTGGCTCTTCTCTCAGTCCCCCCCCTTTATGGATGGGCATAACATGCGCCTGCTTTCAGTCCCTTGACACCCTCCCTGTCTGGAGCGACAAGTTAAAGAGATTCGCCAGTGGTGCAGCCAAAACATCCGCCAACTGCCTCAGTACTCTGGAATGAATAGCATCAGGCCCCGGAGATTTATCCTTTTTTAGGGACTGGAGGGCTTCCCACACCCGACCGATAGGAATATCAGTATCTTTTCTCCCCCCCCTCCTATTCAGCAGAACCAGCCTGATATCTCACCCTGCCCCCCAGCAGTTTGTTCTTTGTAGGTACCTCAATAGTCAGGTCTGCTGTGCCTTCTGTATCAGTCAACCCGTTTTTGGAAGTTTTCCAGCCTCCTTCCTAGTGAACACTGAGGCAAAGTACTCATTCAGTACCTCCGTCTGCTCTCCAGCCCCTTCCACCCCCAACTCTCCTCAACCTACTGAATTGGCCCTTGACCTTCCTCCACTCACCAATATACCTAAAGAACCCTTTTCCCCACCCGTATCACCTGCACCAGCCTGTGCTCTTTCCAAGCCTTTGTCCCCCGCCCCACCACCACTCTCGTGACTTTCCTGGTTGCAAGGCGATAATTCTTTCTATTCCTCCCCTCTCATATTTTTGTACCTACAGTAGGCAGCCTTCTTCTCCCTTACCGCCTCCTGGACTTCCTTGGTCCACCAGCATATTTTACGAGACCTACCGCCCTTGCACTTCACTCTTGCACAGGTCTTGGTGGCCTCCTGTAGGCCCCACTTTATGATCTCCCACCTACCTTCCACGTCCAAACCTGGTTTTATCTCCCGCAAATGCCCCTTGAGAATTTCCCCCATGTTCTGAAAGTCTGCCTCCCTAAAATCAACTATCATTGTCCTCGAGTGATCCCCCACCCCCAACCCCACCCAGTTTAAGCCGAAACCAGACTGTGTTGTGGTCACTTCCAGCCAGGGGTTCTTCCACAACCAGATCTCGTACAAAATCCCCATCTGCTAAAACCACATCCAGGATATGACCCTCCCTCGTTGGGTCCATCACCTGCTGATTGAGGAACGCATCCAGGAAGCCATCCAACAGCTTCTGCTCCCTGGTTACAGTGGACGTCATAGTACCCCAATCAGTAGCTGGCATATTAAGGTCCCTCATCAACACCACTCCTTACCCTTCCAGTCCACACTGCATAATGTTAGCCAACAGACAATGCTCCAGGTCCTCCACTAGTCCTGGGGGCCTATATACCACCCCAACTTGGTCTTCCCTCCCACGGGGTTCGCAAGGTGATCCATAGGGCCTCCACGTTGCCCTCTGCTTTCTCTACTCTCATAATCTCGATGTTATCCCTAATGAACATTGCTACTCCTCCCCCTCTGCCCACCTTTCTGTTCTTCCTTAGCATAAGGTACCCACTCAGATTAAGGTCCCAGTCATGGCCAGGGGTGGCCCAAGTTTCAGTGACCGCTGCTACATCCACCGCACCCATAAACAGCATGGCCTGGAACTCAGGCATTTTATTCCCCAGGCTCCTGGCATTTATTAAAGCCACCGTCCAACCCTTGTCCCTACCCCTCTTTACCATATCCTCCCCAGATCTTTCATATGTACGTCCACACTTCTCCCCTAGGGTACCGTCTGTCCCCCCCCATGGGGTTGCAGGCCAGGTCCTACTGGCGGTATGGATGGCCGGATCAGCCCGGCAGTGCCATCTGACAAGGTCTTCCTCTGACTGATTTATGTCTGTGAACTTTGTCCTGTCTTTTGTAACTTTTGATTCTCTTTTGTAACTTTTGATTCTGTATCTGAACCACCGTGCTTATACCCTCGCTTGTTGTAATTTGTGAACCATGACTAGCCTTTTGTAACTTTGTGACTTGTAACTGAACCTCCAAGCTTGTTCCCTTACTTGATGTATCACCCCTTGTTTAACGTGGAACCTTTGTTAAAGAACCCCTGGTTCAAAGGTATTGTAAACCTAGCTCTCAATAAATAAATAAATCGGATTCAGCAATTAAACAGGCAACATAAAATCAATATAAAAGTAATTAAAATTCAGGGTAAGCTACAGCAAATTAAAAAGATTATTATTTGTTTAAGATTGTGAGTTAGGTAACCAGCGCAGCAGTAGCACTACAGCTCGCAATACTGGCAACCCAGGTTTGGGAATGAGCCCATGTCATTGTAGGGCTATCCAAGGGAAGAGGATTGAGCTTCCCAGAGGACGCCATATCTCATTTGGGAAGCGCTGCCTCCCTTTGCTTCTAGGAGTCTATAGCCAGCAGGGGCTGTGTTACCATTGCACATATTAACTTTGAGCAGCACTAACACGGCCCCATATTCATAAAGGCAGCTTGTGCCAGACAGGACGCACTGCTTGTATGGAACCCTGATGACCATGTGCTATCTCATGTCTGCTGCTGTTTCTGCGCCTTTGAATATCAGTCTCCTGCGTCTGTTATTTCTGATGTCTCTGGACTGGCCTGGGGCCGGGGGTCATTCTGAAATGCTAAGACTGCAGCAATGCTCTAACAAAAAAAAATCTACCACTGAGGAAAGACCTTCTACAACAAGATCTGCTGTTTCATTCTGGCCCATGAAGCTTAATCTCACAGCATGGTTTCTGAGCACCCAGGGATTTTAAATTCTGTAGAGAAAGTGTGGATAGTCTGTTAAAATCATAGAAACACCTGCTAATATATCTTATAACAGGATTTGGGTGGTGTGTAGATGTTGGTGTATTTATAAAAGAATAGAAATACTTGCATGTCCCTGTGTTAAAATTTTAGAGTTCCTGCAAGATGATGAAGATAGGATTAAGTGCCAGCACTGTAAGAGTACAGATGGCTGATGTGGAGGTAGTGAGGTTAGGAAGCAAGGAAATCACTATTTGGGATCTCATCTAGACACTGTTAGTTTATGGGCAGTAGATAAAATTATACCAAAAGGGAGACCTGTTTTATTCTGTGACCCCCTGAAGATGTTAGTAGCTCTCACCCTTGTTTTTAAAAATCCTGAGGTAACTTTCTGTTCTTATGGCCCGTAGAAAATGAACTTCAAGTGGCAAAATGTTCAGATAGACATACAGGGAAGATCCAAGCTTCGTCATGCATGGAACACACCTTATTTTTCATAAAGACAATGTAATTCTTAGAACTGTTCTTCCTTTGTGCCTGAGGTTCTAACTGTCATAGTAACCATGAGATTACTGTTCTGTCATTCTGTTCTCAGCCTGCAAATAATAAGGAATGTCAATTTCACACTTGAAATATTCACTGGGCCCTTGAAGTTTATCTAGCTAGATCTGCTCAGTTTTGAAAATCAGACTTACTAAAATCGATGGTCCCAATAAGAAAGGTCAACCTGTGCTAGCTCCCAACCCGATCCCAGCCCTTCTCGGGCATTTACTTCCAGAAGTTCAGTGCCACAACATAGTTCCAGCTGTCTGATGGTTCATTTGGGGGTTTGTTTTATACAACTTCTGTTGCTCTCAAGTGCTGGAGGTGCAGTGGCCAGGCGGGAGGGCAGGGCCCCATAGTGCTGGGTGTCATTCTACACCCTTACAGGTTTTCCCCTTGGGTTTCTTCCCACCCTCCAGGTGTCAGCAGCAAGGGCACTAAGTGCACATCATCACATAATTGCGTGGCTGCACATGACACCAGCTGGCATCCTCCCAACACGCTACTCTGCCAGCATTGTCCACTGTGCTCACCCAGGTAGCTGCAATGCAGCAGGGCCTGGTATTCTCTCTTTCTGGGGGAGGAGCGTATCCCCTGGGGCACCTGATCCTCCTTCCCTCAGTCAGTCTACTGGCATCTTGGGCAGCAGCCATGCTGTTGCACCAACAGGCCTGCAGCAGAGGCTTTTAATAGAGAGACCTCTATAACCAGAAATCGAGAGTACCTACTGTGCTTACTGCACACGCTACTAGAGCAATTTCTGCTTTACTGACCAAGAGATCTTTTGAGCTTGTCTGAACTTGTAAGATTGCTAACTGTTGTCTATCCAGACTTTTTCTAAATGTTAACATGTAGACGTTTTCAGCTTGGATGACAAGTCATGTTGGTGTGAAGTTCTATATACTGTACTGTTGTATATTCCTGTATCCCCCTTGCCAGTAGGAAGCACTGTGCCATTTATAGCTTTCCATGTATTTTGCGCAGCAAACGGCTAATTTCCAGGCAGTCATAGAAATGGAGAATTTGGTTACAGAAGGAAACTAAAGGTCCATTGTCACAGCGAGAGGGAATAAACTTCAGACGAGGCAAATTTACAGGTTTAAAACACACCGTAGTGTGATATTTATGTTTCAAAAGTTCGAAAAAAAATCAAAACAAAAATTGCAAAGAAAATCACTATGTAACATCAGTAGTTTCTCACATAATATAGTCCTGGATCTTAGAGCTCCTAAGACCGTTCTCATCTGCATTCAACATCTTTTCTACAGTAGCACCCCTCTCCTCTCTCGGCTGAGTCCCACTGGACTGAACGGAAGTGAACTCGGTGAAGAGGTTGTATATCTTTTTGGTGGGGTCAACTGACTAAGCCCTTTCTATTGTCATGTCTGAACATGCTGTTAAATGTCTGGACATGCTGTTTTAAAACCAAGGGAGTTTGTTTGTTCCAGGGGACTTCCTGGTTCAATTAAACGTACAGTGTATATCTCCACAGATATTGACTCTCTGTATCTCTGATTCATAATGACTAAGCATTTTTATAAAGCATACCACAGTTTTTTGTTTAGCGTCATACAATAACCGGTTTATAATGTGAATTTAAGAAAATACCTTAAGGATTTTGTATAACTGTAGTATTCACGAAATGATTAGTTTGATATGGCTTCTGAATCATTTTTCTATTAAAAAAAGGCTCTATTAACTGTATTTATTCCTGCTATCTAAAATAGCCTTCATGTTTATTTTACACAAAATGCACTTCTGCACTTTACACAACACCTCTCTCGGTGTTTGGCATCTATCCAGGGACTGGATGGATGGAAACGGAAAAAAAATGAAAAGAGAGAACTAGTAGGAAGTTTAGCAGGGATAGTAAAGAGCTATGCTAGGTAGCCAACCTGGGGGAAAAGCAAAGAAGAAAGCGTTGACTAGTAGCTAGGAAGTAAGGAGATAGAAAAGTGGTCCGTCAGTCACAGCTGAGGGTGTAGCTTAACTCCGCCACATCCATAGAGTCTGTCCTTGCTATATTACTACATTATAGTCGGCTCCTGTGCCATGTGTCCACTACCACTGTTAGAGGGAGGAGCTTGGCATCCATTTCAGAAGGTGGGAGTTGGGAGAAGAAGCTGAAAGAGTGAAACATGGAGAAATGAGGATGCCCCCTTCAAAACAGATCGTGGATATGTCCTTACGAGTCTTGTTTATTTCTGGGGAATAAGGGAAAGGCTGGAAGAATGACTTGGTACATCTTGGGCTGCTGGTGAAAACTGGAGTCTAGCTGAAGGAGCACCACAGCATCAACATTGAAAGGTCTCAAACTGCAGTTAGGTGGAAGGATCCTACATGAAAGAATGATTGAGAATGTGGTAATGCATCTCTCTCTGGGGCATAATGGTCCACTGAAGTGCCGTTCCCATCTGACACAATCTTTTGGTGTCTCTAAGGTATTTGAGTGCTGGGGAAGGGTCGTCTCTGCGGTGGCCCTTTCAAGGACCTGTAAGCAGTGCCAATCTGTCTGACTCCCAGTCCAGGAGCCTTGGCCCTTGTGATCGCCCATGAACAAGTGTGCCTTGTGGAGGATGGAATGTGAAGGAAGTGTGGAGTAGGGACCCTTGGCCATGGTCAATAGTAGGTTTAAGAATAGCTGGTTTGAAGAAGCTACTAGTATGTCATTAGGGGAGCATGTAAAGTTTGCCATTAGGTGCCAGTGACTTGGGTTCGGGAGTGAGCTTGGGTCGTCACGTGGGGAGGAGTGTGCATCCTAGAGGACACTGTTTTGCAGGGAAGGAGGGCTGAGAGCACCACTGCTAGACTACCCACCTGGGTGACCACAGGTGGCAATGCCGTCGGAGCTGCACAGAGGGTGGGAGGGTACCTGCTGGTGCTGCGCACACTAGCAAGTGTACATACACTTGCACCTCATCTCCCCCCACCACCGCATGCTGGCATCCTGTGGGAAGGGAAGATAAAAGTAAGGAGAACATCCCAGCATGGCAGGCTGAATGCTGACCCCTTGCAGGCCCTGCATTGGTGACCCAAGGGCTGGCCATCTGGATCTTGATTGAGGTGGGTCAAGCCAGTTCCCTGCCATCCCACCACAGGGGTGGTAGTTTGGGGGGTAAGTTGTGGGAGAAAGTACAGGTATGTCTTGGAAAAGCCGGGTGACAGGACTCGGGAGGGGAGGGAGGGCAGCTTGAATAGGACCATGTGGATTGGGGAGTATAAAAGATGACTAAAGAAAAAAAAATAATAAAAGGTGCCATCAAGCAGAGAAAGTGTAATTGTAGAGACCCGTGTTTTAGTGTCTGTACCTGGGCTGCTCAGTGAAATGGGGAAACGCAAAATAAGTGGAATCAAACGGGTATATCAAAGGGTTGGAAATGGGCTGGTTGAGTACCGCTGACAATTTACCTGATCTGTGTGAAGCTGTAAATAAATTTCCTGCTCTGACCTCAATTTTAAGTTGTGGACAGTAAGTTTATTTTCTGTCTACATAGAAGTATAGATATCTGAGTGATACACCGCCCACGTACAGAGCTATACTTGAGACCTGAACCTACCCCTAATCAGTCTCCCAGCAAAACAGGATGTCCCCCTCTAGGGAGCCTGAGTTAAGGTTGGTCTTGTTTAGGTGGAATGCATTTTTTGGTGCACCTGACCTCTTGGGAACTGTTTTTTGTAACTCGAAGGTACTGACTTGCAGTGGGGGGAAATGTACCATAAATGGGTAGCCTCAGCTGGTAATGTGAGTTGTGGTACTCTAGTTCCTCCCATGGCCAGTCTGGGACCCTCCCTGTACAGCAGTGACTAGTTGTTTGTTACGATTGTTTAACAGTGTGATTTTATTACAGTCTTCTGCTACTTACGAACTAGAGGAGGTTTATGGGTAGAGAGGCAACACTTCCTCCTGAAATTCTGTTTAAAGTCTTCAGCATCTTTGCCTCCATACAGGCTATTACTTATCTGAAGATCCGTACTGCTGTTAGAGAAACTACTCCCAGTACTGTTTGAGACAAGTCATGTTTGGAAAAACTAAAACAGAGAATTCAAGTCTTTGCCATATGGGGAAACTGTTTTCTGTTTAGTGGAAAAAACATTGCCAGATTTGCTCATGGTGTGTGTGTGTGTGTGTGTGTGTGTGTGTGTGTGTGTGTGTGTGTGATGTCCCTTTTATGGTACACATACTCGGCATGGGATGTGTATTCTTGTTTTACTTCAGCTAAGGCTTGATTTTGCACTCTAATGTGCTGCATCTTGCATTTCTGTTTGCAATTTGTTGTAGACCCTAGTACTGGAATGTTTGATTTGGGAACATCTGTGAATCTATAGCTATCAAAGAATGACTACAACTCCATTATGGTTAGCTCATGCATTGTTTTCTACGTTGACATTGTTTGCCCTTGCACTGAGTCTTTGCTGTTACCAGAGATGATGTAAAGCTTTGGTTCACAAGCAGAGTTAATATACTGACTGTTGCCTTGGCAATGCCTTGAGTTTCATTGAAAGGAGTTGCTGCTTATGTGAAGTAAACGTACACGGAGATTTGCCCTGAGGAAATGAGAGAAGTTCAAGCTTGCTCTTTCCCTTCATACAGTACCTCAAAAATGAAGCCATACACTTTTTGGTATTAGTGGCAGGTACCAGACATAAAATAACTCTAGTTCCGTTTCCACTGGCAATTTAATTTGACAACTTGTTTGAAGTAACTATTTATGTAAAAATAACAGCAGATTTGCTATGACTTCTCAATTTACAATCTTTTCTCTAACTACCTGAAACTTCACTCGACACCGTAGACTTTAGGACTATAATAATGCCAAATAAATTGGCATTTTTGTGAGCAAAATTTATAACTAAGTGACCCATCCATCTCCTTTTCCTTTAGCTTTGTTTCTGTTCTTAAATTATTATCGCCAATGTCCTACTGTTTTCTTTCTTTTTTTTTTTTTTGGGGGGCCTGATGACCTTCCCCCCCCTCAAGTGATGCTTCCTGAGCATTATGCTTGATGGTAGGCATAACGGGTAGGTAGCTCCTTTTTACTGGACTGACCAGACCTGTGAAAGATGCTGACAGGGATAGACTACCTCTCCCGTGATATCAGTGATGTTACATAGAAACAGTGATGGCGCTGGGGGGTTTAAAACATGGGCTGAATTGACCCCTGTGATGCATAAAATATGGGTCTAAAGAGAAATATACTAGGTCAATGCCTAATTGGTGTCAGATTTTGAACAGTGCACATTCCCTTTCTTTAGATATCGTAACAGAATAGGTGCATCTGATAGGACTCACTGGCAAAGGGAAGAGGGGTCATTTCTGGACAGGATGCAACTTTTGCCCTTTTGATGCATGTTGGTGCTGGCCCTGCATAGAAACCTAGATGATGACAGCAGAAAGAGAACAAAGGTCCACCCAGATTGCCCAGATTCTTTGTTTAGCCCTAGGGGCCTACTGTTCCTCCATGGTCCTATTCTCACCCCCCAATTCTGACACCCTGAGCAACCACTATACCCTTCATTCTGTCCCAGCCATGCTTAAAACTACCACCTGTTTTTGCACCCACCACTTCTGCTGGCAGCCTGTTGCACAGCTCCACCACCCTTTCTATAAAATAGTATTTCCTTATGTCCCTCTTGAACCTCCCTCCTGTTAGCTTCCACTCGTGACCATAAGACCACGAGCCAGTATTCAAGTTAAGCAGTTCCCCACAGTTTACCCTGATCGTTCCTTTTAGGAATTTGAAGGTCTCTATCATATCTCCCCTCTCTGTTATGGTCTCCAGTGAGTGCATATTTAGTGCCTTGAGGTGCTCCTCATAGGACAAGCTTTGCCGACCCTGAATCATTTTTGTTACCCTGCACTGCACCGTGTTAAGCCTATCCTTCCTGAGGTGAGGAGCCCAGAACTGGGCACCGTACTCCAGGTCTGGCTTCACCAAGGGCTTGTACAGGGGAAGTATTACATCCTTTTCTCTCTCCTAAGCTGGTCTCCAGGCTTCCTTACTCATGGGCTGTACCTCCTGATGCTGATAGGAAGGCAGGAACTTGATCTCTGCAGCAGGGGACATCCAGCCCTCCACTTCCCATTTCCCTCAGTTTACTTCCTGCCTTCAGACCGGCAGGTACTCTGCAAGCAGAGCTCTGTCACCACGTGGTAGAGCTGAAGATGGCAGACCACAAGTCAAAATATTTCATTATTCTTCTGGATTTCTGAGAAGTCGCAGCTGTATTACAGCACTTCTGAGTGGGTTCCAGTCTCAGCCTTGCAAGCTGCACAGACTGGCCCCACTTCACCGCAACGTTTTTTCCTGCAATTTTAGGCTGAGAGGAGTGGTGGAACATTCAGGGAGGCACAAGAATCCCTCTTTCAGTGCTGTGTTTTGGCGAGTGGGAGAAGAAAAACAGCACTGGAGTGCTTCTTAAGGAGCTGTCCCCTCACCGACAGCAGCTCCGTGGGTGTTCCATCGACGGTGCCACTCGTTGACGGTAGGCCCGCAGTACTAACACAGCTGCTTGTCGACTAGTGCTATGGGCAAAAGCACTAATCCGGACTATCGTGTCCCCTTCAGTGTGTGCAGGCTCCCCCTCCAGAAGCAACTTAAAGGACACACAAACTAAGGAGAATTTAAAGAATTTAATAAAAAAAAAAAAAAACACTGACTGCAGCAAACACAAAACAAGGAGCAGCTCAGTAATTTGCCCTTAAAGGGCCAGCACCATCAATTTATCGCGGCTTCACAGCAAAGAATCAGGAAACCTCCGGGGGTTGGGGCATGCTGAAGAAGAGCAGGGCCTTTTGGTGTCATGGCCTCAGACAGACCACCCAGGGGCAGAAAATGCCAGCGCTGCAAGTCCCTGCTACTAATCACTTTGACTGGTACGTTTGCCTAATATGTGAGAAGGCAGCATCCGCAAATGGGGAGGACTCGACGGAGGCAGCCCCTTCCTCAGCTCAGATTGATAGCCAAGACAGGTCTGAACAAGCGGCAACCACCAGGTCTGAGAGAGCAGTGGCCACCAGGGAGACCCAGCTGTCTGCAGCCCCCTTTCTGGCCCCAGACCTCATACAAGTTAAACAGGGCCTTTGCTCTGGACCCTCCATGCTTCAACTAGCAACCTCCAGGGTCACCAGATGTGAGACCTCACAAAAAGTCAAAAAGGAAAAGGTCCCCTTCCTCATCCGAAGAAGGGCAGTTGTCCTCACATCACTATGATAAAAAGGAAAAATCCTGATACAGGAACAGATCCTTAGAGGAGGAGGATCAGCATTCCTGACACCACAGGAAAAAGAAAATATCTTGTTCTCGAAGTAGATCTAGGGGCACTCATAGGGGAAAGTGTCGCAGGGAGCGTTCCCCGGACTCCTCAGACTCCAGTTCATCTCCCGAAGAGGGAGAGCGAGTGGGCTTATCATCGGACTCTGATGACTCCCCATCCAGAAACTTTGACCTGGAGGACCTAGATTTTTTTCTGAGATTCACCTATGATCTTCACAGGTGGCTCCCTCCCAGCTGAAACAGGCATTTCGCCTGGCATCTGCCTCCAAACCGGCCACAGCCTTCCCTGTCCCGCCTGCCATGGAGGACTTGGTAAAGGAGGAATGGCAAGGTCCAGAGTGCACATATCGAGTGCCCCGGCATATCTCTAAGTTTCTGAAGTTTGACAAGAAGCAGTTCGAAAAGTGGTTAAACTGCTCCAGAATCGACCCTCTGATTTCTAATCTAACCAAGAAGACTGTCATTCCAGCCGAAGGAGGGGCATCACTCAGGGACCCAGTAGACAGAAAAGTGGATGCCTCGCTCAAGAAGGCCTTCCAAGCATCGGTGGTGTCTCTCAAAGCGGCAACCGCAAATCTTTTTTTGGCCAGAGCCACCCTGTCATGGGCCTCGGATTTAGCCTTTCAATTCACTGAGGACCCAGAGAAGAACTCTCGTATTATTCATCAGCTGCAGTTAATGGAGTTAGCTTCGGCTTATGCAGCAGATGTGTCTGAGGAGGCGGTCAGGTGCACTGCTCGGACCATGTTCTGTCAAACCTCGGCTCGCCACAACCTCTTGCTTCGGGCCTGGCAAGCAGACGCCTCTTCAAAGAGCCATTTAGTGAACGCACCCTACGAAGGTCATCTCCTGTTTGGCTCAGCCCTGAAGGAGGTGGTGAAGGAATCCGGGGAAACGGCTACGGTGCACATTGCCCGAGTCTAGGGGCCAGGGGCAAATCATGGTACTCAGGCTCCAGATGCAATTTTCGTGGTGGAGGTTTCAACAAGTATCAAAACTCTAACTTCTAGTGGGGGAAAAGAACATAATTTTCCTCGCTAACCAACATAACTTCAGAGGGGGTGGATCTGGTGGTGGTGGGGGCACCAGAGACACTGGGAACAGCAACAAGAAGTCACAATGAAGCCATCCGGGCCCATCTTTGAGTAGGGGGCAGACTTTCAAATTTTCTCGAGGAATGGGTCCAAACTACATCGACCAGATGGGTCCTAGACATCATCAGCAAGGTTACCCGATTACCTCATGTGGTGCCCTTCCCTATCTCTGACAACTGGTCCAAAAGACAGGCGACGTTACAGGCCATTACAGACCTTTTGCAAGCAGGAGCTATCGAGCAAGTTCCCTCCCCCCACAGAGATCAGTTGGGGGTGGGGGGCCTACTCCCTATTCTTCGTCATGCCAAAACGCACAGGAGGATTCAGGCCAGTCCTAGACCTCAAATTCCTGAATTGTTTTGTTTGCAGCAGACTCTTCAAAATAGAAACCTTCTCATCAATCATCAGGGAGTTGTAACAAGGAGATTTTCCAGCATCCATCGCTCTGCAAGGTGCCTATTTGCATATTCCCATTCAGGAACTACACAGGCAAATCTCTGGTTCAAGGTGGGGGAGCAGCACTTCCAATTCAAAACTCTACCATTTGGCCTTTCTTCAGCCCCAAGGACATTCTGAAAGGTACTAGTTGTGGTCATAGCTCACCTTCAGAACTGAGGGATACAACTTTTCCCTTACTTGGGCGATATTCTCACCAAGGCCCGCAGCTCAACCATGCACTACAGGCAGTGGCAGAGGTAGTCCGGTGCCTCTCAGTACACGGATTTGTCATCAACTAGAGAAAGAGTTCCCTAACTCTGAGCCAGACCTTGAACCACCTGGGGCAGACTTCAGGACACAAGCCAACAAGGTCTTTCCCTCAGAAACAAAATTCAGGGACCTGCTGAAGCTCATCAAGAAGTTTCACACAGCTCCTCAGCTGCCTGCACAGTCCTTCATGCAACTAATTGGGACTCTAGTATCACTGGCGGATTCAGTCTTTTGGGCTCTAGTCCACATGCGGCCCATTCAAGCCCATTTGCTCAAACTATGGTCTCAGTCCAGACACAGCCAGCACCAGCTCATCCCAATTTCTCAGCAGATAAAAACCTCCCTCCCTCACATGGTGGACTCGGAGGACAAACATCATGAGGGGTTGCGAATTGGGCCATCTACACCAAATCCGAATCACGACCGAGCAAGTCTCAGGGACTGGGGGGCTCACCTGCATCAGCTGTCAGCACAGGGCAAGTGGTTGGTAGAAATAAGGCACAGCATAAGTGTCCTCGAGATGAGAGCAGCACGCCTAGCCCTGATACACTTCCAACAGCAAGTCTTCAATCAGGACGTACTGATTCTAATAGACAGTTGAACAACAATAGCTTACAACAACCATCAGGGAGGCACAAGAAGCTCAAAAATGCTATGGGAGTCCCTTCTTCTTTTATAGTGGGCTGCGCGCCACCTGGCAAGCATAAGAGCGGTGTATATTCCAGGACAGGAAAATGTCGCAACAGACTGGTTTAGTCGCAAGGATGTTCTGCCAGGGGAATGGGAGCTAAAGGACAGTGCCTTCCACAACATAACAAAACAGTGGAGCAATCCTCCGATAGATCTTTTCGCATGCCGGATAAATTCCAAGGCAAAGCAATTTTGCTCCCTGGCCAAGGATGAACTAGCGGTGGCTCAGGACGCCTTTTCCCTAGAGTGGGGTCAGTTCGGTCTTCTGTATGCCTTTCCTCCAATACCACTTCTATCCAGAGTCCTTCACAGAGTGGCTCTGGCTCTGGACAGAGCAGAAATTATCCTAGTCTGTCCCAGATGGCCTCGTCGTCCATGGTTCCCACTGCTCATTCATCTGTCAACGTGACCACCTATAACCTTCCAGATCAGCCTGGACCTTCTCCATCAGGATCCAGTTCTACATCCAGATTTGAACAACCTGTCCCTCTCAGCCTGGAGACTGACGGGAAGCTTTCAAAGAGCTGGGCTACACAGCTCCTGTTATTGAAATGATGGTGAACTCACGCTGCCCCTCCTCCTCTAAAGTGTATTACAGAATCTGTAGGAAATTCGTGTTCTGGCTTCAATCCAAATGCATACAGGACCGTCGAATATCATTATCTGTGCTACTGCAGTTTCTTCAAGAGAGGTTTGACAAAGGACTGCAACCAGCCACCTTACGAGTTCAGGTCTCCACACTGGGGGCGCTTTTGTTGGTAGATTCAGGGGGAATCATTGGGCTCACATCCCCATGTCAGGAGGTTTCTAAGGGCAGCAACATTAAAATGCCCTCAAATCAAGCCAATAGTACCACCTTGGAGACTTAATCTGGTTCTCAAGGCTTTGACCAAAGCACCTTTTGAGCCTCTTAAGGAGACATTCTTCATGCATCTTACAATGAAGATTGCTTTTCTCGTAGCTATTACTTCAGCCAGGAGAATCCGCGAACTGGGAGCATTGTCCACCAAAGAGCCATACACTGTTTTTCATCAGGACTCTGTGGTGCTCCATACAGATCCAGGGTTTTTGCCAAAAGTTACGTCTTCCTTCCATTGCAGCCAAAAGTTAATTCTACCTTCCTTCTGCCCTCACCCCAAAAATGAAAAGGAAAGGGAATTTCATATGCTAGACTGGAGAAGAGTGATGAAAATGTATATTAAGAGAATGGAGGCTATTTGTAAAACCTCAGATTTGTTCATTTTAACTACAGGCCAAAATATGGGTAAAAAAGCTTCAAAAGACTCTATAGCCAGGTGGATTCAATCTGTCATCACCACAGCTTATGATCAGGCTGGAGTAACTTTGCCGGGCCCAGTGAGAGCCCATTTCACCAGAGCTATTGCCACTTCGTGTGCGAACTTCAGAGAAGCATCTCCAGCAGACTTATGCAGGGTGGCCACATGGTCTTCCATTCACACATTTACAAAATTTTACAAACTGGATGTGATGTCCTCTGCGGAGGCATCCTCTGGACGCCGAGTGCTTCAGGCGGTGGTGGACCATTAAGGGCACTTGACATTCTTCCCACCCAGGACATCTGGGGATGTACTGCTTTTGTATAGTCCATGAGTAAAGGAGCCTGGAGACCAGTTTAGGAGAGAGAAATTGACGGTTGGTCTCCGGGCTTTGGATTCCATCCCAGAATGTATATAGTTGGCTGACAACCTGGCCAGGTGTGCCTTAAATTTTCTTGTTTTTTATTTCCAAGTTCATATAATATTGCCACATTTGGACTGCTTTCGGAAGAACTGAGGGAAACGGAAGTGGAGGACTGGCTGTGCCTTGCTGCAGAGATCAAATTCCTGCCTTCCTATCCGTATCAGGAGGTACAGCCCATGAGTAAGGAAGCCCAGAGACCAGCTGGAGAAAGAAAATTTACAGATATTTAAATTTTGATTTTTCTGCTGTCAGTATCCTTCCTGATACGTCCAAGCATCCTTTTTGCCTTGTAAGCCTTGTTGCACTGACTCAGTTGCTTAGGGAGTTGCTGATGATAACTCCAAGGACTCGTTCCTCAGCCGTGGTACTGATTCTCACCCCTCCCATCTAGTATTGTGTCCTGGGGTTCTTGTTCCCTAGTTGCATCACCTTGTGCTTTTTTGGCGTTGAATTTCAACTGCCAGACCCTTGACCAGCCTCCATCTTTTGCAAGTCTGTCTGCATTTCCTTTATTCCCTCATCATTGTCCTCCCTCCCACAGAGATTACTGCCCTTTGAAGAGACTTGACCTGCTCTGGATCCCCTCACCAGTGTCGCTGATGAATATGTTGAAGAGGACTGGACCCAGGAGATCCCTGTGGAATGGCTGTCATTTCTTTCCTCTCTTCTGATTTAACCCCATTGACCACTGCCCTCTGCTGCCTCCCCTTTAGCCAGTAACCTACCCAGTTTACTATGGCCTTAGCCACATCCAGATCCTTCATCTTCATCAGCAAACATCTGTGGGGTACAGAGTCAAAAGTCTTGCTGAAGCTGGAATAGAGCAAATCCACAGCATGGCCCCTATTCAATTCCCTCACTACCCAGTCAAAGAAAGCTATAAGATTAGTCTGTCAAGACCTCCCTGACATGAATCCATGCTGCGTACTGTCCTGGGGACCGTTGCTGTCCAAGTAGTCCACAAGATCCTCTTTGACCAGTGACTCCATCAGTTTTCCTGCAGCGGCGGTAAGACTGACAGGTCTCTAGTTCCCACACCTGTTCCTTGTCTCCCCAGTGGAGCGAAACTACATCTGCCACCCTTCAGTCATTCGGGACCATCCATGTCCTTAGCTGTTGAATAGACCTACCAGGGGACCAGCCAGTAATGTTACCACACCATTTCTCTGAGTATCCTCAGATGCAACCCATCTGGTCCTAGGGCCTTATAAATCTTTAGGGCTGCCAGCCTTTTCAGGACCCTTTCACTAGTAAATGTTGGCTGCCTCATCTCTGGGACCCCTTAATGGCCACTTTGATGACACTCACTGGTAAGGGTCAGCCATCCTCCCTAGTGAAAACTGAGCAAAAGTAATTAAGAATGGTGGTCTTGAGCCGGCCCGCCGGCACAGCAGTAGAGCTATTGCTTCCAGTGCTGGCGACCTGGCTTCAGGAGCAGACCTGGGTTGCTAGAGGGCCAGCCAGGGGGAGGTGGATTGAGCGGCCTCTGTACGTTCTCCACCTCCTGGGGGAAGGGAGTTGTGTCCCCAGTGCAGGGCTTCTGGGTGACCACAGGATATCCTGTTACTGGAGACGAGAGTTGGTAATGGGAGGCATGCCAGACGCACAACATGCTCACACTGCAGTGTCATTGCACCCCACACCTCCCACAACTCCAGAAGAAAAAAAACCCCAGCTGGACAAGCTTAATGACACACCTGTCGCACCACCGCCCCACGTAGCTGACCCGGGTTCCCTTCCCAGACACAGAGTGTGGCATCCAAAGGGGAGGCCCCACCCTGGGGGGTAGCCAGTGAGGAACACCGGTGGAGGCTGGCCTCTGTGTCACCGCAACAGTGTCTGTGTGTGCGAGTGGGGGCTAAAGGGGAGCTGCTAGGCTCCAAAAATGTGCAGCAAGTTGGGGAAAAAAGACAGCCTTTTGCCTGTCTGCCTCTGTCACCCTGTTCCTCACTGTTAGCCTCATAATTCTCCCTTCTTTCTTCCTTTTTTCATTAATATACCTGAAGAACTGTTTTTCTCTGCTCTTGACCCCCTCAGCAGTACACAGCTCTGTGTCTGGTTTTGCCTTTCTAGCCACCCTCTTTTTTTCTATATATATATATATTTTGATGTTCCTGTTTTTGTGCCCCAGACCCAGGACTCCAGCAGGCACATACATGTGAGTGCGTGGAGGCACATGCCGGGCACTGGCTCGGCCTCTTCTGCCCACCCTGGCATTTTTGCTACCGCTCCCTTGCTTCCACGCTTCCCACCGGACTCTCCACCCGTGGGGAGCGGAACCATGGGGAGGGATAACCACCTTCGGAGGGAGAGCTGCCCTGCCAAAGCTCAATGCCGCTCCGACCATCCCCCCATGCCGGCTCCCCAGCGACCCAAGGTTGTTTCTGAACCCAGGTTGCTGGCATAGCGCAAGGTAAGGCGTCCAGTGCCTCCACCCTCGGCGCCGCCAGGCCAGCCTAACCACCCTCTTTGACTCCCTGTTTTTCAGCACATATTATTCCCATTCTTCCAGCCCCTGCTTTTCTTTAAATTTGTAGAAGGCCTTTTTCTTGTCCTTCACTGCATCCTTGACCCTTGCCAATGTTGGCAGCCCATACCAGCAATATGCCACAAGGCAAATCATTTATTTTGTGATGCCATCCATGTGCCATCTCTTATTGCAAGGTTGTTCTGCAGGCAGTTTGAGGAAGTTGAAGTTGACCACACAGACAAGGATGTGGAAATGGTAAAGAACCCTTTGATTGTAAATAGGAAGGACAGCAATGTCTGGTAAGGAGGAAGCAGATCTTCTTCGAAGACTTTGAGGACGGTGCAGTGTAGGTTAATCAAAATGATTCGGGACCAACAGGGCAAATCCTGCAAGGATCGGCTTAAGGCACTGAACGTGTACTTGCTGGAGGCCAGCAGGGAGAGGGGTGATATGATAGAGACCTGCAATTTCCTGAAAGGAATGAGCAGGATAAACTGTAAGAAACTATTCAGCAGGAAAAACGAGTCAAAAAAAATAACATGAGTGGAAACTGACGGAGGGGAGGTTCAGGAAATACATGAGAATGTTTCATTTTACAGAAAGGGTGGTGGAGCCATGGAACAGCCTGCGGCAGAGGGGGTGGGTGCAAAAACTATTCAGGGTTTCAAACATAGCTGGGACAGAGAATGGTTACTCTGGGGGGGAGCAGTAAGGCAGGGGGCAAGGCTGGGAGAAAGGAGAGAAAAAAACCCAATCTAGACGACTGGTATCACAGTAGGATAGGGTATAACAGGCAGACTGTATGGACCAGTGGTGTTTTTCTGCTGTCACTGTCTGTTTCTTTGTTTCTATGACATCTCACTCCAGTGAGCCACACCTTTGGAACTGTAAGCTGTCGGCATGAGGACCACTTGGAAACTTTTACCTACCTGGGGCCATCCATGTTGACATACGTCGGTGCCACCTGTATAATGTGTGTCTGCTCCACACCTCTTCAGTTTTTTTCTTCTTTCTCCGTCTACTGCTCGTCGGATCAAGGAAAAGGCTTTCATCAATTTCTGTTGTTAAAGTAACATATTACTTTTACCTACTTTTTATCGTTGTTGCATGTTGTCATTGGCTGCTTGGATGAAGCGTCTGCATTTTCACTTCTGTCAGTGAGGCATAAAGTTATTTAGAAATGACACTTGCACTCTTTTTGCATTTGCTGCCTGGATCTTTCACAGGACTTGAAAGCCTGTGCCATTTGTCCAAGTCTCAACCAGGCCATGAGGACATGCCTCTGGAAGGCTTTGGAGACTTTCCTGCAGAAAATGGAGAACACAAGCAAGCAGGTTCAGCATTTCCCTCAGGATCTGCAGCTTGCAGTACCAGATCAGCTTTTGTAGAACCCCGTAATCCTTGTTGGGTAGTCATGGTGCCTCTATGGATTAAACACCATTTGTTGAAAGACAAGTCGAAAAGTCTTCTTGGAAGCATCATCATAAAACTCCTAGGTCGCTGATCTAGAGCACTGTTGAATTCATATAAGGGCAGGTCTTAGACTGCTTCTTTGGTCTCTGTTGCCGGCTTGACCATTGTTGAGACACCAAAGTCAAGTGCCGGCTCTGGCTTGGCCGCTATCATTGGCATTCAGAACCTTGACAGTCCATCATCGCTTTCTTTGTTGACTCCAATGACTGGCACCATCTACACTAGAGCAGTTGTGCTGAATACTGTATCAGAATTATTTCAGAGGCTTTTACTGTCTCTGCTATTGACAATTACTCTGACAGTAGAGCCTTTACCATCACGGCTGTCAGCACCTCTGTGCCACCCCCTCCACTGTCTCTACAGCCTGTGGTCCCTTCTGCCCCTTCTCAGCCTGAGATTGAGGAAGATTATATCACCAGCAGAAACAAGTAGGTGGTGTTACCAGTGTACAGATCATTGGTGAGACCTCATTTAGAGTACTGTGTTGAGGTCTTTATTTATTTATTAATTATTCGTAAACAACCTTTGACAAGAAGCTCTTTTACAAAGGTTCCATGTCAGAGAATAAAAACAAATAGTTGAAAATACCTAACATACAGCACATGATACTAAATGGACAGTTCACTGAGGTGCAGCAATAACAGTTAACATTGGGAGATAGTTAAGGTGACATTGATCCATTGCAGTGAGGAGAGTAGACTGGTTCAAGGGAGAACCAGGGGTAGAGGTGAGGGTAAATGTTAGCATTCTGGTAGAAAACTTTCAGAAAAGAAAGTGGGGGGTGGGATGTGAAACAGTGGGGAATGTTGGAGAAAGCATGAGGGTAGGTGGCAGCAGAAAGAGATATGTGCTAATGGTGATGGACGATTACAAGAAGTTTGGGAGGAGAGGAGGAGTAGGAGATGTGGTCTGCGAGGAAGAGAGGAGTGGAGGTGAGGGGAAGGTTTGCAGTTAGATGGAAAGACTTTGTCAGAACAGAAACATGGGGAGTGGGAAATGGAAACAGTAAGGAATATTGGAGAAAGCCTGAGGATAGGTGACAACAGAAGGGGGAGGGGGCCAAAAGTGATGAGTGATTACAAGAGTTAAGGGAAGGGGAGGGAGGGATCTGGAAAGTATGAGTTGTGGTCTGCGAGGACAGGTGGGGGGGAATGTGGTGGGTGTGCACTGGGGAAGGTAAGGTTGAGGGGTGGAAGATATAGACTGCTTAGAGTGAAAATTGAGGGGTGGATGATGTAGGCAAGTGCAGAGACATCTTTGAGGAGTGTTCATGGGGCAAGAGCCATCTTAGGTGCCACTAGGACAGTCACAGGCGTTCCTGGAGAGCAGTTGTTTTTTAAGTTCAGACTTAAAGGCTAGCAAGCTTGTAGTTCATTGAGAGACTTCCAAGCACTCATTGAGCCACAGAGGGGCTCTATACGTGAAGGCCTGCTGCCCATGTGTGGTTCTGCGGAAAGGGACAGCAAGCGCCCCCAGTATCTTACTTCTGGTTCCGTGCTTTGGGTCTGCTTGGTAGAGGAGGTCAGAGATGCAGAGGGGGGCGGAGCCCAGAAGCGCCTTCTTGCCGAGTAGGCAGGTTTGGAATTTTATTCTTTGCTCCACTGACAGCCAGTTTGCCTGAGAGTACAGAGAGCAAGTGTGGCTGAGTCGGTCAGCACCAGTAGCAAGTCTACACGCCTTGTTTAGTGCTCTTGCCACCCGTTGCAGAGCAGTATTCGTGGCTGATCCATAAGCCACCAGCCCATAGTCAATGATGGATAAGATCGAGCTAGTGACAGAGGGATGGAGGGCATTTGGAGTGAGGTTTTTCTGATGTCTATATAAGACTCCGACCTTGGAGTTAACAGCTTTGACCACTATGTCTATATGCTGAATGTAAGCTAGAGTATCGTCAGTGGTGACATCCAGGTACTTAAATGAGTAACCTGTTCGAGCAGTACATTGGCTTTGTTTTTGATGGATAGGACAGGGAATCTCTTCTTTAGCTGTGTGCTGAATAGGAGCAGTGTTTTAGTTTTTTTATAATTGAGTAGCTTATGTGCTCTAAACCAGGGGTTCTCAAATGGTGAGGCCAGCCTCCCTTGGGAGGCCCCAACCTGTTCCAGGGGAGGCTCAAGCAAGTCTGAAAAAGTACTGTACTTAAATTTTGGGTTTTATATATTTTGTGTGAAGAGATGAAGCAAACCAAAAGAGGATAATAACAGTAGGTGAATTGTATGTATTTATTTACTAATAGGTGACAAGGGAAGGTGAATGAGCCAAGGCTCATTTCAGGTGTACCCGGGGAAGGGTAGGGAGTGAATGAATTTCAAACAGTAACTGCAAAACAATCAAGAAATATACAATGAGCAATAGTGCAAATAAATATGAACAATAAATTAATAATGAGTGGTGGTAATTGATCAATTTGTAAACTGATGGCAGAACAGCCCAGATAACAAGGGTTGAGCATAGAAGTGCTAAGAGCAATAGCAGGAAGAGCAAGTAACCCCGAGAAGAGGCAAAGTATGTAGGAGGTTTATTTCATACAGAGAGAAACAGAAAAGTAATCTGACCCATGAAGATACTGCAACAAGCGGGAACAATGGTTCAAGAATGAAAACAGCAGAGCAAATAGGTTGGCCTATGTGTGCGGGGGTGTTACAATAAGCTGAATAATTATATTTGTTTATTTTATTTATTTATTTGTTATTCAGATAACACCTTTGAGCACATGAGCTCTTTTCAAAAGTTCCAAGTCAGTATAAGACAAAGAAGTGAATGTGAGCCAAGTACTCAAAAGGATTTCAGTTTATTCAAGGTGTACTGTGCAAAGTATGGTGTGTTATTTTTCGTTGGGGAGTCCCAAGATTATTTCAGTTTTTAGGGGAGGCTCAAAATCTTTTCCATGGATTTGGGGAGGCTCACTGTGGCAAAGTCTGAGAACTATTGCTCTAAACCAATCCTCAGTCTTATGGAAGGAGGTCCGGAGTTCCTGTTCAAGATGTTGAATGTGGGGGTTACTACTGAGGAGAACAGCGTCATCTGCATACAGGATGATTTTGCTGTTACAAGCTTTGGGAAGATCATTCAAAAACAATCTAAATAGGAGGAGTCCCAGAATTGATCCTTGGGGGGACGCCTATGAACACCTCATTGGATATGACTGTCAGTTTTGACTTTTGGTGATCTGTGGGATGGGTAGTCCTTGAACCAGTCGACAGCATTTGGGGCCATTCCCATGTTTTTTTAGTTGATCCAAGAGTAGGGGGTGATTGACTGTGTCAAATGCCTTTGTTAAGTCGATAAAGACTGACGCAGTTAATTTGCCTTTATCAAGTGCTTGGTGCGGAGTTGGTATAATCAACCAGAACAGTGGCCATGCTGTGATTCTTTTGGAAGTCATGTTGCCGGGGACATTGCAGCTGGTACTTATGTAGGTAGTTGGTTATTTGGTCCACCACAATTCTTTCCAGTGCTTTAGATAGTGGGGAGAGGATTGATATGGGCCTGTAGTTAGCAATGTTGGACCTACCCCCACTCTTATAAACAATGGTTACCAGAGCTCGTTTCCAAACTCCCCTCCAACCACTACCCGCTGAGTGCGACCTGAAAGCTAATTTCCAATCCATCTAACCGTCAGTGGGCCTACCCCCAACCCTCCCCAGCTTCTCCCTTAGGCCAATGTGAGTGACCGAATCAAATGCTTTGCTGAAGTCCATGAACAGTACATCCACTGGTCTCCCCCTGTCGAGTGCTGTTGTCACCCACTCATAAAACTCTACAAGGTTTGTTTGACACGATCTGCCTGGCACAAACCCATGCTGCCGGTAATCCAGGTAACATATCTCCTCCAAGAAACCTCCCAGCCTTTCCTTAAGTATGCTCTCCATTACCCTCCCCACCACCAATGTCAAACTGACAGGTCTGTAGTTTCCTGGCTCTTCTCTCAGTCCCCCTTTATGGATGGGCACAGCATGCACCTGCTTTCAATTCCTTGGCACCCTTCCTGTCTGGAGTAACAAGTTAAAGAAATCCGCCAATGGCGCAGCCAAAACATCCGCCAACTCCCTCAGTACTCTGGGATGAATAGCATCAGGCCATGGAGATTTATCCTTTTTTAGGGACTGGAGGGCTTCCCACACCTGACTGATAGGAATATCAGCATCTGTCTCCCCCACCATTCAGCAGAACCAGCCTGATATGTCACCCCTGGTCTACCTCCCCCAGCAGCTTGTTCTTCAGCAGGTACCCCAATAGTCAGGTCTGCTGTGCCTTCTGTGTCCTTCAGCCCCTTTTTTGGAAGTTCCCCTGCCTCCTCCCTATTGAACACTGAGGCGAAGTACTCATTCAGTACCTCTGCCTGCTCTCCAGCCCCTTCCACCCACCCCCCAGCTGTCCTCAACCTACTGAGCTGGCCCTTGACCTTCCTCCACTCACCAGTATACCTAAAAAACCCTTTTTCCCACCCCATGTCCCCTGCACCAGCCTCTGCTCTTTCCAGGCCTTTGCCCCCCTCATCACTCTGGTGACTTTCGTGGTTGCAAGGTGTTAGTTCTCTCTTAGGCAGCCTTCTTCTCCCTTACTGCCTCCTGGACCTCCTTGGTCCACCAGCATGGTTTACGAGACCTACCGCCCTTGCATTTCACTCTTGCACAGGTCCTGGTGGCCTCCTGCAACCCCCGCTTTATGATCTCCCACCTACCTTCCACGTCCAAACCTGGTTTTATCTCCCACAAATGCCTCTTGAGAATTTCCCCCATGTCCTGAAAATCCGCTGCCCTTAAAATCAACTATCATTGTCCTTGAATGATCGCCCTCCCCCTCCAGTTTAAGCCGAAACCAGACTGTGTTGTGGTCACTCCCAGCTAGGGGTTCTTCCACAATCAGATCTCATGCGAGAGCCCCATCCGCTAAAACCACATCCAGGATATGACCCTCCATCACCTGCTGATTGAGGAACGTGTCCAGGAAGCCATCCAGCAGCTTCTATTCCCTGGTTACAGTGGATGTCATAGTACCCCAATCAGTAGCTGGCATATTAAGGTCCCCCATTAACGCCACTCCTTCCCCCTTCAGTCCACACTGCCCTTTAATGTTAGCCAGCAGGCAATCCTCCAGGTCCTCCATTAGTCCTGGAGGCCTATATACCACCCCCAACTTGATCTTCCCCTCTATGGGGGTTCACAAGGTGATCCATAGGGCCTCCACATTGCCCTCTGCTTCCTCCACTCTCATAATCGCAATATTATCCCTAATGAACATTGCTACTCCTCCACCTCTGCCCACCTTTCTGTCCTTCCTTAGCACAAGGTACCCACTCAGATTAAGATCCCAGCCATGGCCAGGGGTGGCCCAAGTTTCAGTAACCGCTGCTACATCTACCCCAGCCTCAAACAGTGTGGCCGGGAACTCAGACATTTATTCCCCAGGCTCCTGGCATTTACTAAAAACACCATCCAACCCTTGTCCCTACCCCTCTTTACCATATCCTCCTCAGATCTTTCATATGTCTGTCCACACTTCTCCCCTAGGGTACTACTGGCAGTATGGATGGCCGGATCAGCCCGGCAGTGCCCCCCTCCCCTCTTCACAAGTTTAAACCCCATCTAGGCTGAATGAAATCCATCATCCCCCGTTTGAGAACTTTCTTCCCTACCAGATTTAGGTGAAGCCTATCCTGGGTATACAGTCCCATGTCTTCCCAAACTCCCCAGTCTCCCAACACCCCAATCCCCTGTGCTTCACACTGCCCGAGCCAGTCATTAATCTCCCTGATTTTCTGTTTGTTCTCCACAGTGGCCCTTGTCACTGGCAGGATTTCCATTTGTCATGACAGACCCAGGCCAGTTCTCGGAACCTTCCCTGAATTTACAGCACACTAGTCCCCTCAATATCATTTGTTCCCATATGCATCAGGAAGTCCAGTGATCTTCCACAGTCCCTCGCCAGCTCATACACCATGAACTTTGCCCTATGCACAGTCAGATCAGAAATACCAACTACCTTAACTGGACTGGATTTTCCCTCACCCTGCCCCACCCAGTGAATACCCCTGATCATGAAGTCCCCCAGCCGGAGAACCTTAATGTCCCCCTTGATTTTTTGTGCATCTCCTTTTTGGACTCTCCCCCGCCAGCCCCGTCACCTACCTTCTCCTCAGACCACTTCCCTTGGCTTCTCTCCGGACCCTCTGCAGAGAACCCTAGCTACCCTGCCCTCTTGTCGCGCCTTTTATAACCAGGTTCCCTGGCTCCCCCTAGTTTAGCCTCCACCCCTCCCTACCCAGTCCGAGCCTTTTTCTCCAACCTCCTCCCCACTTCCAGCTCCTGCCTCTCAGCCCCAAACCACAGCATTCCCATCACCATCCTCCCTCCCCTTTCCCCCCCTTCCATGCCCACCTGCAGGTCCCCCCCTTACCGTTGGGCCCTTTCTCTGATGTAGTCCTCCCTTGAAGGCGCCTCCCTCATCTCAATCTCTCCTCCTTTCTCGCTGACTTGACTGGCCTCCACACCTTCCTCTGCTGGTTCCCTCCTCCCCTTCTTTGACACTTGATTTGCCCCCTTCCCTGCTAGCATACTTATTTGAATTACCGATGCTCACCCTCATCAGATTCACCTTATCCCTCTCTCCACCACCCTCCTTTTCCTCCTCCTCTACCCCCCTCACCACATCCTCTCCAACCAACTTACTCAGTGGCTCAAATTTATTATAGCACTCAAAGCCAGCCTCCTTTTTTTGTCCTGATTTCCTGCTATCTATTCCTCTAGTAGGCACCCTATCAGTCCCAGCCCACCTGTCCCCCCCCGCCTCCTATGATTTAGCATGGTTCCTCTACCTGTTACCTCCCAGGTAGCTACCCCCTTTGCTACTAGCTAACGCCCCATAGGTTCTCCACTCCTGCTTGATTAAACGGATCCAGGTTGCACTCTATCACTGCTCTCCTGCTCCTCACAGGCCCTCCCAGACATATTTATTCCCCCCCCCCAACAACTCCAGTTTCCTCCATACCCAGTCAAGCTTCCCCCCGATCTGCAATAACTGCCTGCAGACTGGGCAACCTCCCTCCCTCCAGGCCTAGTTTAGGACCATGGCTGCCCCACAGCCAGTGCACCCTACAGTCCTGCCAAAGATGCCTGCCCTGGTGGCTGGGGGCCACCCCCATAGGCCCTCTCCAAACATTCTTGGACGTTCACCCTTGACCATGTCACTACCCGGGGTAGACCTTCCCGCCACCCTCTACAGCCAGCCATATGGGGCGATGTAGCCCGTGAAATTAAAAACACAGCTCTTGGACCAAGCTACTAAGCAGAATAAAAGAGCATGAGCAGAGTTACATCCCCTAACAGTTCCAAGAATAGTCAGTCGCGACTGGAGAAAGGCCCAGTATAGCCACCCAACCAATCAGTGACCTACCTCCACCTGGCCCCTCCTTTTCCGAGCATTTAATAGCAGTCAGGGCTGGTGTGGGTGGGTGGCAGACTAGCGTCCCAAGAGCGGCTGGGCTTGTCCTTAAAAGGCCCAGCCAGTCCGCGAAAATGGCACCTGGCTTTCTGTTAGGGCTCAACTCAGATCACTGGACTCCTCCTGCCACACGATGTGGCTGTCCCCGGCTCCAAATTTGCTCTTGATACAGCTCCTGCAACAGCTCTTTCACCGCTGGTGTGGCCTGCACCATCCCTTAGGACCCCCAAGAAGCAGCCCGCCAATGCAGCCTGCGCAGTCCCCTGCTCCTCTGCGAGTAAGTCCCAAGTATCCCAAGAGCGGCTGGACTTGTCCCTTAAAAGGCCCAGACGTTCAGATACCTCACGGGTAGAAGAAAGTTACAAGAGAGTGGCATTTTTCACAGAAAAAGATGTTCTAGAACAAGGCGTCATGCTATGAAGCTGGAGGGTGGTAAACTCGTGGCAGTGAATGTGAGGAAATACTTCTTCACAGAAGGGGTGGTGGATACATGGAACAGCTTCCCAGAGGTGGTGGTTTTGGGGACAAAAACTGTGGCGGAATTAAAGAATGCATGGGATATGCACGAGGGAACCTTAGCGGTAGGAAAGGGAGGATAAAAGCTATAGATCAGGCAGTGTCTGCAGTATTACAGTAGGTAGGGAAAACGGGGGCAGACTGGGTGGGCCAAGCAGTCCTTATTTTCCGTTAGATTCTATGTTTCTATATTTCTATGAATATAATCCTGACCTTCTGAATGTAGAGAAAGGTAATGAAGAAAGAAGAGCAACCTGTTTATGGTTTTTTTCTCCAGTTCCACTGTCTCCTCTTTTAGTGAAGATTGTGAGGCATATACACACCCAAATCTCCCCTGAGGATGCCTCATTTCAAGCTGTGCTACACCTCAAGTAGACAAGGTAGGCTTTGCTGCTATGGAATAGGACACCATTAAGAGGAATCTTTTTGAGTTCCTGGAGGTCTCCACATCTTTTGTTATCATTCCTCCACTTCAGCTTGGAGGATGCTTCCAGTGCTGTCTGGCACAGACCCAATACATTACTGCTTGCCCCTTGCACGGCAGCTAGACAATACCCTGCCCTTTCTACCTAGGCTTTTTATACCACTCATTCTAAAACTGACTTGATCAGTATGGCTGCTGTTGTCTGGTCTAGGACTCCCTGTCACATGAGCTCTTTGCTTCCTGACAAAGGATACAGAAATTTGGACTTTATGGGAAAAATGGACTCATGCTTCTGCCTCACTAGCAATCCATATTGCCAGTCACCAGGCATACACGATTAAATATCAGGATAGTCTGTGGTGGATAAATTGCCCAGTGGTAGTGCTAAGACAATACCCCGCCCACTGAAGTCTAGCTGTGTGTTGTGCACAGATTGGAGTATTGCCATTAAGCATTTACTGTGTCCTGCATACAACACCTCTGATGCTTCAGCTCGTGCATCTGGTATCTGTCTTCACAGATATGCATGGTTGTATGCTGCTAGTTTTTCTACAGATTACCAACAAACTGTCCTTAATTTTTCATGGCCAGGAACTATTTGCTCAGAATGTTGAGGTCACTTTAAAGGAGTTAGTCTAAGAAAATGACTCTTTGCTCCCTAAAGTCCATTGATCCCAACTCCCACATGCACATGGGGGTGGTTCTTTTTTGCAGAGGCTCCCGCTCCTCCCATGCACAGCATCCTGGTCAGTCTGCCACTAGAGTGTCTGCCCCCAAGCAATGGCACAGTCCTCAAATGTTTAATATTAAGACTTATAAGGGTTGGGTGCGAGTGGTGCCCCCTCCACCCTACCTACCTTCTGACTCTCTTCTGCCCCCCCCGACCCTCCACTGGGGTTCAAATAGAAGGCAGAATCTCCTTGTTTCTGACAAAATAAAGGGAAGATAATGTTAGACAGGTGGTCCTAGATATTGTCTGGGAGAGTCATGCGATGGAGTTAGTGACACCTACTCAGATGCATCCTCCCAGCCCTTGTCACAAACCCCAGATAATTTGTCAGTAATCTTAGACAAGAAGGCAGTTCAGCCTGGACCTCTGACCAACTAGTACCAGGGTTTCTGTGAGATATTTTGTAGTCCCGAAGATGGGGTATGTAAATCCCACCTTGAACTTCAGAGGACTGAATGAATACATTTTATACAGAGTTTTGCTTGGTCTCTCTTCAGTCCCTCAGTCGATCTCTCTTCAGTCCCTCTGGCTTTACACTCTGTATGTTCAGGATGCTTAAGTGAGAAGGAATATCCAACCTAAGAGCAAATGACTTCCCATAAAGGGGGTCCTTAGCAGCATTCAAACAGCTGACATATGCAGTTTTAATACTGGATTTAAATGTAACGAAGAAGGAAGTCTAAGGAAAAATCCTCAAGTCTCCCTTTGCACTGACCTGCTGCTGAAATCTCATCTGCCCATGTTCCTGCAGCCTGATGGTCGACAAATAATCAAATCTGTCTATTGTGGATGACATGCAGTTTGTCTAGGAGCACCACCTGTCTGAGTACCTAACGCATGCCATCAAATTTGTTTTTATGTTGCCTTGTGGTGTGGCTCAGATCTAGTAACATGTATGGAGTGTCCATTTAGCAGCATCAGACTTTTTCATTTGGCCAAGTTCAGAATCCTGTCCTTTATTCTCACTCAGTCTGTGACCACCAGTATAGTACGTGGCACTTCTGAACTTTATCATGTGGAGTAACGCTGTAGGTCTTCGTAAGGTGAAGCTTGCTCCCTCTGTATTTCTCCACCAGATTAGTTTTAAGCCAGTCTGAAATGAACATTAATAAAATGTACTCCTCTGGCCCAATTTTCAAAGCGGGTTAGATCGATGCAGTGGACTTGCATCACGGAGTTTTACGCAAGTGCCGACTTGCGTCAGACTTTGGTGCAAATCCCTGACACAAGTCCCTTGCATTGGAGGCAGCAAAGTTAGACCAACTCCCCCCTGGTCTAACTTTGCACCATTCGGGGACGCTTTTTACAGGGCTTGCGCCAGAGCTTTGGTGCAGGCTGCCGTAAATCATGGAAATTGTCCTAACAGCACCAAATGTTATAAAATTAGGCTTTAAGTTGCAGCGAACTCTTTAGGCGCAATTCGTCTCACTTTGCGGTTGATGAATGATAAGCGGCGCGTACTTAAATCACCTTTGAAAATGGGGCCCTTTCTGTCCTTCTGGGAGACCAGTAATTGTGACATTTGCTGCTCTAACCAGATTTTGCAGATGGTTGTTTTCTCTGGTCATCATGGCTGTGGCTCCAGATGTTGCATCTGCTTGTTTCTGGTTAAATCCGTTTTCACCACTTCCACAGAGGACTCCACCACCTGTTAATCATCAGATCTGTGCTCTAGGCCAGTCACCCTGGTAATTAGCTGCTGTATTTGTAGGCTGAGTGTGCGCAGCATTCCCTCTGGTGCTTGATTGCTTACTGCTGAGCATGGGTCTCCAGTAAATGTCTCAGCCAGAGCTCTACTCCCTGTGGGCTCACCAGCTGTCTTGGTTGCACCAAAGATTCCCCACTGCACAGAGGCACACCAACTTCCATTTGGGGAAAAGATCACAAGCCTATTACGATTTGAGGGAGTGTAACTCACTACAGAGTTGGTTTTGTGGAACAGTGCCCCAAACTTTTTTTGTGTTTTTGTTAAGCTAGGGTTTGCCGCCATGTTCCTAAAGAGGGTGGTGTTCCCAAGCATAGCAGCCTCAGGATGGAAGGATGCGGGAGACTCTGGGGAACCAAATTTCCAGGCATGAAATTCTATTTATTTATTTATTTTTTTTTGTCATATATCTGGATTATTATCCTCTGCCCCACTGTGGTCCAGGGATGTACCCTGACATATGGGATATGATGGGACTTTAACATTTGAAATTGTTAATAGGACCACACACAAATGCGTTTGTGAACCCTGAGGAAGTCTTGCTGTTAAACTCCAGCTATTCAGGGCCATCTTTGCCATGCATAAAATAGAGGATAATGTATGTTCAACGATGAACAACAACGCTATGCTTGCATCGAGTGGATAGCCATGGCAACTCAGTTAAACCTTGAGAGGGTAGCTTGAGAGGTTTCTCTGAGTTACCATAGTATCCGATGTAGATGGTAAGTGATCATTGTTGTTTATGCTAAATATACTTTATTTTATAGTGTATGGTAGGTAAACTATTGCCGGAAATTTAGCTTTGTGCATGAAAAGCTGTAACCCTGACACAAAACGACTTTTTTGTCTTACATTACCTAAGGAGTTGAGATCAAGTGCAAGCAGCTCAAAATGTATTCATTTTGACACACAAACTGATGGTCGCTACACTCAGGCTTAGCGTACACACTTGCTGCCATTCTGAGATAGACTCTTGTTTACTGCTGCCTAGAAACGCCGCTTACATGAGGAGTAACTGTGTACGCTGCAAGAGGGGTTACTAGTTGGACACGGGTGGGGGGAGAAGAAAAAATAACATAAAACTAACTGAATTAGGACGCGCGGCAAACAGTGCTACCTTGGAAACGGACGCACGTGTCAGTTCTTTTTTGTTAACCCATCAATGTGACGCACCATTGATGGGTTAACAACTAACCTATGTCCATCAATGGCATAATATGGGGAAAAGATGAATTTCACTACATAACAACGTTCTACCATACACTATATCTGTTTATTAGGTTTTTCCCCTGTTGCGCACATCTCCATCTTGTGGGTAAAAAGTAAACCAACTTAGCACTCACTGACCCTAGCACTAACTTAGACTAAGAGACAAAAAAAAAAAAAACACTTTCCAAGTCTGCTTGTTATTCATCAGTTGCCAACATCTGGTGGTTTAGCCTGTAAACAACAGACTACTGTATATGTCAGAAGAGCCCTATCTACCTGTTAATCTTAGATTAGGATGTGCCTCCATTCCGTGGAACAGTACAGTTATTCCTCCATGGCAAAAGTTATCAGGATCAAAGGATATGGTGTAAATACATTTCCAGGTATGACCTTCTCCATACTGAGAAGACTGAGATCATTGGAGAAGAAGGGCATTTGAAAGCAAGGAGTGCAGAGTCTGAAGGCTGCCTTTTACATTTTTAGCTCTGCTGTTGTACCTGTCCCCTCTCTTGTCCTGTCCTGCTGGGGCCAACGGTACAATGTGGGGAACAGCAGCAACTTTTGAGCTTTTTTTTCTCTCCGGCCATGCTTGTTTCAGGAATATACCCTGTTTATTCCTTGCCCCCCCCCCCCGTGCTACTGTAACCTCGTCCACGCTCCCCTTCGTGGCAGGGGCCTCCAAGGGGAGGGCTGCCCTCCCCCAAAGCAGTCCACTGTGTGGACTAGAATCCAGTTTCATTAGGCTCTAGGACCCAGGGGGAGTTCAGGAAGCCAGGCCATCATATAGATGGTACATGTTTTGTTTTTTTTCTTTCTCCCTGCTGGTTTTGTCCTTCTTCCCTTGACGTGAAGACAGCCATCTTCTGGATCTCGCAAACTTACACAGTGCCTCTGCAGCCAGGAGTAAGCTCCCTAGCTCAGCTGCAGGAGGCACTGTGGTGGCAGAACTCATCGTCAACACCCCCCCACCCCCAGCCGAGGCACACTGCTACATGATGAGTGCCCACATTTTGTGTGGAGGTGTTTCGCAAATTTCAGTAAGGATGCAGGGAGTAGATGAAAGATTATGAACCAGCTTGTTTTTGTGAGGTAACAGTAATCTGGGGAATAGCTGCTTTTACACTGTCAAAAAAAGAAACCGATAAAAATCAAATAGCTGTACCAGCAAAAAAATGCCACAGCAAGTGAGATATTATAGTGTGCTTTTTAAAATAAAAACAATTTGAGGCATTAATTCCCTTTCAGTTCATATATTTTCCTGAAAATTACATTTTGGGGGCCACACACCATATAGTACATCAGGACCCTTGAGAGGGTGGGGGAGCAGGGGATAATTCCTGGGGCCCAGGCCACCCAGGGTATGGTATGCAAGAAAGGAACTGTGAGCTGCTGGGGGCCCCAGAGTCTGAACTTTCTTCAGGGCCCAGAATTCCTCTCAAGAGACCTGAGTACAGGACCCTAGGTCAGGGGTTCTGGAGAATCCTGAGCCACATCAGGAGAGACCTATCCAAGCCAGTGGACTAACCAAGGAGACGTTGATCCTTTGAGGTAGTAACAGTAGCAGTATGAAGACTAACACAGTTACTGACTTGAGAGGCTCTTCCTTGGACAGGACAGGACAGGTTCCTCTCTAGCATCCAGATCATAGTGATCTTTCTGTTGTGTGTTGTTTTCTTGAGGCTGAAATTGTTTATCAAGGGATTCTGAAAGAGAATAGTAAATACTTTACTCAAATTAATATGTCTCTTGCTGTGTATCAGATTACAGAATCTTCAGTGTATTTAAAAGATGGTGTCTGGAAAAGAGGATTACTTTATTTATTTTATTTGAAAATTGGTAACCAGGAATGGCACACACTGAGCCAAAGCTCATTTCCAGGTGCAGCTCGGTGGAGAGGGAACAGTAGCTTCAATAAAACATATACCATGTTTATATGGTTCTGCAGTACATAGAACTCACAAGTTGCTTCAGGGCATGAAATTCTAGCCGTAGAAGTTTCAGGGTCTGGAATCTAAAGTCACAGGGGCTGGATACTGATATTTCAAGTGGGGGGAATTTTCACACTAGAGCCTGAAAACTAAAGCTTGCGATAAGCCATCGGGAAATTGGAGGGGTCAATGGAGCAGGGTATGGGCAGGTCTGAGGCGTGGTCCCCAGGGTACAATGGCTGGGGGCATCTTTGATAGGGTGGCGTGGTGCACTGGTTGTGGGTCGGCCATGGTACTGGATATAGTTTGGAAAGTGGGGGAGTTGCATAGTATGTAGGCAGCTTATGCAGAGGGAGGAGGTGAGATGGCTGAGATGGACGCTAAACAGGGAAAGGGAGAGGAGTATAATGGAGGACAGGAGGGGCTTCGCTGAGTGAGAAATAGAGATTAGATGGGGAGCTGTGGAGGGACAAGGAACAATTAAAAGAGGAGCTATAAGGAGACAAGGAGCAAATACAGAGAATTCGGCAGGAGAGGGTGCCATGAGGAGTGGAGGAAAACAAGGGAGTATGGAAGCAGGGTAGAAGGGGTAGAGGATGGCTCTAATGGGGCTACAGGATTCACAGGCAGAAGTGGCAATGGACACATGGGAAACCAAAGGGAATGGCAAGACTCTAGGGAAACAAGAGGGAATGGCAGGAGGTTAAGTATAAAGGTCCAAAGCCCGCACAGAGGGCAAGGGAGGAAGAAACAAGGGGTGAAGCCCCAGCCAGGTGGCTACAGACAGTGGGCTTGGAGCAGAAAAACAGATATGCTCCACTAGGGGGCACTAAATGGAGAAAATAAGGACAGTGGAGTTGAGGAGTATCCAGGGGACATAGGAGAAGCAAGCACGAAGGAAGATGAAGGAAAATTGGAAAAGGGGTATGTCCTTTCAGGAAAGAACAAGGAGGGTAGTAAACATAGGGATAGGGGAGCAGGGGTGAATACACTTCAGAAAGGGCAAACCCAAAAGGGGGGGCAGGGAGCTCTGGTTCGAAAGGGCTAGGGCTAGATGGGGCTGGGAAAGGGGAAAATTCTCTGGGGAATTAGAGCAAGGCATGGCTAGGGACAAATCAAAGGGGAAGGAAAATGCTTGCAGATGGTGGGGCAGATGCAAGCAGCTTAGCAGTAAACACCTGTGGGGAGCATGGAGCTAGGGGAGCGCAGGGGGAAGACAGCACACCGGGAGATGAAACAGCAAAGAGGATAGTAAGAATAGAGTGGGAAATGAAATGGAAGGGGTTGGGAAACTGATAGAAGGGAAATGCAAACAGAAGGTGATGGAGAACAGGGTCCTACTTGTTGGGGACTCTGTAATAAAGGGAATTAGATGGGAGGGCGCAAGAGTAGCGCAGTATGGGTTGAGTGTCTGCCAGGCATGACTGCGGCGGAGGTCATTCACTATACCCCCTCAAGGGGGAAACAGCAGGATGAGAAAACACACCTGATGTTCCACCTAGGAACAAATGACTTGGTGGAAAAAAGCCTGCTGGAGGTGCAGGCAAGATTTAGAGCATTTGCTAGATAACTGCAGCAATCTGGCTTTCTCTGAGGTGTTGCCAGTACCAAAGGCAAGTACTGATAGGAGGCTGAGGATTAAGGAGTTCAATGAGTGGCTGGTGGGGTGGTGCAAGCAAATGGGGTATGGGTTAGTAGGGGACTGGTGATCCACATGGGGGATGAGAGCCTAATTGCTCCAGACAGACTGCACCTGAATAGGGAAGGTGCAGCAATGCTAAAAAGCAAATTAGGAGAGTTCATAGAAGAAATCTACAGTTTAAACTAAATCGGGGGGGGGATCTGCACTGCAAGGCAGGAGAAATGGGGGGGCTGCCAGCCTTCCCCCAGGATAGTGCTAAAATACTGGCCATGAGGGAGAGTAGAGAAGGGAGGGATGGAGTGGGAACCTGGTGGAAGGGCTTAGCAGTCAACGCCAGGAGCTGAGCAAATAAGATGGTGGACTTGGAGGCCATCATGGGGGATGAAGGACTAGATATAGTAGCTATAAGCAAGGCCTGGTGGAGAGAGCTGCACACCTGGGAAACGACTATCCCAGGTTACAGACTGTTCAGAAAGGATAGTGTGGGTAAGAAGGGGGGAGGAGTTACTTTATACATCAGGGAAGGCATAAGTGTAACTGAAGAACAAGAGGAGACTGGGGAGACTGGGTAACACTAGGCAGGAGGATGGGCAAATCCTTATGACTGGGGGTGGTATACAGGCCACCTATGCAAGGGGAGGAGGGTGATCAATAGTTAATTCAGGCAGTCATAAGGCTGGACCTAAAAGGAGAGCCACTGCTGGTCTGGGACCTAAACCTCCCAGATGTGGACTGGGAAATCCCAGATGCAGCATCCGTCAAGGAGCAGGGAGATACTAGCTGCGCTTCAGGGGGTATTCCTTCAACAGCTAGTCAGGGAGCTGACAAGGGGCAACGACCTGCTGGATGTGGTCCTGACAAATGGGGAGAGTGTGGAGGAGGTGCAGGTGGGAGAAGCCTTGGGCACCAGCGACCACAGCACGGTAATGTTCAGGGTCAGGGCAGGGAGGGAGACAAGTAAAACCAGTACTACATGGACTTCAGACGCACAGACTTTGACAAGATGAGAAGGATAGTAAGGGAGACAATGGAGGGTACAGAGAATTTAGTGGCAGTGGAGGAGTTATGGCAAGCTATCAAGGGAGGGTACTGAAAGCTGCGGAAATGTGCATAAAAAAGGTTAGGAAGAGCAAAAAGGGGAGGAGACTGCTTTGGTTTACAAAGGAGGTTGCGGGGGCAGTCAGGGAAAGGAGGAGGGTTTTCAGGAAAGTTAAGAGGACACTCAGCGAGGAAGATGAGGAAGAGTATAGGGAAAAGAGGAGTATAGCAGGGAAGAAGCTCAGAAGGGCAAAAGCAGATACTGAGGAGAAAATGGCAAAAGGTCAAAAGGTGGGACAAAACCTTTTTCAGATATGCGAGGGAGAGGAGAAAGGCAAGGCAGGGGATTACTAGGCTGAGGGGGGAGGGAGAAATAAAATTGGAAAGGGACTGTGAAAATGCAGGGTTATTAAATAAGTACTTTAGCTTGGTATTCACAGAGGAGGAGAACGGTAGGGGACCTGAGCTAAAGTCGAAGGGGAAGGAGAGCAAATGGGTGGATCTGAGCCCGTTCACTGTGTATAGGGTTAGGGCAGAGCTAGATAGATTGAGGGTGGACAGGGCAGTGGGGCCTGATGGGTTACACCCCAGGGTGATCAGGGAATTGAAGGAGGAGGAGTTGGCTGCACCCTTGACAAGGCTCTTCAACTTGTCCCTGGATGTGGGGAGAATGCCAGAGGGCAGACGTAGTGCCTTTACACAAGGGAGGTAGTAAGGAGGTGAAGGGCAACCGCTGACCTGTCAGCCTCACGTCAGTGGTGGAGAAGGTAATGGAGGCATTAATCAAGGAGAGAGTGGTGGATTACCTGGGGGAGAGTGGCTTGCAGGACAGCAGACAGCATGGCTTCACGAAGGGGAAGTCTTGCCAGACAAACCTAATTCAGTTCTTTGAGTAACTCGGGTGATTGACCCGGGGGGGGGGCGGTGGACATGGCCTATCTGGTCTTCAGTAAGGCCTTTGACACTGTCCCCCATAGGAGGCTGGTGAACAAGATGGGAAGCCTGTGGTTGGGTGGGAAAATAACAAGCTGGGTGGAGGCCTGGCTGTCAGAAAGAACTCAGAAGGTGGTGCTAAATCTGTATCAGTGATGTTGTTGAGGGTTTGAGGGGGAGGGTGTGCATATTTGCTGATGATACGAAAATATGCAATAGGGTGGACACCCCGGGGAGGGGGACTTAAAGATGCTTGAAAAATGGTCTGGGACGTGGCAACTGAAATTTAATGCCAAGCAGTGCGCTGTGATGCACTTGGGAGTAGGAACAGAAGAGCAGAGTACACCCTAGGTGGGGAGGAAATTTAAAGTAACAGAACAGGAGAGGGATCTGAGCATCATACTCTCCTCGAACCTTAAGGTAGGAATCCAATGTAGCAGGGTGGTGGGAAAGTCCAATGGAATGTTGGCATGCATAGGCAGGGGCACTGCTAGCAGAACGAGGGAGGTAATGCCCCTTTGCAAAGCCATAATGAGGCTGCACCTAGAGTATGGGGTTCAGTTCTGGAGGCCATATCTCCACAAGGATATAGATGTGTTGGAGAGGGTTCAGAGAAGGGCAACCATGATGGTGCACGGTATGCAGGGAAAGTCATATGAGCAGAGGTGTAAGGAGCTGGATCTGTACCTGCTGGAGACTAGGGAAAGGGGAGACATGATTGAAACTTTTAAATATGTAAAGGAGCTCAATAAAGTGGGAGAAGAGGGTTTACTTAAAAGGAAGGGGGGTCAAAACTAGAGGGCATAGCCTCAGACTGCAAGGAAAAAGATACGGGGCAATGTGAGAGGGCATTTTTTCACAAAGGGTGGTGGAGCCCTGGAACAGACTACCAGATAGAGTGGTGGGGGCTAAATTGGTGGAAGAATTCAAGAGGGCATGGGACAAGCATATGGGGCTGAGTATCGGGGAGGGTGGAAGCTGGCAGGGGGGGGAGGCAGACTAGATGGGCTGGTATGGTCCTTTTCTGCCATCAAGCTTCTATGATTCTTTGAAATTGATGCTTGTTACAAATAAAATGCAGTCAGAGTAGAATAAAACACGGTGAAAGTGCAAATAAAAGCAACAAGGCACCATGAGCAGCAATAATTACCATTAGAGTGACCAGGGCAGGAAATGATAGCGCAGAAGCAAAAAGGCATGGAGCCTGATGCAGGCTGAGGTAGAACCCAGAGTGGCCAACTTAGTGAAAAGTAGGGGCTTCTAACAGGAGAGGGTCAGGGAGAGGAGTTACAAAAGATGGGGGGTAGTGAGGAGTTTCAGTTGGCATTTGAGTGAGCCCAGGGGAGGGGGATAGATGGTGGGAGGAGGGGAGCAGTTCTAGATAGAGGGAGAGTGATAGGAAAAGGCTGATTTCCCAGCCCAGGGGTGAAGACGTGAAATGTAGCAGGTGTGATGATCCCTGGAGTGGAGGGAGTATGAGGCAGAGGAGAGGAGTGAAAGGAATGAGGAGAGGTAGGAGAAAGGGGACCCAAACCGGTATTTGGATATGAAAGAGGTGCAGTGGGGCTGGCGACATGTGGGTAGGGGGAGGGCAAGTAGGGAGGATTAGAGGGAGCAGTGGTGAGTTCAAGGGGGAAGTTGGTAGCAAAGTGACAAAAGGTGTTGGAGGGTGTCCAGTCTGTCAAGGGAAGTGGAGGGGGCAGTGCCGTAGACCACATCCACATAGTCAAAGACTAAGAGAACCATTTTGGTAACGTGCTTCCACCAAACCTGTGGAGACAAGCAGTCTTTGTTATGGTACAAGGCGCAGAGTTTGGGGCAGAACTTGGCATGGATAGCATCAGTGTGGGCAGAAAAGCCAAGCTTACTGTCTAGCCTCACACCAAGGTACTTGAAGGACTGAACTGCTTCAAGGGGAGCAGCCAAAGTGGAGAAGACGGGGAAGATGGAGAGGCGGGCCAGTTTCTGGATGGTACCAAAGGTCATAGACACTGTTTTTTAATGTTGACCTGGAGCTGGCTGGAGTTGAATCAGCACAGGACGTTGTGGAAGTCTAGGTAGAGTAAGCTTCCACTGCTGCAGTAGAGGGGGTCCAGAGATGAAAATGACTGTTATCTGCATACAGTACATGTGAATATGCAAGTTGGCACAGGTAGAGGAGAGATCGTTCAGAAAAATGGAGCAGAGGATGGGACCCAGGATGGAGCCTTGTGGGACTCCAGCATGGATAGATAGTGGAGATAACAGGACGCCTCCTACCTGTACTGACTATTGGTGGCCTGTTGAGTAGGAACGGAACTATTCAACGTCAGAATCTGAGAGGCCAGCAGAACTCTGCTTGTCCAGAAGGAGTGGATGGGCCACTGAATTGAATGGCTGTGGCCAGATAGATGAAAATGGCCTAAATGGTGTGCCCCTGATCCATCCAAGAGAAGATGGTGTCATTAACACACAGCAGGGAGGAGACTGTGGAATGGTGCTTCCAGAAACCGGACTGGATTAACCAATAACTTGCAAGAATCTAGTAATTTTGTATTTTTATATAGGAAGCTTTAGATAAAACATCTGATAGTTAGCTCTCCCATAGTCAAAGGAACAGCTTAGTTGATTTGAGGTCATAACTAGAGGAAGGTAAGTAGTAAATGCCCACATAGAAATAACTTGATTAATTCTGATCAGTGAATAGCCTTAGTCCCAGAGAAAGATCAACTATGCCAGCTTTGCACCTCTACTGGACATACCAATTTAGTCAGTATTTCAACTTTTAAAAGGTATTAAAATACTGTTTTTCTCTGAAAATAGCCTTTCTTGTGATGTTTTCAACCTGGTGGGGTAGAGAAACAGCAGGCTTTGTCCTTTAGTACCTTAATACACAATGGCAAGTTGGTTCTTTCTACCGAAGAAATTTCCCCCTTGTATTTCAGACATAATATTGTACATCAGAGTAGAGCATGCTCCTTACATGTGAGGAGAGCAGTGAAAACGTAACAAAAAGAGAGAAGACTTTCAGAGAGAGAATGTTTTTGTGTTATTTGAGTTCCCCAAAAAAGGATGTTTGTAGCCATATCGACCCTTGTATAGATAGTCTGTGATTTGATAACCGTTAATCGGACCAACAGCGCTAAGTTTCAGTGCACAGGCTTTCAGGATTCACAGGGCCCTTCTGCACCTGAAAGTTTGTTTACTTAAACGTACTTATTGGTCCAACACAAGGTATTAAATCACCTGCTTTGTCTAATCTTTCTAAAAAGGGAGACATTGCTCCCAAGGCCCCTTAAACATTGTGATTAACAGCCGTTATCAGTAAAGGCAAATGTAAAAATGTAAAAATGTCTTAAAATGTAGTTTTTTTCTGTAATGGTAGCAGCCACATGGGTTGCACTGGAAGCAGCATCTGTAATGGAACCTAGGCTTCTATTCCTCCATTTACCAAATGTTACTCGCTGTGTATTTTGTTTTGCTCTGTGCTATGTTTTGGGATTGACTCCTCCTGCCAGCAATCACAAGGTAATACCCAGCCGAAGGCCGCTGACATGGTGTCTGTTTCTTATATCCCATGGACCCCAAGTTGGTATGTAAGAATAAAACAAAAAGAAAAGCTCTGATTTCTCACATTCCATTCTGTATGTTTTTTGCACGCCAGTCTTCACAGACCTCCCCTTATTTGTATATTCTATAATCCTGTTGTTATAAGACGTGTGCATGTGAGCGATGGGAATTAATGTGGGGATTTTTCTGTGTGAAACGTTTAACTGAAGACTGCAAGGGTGCATTTTGCTTTATAGCAGCAGTGGCACACAGAAGTCCTCTGTTCTGTCATCTGCTGATATGGGAAACGCATAGCTCAAGGGTCTCCATTGGCATGGGAAAAACTTTCAACAGATGAGGATTTTTTCCACTTTAGTATTCATATCAGTGGACTCAGCTGGGTTACAGTGAGCATAGCAGAGCTCTAATAACTACAGCATAGAGATCTTTTGAGGCTTCAGCTAGAATTTTAAATTCTGTTGCATTTGGCTAATTCTAGCTGCCTGTCAAAACTCTTACCCAACTCATAAAAATAAATGTGCTGTCGAACCACATGAGCTATTTGGTGATTTGAACAATGTTATTTTCTCACTTCTTATGCTAGTCGCATGGCTTTGTTACCACTGGGATCTTCCTCTTCGGCTTCAGTAGAGGCAGGAAGTAGACTTTCGACACAGCAGCACAGGCAGGCTCCCCCTGTAGATTGTGCCAGTCTCTTTCCTGTATGGAGTCAGGCAGTTTAGGACACAACTCTGCTGTCACAAGCTGACCACAGCAGAGAGAATCCTTTGGATATGGATTTTCTTTATTTAATTTTTGCTTTGTTCTACAGGTCATTTTCTTGTCAGCCAGCTGTGAGCAGCTGCCGTTACTGGGCTGTAGCGGGGCTTGACAGTAGTGTCGGGGGGTGTCCTCTTTTGTGAACCACCGTACACTTTGCCCAGCGGCCATGGTTTCCATGTGGCTCTGTTTGGACTTGGTTGTTTCTCTGCCCTGATCCGAACAGATACTGGCAAGCACTCACCACTGCAGTCAAGAGGAGCTGGATTAAAGTTGTGCTCTTCAGTATGGCAAAAGCACAAACTGTAAGTCATTTACTTTCTTTTCCAGCAGAATGGACTGTGAGGAGCATGAGTGCTGCCTCATGAGCATGTCTGGAACAGGCTCTCGACACTGTCGGGTTGGCCATTCCTCCTCTGCACAGCAAATCCGTAAACCTCATTGGAACAAAAGCTGCAGAAAACCTTGTGTGGGATGTAAGTTCTGCATCTCGAACACACCCCTAGCAATGAAGATAACGTCTAAGTGCCTCCCGGACCAAGTTTTTCTTTTAGCCCCAAACCGACTATCAATGTGGGATATCTGGACTGGGGTGCGATATCTTGGGGCTTGCTGAGGTCGAATACAGTGCTGCGGGCTGGTACACACAATGGTGTGCAACAGTCACCATTCTCTCTCCTAAACTGGTCTCTGGGCTTCCTTACTCCTGGGCTGTACCTCCTGATGCTGATCCACAGGCAGGAATTAGACCTCTGCAGCAGGGGACATCCAGCCCACCACTTTCTGTTCTCCTCAGTTTACTTCCTGCCTTCAGTCTGGCAGGTACTCTGCAAGCAGAGCTCCGCCATGTGGAAGAGCTGAAGACAGTAGACTGTAAGTTAAGAAATTTTGTTTCAATGAGGATCAGAAATCGTTGGGCGTGAATTGACCTTTGAGCACCAAGTCAGTCCTGTAGGCAGCGCACAGACCTTTGGCCACATTCTCTGCACCATCTTCAGCTTATACAAAACTCTGCAGCCCAAGCTCTTACTGGCTCTAGGAAATTAGTACATGTCTCTCCACTGTTAGCTAAACTCCACTGGCTCACAATCAAATATAGAATTAACTTCAAATTACTGTTGCTTGTATTCAAGTACCAAATTGGACCGGCTCCTACCTACTTAGTGAAACTACTTCACCACCACTGTCCTACTCGTCAGCTTCAATCTTTTGACTTGCATCTTTACACTGTTCAGACTACTCAATTAGCCACTTTTGGTGACCGAGCCTTCTCAGTCTGTTGCCTGCACCTCTGAAATGGACTACCACTGGACATTCGAGCCTGTGCTGATCTTGTGATATTCAAGAGCAAATTGAAAGGCCTGCCCAGTGATGCGGTGGTCTGAGGCACTGGGTGCCACACCACCTATCACACTGGTGACCTTGGTTCGGGAATGTACTAGGGTTGTTGGGCCAGCTGGGGGAAGAAAGACTGAGCATTGACATGAGGCATTCCTCCTTCAGGGAGAGGGGGACAATGTGTGATGCTGCTTACCTGACACCCAGGAGGCTGGGTGTCAGGTAATCAGTGGCTGCCTCTTGAAGGATCGGGTGCAGGTGTGTAGTACATCCAGCATCTTTACGCTGTCCACCCACACCATTGCATGTGTGCTGACTCCAAGGGACAGGGAAGAGAAACCCTGAGCAGCAGGATGGTGGCTGGCGACCTTGCCATCTCCGCTGCACCTCCCATGGCACCCACACACTCATAGCGGGAAGTTGGTGGGGTAGGGCCCGGGGTCGGTGGCTGAGGGGACTTAGGGTTGCTGCCAGAAGGGGGCTGCTCGGTGATGGGGATAAACACATATCTGAACAAAAGCAAATTGAAAAATTACCTTTACTGACTAGCTTTTAATACCAGTCAATTATTGTCTTCCATCGCTTTTACAGGCAACCCTGCAAAGGTGAGGAAGATTTGGTAACAGGGGTGGAATAATGTTCATTAAGCACAATCAAGGTCAAAAGATGAAGGAAAATTAAGTTGAAAACTACACAGTTACTAAGTGAATATTATGCAGTAATACCAAAATTCAGAAAAAGTTGAAAAATATTTTTTATTTTTAAAAAAGTTTCTTTATTCTGTCATGTAATTTTATGCATTGATACAAAACCAGTAGTATTGATACTAAGTATTTGCCATCTTTGGCTGTGTCAAAACTAAAAAAAAAAAAAAAAAATATCGATAATATACAGAAAGAGCAGGATCAAATAGTATTAACACATAAAAACAGTATTGTCTGACCTAATTCTTAATGGCTAGACTCCAAGCTTTTATTGTTTAACAAAAAAAGAAAAAAAAATGTTTCTAACCCCAACAATTGCAATGTTTGACCTTTGATAAGATAATGTCTTTAAAATTAGATAAGTTTCTTGCCGTAACTGTTCCTAAGTTTTTTTGTTTTTTTTTTTTGTTAAGGAAAGCTTGGAATCAAAAGTAGATACAATGATAAGACAGTACTACAGCGACCATATATTGATATAAAAAAAGTGTTATAAAATGGTTCACTAAATTTTAAAAGTCGTCATTTTCTGCAGCATATTATATTGACAGGTATAGACACGTTGTAGAGTTTCCGTGAGTAATAGTTCAAATGTTACAGCTGTCAAAATATAATTTCAAGTATTGTAATGTGTCATAACAAATTTATTTTTGGAATGGCTGGAAGGTACTAGTGGCTGTTCTGTCTAAGAATAAACATTCTTTTCTAGTTTGTTTCTTCACTTTGTTCAGTGCCTTGAAAAATGTTCAAAGGTGCTATAAAAATTAATTTATTATTATTACTAGGAATCGCAAGGGTCTCTCTCACTGTCACCTTTGACATCCTCAAGGTGTCCCAGACCTCAGTCCCGATGGCAGCTGGCACCCGGCTCTTGCCTATGGTCTGTGAGGGCAACCTCCTGTTTTAACTATGTAGTAACATGGTTATGATGGCAGAATTGGCGGCCTTCTTTAACAGGGCTTACAGGAAATGTTTTTCCATTGTTTTGTTGACAAGTAATAATGCTACTGATAATGCTTGGCACCCAGAACAGAGAGGCAGCTTAATCTCTAGGACAGTCAAATTAAATGTTGTTTTTTTAATCCTGGTTATTTCCCTATCTACGGTCTGGCACTCAAGCCAATTCCAGCAACCCTGCATCCCTAGCGTAGCTCACTACCCGCCAACAGCCCCCACGAGCTGCTCCACATGGCAGGGCACTCTGGGGGCATCACCTTTGACACAGTCATAATCTGATCTGGCAGAGACTTAGAGTGGGGTTGGATTATACCAGGGCGGTCACTTGAAGGCTCCTTCACATGCTGTCTTGTCCCTCACTTAGTGCTCTAAGACTTCCCCCTTGTGCTGTGCATAGCCCCATTAAGGCCTCGTGCACACAGAGTGGCTTCACACGGAGGAGCTGGCACAATTCAAAAATGCACTGTTTCTGCCGGAGAAATTGAAAGCATGGTGCTTTTTTGTCAGGGTGAGTTAAGGTTGCAGTGGACAGGTCACTTTCTTTACCCCTTCCCGTCACTTTCGCTCACTTAGACGGTGCTCCTCCAGTTGGAGGCCCGTGTGAACAGAATGATCCTGATAGTACTCTATTGGCCAAGGCAGATCATGTATCTACTACTGTGCCAAATGATGATCCAGCAGCTGCGGGGTTTACCCCCAAGGATAATATCCTGACCCAGTTCAGGGGTCCACTAGTACACCCGAAACCTACAATCCCTGCATCTCCTGGTGTGACTTCTGAGGAGATAGAAGTAAGCATGTTTCAAGTGTCTTCTAAATCCTTTTGGTAGCTCGGAAACCTTCTACCAGAAAAGTACATGGTGCTAAGTGGTATCACTTTGTCATTTAGTGTTCCAGAGATCCTTTTCATTACCTTCCAGAGCAAGTTCTGGATTACCTTCTGGACCGTTTGGAGTCTGGTCTCCTGTGCTCTTACAAAGAGGTCCACTTGTTGGCACTCTGCATATTGTCAGTTAGCTGGGACTCTACCCTTGGCCCAGCTACCTCTCATTAGTAGATTCCTTAGAGGTACTCTGCCCCTAAGACCACCCTATAAAGAAGCCAGTCACCACTTTGGATCTCAGTCTAGTATTCTGCTTACCCGCAAGTTCTTTGAACTAGTGGCTAACTGAGATATGAAGTATCTGACCTGGGAAAACTGTGTTTCTAGTGGCTATTACTTCTGCACACAGGGTTTCTAAGCTACAAGCCTTAGTGACTGATAAGGATAGGGTGGTACTCCAAACACATCCTAAATTTCTACTGAAGGGATGTCTGAGTTCCACCCCAGCCAGTCATTGGTGCTGCCAGCATTCTTCCCCAAGCCAGAAAACCCAGGGGAAGAGGTGCTGCATTCCCTCCATGTTTGAAGAATCCTCAGCTTGTACCTCAATAGAACCAATTATGACAAACTAGTATGTTAGCTGTTTGTTTGTTTCTACCCAGATTGGAAGGGGTTCCCTAGTTCCAAACAGTGCTTGTCAAATTGGAGTGTCAGTTGCATTCAGCACTACTACGTGTTTCTAGAAGAGAAATTGAAGGGCTCCATCAGAGCTCATTCCACCCGAGTAATGGCTACCTTGTATGTCATCATTTTGTTTGATCCCTGTTTCAGACTTGTGTAGGACTGCTACCTGCAGTAGTGTTCACACCTTCACCAAACACAGTACCTTGGACTTTCAGTCCAGAAAATGTACAGGTGTCAGGTTGGCTGTGTTACAATGTGTCCTCTCCTTGTGAGTCCTAGCTCTCCAGCCCCCTTAGTCAGGTTATTTTTATTTATTTATTATAGTTTGCTACTTGACAGAAGAATGGGACTCTATGAAGAAGATTGATTCTTGGAAGATTGGAAAGTTACTCATACCAAGTACTGTCAGGTAGAAAATCTTCTATTTAACATTAAAAACAGAAAAGAAAGAAGTACTTCAGATATAAGAATAGATAGCTGACTGCTTCTGCAAGTTATTAACATACTAAAAGCCAGCAGAATAGGCCAAATGGTCTGTTTTGTCTGCTCGAAAGCCAGCAACCTAGTGGCTGCTTGCTTCACCACCCCAGCCCCCGAGAGGATCGTCTTTGATTTCAGTTTCCCCTTGTACCTGTCCCACCCCTTCTTGAAGTCCTCCACTGTGCCTTCCTCCACCAACCCTCCTGGCAGCACGTTCCATGGCTTCACCACCCTCTCAGTGAAAAAATGCTTCCTACATTCCCCCCTGTAATTTTCCCCTCCAGCTTCCACTCATGTCCCTTGTTGTTCCCCCCTTCTTAAGTCTAAACAGCTCCATGGTTCCTCTCATGATTATTCCTTTTACATACTTGAAAATCTCAATCATGTCTCACCTGTCCCTCCTCTCCTACAGTGTGTAGAGCCCAAGCTCATCCAGTCTCTCTTCATAAGGCCTCCCCTCCATGCCCTGAATCATCCTGGTCACTGTCCTCTGGACTCTCTCCAACAGAGCTATGTCCTTCTTCAAATGAGGTCTCCAGAACAGTACACAGTACTCGAGCTGCAGCCTGACCAAGGCATTATACAGAGGGAGGATCACCTCCCTCCCTCCTTCTGGACGTAATACTCCTGGCTATGCAGCCTAGTATCCTGTTTGCTTTGGCTGTAGTTCTTCTACAATTTTCAGAGTTATTAATTTTTTTTTTTTGTACTTTATTTTTATATTTTTCAGAACTGCACATCATAGTAGCTAAAGATCATATCCATGACTATAACAACATCCAAGGGACGCAGCCCCCTTAATCAAGAGGATAGGTGTATCATAGACATTTTGACATCACATATAGGGGGTAGAACGAAATATATCACCATGAGAAACTAAAGTAAAAGCTGTTAATGTAAGCCCATGAGCAGTATGACTTTTAATCGATTATCTAAAGTCCTGAAAACAAAAGTCCTGCTTTTGCATGTCTACATGTAGGCTATTGGCATCATACTTTCCCCTAAAGAAAATTAAAGTTCTGAAGTGTTATTATAAGACAGCAAACAACTTCTAAGTCCTACAGTGAAAAACAACAGCTCATATTTACCCAGACCGTATCATATGAAACTAATAGTTTCACAACCATTGTATGTATGGCCATCGCTGAGAGCAGTCGATGTTACAGAAGAGAATTAACTGAGTCAGGGCAACCCTGCTTATTCAGAGAACAGCCAATTTCTAACTGAGTAGCCATACTTTTCAGTAGCTATCCAGTTTTTAATTATTTGAAAGGAGCAAGGGAAAAAAGAAAGTTATTTATATGTCCTTTAAACATTAATAGGCAGTCATTATGCTCCATTCTAGTCTACACATGCTGTTCCCAAACGCACCTATTTCCCAAGAAAAAGGAAAGAAATGCTCACGCAGCAAATTCAGTCGCCCTTCTCTTCTTCCCGATCAGATCTCTCCGGTTCCTCCACTTGGTGCTCCAACATTCGTATTTGTATGTGATCAGCCCATTTCCCAGCTTCTGTCAGGTCTGAAAAGATCCAGACTTTACTGTTATGTGCTATATGGAGTCTGGCTGGATAGATTATGGCATGAGGTATCGAGGCCTCCCTCAGTGCTTGCCGAACACCTTCAAAGTTTTTGTGACGCATGCGGGTCGCATAACTTGTATCTGGAAAAATGAAGACTGCTCGGTCATCCTGCGACAGAGGCCCCATGCATCTGGCCAGTCTCAAAATGTGGTCCCGTGTCCCCACACAGTCAGTTATAGCCAACAAAGTCCTAGGTGTTTCAGAGTTTTCCTGATAACACCGAGGAGTGATTTGGTAGACTTTATGAATTGCAAAGGGGGTCCGTGATTCTTCCATGGCCAGTTTTTCTTGGAGCCACTCCTGAAGAAACATTAAAGGGTGATCCCCTTCTATACCCTCAGGAAGTCCCAGAATACGTATATGGGACGCTTGGGCTTGATTTTCAAGCGTCTCCAATCTGGCCTGAAAGTGGGAGTTCTCCTTAATAAGCAAAGTTGTAGCTGTGGTTGCTGCTTCGGCCTGCCGTTTCACATCTCCCAATTCAGGCTTTAACTGATCCACTGTAGTTTTAACGACATTTAATCTTGTGCCAAAGGAGTCCATTTTATTATTTAAATTGGACACAACTGATATCAGGCATTCTAACTTTAGTCCAGTTGATGACATGGCCTCCTCTGCATTCCCAGCAGCCGCAGCCTGTACCTGTAGGTCAGTCTTCCCAGTCTGTGCTGATCTGGCTGATTTCCCTCCCGTTCCTCCTCCTCCTCCTTTATCTTTGCGAGGGTTACCCATCTGGTGTTTTCAAAGGTGCTCTCCACAATCCTGAAGAAATTATCACCCAAACTTTAGCCCAAATGGTTGAAAATTGCGTTTATTTAGAGCTGTAGCAAAGAGCTGTTGTAGTTGCTGCCACTCAGCTCAGGCTCCACCGCGCCCCAAAGTTATTCATTTTGATGTTTACCACCACCCTAAATCCCTTTCTCCCAGTGTGGCTTGCAGTGTGACTCCCCTAGAGTGTATACATGGCCGGGTTTTTTTACCCCAATGAAATTGTACCTTACATTTCCCGACATTAAATTTCGGTCCCCGCCTCCTTGACTCCCGGTATCAAATCCCCTGGACTGTCTCCCTCACTTCTTCACAATCCACCAGTGCTCCCAGTTTTGAATCATTCGCAAAAGACTCAACCTATTTCTAACTCCTCTCCCTATATCCGAGACGTAGGCATTGAACAAGAGTCGTCCCAATACCGAACCTTGAGGGACCCCACTGATTACCTTCCTGGGGTAGGAGAGTATCCCACCCACCATTACCCTCTGTAAATGCCCCGAAAGCCAATTTTCAACCCAATTGAGCTCCTGTACTCCCAGCCCCCCTCTCCCCCATTTTTACTGTCAGTCCATTATGGGGCACTGAATCAAACGCCTTGCTGAAATCTAGGAACAGGACATCCACCGGCTGATGTCTGTCCAAGGCTCCCGTCACCCAGTCATAAAATTCAACGTGGTTGGACTGACACGATCTCCCTGGGACAAATCCATACTGTTTATCATCCTGGTGTCCTAACCTTTCCAACTGCCTCCCAAGCCTCTCCTTGATAAAGCTCTCTATTACTTTGCCCACCACAGACGTCAGACTGACAGGCCTGTAATTTCCCATCTCCTCCCTAGACCTCCAGTCCTGTGGCACTCAACCCGTCTGCAGAAAGGTGTTAGAATGCAGCCAGTGGAGCTGCCAGATCCTCCGCCAATTCCTTCATAACCCTCGGATGTAGTCCATCCAGCCCTGGTGCCTTATCAGTTTTTAGCTTCTGAAGGGCCTCCCTCACCCTATCCACTGTGATTTCACCCTCCCAATCCACTCCCTCATGCACCTTCCTACTCCTTCTGGGTCTGACCCAGCCTGTACCCTAGCCTCTTTCCATCCTTTGGTCTCAGACTGACCTCTCACTATTACTGGCTCCCCTTCCCTCCCATCAGGCTGTAGAGCTCCCTTGTCACCCTCTGCAAAGATTGAGGCAAAATACTCATTTAGCACCTCTGCCTGTTCTCCTGCTTCCTGAGTCCAACCCCCCACAATCTTAATCCTATTGATCTGTGTCCTCCCTTTTCTCTTCTCTCTCTCATGTATCTATAGAATCCCCACCCCCCCCAACGGATATCCTTAGCCAGGCTTTTTTCCATACCTGCCTTGGTGCCCCTCACCACTCTGGTGACCTTCCTAGCCAATAGTTCATACTCCCCTCTTTCCTTGTCCCCCCTAGAATGTTTGAAATATGCGTAGGCAGCCTTTTTATCCCTCACCACCTCCTGCACCTCCCTGGTCCACCAGCATGGCTTGCTGGTTCCACCATGCTCACGCCTTACTTTAGTACAGGACCTAGTAGCCTCTTGGACCCCTTCTTTAATGGTCTCCCATGAATTTCCAGCATCCATGTCCAGCCTAATCTTGCCCAACCTCTCCCTTAGAATCCTACCCATACCCACGAGTCCGCTCCCAGAAGTCAACCACTCACTGTATGGTCTTGATTCCTCTCCCCCCCAAAAAAAAAATACAGCAGGAACCAGACCATGGCATGATCACCACCTGCCAGTGGGCTGCACATCTCCAGGCCCCTTGTTTGTTCACTGTCCGCTAGGACAACATCCAGTATCCACCCCTCTCTAGTAGGTTCCCCCACCTGTTGGACCAGGAAGGCATCCTGAAAGACATCCATCAGTCTCTCTTCCCTGGTTACAGAGGATGTCATGGTGTCCCAGTCCGCCCCCGGCATATAAAGATCACCCATGACCACCACCTTACCCTTTCCAAGGTCACAGTAACTCTTGATGTTGTCAACCAGTTTATCCTCCAAAGCCTCCTCCATTGGCAGGGAGCCTATATACCACCCCTATCTTCAATTTCTTCCCTCCCCTCATTTGCAGGGTTACCCACATCGCCTCCACACCCCCTCCAGCCTCCTCCACTCCACAAACCACTTTGTCGTTACGATCAGTGCAACCCCTCCCCCACTTCCAACTCCCCTTTCTTTCCTGAAAATCTTGTAGCCCTCTAAGTTTAGGTCCCAGTCATTTCTCTGGGTGGCCCATGTCTCTGTAATTGCCGCCAGATCCGCTGTTCCCTCAGCCAACATAGCCTGAAGCTCGGGCATTATATTGCTCCTACTCCTGGCATTGATCAGGACTGTCCTCCACCCCGACTTCTCTCCTCTCTCCAGTCCCCCAAACCTGCACAGTCCCTTTTCTGCCCAGGTTTCCTTGAATTTGGAACAAAGTCCCCACTCCCCACGTGCCCTAGACCTGGCCCCTCAAACAGCCCCCCATTGACCCCCCCCCCTTTACAAGTTTAAACCCCACCTCTCGCCTATAAATCCAACAAGTTTTAATTTCAGGATCTCCTCCCTTCCAGGTTGAGATGTAACCTATCCCTAGCATAAAGTCCCTTATCCTCCCAAGTATCCCCCTAGTCCCCCACCAGCCCATATCCCTCTGCCTTGCACCAGTGGGTGAGCCACTGGTTCACCCCTCTGAGTTTTAGCTTGCTTTCCCCGGTAGCCCTTGGTACCGGCAGAATCTCAGAGAAAGAAATTTCGCTTCCTATAGAGTGACAAACCCTGGCCAGTTCCCGGAATCTAGCCTGTATTTCTAGCTCACTGTTACCTTCCAAGTCATTTGTCCCCAGATGTACTAGGAAGTCCGGGGATCCCCTGCAATCTAGTGTTAACGAGTATACATGGAATATAGCATTGTGTACGGATAGTCCTGGTAAACATTTAGCCTTGACTGGGCTGCTTTTAGTCTCCACCTCCCCCTTCCACTGGATACCCCTGGTCATGGAGTCTCCCAGCAGTATCACCTTCATCCCACCACTCGTTTTGATAGCCCGTTTTTATCCTTCCAGACTCCTCCTTTTGTCATCAACCCCCTGCTTGCCCTTCCCTCTCCAGTCAACCTGGCGGTCTTTGTAAGCCCTTTTTGTTCCTTCCAAACTCCTCCTTCTTTCAGCAACCCCCTGCTTGCTCCTCCCTTCCCAGTCAGCCTCATGTGCATGCTCTACCCTACTCCTTTTATCAGCGCCTGCCATTTTGCTCCTCGCCCCCCAATCTCCCGGGTGATCAGAGTTTGCCCTCCCAGTTCTACCCCCGTCACCCTTCCTGAGCTAAAAACATACGATCCCCCCCCAACTCTGGACCTACAGTTCCCCTCCCATCTACTGTAATTCTCCCTACCCTATTTTCCACCTTTTCCAGTGATATCTGTCCCGAAAATGTCCTGTCTAGAGAACTCTTACCCCCCCACACTCCTTGATTAACATCCCCAGCCTGGAGACTGGCCTGACCCCAATCCTGCCCCTTCCACCCTAGCCTCCCTCCTTCGCTCCCCTTCTACCAGATTTCCCTTCAACTTAGGCTCATGTCCCTCCCTCCTCCTTCCTTTCCCTTGAATCTGGCTCCCTCCTCTGTCCCCCGCTACCATTAGCTTACTGACCGAACCCTCATTTTCCGCCTGCTCCACCCTCCCACCAGCCTCCTCCACTTCATCTCCCGGATATAGTAGGGCGAAGCTGTTTGTAAGTGTGATGCTTTCCCCCATTAAGCTCTCTCCTACCTGCCCTCACTCATCTGCTCCCTCTGTCCAGCCCCCTCCCTTCGGTTTGCTTCCCTTATGTTGCTTGTTCCACCTCCCACTCCTCTTGAGTGACCATATGATCCACCTTTCATCTGGGACATGCTCTTTTGGCCTAGTCCACCTGCCCCCTGGGGTATGCTATTTTGGCCATGTCTAAGTACATATGGTCCATACCCCAGCTTGCCCCCCATCTATCCCCCCCCCCCATCCAGCTGCCTTCTAACCCCTGATCTCCTCCCTAAGACCCTCCAGTCTAAAACACACTGGACACCTTCCGAACCTCCATGCCCAATTTAATATTATGGCCGCCCCACATCCTGTACACCATTCACTCTACTGAAGATGCCCGCATTGACAGCCCCCAAGCCCACCCTCATTTTGAGATTGAATAATACGGCCCCCTATCTGTAATACACACACAATACCCAGCAGTAATCAGTTATACAACAGCAAAGTCCAGCAGAAGACAGGTTTCAGCAATTTGCCCCCAATCCCCACAGTATCCAGCTATCAGTCATCAGCAATCCCCTAAATAGTACCCCCAATGACCCCAAATGCTAAATTCAACCTCCAACAGTAACCACCAAACCAGTACAGTATATGTAAGTTATGCCCGCCCGCCCTCACCTGACCAACAACAATTTCAAGCTTCTTATTGCTCCAGCTTGACCAGTGTCACCATGCCCTCCCCCAAGGCTCCACCCTCTCCGACCATTTAACAGAGGTCAGGGCTGGGGTGGGTGCTGTGGGGCACAATTGTAGCTCCCCAGCGAACAGTGTGAGGTGGCTGGGCCTGTCTATGTAACCCAGCCCAGGCGTAACTCAACTTTGGCGCCCTCACTCCCAATTGGGCCACAGTACTGCCAGCTCCTCTCACACCAGCCCTGGCCTGCTGACAACTGCAGCCGCTGGGAAGACCACTCCGGTGCTCTCTCTCTTCAGTGCCTCACCCTCCAGCCCTGGCCTACTGTTGATTGCAGCTGCCGGGAAGACCACTCTGGTCCTCTCTCTCTCTCTCTTCAGTGCCTCACCCTCCAGCCCTGGCCTGCTGCTGACTGCAGCCGCCGGGAAGTCTGCTCCGGTTCCTCTGGTGAACACTTCAGCTGCCAATGCAGCCCCGGCTCCTTCTGCCTCGTGTGCAGCCTCTGTTGGCTCTCCACTGCAGATGCGGCCAATGGCCACTGCCCCCAAAGCACTGCCAGCGATTACAGCTCCGGAATGAACAGTGAGATGACTGGGCCCGTCTGTGTAACCCAGCCCAGGTGCAACTCAGATTTGGCGCCCTCACTCCCAATTGGTCCACAATACTGCCAGCTCCTCTCACACCAGCCGTGGCCCGCTGCCGACTGCAGCCGCCGGGAAGACCACTCCGGTGCTGTCTCTCTTCAGTGCCTCACCCTCCAGCCCTGGCCCACTGCCAACTGCAGCTGCCGCGAAGTCCGCTCCGGTGAACACTTCAGCTGCCAGTGCATCCCTGGCTCCTCCCGCCTCGTGTGTAGCCTCTGTGGGATCTCTGCCGCTGATGCGGCCAACGACCACTGCCCCCGAAGCACTGCCAGCGATTACAGCTCCCCAATGAACAGTGAGGTGGCTGGGCCCGACCAGGCAGTACAACAGCTCTTTAACACACAGTACATTACATGTTGTGTGACCTTGAGCCCGGTTTTTCAATCCACCCAGCTGTAAAAATGGGTAAAAGCAGGACCCAACATCTCTGCTGTCCATCCTGGAACAATAAATAGTAACAAAAAAGTAATGTTCATAACTCCTTCAGTGCAAGGGATTGAGACTGCTGCTGTGCCAAATTGGCTGCTACTGTGTGTACTAAAAAAATTAGTAATGCCCAAATTTTCTACAGTGTACCGTGCCACCGCATGAACAGGCTTTGTGCACTGCTGTGATGCGAGACAGCCTAACACTCTATGACGCATTCATTATTCACAAACATTAGTAATGTCCACAGCCAGTACAGCATGATATGTTCCACTACTGTGTGAAACTGGCTGGCACTATATAGAAACTTCAGTACTTTGAAAAATAAGTTACACAGTACTTATACCTGCTAGTACTGCATTATCTGCTATGGCCAGCCATTTTTGTCACCAGTTAATTCTTGTTTTAGCATGTTTTTTTATGGAAAATCGAAATGTACAAACATTTTGTAAAAAGAAACATACATACATACAGACTTAATTGCAGTTTTTGTTTGGTATCTTGCTGGGCAATAACCTGTTTCAAGGAGGCCATGTGTCAGAGGAACTTCAGCTAGGTAATGTGTACACTGGAAGAGTAATGGACATTACTATGGATAATGATTGCAGTAGTTACCAGTGAATAATGCCGATGTTACAGGCTATTTTGGTGTTTTTGTACTTAGGAACTGTAAGAATCTGGTTTAACCTTTGATTGTTGCTGTAGTTTTATGGAAACAGATGACCCATGTTCTCTGTAGCTCAGACCAAACCGGGATGGTGATAGTTTAGTTCAGACTGTCTAAAGTGTTGGCCCACAAAGGTCTGGGTGCTTTGGCTTGTATTCAGCTGCTTTTGGCAAAACTGAGGAGGCACTTTCTGGGAATACTTTTTACAGTGCATTCCAGAACTTAAATCAGCATGTATGAGCATGCCCTGATTTGAACAAATGACACATTGCACAAACTGTTACACTTTCTGTATGATTTTGAGATTTTTATCTTGTTTTCAGTGGAGCCCTGTTAAGGACCGAAGCATAGGGAAGTCAAGTGGCTTACTTCAGATCACTGAGAGTGTCTGTAGTGAGATTTGAACCTGGCACCGCTTGCATCAACCTTGCCTTCCTAATAAAAATAAATAAATACAAATACACACAGTAGTTTAAATCGAAAACATTGGGAAATGTTTACAGGGTAGAAATTGTCTGGTGTTGGAGGTTGAATATCAGAACCCCAAATTTGGTATTCTGTCTTGGTATCTGGCATTCCACCTTTCCAGAAGAGCTGTGTTACAGATGAAACATCAGAGCGGCATGGAGAAGTGGTATTCCAGATGAAATACCAGCGTTATAAAATTAATATTCTGCTTTGAGAATGGTATCAAATCAATGGAATACCAAATACAGTAACAAGAAGAAAACTGTTAGCACTGCTGTTTCAGCAGTATTTTCTTTTTTTCAGTAATATAGGTATTTATAATCTTATTTGACCTGTACCCCTTTTATAAACAGAGTCCACAGTGAAGAAAGGAGGGTAACTAGTGGGGTACCGCAGGGTTTGGTACTGGGACCGGTCCTCTTTAATGACTTTATAAGTGACACTGGAGAGCACCTGGAAGGAAAAGTATGTCTCTTTGCAGACGACACAAAGATCTGCAACAGGGTTAATACACAAGGTGAGGTGGAAAGGATGAAAAGGGACTTGGCAAGGTTGGAGGAATGGTCAAATATATGGCAACTTAGATTCAATGCAAAGAAGTGCAAAGTAATGCATCTGGGAAACAAAAACCCAGGGGAAGAGTACACAATGGAGGGTGAGATAATAATAACAACAAAAATTGAGAGATGTAGGAGTAATTGTATCAGATGACCTAAAGGTGGGCAGGCAATGTGAGAAGGCAGTAAGGAGGGCTGAGGGGATACTGGGATGCATAGGGAGAGGCATCAACAGTAGAAAACAGGAAGTTGTTACCCCTCGGTACAGACAGGTGGTGAGACCCCATCTGGAGTACTGCGTGCAGTTCTGGAGACCCCATCTCCGCAAAGACATAGACAGAGTGGAGGCTGTTCAGAGGAGCGCAACCAAAATGGTGCAGGGTCTGCACTAGAAGACATACATGGAGAGACTAAAGCAGCTTAATATGTATGCCCTTGAGGAAAGGAGAGAGAGGGGGGACATGATAGAAACTTTCAAGTATCTCAAGGGAATTCACAAAGTCCAAGAGGGTAGCATCTTTCATAAAAAGAGACGGGCAAGAACAAGAGGCACAATTTGAAGATAGAGGGGGGACGGCTCAGAGGTAATGTTAGAAAGTATTTTTTCACAGAGAGGGTTGTGGATGCATGGAACAGCCTTCCTGAGGAGGTTGTGGAGTCAGGAATAGCGGGAGAATTCAAGAATGCATGGAAAGACATAAGGCAGTTCTAGTGGGGGGTAGGAGGAAATAAGCTGTTGATTAACTAGAATCTGCAGCTTATCCATCATGTAGGGAAATGGGCAGACTGGGTGGGCCAGGCGGTCCTTATCTGCTGTCAAATTCTGTGTTTCTATGTTTCATACCTGTGCCACCTCAAGACCTAATTTACCTTCACCCTAGTCCTTGGCAGGCTTGGAAAATTGTTTTGAAAATAAGTTGCCCACGGACAACCATGACCCTAATTTTGGTTGCCCAGCACAAGTTTTCTGTTGTCTTGTAATTCTGAAGCAAACTTATTCGACAAGTTTAGTGTTATTGATTTTGTTGGCTTGGCACATCATAATCCCTTAATTTCAAAATAAATGTTATAACTATGCAAAAAAAATACATGTACAGCAAATGTGGAGTACTACAGGGAGCACCACTTGTCTCTGTCTCACACTCTCTTGTGCAGATTTCTTCAGTAAGCTCTTAAAGAGCATTTTCCTGAGTTATTTATTTTTTTCCAGTCAGTGTGCAGCTGGTTTCAATCCCTCGCCCTCCCGCCTGTCGCACACTATAAGTCTCCTCTCTTGACTCTGTCTCTCAAGTCTTATTTATTTAGTTTTTGTTTACTGGGTGGGTATCATAGCCCCAAAGCGTCAAATTTCAGGCACGACCCGAGAGGTTACAAACAATAAAGGAATTGTCATACAGTAAAATACAGTCTGGCAGGATTACATCAGGTGAAGACGCATCTTGTCGGTGACAAGAGAACAAACACACAAAAATTGAAGTAAGTAATAAAGATGAGAGAAACATACAGTCAGTAATGAGTACCATAATTTCCGGATACAGTAGTCATACTGCACAAGGACATAAGGTTGTATAGGGGTTGCCATATACAGTCTAATGGAAAGTGCTGTGGTGGATAAAATGGCTTCGGTTTAAAGGGGGTAGCAAGGGGGGTTGTGATGACCTAAGGAGGGTTAAAGCAAGTGCATTGGTTACGATTGATGATACATGTGTAATGCAGTCTTTTGAAGGCAGCATGAGTGGGTGCAGAGCGAACTTCAACTGGAAGTGAGTTCCAGTATCTTGGTGCAAAGCTAGAGAAAGCAAGGGTTCCTTTCTATGTTCTGCACCTCGGAGTACAAAGAAGTGACAGCTCGTTTGAGCGGAGGCCATAGTAGGAGGACTGTGGCACCTTCATGGAGGCCAGGGAGGAGGGTAGGTTGGATCTAATAATATTGTCAAGCAGAGATCCAAAGGCAATATGTCTGTAGGCTGATGATGAGGGCCAGTTTAGGTCAGCGTATAGTGAACAGTGGTGCTTTAGTCAAGGGGAGGCCGAGGCATATCAGCAAATGTTATTGTATGTGATATCCCATTTTCTTAGGGTGCTTTTCGAGGCATTTATATAAGTAACTGCACCATATGCCAGAGAGGGAAGGAGGATGCCCCTAGCTATGGCCAGCCTGGCTGAGGGAGTGAGCATACGACTGGTCCTGTAAACGGCGCCAAGTTTCATATTTACTGCCTTGCACGTGGCCATAATGTGGTCATCAAAGCTGAGAGCTTCATCAAGCAGAACACCAAGGTACCTGAAAGAGGTAGCTATTATAAGGGACAAGCCATCAGTACAGGTGACATCATATAGGTTGTGGTTTAAGTTAAGTTTGGCTGGGGACCCAAAGAGCATACCTTGTGTTTTGTCAATGTTTAGGACAAGCTTGTGTTTATTTAACCAGTCCTGGATGGAGATGAATGAAGAGATAAGACCTCTGTTTATAGCTTGTATATCTGCTGATGCGGTATATAGGACAAGATCATCAGCATATAGAATTGAATGGCATAATGGCAAGTTTTCGGTTATACTGTTTATGAAGACTGAAAAGAGAAGCGGCCCTAAAATGGATCCCTGCAAAACACCAACATTTATGAGGGCTGGGTCAGATACAGCAGAACTGAAGTTTACCTGTTGGCTTCTGTTTGCTAGGTAGCTGTGGAACCAATTTACAGATTGAAGAGAGAAACCAAGAGATGATAGGCAGGCAAGCAGGAGATGGTGATTCACCAGGTCAGATGCCTTGGAGAGGTCAATAAATACTGCCTCGGTCATAAGTCCTTGGTCCATAGAAGTTAGGATGTCGTTTCTGAATTTTAGTAGAGGGTCCAAACCCTTGAAGCTCCAAATCCCCCGTTGTCGCACGTCCCAAGGTCAAAAAGCTTTTTCATACCAGGCCAAAAGCTGGCTAAATGGTCTCACCAATGACAACACAACCATCCAAACGCTGGCGCCTTTAAAACCAGGCTCCGCCACTCACTGACTGCTTCTAGCACCTGTGACTGCTGTCTCTAACTGTACCACCCTTCTGCTGGACTCCCACGATGATAAACGTATCCTTTGCTCCCTGCTCCATTGGCAGTCGGCTCATTTAGGGCTACAGCTTCCTAGCACTTACCCCCACTGCCCTGCCCAACCCTGGCACTTCCTATTCTCTGACAATGCCTCTTGGCTGCTGCCCCTCTCTTCCTCCACATCCTGCTCCTTCCCCTTATCCCACCCCTTCTACCATCCTTTCCACCTGTCCTCCTCCTCCACCTACCTCCCTTTCCATTCTCCCTCTACCGCTCCCATACCCTTCTGCTGCCTACTTTCCTCTTTGTTTCCCTTCTGTTTCCTCTTCTTTATACCCACCCACCTTATAATGCCCCTCTTGGCAATATTTACTGTATAGCTCTCTCTGTGTACCTCCAAATATGTTTCAAACTGTGTTCATGTACCGTCTTGTTGTAATCCATGACGTGGAACCTTTGTAAAAGAGCCCTGGCTCAAAGGTATTTGTCATCCTAGACCTGAAAAAAAAAAAAAAATAGCCATGACCTTTATGGAAGCCATGCTGTGAAGGTGACAACAGTTCATGTTTAGAGAGATACTCCGTGACCTGGGAGGCCACTATTTTCTCTAGGATTTTATTGAGCACTGACAGAATGGCTATAGGCCTGTAATTTCCAATGTCATTTTTGTCTCCCTTCTTGAAAATAGGGGTGACTTTTAAAATTTTCCAGATATCTGGGACATGTCCATGGCAGAGAGACATGGTGAAGATTTTGGCTAGTGGTGCAGCAGAAGAGGAGCAGCTAACTTCAGAAGTTTTGGCTCAAGGCAGTCGGAGCCAACGCTGGTGTTGTCCGAGATTGAGCTGAGCTGTTTTAGGACTGTAGCCTTTGATATGCCCTTAAAATAGAAAGGAGGGTGTTGTGGCGCTGTTTTTCCAAAGAAGGGTGGCGAGCTTGGGGTAGGTGGAAACGAGGCTGTGTATTTCGACAGGTTTGTAAAGAGCTTATTAAAGTGGTTTGCAATAGTTTGAGGTTCATTGTAGTGGACTCCATCAAGGACCATGTCATTTTTATGGTGAGGTCGGCTTGTTCCCAGGAAGGATTTTACGTGCACACAGAATTTCTTGGGGTCACCAGCAGCTTCATTTAGTAGGCCTTTACAATATGAGCTCTTAGCCTGCTGGATTTGTTTCTTACACAAGTTTCGCTGTGCTCTGTAGGTATCCTAGTCCGCTTGATGTCCTGAGTTTTTAAAGAGTCGCCAGCATTTGTCACGCAGTCGTAAGGATGAGAGGAGATCCTTGTGTAGCCACCTGGTCTGTTTGGCCTGAACTTGCCTGGTGCGTTTAGACGTGTGTGTCCTGGAGTGACAGGAAAGTGGAAATAAAGTAATCATGAGCAAGGAAGACAGGGTCCTAGTTTGTGGCACACAAGTCTGCTAGGAAGTTTATATGATTCAGATTTGCAAAATCCCGAAAGTAATGTAGTGTGGTGAGGAGGCCATGATGACTGAGGACCCCCAAATGCAGAAGACTGGGGAGTGATCAGTAATTGAATCGGGTAGAATGCCTGAGGCTGTAATCTTACCAGGTCGGTTTGTTAGTATCCAGTTAATCCGTGTTCCATTAGCTGTGTTCTAAACCCCCCTGGTAGGATCATTTATCATCTGGTGCATATTGTAGCTATGCACTAGTGATATTTATTGAGTTTTTATCTTTTCCTAGCCAATTTAGATTGAGGTCGCCAAGGATCATCATTTCATTTTGCCCAGCAGCCAATGCAGCATGTTCAGGCACATCTATACAGCCTAGTAGACCTCCTTTGGGGGGGGGGGGTTGTACGCACATATAATGTAGAATTTCTTTGTGCTAAGGAGGATCAGGGCATGAAGGAATTCACAGGTGGAGTGACCTGTGTGTGGCACAAGAGATGTGTTTAGGTTGCTTTTAAAGTACAGTGCAACTCCACCCCCTCGCCTCCCTGACGACCTGTCGACTCTAAGAAACATATAGTTGGGAATGTGGCACGATGAGTTGAGGGTTTGAGCCAGGTTTCTGTCAGACACAGGACATCGGGATTAGAAGTACTAATCCACACCTCTAGCTCCACCAGATTACACAGAAGGCTTCTGATATTTAGCTGAGCAATGCAGAGGCCCTTTGCATTTAACCAGTCCATGTTCTGGTCTATATGAGGGGCATGGGGGCCTAGATCTGTCTGTGTCCCCTGATAAGGAGTATGACAAGAAGGACCAGGTACCATATTTTTCTTGGGAGAAAAGGTTGTACCAGCAGCGTAGTCTTGCTCTCTTATGCAGATTTTATTTTCTCTAAGTCCTTGAGAGAAAATTTTCAGGAGTACAAAATAAGGGTACATCATACCCTTTCAAAAATTTTCAGGACAGGAGGTATGTACAGTTTTAAAGGGGTACGAAAAACATAAGTAGTAGACCCTCCCTGAACCAAGGGCTCCAGTTTATATACCTTATTGTATCTTGTAAGCCGTTCACAGTTGAGTACTCCACACAAGGAACTGCTAAATATAGTCTGTCTTTTCTAGTCAACATGTACTTTTGTTGTGACCCCACCCCCAGCAGCAACTCCAGTATACTCTCCTGGTGGTTGGTGCCACTATTCCATCTAAATCACAGTGTTGCCAGCCCCCCCCCCCCCACACACACACATTTGATCAGCCAATTCCTTCATTCCCTATCTGTTTCAAGTCCCGTCTGTAACTCTTAGCGGGAAACTGGGAAATTACAACGCTGTCTTTTGATTAATAAAAAAAAATATATATATACCCGACTGTACTCGGAGCTCAGTTTTTGTGAGCTCGGCAGTTGAGGAAGAGCCATCTGACGGTCGGGTTGACAGCGTGGCAGGGCACACACCCTGGGGCGTGGCACACTCTTGCACTCTCTTATCTCCCTCTCTTTCACCACCCCCCCCAGGCCTGTAGCCAGTTGGACCATATGCCTGTCTGTCATCCCTTGATCTATCCGTGTTGCATGTCAAGTTGGGTGCATCTCAGCTGGATCTCTGAAGTGTCCATCTTCTGCCTGGTGCCGAGGCTCTGTCCATCTGAGGAGTTTCGAGTATCGCAGGCACTGCATACGAATCCTGCCAGCCGCATGGCTCCCTGATCCAGCCTTGGTCCCACACTGACAGCTTGACTTGTTATAGTGGGAAGGGGAAATTATTGAAGGATCGAATCGGCGCCGCCACAGGAAGCGAAGGAGAGGAAACTGAAAAGCATGCAATGGTACTAACAGCAGTATATTCTCCTGGCTCCACTTCCTCCTTCTGTTCCACAGGATGCCTGAGCTGTCCCATCTGCGCCTGAACAAGGAAGGAGGGGACTGTCACTTTTGCAACTCCTGGTCAGGTGACCTGTCTGGGCTCCTGTGTTCCCGATGCCTACACTTCTTGGCACCCCCCCTCGGAAGATTGCGGCTGCCTGCCAGAGACTGACCACACAAGGTAGCAAAAATTTTCATTTCGGCAGTTGTGTATGCATCTGGCTGGAAAATGCAGCTCATGCCCAGACTGCCAAAAATAACTGTTTAACATTGTGGTTGTCCGGCGGGCATTTAGATATTAAAAGTTGGTTGTCTAGACATGGTTTCCTATCGTCCCAGGCTGCCAGGCAATAGGATTTTTCCCAGCCTGGTCCTTGGGATCCATTGGGGATGTGGCGTCCTAGAGTACTGTCATCCTCACTCTGGCAGCTGCCATGTCTTTTTCATCTGCAAGTTTTTCTTCACCAGTCCCCCAACGTGCTTATTATCCACCAGAGCCACACAGAAACCACGGCAGTCTCATGCACACACAGTGTGACCGTGGGGAGGATCAGGCTCTGTGGCCCACCATAGTAGTCGCTGGGTGGCGGAACACAGCACCATCCTCCCTGGGCTAGGAACTGCACTTCGCCCTGCCCTGACTGCTAGACTGTAGTGCTGTGAGTTGGCTTCAGAACCCAGGCTGCTGACACGGTAGCATGACCTGTCACCATTGGTTCAAAAGGACAGTCCTTTTTCTGGATCTGATCACACATTTTTGTTTTAATAATCTGCCTGACTTGCAGTATTTTTTTTAAAATCGGCTTGTTTTTTTAATGTACTCTCCTTGTGTTTGTATGCATACTTGATAAACTAGTAGTAGTACCAGTTTTTGTAATCCTTCAGCTAAAGAGTATTAAATAACATGATTTTAAATACATTTCTGAACTTCACAACTGCCACAGTATACAATTAGTGCTAACCAAAGCTAATCATAGGTTTCTTTCGATTTGTGTATACAATTCTGAGCATTTTTAAAACTCTTATTCCACACATGCTGGAGATACCGCTGAATTGTTTTGAAAGCGTTGTCTCTGATTTATAAAGCCTGAGCTTTACTGTTAGCAGGCATGAAGGTTATAGGTACACCTGGATTCCAACAAAGAAAACATCCGCCAAAGAAAGGAATGTGGGATTTGGGATAATTGTTTCCATCAGCTTCATACAAGTCGGTGTCATTTTTGTTATGTTTAATGTGGTATTGGGGCTGTACCAGGGATGGCTAAAATAAGGAGACATCATTTACCACAGAGGTAGCAATAAATATATAAATGAATTCATCATCCATAAATGTGACTGTGCATTGTTACTCTCTTTTTACATCGTGAGCTCTTATGATCTACAATTACATCACATGGGATAATGGATGGACAACAGTGAACAACACTGTGTAGTCATGACAACCAAGCAAACTGCAGCAGTTCAACAATAACTAAGCATTTGAGTGTTGCGCCGCTGTTTCGATCTTTCCCCACCCCACATTAATCAAACCCCGCTTACACAGACTTGAATTTTTTATATATGTGTATATGTGTGTGTGTGTGTGTGTGTGTGTGTGTGTGTGTGTGTATATATATATATATATTTTTTTTTAAATGGAGAAATCTGAACGATTGTACTGTTAGCATGGAGTCCACGTCTTCCTTGCTGCACCCACAAAGCAGGTTAGTTGGTTAAAGGAAGCCATATACGTTTGATCAATGGTGCTGTGATCAAAGGTGGAAGCAGCAGTGCGTAACCACGTTTGAAGGTGTCGTACCATTGATGTGACTTGCTCAAGATGGTACAACAACACTTTGACGTCACATCAATGGTACGACAAGGTTAGGAATTCCATACTTAATAGCGCTCTCCCATACACTGTACTGTTTTTGTGTCACTGATACATTGAAGATTTGCTTTATGTAGCCATTACCAATCTCCAGTTAGTTCTAAGTTTATGGTTAATATAGCATCCACCCTGGGGCTCTTGTGTCCTCTTCTCCCAGCTCAGAGGTCATAGGTGATGTGCAGGTAAGGGAGACACTAGGGGCCAGCAACCATACTTCTGTTTGGTTTGAGCTAGCCCTTGGGAACAGATATCCGCAGTCAAGGGCTGAGGTCATTGATTTAAGAAAGATGGACCTAAGCAGGATGATGGAGATGGTGCGGGACAAATTAGTTGGGGTAGATGGCATCGGAGGTGTGGAGGTGAGATGGGGGGAGCAATCAGTGGGGCCATTCTTGGGGCATCTAAATTATGCACGAGAATGGTAACCAAAGAAACTGGTACAAGAGACCAGTATGGTTCTCGGAAAGGGTCAGGGAAGTAGTGAGGACCTGTAAAAGGCGTTCACCAGGTACAAGGAAATACAGGGGGAGGAAGAAAGAGGGTCTTTAAAGAGGCAGAAACAGACACCGAGCTGCTTATTGTGGAAGGGCTTAAGGGTGGAGAGAAGCAGTTTTTCAGGTATATTAGGAAAAAGAAAGGAGGGGGAATTGTGAAGCTATCTGTGGAGATGGGGTAACAGATGAAGATGAGCAAAAGGTAGCTGTCCTTAATGATTACTTTTACTCTGTCTTAGCAAGGGAAAACAACGGACCCCTGCCAGGGAGTGGTATCAAGGCAGCTATAAAGGGGATCCCAGAGATAAGGCAGCCAGTAGTTACCAGCAAAAGGGTCCATAAAGGGCTAGCAGCCCTTAGAGACTCACTAAGTTAGCCCTATGCACCACACATTTCGGTGCCTTATCTCAGCGAAATGCTGCTGATCTATATTTGCCATGAAAATGTCCGATAGTTTAGTAGTGAAATCGTTCGTAAAATTTCCCCCACCAGGTCACTGTTACTTCCCGGTCTTTAGATTTGTCCCCACGCTCAGCCACGTTATGACGTGAACACAGGGAGAGCGTGGGGACACGCTCCATTATAGTCTGTGAGGGGGCAACTGTAACATTTTTATACATCACAGTGATCATTGATTAATCGCTAAATGATCACTGTGACATGTTAAAATGATGTTAAAGTTGCCCCCCATAGTCTATAATAGAGCGCTTCCCTGCGCTCTCCCTGTGTTCACATCATAAAGTGACTGAGCGTGGGGCGGATCTAAAGTCCAGGAAGTAACAGTGACCCAGTGGGGGAAATTTTACGAGCGATTTCACTGCTAAACTATTGGACATTTTCATGGCAAATATAGATCAGCAGCATTTTGCGGAGGTAAGGCACCGTAATATGTGGTGCACATCTCCCTCCATTTAACTGAGTGAATCTCTTTAAGATAGATAAGGTCCTGGGGCCTGATGAGATGCATCCAAGGGTACTCGAGGAACTGGCTGAACCCCTGCTAGGGCTGTTTATAAACTGATTACAGGTGGAGTAGTTCCAAAAAACTCCAGGGTAGCGGACACAGTTCTGCTCCATAAGGGGGAGACTAGGTGCAAACGAGGAACTACAGACTTGTCAGTGTTCACCTTTGTTTTAGGTAAACTGATGGGAGGCACTGGTCAAAGAGGACCTCACAAACTACCAGGGGAGCAGCAGACTCCAGGATAGTAAACGGCATGGGTTTGTGGCAAGGAGATCTTGTCAGACCAACCTAATAGTTTTCTTTGACTGGGTGATGAGAGTATAGGATAGCACTGTGAATTTACTCTACTTCAGCTTCACCAAGGCTTTTGACTTGGTGCCTCAGAGAAGATTGCTAAAGAAAATGGAGCAGCAGGATCTGGGTGTGGAAAAGGACATAGATGGGTGGGAGATTGGTTGAAGGAGAGGCAGCAGAGGGTTGTGATTAATGGTGTAAAATCAGAAGAGAGGGAGGTCATAAATGGTGTACCACGTCCTAGGTCCTGTCCTGGCTAATGTATGCATCAGCAACTTTAGAGAAGGAATCCGGGGCAAGTTGTGTATCTTTGCAGATGATACTAAGCTCTGTGGGAGGGTAGATAGCGATGAGGGAATTGGGGAGATGCAGAGTGACCTGTGAAGACTAGAGAGATGGTCTGTGGTTTGGCAGTTGAAATTCAGTGCCAAAAAGTGTAAGGGGATGCACCTAGGGAGCAAGAACCCCAGGACTGAATACTAAATGGGAGGGGTAAAGCTGAGCACTACAGCTGAGGAACTGGACTAAGGAGTCATCAGTAGTGACTCCCTTAAATAATTAAGCCAGTGTAGCAGGGCCTTTAGTAAGACAGATAGGATGTAGGGATGTATCAGAAGAGGTTACTGATAGTAGAAGAAAAGAGGTAGTACTACCTCTTTATAGATCATTGGTGAGGCCACACCTGGAGTACTGTGCCCAGTTCTGGAATCCTCACATCAGGAAAGATAAGGACAAGCTAGATGTGGTGCAGCGAAGGGTGCTTAGGGTGATTCAGGGCCAGTCGGGCAGATCTTACGAGGATCTCTGCTCAAGACACTGAACATGTACAGGGGTTGAAATTAACTTTTTCAGCCACTAGCTGGCAGGGCTAGTGACTATGGGAAAAAAACACTGGCCTGACAAGATTTTCACTAGCCCAACACAGTAGTTACCAGAAATTTAGTTTTTCCCCCCCAAAAATAAGTTTTATTGCAGTTTTTAACAATAAGTATTAAACTTTTAATGTAAAGAAAGCGTTTGATTGTCTTTTAACATGAACGTGCAAATAAAGTTAGTATTTAAGGAAAGAGTAGGGGGCAGTACAAACCTATCCAGAAGAGACAGCCCAGACCCATCCAGGAGGGACAGTATCAGCCAGGAAAGGGCAGTTGTGACACAGCTAGAAGTGCACAGCTCAGACCCAGCTAGGATGCAGCAGCACAACTGACTCAGCCAGGATAAGGCAACTGAGGATACTCAGACTCCTTTCCAGCTTGCAGTTGTTGTTACCCTTGTCCTTTGAGCATTCTAGAGCTCCCATTGATGGTTTCCATCGACTGCATGTAACGGCCATGCCTGTAACTTCATTGCTTATATACAGTGGTAGTCATATAAACGTTGCCTGTTAGCATAATATACTGCATGGTGCATTACCAGAGTAACGCAATACATGTTATTCAATGGCTACCATGCTAATGTGCCATGCAGTATATTGCGCTAGCGGTCAACTTTTGTGCGATTACCACAATGCACCCGCGGGCACTCTACAACACTAGATTTACCCGGCCGAGGTGAAATCTACCTGCATTTGGTGGGTGGATGCCAATTTCGAACCCTGATGTACTTGCGGAGACCAGACGAGGGAGGAGTGACAAGATGGAGACCTTCAGGTTCCTCAAAGGAATAAACAAGGTGAACTGTGAGGAACTAGATTGCATGAGTAACAGTTAAGGGCAAGGAGGCATGAGCGTATACTGATGGGACGAAGGTTCAGCAGGGACATGAGAAAGTTTTAGTGTACAGAAAGAGGTGTGGAACCATGGAACAGTCTTCACGCTGAGGTGGTGGGTGTGAAAACCATAACAGGTTTCAACTTGAAGGGTGTAATAATACTCAGGGCAATAGTAGTAGGGAGGGGAACCAGGGGGAGGGGGTGGATAGTGAGTGCTAGTACCCTGTATGGACAGTAGGTCCCTGGGTTTGATGGGGAAGCATGGGGCAGACTGGATGCACCATTGGTCTTTTCTGCTGTCATTGCCTATGTTTCAGCGTAACTCTTTGAGGGGCTGGCCTGGGTTACAGGTGTAGTGCTACAGTGGGTTCTTGAATATGGGATACCTGAACTTGGTACATGGGGCTGTTACCTCCAGGAACTGCTATGTTGCCCTGGCCCACACAATCCCTTCACGCAGCAGTGATAATATGAACACATTAATACCTCCAACAAGGAAATATACTGTCAGTTATATAATGATTTATTAAAATTCAGGGGAACCTCACTGTGGATGCGCACACCTGACTAATTTTTGGGAGACAGTGCATTTAGCAGTGGGGGAGCAGACCCGGGCCATTTTTAGCAAGATTGGTTAGAGGGAAGCAGACTTCAGATGCTATCCCAGCAGTTAGTAACATGGCAGGGCAGCTGGTGAGTGAAGGGAAGGGGCTATCCAAGATGTTTTAAGACATTTTACCAGAACTTTTACACAACGTAGTGTAGAGGTGCATGGCAGAGAATTTGATGGCAGAAAAAGACTGCTTAGCCCACCTAGTCTGCCCAGGTGTTTCATACCTGTCCGACCCTATCTGGTCTCCATCGACCCTCCCACCTCCCCGTATCCTAGCTGATATACCTCTGTCTGTCCCATGCATGATTGCAGCCCCCTCACCCATTTTAGCCTCCACCACTTCTGCCAGCAATCTATTCCAGGCATCCGCTACTCTTTTTATTTTCGTATTTATTCCTCCCCCCCCCCCAAAGCTCCAGTCTCCTCGGGAGCACCAAGGAGTCATCCCTCTGCGGTCCGCCCTACCTGGTCAGTCCTCCATTCCCCATGTAGCCTCGGATTAACCCCCGGGTGGGGATGAGGTGGGCTCCAACACCCCGAGCAGTCTGTAGCGTCGGTCGGTCGGGTGCCAGGAGGGCAGTCGCAAAATCGAGGGCAGCTTCCAAGTTCACCGCCAGAGTTGAAGGGCATTTTCCCTGTTTCTTGGGGAGCGGCTAGCGCCTTGACGTCAAGGCATGGAACCGATGTCTGCCACTCCCCCACTTCTTCTCTACATCATCCGTGCCTGCTGTATCTCCAACCTCTGCCAGAGGTCAGCCGAGCACCGACCAGGGACCCCTGTCCCTCCCGGGAGAGGAGAGCTGTCCTCCGGACGCTCAGTCCTCTCCCTCCCCTGCTGACCCCCAGCAACCTGGGCTTGTTCCCGAACCCGGGTGCGGCGTGGCCTCAGGTGTGGCATCCCATTGCCTCAACCTCCGTGCCACGGGCGGCTGCATCCGCTACCCTTTCAGTGAAGAACTGTTTCCTCCCTTACTCCTGAATCACCCCCAAGCTTCATTGCATCCCCTGGTCCTGGTGCTCATTTTAATTTTTAAATAGACTTCCCACCTGTCGCTGTTCAGCGCTTTGAGTTACTTGTACATATGAACACTCTGAAATTGCTAGCAGAAACAGGCCATGATGGTCTATTGAGTTTGCTCGAATGTGCAGCTTAGTTGAATACCAAAGGGCTGCCCCCCGTAATAACTCTTCCTGGAATTGTACATCCAGCATTTTATATCCCCAACCTGCAACCTCCACCCACCAGAGCACCCTTCCGTTCTAACCCTCTTCTTTACCCTGTCTCACCCCCTCTTGAAGCTGGTCACTGTTCTTGCTGCCACCACCACCTCCTCCGGCAACTTGTTCCATGCCTTAACCACTCTTTCTGTGAAAAAGTGCCTCATCATTTCCCTCTTTAAGCTGCCGCCCACCAATCTCAGGCTATGACCTCTTGTTGTACCTTCCATCCTTAAAGGGACACATTCATGCCAAGTGGACATCACAGTCTGAAAGACCATGAAAAGCTCTTTCAAATGAGGTATTGGGCTCATCTGTAGGAGGAAGCACTCCTGAGATACAGATGGCTGAGTCTGTTCAGTATTAATACTACATTACAGTAATTTTTAGAATCTTGTGATGTCAGTGACGATCAAGCTGTGCTTAAGTCAGTGCAGTTAAGCACAGCTTGTTCCTCAGTGATATCACAATGTTCAAAAAATGGCTGTAATGTAGTATTAATACTGAACAGACTCTGTCATCTCCGTGTCTGGGGTTCTTCCAGCTACAGATGAGCCCAATACCTCATTTGAAAGAGCTTTTCATGGGCTTTCAGACTGTGATGGCCACTGGAAATGACTGTATCCATTTAAGTTAAAGATGCCATCTGTGTTCCCCCAGTTTATGCCCTTTAGATACCTGAAGGTCTCGATCATATTACCTTTCTCCCTCCTGTTCTCTAGGGAGTACATGTTCAACACCCCCCAGCCTCTCCTCATAAGTTCTGTCCCTCATGCCGTGGATCATTTTGGTTACATAGAAACATAGAATTTGACGGCAGATAAGGACCGCTTGGCCCACCCAGTCTGCCCATTTCCCTACCTACTGGATAAGCTGCAGATCCTAGTTAACCAGCAGCCTACTTCTTCCTACCCCCACCCCCTAGAATGGCCTTATGACTGTCCCATGCATGCTTGAATTCCACCACTGATTTTGACTCCACAACCTCCTCCGGAAGTCGTTCCATGCATCCACAACCTCTCTGTGAAAAAATACTTCCTTAAATTACCTCTGAGCCGCCCCATCTTCAAATTGTGCCTCTTGTTCTTGTACACCTCTTTTTTTGAAAGATGCTACCCTCTTGGACTTTGTTGATTCCCTTGAGGTATTTTAACGTTTCTATCATGTCCCCCTCTCCCTCCTTTCCTTGAGGCTATACATATTAAGCTCCTTTCGTCTCTCTTCATATGTCTTCCGGTGCAGACCCTGCACCATTTTAGTTGCCCTCCTCTGGACAGCTTCCATCCTGTCTGTCTTTGCGGAGATTGGGTCTCCAGAACTGCACAGAGTACTCCAGATGGGGTCTCACCAACTGTCTGTACAGAGGAATAATAACTTCCTGTTTTCTACTGGTGATGCCTCTCCCTATGCATCCCAGTATCCCCCCAGCCCTCCTTGCTGCCCTCTCACATTGCTTGCCCACCTTTAAGTCATCTGATATGACTACCCCAGGTCCCTTTCCATTTTGTTGTTGTTAGTATCTCACCCCCCATTGTGTACTCTTCCCTGGGTTTTGTTTCCCAGGTGCATTACCTTACACTTCTTAGCATTGAATCTAAGCTGCCATACATTTGACCATTTCTCTAACCTTGCAAGTCCCTTCTCATCCTTTCCACCCCACCCTGTGCATCAGCTCTGTTGCAGATCTTTGTGTCATCTGCAAAGACATACTTTTCCTTCAGTCCCTCTGCAATTAAACATAAAAGACATTGAAGGACCAGTCCCTAATATTGAACCCTGCGGTACCCCACTAGTAACCCTCCCTTTCTTCTGAGTGGACTCCATTTACTTTTACTCTCTGGGCCCATTCTCCAGCCAATTCTTTACCAGGCTGTCATCTTGGGACCCACTCCCAGGCTGGCTAACTTGTATATTAATCTTTTGTGTGGGACTGTGTCAAATGCCTTGCTAAAGTCTAGGTAGGCCATGTCCACAGCCCCTCCCTGATCTACTACTTTGGTCACTCAGTCAAAGAAATCTATCAGATTCGTCTGGCATGACCTTCCCGCTGTGAATCCATGCTGCCTAGGGTCCTGTGCCCCTCTGACCTCTAGATACTCGACAGTTCTTTCCTTCAGAAGTGATTCCATCATTTTCCCTATCACTGAGGTTAAACTAACAGGTCTGTAGTTTCCTGCTTCTGCCTTGCTCCCACTTTTGTGAAGGGAATCACATCTGCCCTCCTCCGGTCCTGGTACCACCCCATCCTCCCATGATTTGTTAAAGAGTAGTCAGTGGTGTCACTAGTTCTACCCTTAGTTCTTTTAGAATTCTGGGATGAATCCCATCAGGCCCCATTGCTTTGTCCACCTTCAGTTTTAAGAGTTCTTTCAGAACCCTTTCTTCTGTAAATGGGCTGGTATCAACTTCTGTATCCAGAGTGTTTCTTCTGTTTGTTTTATGTACCTCCCCCTCTTCATTTGTAAATACTGAGCAAAAATATTTGTTTAGTATCTCTGCCTTTTCACAGTCTCCCTCTGCCCACCCTCCTTCCTTTATCAAATCAAATCAAAAATCTTTATTTAATCAGGCGAACATCATTGAGCATAGCTCATTTACAAGATGGACCTGAGTGGTCAAGAAGTGCAAGTGTTAATACATTGACAAGGGTAGCATAAACAGTAATACAATGACAGGGGTAACATAAACAGTAATACAATGACATAAGTGCTAATATATAACAATATACATATGTACACGGCACATTAAAACTTTTTAATCTGTGAGACAGAAGGCAATTGGCACATCAGGAGTAATATGTAGATTATAGGACCTAGCAGGCATTTTGAGGGTGAATCTTGGGACTGGAAACGGGAGTTTTATCAACATATAGGAACACGTAAAAAGAAAGGGGGGGTAGGTAGGGCCGGGGTTTAGGCCTTGTGGAAGCAGTTGCAGAGTTCTGGGAATAGGGTGGTGAATAATCTTTTGCAGGACATTAAGGGTAGGAGGTTATTTAGCTTCATGGTTTTTTGGAGTGAATTCCAAACAATTGCTTAGTGAGTAGCTGATAGCAGCCCTTCCAAACTGGGTGCAGACATTGGGACCTTAAGAATGATAATTTGCTGATCCTTAGGTTGTATGGCCTAGAAGTAATTTGAGTAAAACAGTCTGAGATATAGGTAGGTAGCTTGCCTGATAAGGCTTTGAATATCCAAATTGCAGCATTCCTATTTCTTCTGTGTTGTAATGATGTCCAGTTAACTGCCTTATAAAGGAGCAATGATGGGTGCTGAAGGGAAGATCAGTAATGAATCTGATGGACCTGTGGTATAGGGTGTCCAGTTTATTTAAGAGGGGGAGTGAACAATGTCCGTACAGAAAGTCAGCATAGTCAATGAGGGATAGGAATGAAGCCTGGATTAATCTTTTTTTGGAGTCTCTGTTGAGGTAGTGCTTTATTCTAAAAAATAAACCAAGCCTTTGTCTTATTAAGCCTCACTATCCCTCCCTTGGTCTTCCTTCGCTGCCTGATGTACCTATAAAAGGTTTTATCCCCCTTCTTAACTGAGTTGGCTATCTTTTCCTCGGTTTGGGCCTTTGCTGTTCTGACTGCCTTCCCAGCCTCCTTTTGCTTTAACTGATACAGTTCTCTGTCCTGCTCCTTCTGCGATTCCTTGTACTTTCCGAATGCTTTCTTTTTCTCTTGAACCTTCACTGCCACTTCCTTTGAGAACCATAGTGGTTTCTTACGTCGTTTTGTTTTGTTCATTTGCTTCACACAAAGGCTCGTTAGCTCTGTGATGGCAGTTTTTATTATTCCCCATTGTTCTTCCACCCCTCCTTCCTGCCCATTTGCTAGTGCATTCCTTAGGCACTCACCCATTTTGGCAAAGTCAGCCTCCTAAAGGTCCAGTACTTTTTGCCTTTGTGTGGCTTGACTCTATTGCTGTGTTTATTGTGAACCATACTGTTCGATGGTCGCTAGTTCCCCAGATGGCTACCCACTTCTACATCTGTGATCCTCTCTCCATCTCCATTTGAGAGAATCAGGTCTAATATTGCTCCCTCTTGAGTGGGCTCCAATACTAGTTGTCTAAGGCATGCTCCCTGTAGGGCATCTAGAATAACTCCACTCTTCGACGTGCCTGCTGCAACTGCACTCCAGTTAACATCTGGCATATTCAGATCACCCATCAGCAATATCTCCCCTTTTTCTGCCATTCTAAGTATACTTTCTATCATTTCCTTGTCCATTTCCTCCCCCTGAGAAGGGGGTCTGTATACAACCCCTGTGCGGATTGTGGTGCCATTGCCTATCTCCAAATTTACCCACAGTGCTTCTTCTCCTCCCTGTTTACCCTTTTGTTCTGTTGCTTTTATTCCTTCCCTTATGTAAAGAGCTACTCCTCCTCCTCTTTTACCCTCCTGTAGATAGTGTATCCTGGCATGTTTACGTCCCAGTCATGGTTTTGTGTGTACCGTGTTTCTGTGACTGCCACGATATCTGGATGTTCCTCCTCCATCAAGGCCACTAATTCAGGAAGCTTGTTACCCAGACTACGGACATTGGTACTCGTTGCTGTCCAATTTTTGATGGCTTTACCTTCTGTTGCAGCATCCCCCACTAACCTTTCTACCTCGGTCTTTTTCTCATTTAGTACCCTGTTTTGTAGGGAGAGGCTGGGATTTTCCTGCTGCTTATCAGTGCCTCCCCCTTTGACTAGTTTAAAAGCTTGCCAATGAAGCATTTAAACCGATTGCTCAAAAGACTTGTTCCCTTCCTGGACAGATGCAGACCATCCTGCCAGTATAGGCTGGTGTCCCTCCAGGTGGAACCCCAGTCCCCAATGAAGCCAAACCCCTGTGCTCCACACCATTTTTTTCAACCATTCATTAAACTGCATGGTGCTAATTAACCTCGCCTCACCCATGCCACTGACAGTCAGCACCTCTGAGAAGGATACTGTGTGTGCTACTTGTCTTAGGCCCCTCCCCAACTCTGCAGTGTCCTCCTGCACTGCTCTAATCTCATGATGAGCCAAGTCATTTGTCCCTAGGTGGACAATTACGTCCAGCTCAGACTCCCTTGCAGCTGTTCTCGTGATCCTGAGGATGCGCTTCCTGTCTCTCAAGCCATAGCACCAGGCACCTTACTTCAGTTTTCCCAGCTCCCCCCAGTTCTATACCCCTAATAATTGAGTCCCCCACCAGGAGCTGCTTCCTTATCCTGTGGTGTCCTCTGCCTCCTTCCTGTGGGCCTCCCTTGTGACAGTTGTCATCAGTCTTCTCTGTGGGTGCATCCATAGGGGAGCTATGCTCCCCCAGAATGGTGTCTGGATTGTGGAGTGGAACAATTGACTGGGTGTGCCTCTGTTCCACCATCCTCACCCTCCCTGAGCCCACTGTGGTCCAACTGCTGTGCTTTCTTCGCAACCTCTGAGGTAGTGGTGGTGGTGCTAGTGCTCCCTGGATGGGGGAGGTTCCCTTCCTACTGTCCAGTGTGGCCTGGGGGAAGGTTTCCTTACTGCTGTCCAGTGAGGCCCTGAGACGGGCAACTTCCTCCCTCAGGGCAGAGTGTTGTCTGCAAATAGGGCAGCATCTCAGCCTCCAGAAAGACTCCCGGAAGACTGCTGCCCCACAGCCATTACATTGCACTACTCCCCACATGTTTATCTACTTTTTTGTGTGTGTGTGTGTGTGTGTGTGTGTGTGCGTGCGCACGCGTGATTGGTTTGTTATATAGAAATATATATCTTATACAATGTGTATGCTTATATTGTCAGTGCAGTGTGCCGGAGAGGATATGGTTGCCCTCCGTTGGACCCCCTCCGGCAGTTTGATATCTTTTTTCAGGTAAGGGCACCAGAACTGAACACAGTACTCCAGGAGCGGCCTCATGAGCGACCTGTACAGTGGGCGAATAGCTTTCTCCCTTCTGGAGGTGATTCCCCTGGCAATGCAGCCCAGCATTTTATTTCCTTTGGCTGCTGCCTTACGGCACTGTGCAGTATGTTTCATGTTCACCCTGACCATTACCCCCAGGTCCTTTTCTTCCTCCGATACCGCCACCTGAATTCTCTCCAGCCAGTAGCCCGGTCTTTGGGTTTCTGGTTCCCATGTGCATCACCTTGCACTTCTTGGCATTGAAACCTAACTGCCATATGCCTAACCATTTCTCAACCTTAGCCAGGTCTGCCCTTAGATCTGGTCTCCCCTCCTCCTTGTCCATCCTCCCACAGAGCTTAGCATCATCCACGAACAGGCAGATTTTACTCTTGACCCCCTCCGCTATGTCACTTACAAACACATTGAACAGTGCAGGTCCCAGCACTGAGCCCTGTGGGACACTACTGGTTACAGGCCTTTGTTTGGATAGTCATCCCCCCCCACCACTACCACTTCTGGTTCCTGTCCTGTAGCCAGCTCTTGACCCATCCCAGCAGTTTCTCCCCCTAATCCCAGGTCTCCCAGCTTGCAGATCAGCCTGCCATGTGGCACTGAATCAAATGCCTTGCTAAAGTCCAGGAATAGTACATCCACTTCCTGTCCCTTGTCCAAGGTCCTCGTAACCCAGTCGAAGGAATCCACGTTGTTGGTTTGACATGACCTCCCCTTAACAAACCCATGCTGTCTATCATCCTGGAGACCATTTTCTTCAAGTCTTTCACCATCCTTTCCTTTAGAACAGTCTCCATTAACTTGCCCACTATGGAGGTTAAGCTAACTGGCCTGTAATTACCCTGCTCGCCTCTGGGTCCGTTCTTGGGGAGAGGTAGCACATGAGCTGTCCTCCAGTCCTGAGGTACGCACCCCGTCTCCAGCGAGGTGTTAAATAGGTCTGTCAGTGGGGCCACCAATATCTTCTCCAGTTCCCTCAGGACCCTTGGGTGTATCCCATCTGGGCCAGGTGCCTTGTCCACCCGCAGTTCCCTTAGTCCTCTTAATCAATCAATCAAAAACTTTTATTTAGCCAGGCATATCACCATAGCTTATTTACGTCAGTCTCCCCCTCATACTCATTCTCCCCCTTAAGGAGCTTCTCAGTTCTCCCCGTGGCATCGGCCTGTTGGCTCCCCTGGTGAAGACGGAGCAGAAGTACTCGTTTAGTACATCTGCTTGTTCCTCACTCTTTTCTACCCACCCCTTTTGATCTTTAACTATCCCATCCCTTCTCCTTAATGTATTGGAAGAAGTCATTTTCTCCTTCCTTAATCCCCTGAGCCAGCCTAAGTTCTTTCTGCCTTGACTGCCTGGATCTCTTTCCCTGCCTCCCTAGATTTCGCAGTGTAAGCCTCCCTGTCTTCCTCCCTCAAGATATGCTTTTACTTCAGGAAGGCTGCCCTCTTCTCTTTTACTGTTTCAGTCACTTTTCTACCAAATCAGCTAGGCCTCTTGGTTCAGGAATATTTTTTCGATTCCTTGTAGAAGTGTTTGTAGTCTGTTATTCCTGTCTTAATGATGGACCATTTCTGGTCCGCATCCATCTCTGGATGGAGCTCTGCCTGGTGCTCCCGAACTACATGCCCCATCTTGCTGAAGTCTGCTTTCCTGAAGTCCACCACTCCTGTTTTAGTCATGGCTGCTTCTTTCCCCATGCAGATCGAAAACCAGACAGTGCAGTGATCACTGCCTGCAAGGGGTTCCCTCACTTCCACCTCCTGTACATGCTCCCTATTATGTAGCACAAGGTCCAGTGTGGCCCCCTCCCTCGTTGTCTCCGAGACTCCCTGTGTTAGGAAACAGTCCTGAAAAGCATCCAGGAGGACCTTTTCCCTGCTACAGGTGGTAGCTGGGGTGGTCCAGTCTATTCCAGGTAGATTGAAATCACCTAGAATTATAGTGTCCCCCCCACCCACCTGACCTGTTTCCCCCAGCTCCCTATCCAGCGCCATTCCTTGTGAAGGTGGTCTATACAACACCCCCACACAAACTTTTCTCCCAGCAGTGTTATGGAGTGCCATCCACAGTGCTTCAGCTGTGCCTTCTTCTCCCGCCTCCCTGCTGCACATAATCCCTTCCCTAGCATACAGTGCCACACCACCATCCTGCCCCCTTGCTCTGTCCTTCCTATAAAGCTGGTATCCTGGGATCTCGTGGTCCCATTCATGGAAATGAATTGCCCATGTTTCTGTGATGGCAGCTATGTCCATGTCCCCTTCTGCCATCAGCGCCTGAAGGTCCACTATCTCATTAGCCAGGCTTCTAGCATTCAAAGACACCACCTTCCAGTGCATCCCCTGTTACCCATTGTTCCTGATCTTATTGTGTCCCATCTCCCCCCTACCCGTAACATCCCCTCCCTGCCGTCTTCCCTCCTTTGTTATTTTTTTCCCTGGAGGGCGCCCCAACCCGTACCTGGCTAGTGTCTTTCCTCTGCTGCCCACTTCCTCAGTTAAAAGGTAGCATGCCCTCTAAGTAGCTCTCCAGTTTGCCTTTCAGAACCTTATTACTCTCCTTGCTTAGGTGCAACCTGTCCGATGAATACAGTTCCTTATCCTCCCATGTCCTACCCCAGTCACCTGCCAGTCCGTACCAAGTCCTCAATTCTCACCTTTCTAACTGCACTTGCTCTAGGTACTGATAATACCTCAGAGAAGGCTACTGTTTGTCCCACCTCACTACAGATCCATCCTAACTCAGTGAACCTTTCCTGCACCTCATTCACTTCACAGTCCACCAGATCATTGGTGCCTAAATGCACAACAGTGTGCGGCTTCCCCTGCCCCACACACGTTGGTATTATTACACCCACTCTCCCTGCTGTCATGCACACCACCCTCTTGTTGCCTTTGCCAGAATGCCCTTTTCCCCATCTAATATCCTTCAGGATGGAGTCTCCTATTATTACAACTTGCTTATCCCTTCCCTGCCTCTTGTTGTTTGAATGCCAATTCTGCTAACCTTTCATCCTGAATTTGTCCCTGTTATGGTTAACCCCCGAGAGCTCTTTTTTGTTCTCCATCTTCCCCACACCCTATGGCCTCTCCTCACTGCTCCCCCACTGGACTGGACTTATCTCCCAGTGGACTCCTCCCCTGGAGGTGCTCTTTCCCTGCCCATGCCTCTTTCCTCCATACCCTCCCTGCACATGCTTATCGTGTCTGTGCCACATGACTTTCCTGTCCCCATCCCATTTTCCCTTCCTGCTCTGAGTCCCACTAATTCTCCCCTGCCCTCCCCATTACTTGGTTCTGTCAGTGTCTCCCCCTGATTATTTATTTATTTATATATATATATATATGTAAAATTTTGCTGTTTATGCCCCCTTCTCCCACAGCCTCACCTTCCCTCAGACTCTCCAAGGCATTGGTGCTTGGCTGCACCTGGACCTGTTCCCTGGGGCCACCTCCACGCTGCCTTGGTTCCCGCTGCTTCTTGAGCTCCTTACCTTCTCTTTGGTCCTTCCCTCTCACCCTGTCCCAGATGTTCCTCTTGCCCAGACTCCCCCCACTCCCCGGCCCTTTACTCAGCTTTGTCTGATTCTCTCCCTGCTTCTTGAGCACCGTAGCCTCCTCTTGGTCTTCCAGCTCCCACAGTACAGTGAATCTGTTAGAGGTTATTATCCCCTTTACTGTAGTGCCTTCTGGAACCTTCTGCCCTCCCTTTCTTCCTTTCTGACCAGATTCATTGCCCCCTTTCACCACCTCTCCCCACCACCCTCCAAGTCCCCCATTCCTTCCCCCTTGGCCTAGCATCCTGCCTTGGTCCCTTTCCTGACCTGACTGCCTAGCAGAACATGATGCCTCCCCTTCCCTGCTCCTCAGCCCAACCACCTCCCCTCCTCCTACCCAGTACCCACCTTAGCCATTCTGTCTCCTCCTTCAGCTGCCCAAGTTGTCTGCAGACTAGATACCCCCATGTATTCCACATCGTTCCCAGGAATATGGCCACGCTGCAGCCATTACATCTGACCATCCTCCCACTTCCTGCTTGCATCCCTCCTCTATCTTCACCAGTCCACCTCCCATACCATACCTCTGTCCCTTTAGGTTGCCACATGTGTTTTTTTTTTTTGTTTTGTTTTTTTGTATAATATTTTTATTGAAATTTTAAAGTGAACCAGATACATACACAAAAAAAAAGAACAAACAGTACATTATGCCAGTACTAGACAAAATAAATCCTACCCCCATGTCTGACCAAAGTTTTGTCTGTTAATTTATCACACTATACACAGGACAAGAATATGTTACAGAACGTTAAAAAACTAGTTGATATGTTAGTTACATCCAACAGAAAGAAACAAAAAAAATTTAACAAATAAGTTTCTTCTCAATTCTCAAATATATAATAAGCTCATGTATCTAATTATCTAAGGCCATTTCGAATATATTTCATCTTATAATTCAAGGTATTCATTCTCCTCAATAAGGCTGGGTTACACAGATATGTTCTTCTCCTAACATCTCATTATAAGAGTTGAGCTATCTGTCACAGCTCAGTGATACATGTTTCGTCTCCCGCCTTCCTCCCTCTTTTAGCATTTCAGCTTCTCCTGGTGTAAGGGTGCTCAAAAACTACTCCAGTCCCCAAGAAACTTTTCCGTCCATCCTTTTAAAGCGTATGTAAGGTGGTCTACTGACAATACTTGGATAACTAATGTTTGCCACTGTTCTGTAGTGGAAACTTTTGTATGTATTTTGTATGCCCTGTTGGGCTACCACTAATAGGATCCTAACCCATCTCGGGTAGAGGCACCAGTCTTCATCATCTCCTCTCTCCACCTCAAATAGTAGTGAAAGGAGAGCGATCGCCACATTTTCTCTTCTCATTCCTGTTATTTCTCTGGCAATTCCCTTCCAGTATGCTGACAAACATGTGCATTCCCAGAAATAGTGAAAATAGGTGCCCAAGCCACTTTACACCTTCCACACATTGGAGATATTTCTGGGAAAAATTGATGAACCATACAAGGTGGGTAATATAATCAGTTCACAAATTTGTATTGTATTTCTTTGGACTTTTTTTTTTATTTTTTTTAACCTTATTTATGCTCCTTCCTCACCCAGGCATCCTTCTTGGGTGTGCACTCAACACCAGGCTCTACTCCCTTGCCTGAACCCTAGTTAGTGGAGGAGCTCCCCCTGACCACCCTGGTAGACCTAACTCCCCCTTCCCGGATCACCCCCCGGGGGCGGGCCCGTCCTCCCGCGATGGCCTATCTGAAATTAGGGAGGTCATACCTTGGGTGGCAAGTCGGCTGCGGAGTCCTCCAGGCACAGGGCCAGCAGTTGGGATGTGGGCTGTGTCCCTGGCACCCCCTTCATCTCCACAACTGAGGCAGGGTTTTTTTCTGCTTTTTCCGGTGTGGTTCTGTCCCCTGCAGAGCACGGCTGGCAAGGCAACATAGTATCATTACTCCGCCTCCAAGGCATACGCCGTGTTGCTGCGTTCGCAGCCCCCAGCTACCGTCAGAGGCCGCTAGTGAACGGATGCTTCCCTGGAACCCTCCCCAGGATGAGAGCAGTCTTTCGGATGCTCAGTCTCATCCCTCCCCTGCCTAACCCGGGTCGCCTGCATGGCATGAGGTGTGGCGTCCAGTGCCTCAACCCTCAGCGCCACTGGGCCGACGTAATTTCTTTGAACTTATTGCAGAGCAACAGTCCCATATGTGCACGTGTTTGCTTAAATATCCCACCCTCAGTTACTGCTTTGGACCCTTTCTCCTCAGTATATTTTTGTGCATCCTGCTGCCTTCCCTAATACCTCCTTTTACCCCAGCTGCCTCCTGTTGATGCTCCTAAGTGAGGCTATGACTGGTTTCCCTACTCAGTCTACGTAGAGCATGGGCAGTGGTTGCTCCTGCCCTTCCTATCCCTGAACAGGAAGCATCACCCTGTCCTCTGGATGGCACACTATAAAGGTAGAAGACCCTGGGGTGGGTGGGATGGTGGGAGCTACCTCTGCCGCTGCAAAAAAACATAACAGGCTGCACACCCAGAACAGCCAAAATATATTTCACCCTTTCCCCAGTCAATCTTTACAACTTCCGTTTGGCTGTAGTCCCCCAAGCAGCCTTCCCTCAGGCTTCACCCTGCGACAGTGTGAATAGGAAATAATGAGCACCCCACAGTATTCCACACACTTAAATTGACAAAACAAGTAAGTATTCCCACACAGAAATGGTTAACTGACACCTGGTGTCCTTTGTGAGTACCGGACCTTCTTCCCTCTGTAATCCTGCCGGACGGAACCCAGGCCTCTGCCTGATATAGGACAAGATCTCCACGCACCCTCCCGAAGCCCCTCCTCTGCAGTGTGAAGGCTGCGAGTTAGGATGCCGTCCTTATACTTGGCTTTCATAGATCAAAAATGGCATGGTTTCCAAGCAGCCTGATTGACTGTCTCAAGACTACATCACCAGACTGTGGTGTTGGACTGCGCCACTGCTGCAAAATGTCTCTGTCACTTCCTCTTTCTCTCTCGCTCTCCTTTCGTTTAGGGTGTATGTGTTAAGATCCTACAATCTCTCTTTATAGGGTTTCTTATGAAAACCATGCAACATTTTAGTTGCCCTTTTCTGGTCTGTTTCTACTGTCTGTGTCTTTCTGAGGTGTGGTCTCCAAAACTGAACACAGTACTCTAGGTGTGGGTGCACCAGTGAGTAATATAGTGTGAAACCACCTCCCTCATCCTGCTGGAGATGCTCCTCCCTATGCAGTCCAGCATTCCACTAACCCTGTCCAGCTCCAAGTATATTCAGATAGTTTCTGCCACAGCAGGCATGGAGTTTAGGAGCCTTGACTGAAGTACAGTAGATATTCTGCAGTTATGTCCCTCAGAAGTGGGGAACACAGAAGGTGCTGACAGGTGCAGTGCAGAATATTATAAGGAGATAGGGAAGCTGTGGCTGGACCCTTGAGGGACATGCTGAAGGAGGCTTTTGGGGGGTACTTCTACATGTTCTACTGCCCCCAACGACTTCCACAACCCTACTCCTTTGGACTCCCCCGTCCACCCAGGCAGCTTCAGCTTTTTGCCACTTACTGCCCATCAGACCTATAAGTCTGACTCATCAGGCATGCTTGTTGATTCCGACCAATCCCTAGTGGGGGTGCTTAACCGGGGATGTTGGCAGGAGGGCAGGAACAGTCTATGCTGCATGACCTGGGGTGATGTAGTGGAACCAACCCCAGGCCATCATCTGGGTCTGTGGCAGCCATTTTTCTGTTTTTCCTGGTCACACCCACCGCCCTTCCCAGCTGGTTGCATGTGCTCATGGCTGGCCCTGGGAGGAGTGCCTAACGGCATGTGGTCAGCTGTGCCATCATCAGCACCACCACTTGCTGCTACCAGGAGCCACAAAAGAACAACGCAACAGTCTCCCTCCCTCCTGGGAGGAGAGCGTCCATGAGATGCTTTCGAGCCCTCCCTGCTGGCCTCTCCTCCTGAGGTTCTGGGTTCAGGGCACGAACCCAGGTCTCCAGCGTGATCCCACATCGCTTGACACCGGCCAGCTACGCCTTTTTTTTTTAACTCTGTATAGTCTATTGAAGTTAATAACATACAAACATGGAATATACAGACAGACCATAGTTCCCATCAACATTCAGGGGACTACATCGTATAAATTGATGCATCCTGTTACTACTTAGCGTCTATGTGTTATCCCCAAGCCAAATAAGTATCCCGTCCTGTGCGCGTCATACTGCCGTATTTATGTCCTGAACTGTGACTTAAAGATCACTGCCAAAATTCTGGTGCAGCAGCTGGAGCAGGACCTCCTGGAAGAGATGCAACCATACCAAGCAGGGTTTGTGCAGGGAAGGTTATCGAATAATAACATGTGAAGCAGGGTTTTATTTAACTCCAAAAATTGGTTAGCATTTTGCTCATAAAAGTGCTAAAATATTGTGAAAATGCATAGCACTTGCCTCACTGTGTTTAACAAACATAACATAGAAACATAGATTTTGACGGCAGATAAGGACCGCTTGGCCCACCCAGTCTGCCCATTTCCCTACCTAATGGATAAGCTGCAGATCCTAGTTAACCAGCAGCCTACTTCTTCCCTACCCCCCACCCCTAGACTTGCCTTATGACTGTCCCATGCATGCTTTAATTCCACCACTGTTTTTGACTCCACAACGCCTCCTCCGGAAGGCACGTTTCCATGCATCCACAACCCTCTGTGTAAAAAAATACTTCCTAAGTTACCTCTGAGCCACCCCCTTCTATCTTCAAATTGTGCCCCTTGTTCTTGCACACCTCTTTTTTGAAAGATGCTGCCCTCTTGGACTTTGTTGATTTCCTTGAGGTACTTGAGGTTTCTATCATGTCCCCCTCTCCCTCCTTTCCTCAGGCTATACATATTTAGCTCCTTAAGTCTCTCTTCATGCCTTCCGTGCAGACCCTGCACCATTTTAGTTGCCTCCTCTGGACAGCTTCCATCCTGTCTATGTCTTTCTGGGATTGGGTCTCAGAACTGCACAGAGTACTCCAGATGGGGTCTCACCAACTGTCTGTACAGAGGGATAATAACTTCCTGTTTTCTACTGGTGATGCCTCTCCCTATGCATCCCAGTATCCCCCCAGCCCTCCTTGCTGCCCTCTCACATTGCTTGCCCACCTTTAGGTCATCTGATATGACTACCCCCAGGTCCCTGTCCATTTTTGTTGTTGTTAGTATCTCACCCCCCATTGTGTACTCTTCCCCTGGGTTTTTGTTTCCCAGGTGCATTACCTTGCACTTCTTAGCATTGAATCTAAGCTGCCATACATTTGACCATTCCTCTAACCTTGCCAAGTCCCTTCTCATCCTTTCCACCCCCGTGCATCAGCTCTGTTGCAGATCTTTGTGTCATCTGCAAAGAGACATGCCTCGCTTCCAGTCCCTCTGCAATGTGGCTTATAAAAGACATTGAAGAGGACCGGTCATCTGAACCCTGCTGGTACCCCACTAGTAACCCTCACTTTCTTCTCAGTGGACTCCATTTACTTTTTACTCTCTGGGCCTATTCTCCAGCCAATTCTTTACCCAGGCTGTCATCTTGGGACCCACTCCCAGACTGGCTAACTTGTATATTAATCTTTTGTGTGGGACTGTGTCAAATGCCTTGCTAAAGTCTAGGTAGGCCATGTCCACAGCCCCTCCCTGATCTACTACTTTGGTCACCCAGTCAAAGAAATCTATCAGATTTGTCTGGCATGACCTTCCCGCTGTGAATCCATGCTGCCTTGGGTCCTGTGCCCCTCTGGCCTCTACACTTCTAGAAAACCTATATAAATACTTTCTGTACAGTTAGCATTGTCCCAAGAAAAAAAATGCTAATCAATTATTTAAAACCCTGTGAAGGTTACTAAGTGTGGTATAATGGGGTCTCTGTATTCAGGGCCAGCATTAGTGCTGTCCATGGATGCTAAGAAAGCGTTTTGATTGCATAGAGTGGGATTATTTGTTTGTGGTGCCATTGAGGTTTGGTCAAGGGGAGGCATACATAATCGGCCTGGTTAAATTATTGCATGTCACTCCAAGAGTTCGAGAGTTGGTTGGTGGGAAAGCCTCAGAGGAGTTTTGAGTTGCAGCAGAGGGTACAAGGAAGAGGTGCCTTTTCTCCTCCTGCTTTTTGCCTGTCTATAGAGCTGCAAACTATCACCTTAGAAAGAGAGAGGATTCTAACGTCAGGAGTGCAGGGGAAGCCGGGGCAGCAGCAGCAGGTCAAGCTATTTGTTGATGACCTGTCTTTATTTGTAACTGGTTCCTGAGGAGGTGCGCACGCACGAAACGGGTCGGGCCTTTTGTGTGTGAGGGAACAGTTGTCTACCTGTGTGGCATTGCTTTGGTTTTTATGCTCCAAAAAACAGAGTAATAAATCTTTGGATATTGCTTGGTGGATGGTGCTGTGTTTTTTCATTTTGTTGCCTTTATTTGTAACTGACCCAGATACTATGATCCTGGCCATTCTTGTGACGATAGAGGAGTTTTTTCCTGGAGTTTTTACTGGGGTAAGAGGGTCAGAACTAAGCAAAATAGTACTGTGCTTTTTTGGAGGCAATGAATTCCAAAAGTTTCAAGTTGTCTGCTGGTTCCAGTCTAAATATGTTGTTTAGTTTAATATCAAATTTGTAATTGTAACAGTGCAGACAGGGCTACAAATACCATGGTTTAATTTCTGCATTACAAGATTGTGGTTGTACTGACTTAATAACAGCTTAGAGAGATTTTCAGTTGTCCTGTTTTGCTATTTTTTTGTAGATGGAAGCCAGCAAGTTGTGCTTTGCATCAGCCACAGTGCTTAAAGGTCTTTAAAGAGTATACATTTCCCCAATAAGGCTGTAACTGTGGCTGCATGTGATAGGATTTAATGTTTTATTGCCCTTCCAGAATGATTTAATGTCATCCGTCTTGCTGAAATTTTTATTTTTAATGTATTGTGCAAAACCTATAAATAAAACGTTACAAAAAATACAGTGTGTGCTTCTGGCACATTGCCAGGAGCTGGCAAATTTGTTTTGTTTTTCCTTTCCATAAGAGTTTTTTTCTCCCTGACCACCTGTTCAGGCCTCCATCGTCAGTCTCCCCAGATCCTCAGCAGGCCACCGGTTTCACCCATATCTTGCTTCCATGGCAGGATCATTACGGGAGGGTCATCCTCCCCTTGGGAAAGTTCACTCTGTAGACTAATATCCAGTTCCGGGAGGCTTTAGGACCCATGGGGATCCAGGAGCCGAGACAGTCACTTAGACTGGAATAGTTTTTTTCCCCCCTTTTTCTTGGTCCATCCCACCTCCCCCATGTGAGCGCAGCTTGCCTTGTGGCCTTGCATGCATGCAGCATGTACCCTGTGGCAGGAGCAAGTTTCCTGACTCCAGACGCAGGTGTCACTGGAGCTTTCCATCGACTCTGCTAACTGAGGCACGCTGTGTTGCCGCAGGTGCCTTTGCCTGGCTTGGCTCCCAACGTGTTGTCTTAGGTGCATTCCTGCTGGGCCATCGTGGTGGCCTTTTTTTTAATTTAACAGTGAATGGGGAGGATGATCAAGTGGGAGAGTTAGCATGAATTTGACAGATACCCTCCTCCCAAAATCATAAATATGGGGGGAATCTGATGTAAATGAAAGGTTTGAGGGCTTTGCTGGGGGTAGCAGGGGATAGTTTTAACACCTGTGCCCGCCCCGCTGGTGGACACTAACTATGCTTCCTCTCACTACCAGGACACCGTCATTATCTGTTTCACATACCCAGGATACTGTGTGTGTGTTTGTGTTTGTGTTTTCTTCATCTCCTCACCACACTAGGACACCAGCACTTTGCCCCACCACTGCAAATCAGGACACTGTCATTGTATGTCTCATCATAGGACACACCTGTCATCTCACCATCACTGTGTTTCCACCCAGACAGTGTTTCCCACTACCACCACGGCAGTGTCACTGTTTCCCCACCCCACTAGCCAGTTCACCATTACTGTGCGTCTCTCCCCAGGACACCGTCATTGTGTCCCCCACTTTGACAACTTTACTGTGTCTCTGTTCCACTATGACACTGTCACTGCGTGCCTCCCCCTCCACACCAGGAGACAGTCACTGTGTGTTTCTGCTCCCTCCCCCAACCAGGACACTATCATTGTGTATGTCAGTCCATCATTGACACCATCCCTCTGCCTCTCCCGCCCAATCGGAAAACATTATTACGCCAGCCCCCTCCTCCCCCGGATACTGTCACTGTGCCCCGGTACTATCAGTGTGTGTCTCCACCACCAGGACAGTGTCACTAGTTGTGTGCATGTCTCTTCTGTGTTCCTCTTCCCCACTATGACAGAGTGTGTGTGTGTACCTACTCTCCTTCACCACACTATTACCTTGTGTGTCCCTCCCAGGATGCCATCACTAACCCTCCCCCCAGTTAACGCAGAAACAGCCATTGTTGGCTCAATGTCTAGAGGGGTCTTGTTTTTGCTGTGTCCTGCTGAGTCTATATAATTTAGTTTATTTGTAATGGACTGTGCTAGTTATTTTAGTTTGTGTTTCATTTTGAAGGACCACCATGTCTATACATTTATTTTACAGTTGAGTGTTTTGGTAAGATGCTAGAGTATTCGTTATAATGACCTTTTTCTTTATCTATAGCCATGTTTCCTTCAGAGCATTTATGCACGGTGGTCCTGTCCCACGTGATTGTTTCATGCCATCATGCATTTTCAGAAGTGTCATGCTTTTCACCCTCGTGAAAGTAGAAGGCTCAATTTTCTGATGCTGTTATATGTGCAGCTGTGAAGGGCCACACAGAGGCAAGAGAACAAAGAAAGAAGACTGAGGAAAAGAAAAGTGAAAGCAGACAAGGGAAGACTGTCTCGTTCCCTTTGATGCTTGGCCCACTCCACCCTTTCACATGTTCCATGGGAAACACTGGCATAGCACGGAAGTGTTGCAAAGAATGAGATCATGTGATTTTTATAAATGCATCTAGGATAAAGTGGTTTGGAACTGGTTTTAACTGATTTGTATTTCAAAAGAGTACTTGTCATGTTTTTAACATTTCTGAAGCAGAATGTGACACTTTCTAGTGACAAAAACAGAACCTATCTCCTAAGTAAATATTTTTTTTCATGGTTTGATGTGGAAAATGTGGTCCTTTATAAAACAAAACTGTTTACAACATCTTTGTGTTAGAATAAAGAAGTTACTTATAGATCCCCCCCCCCCAAGAAGTATCGTAACAGAGCCTAACAGGAGTGAAATTTTGGAGGAATGCGATTGTCCTGCTTGTCCTGCCAGTCTAAACATTCCCACAAACTACTATAATAACACACTGTTTAAAAAGATATAATACAAGCTTTTCGAAGTTAAAATCGTCTGAAGAGACATTTTGTCTAAGATTTGTTGAATTGCTTTTTATGGAATGTGAATATGACATTGCCGGAAGAAAAACCGTTTCAAAAAGGCTTTGAAATTGTGGGAAATACAGTCAGGGAAATGAGCCAAGCAGGTCATTGTGCTGCAGCCAGCACTCCAAGTCAAGAACTAGAGAAAAACAACTGGAAAGAACTGCTCGCCTTTGGCTTTGTGCACTCGTATTTTCCATAGTTATTGAGACACTGCTGTTTCTTTGTAAGAGAAAGAAGTAGAACTTATCTCTGTTAGAATCATAGAAACATAGACTTTGACGGCAGATAAGGACCGCTTGGCCCACCCTGTCTGCCCATTTCCCCACCTGTTGGATAAACTGCAGATTCTAGTTAACCAACAGCCTACTTCCTCCTGCCCCCCACTATAATTGCCTTATGGCTGTCCCATCCATTCTTGAATTCCCCCACTTTTTGACTGTTGCATTCATTTTTTTTCCATTTGTATCAGCTGAGAGAGAATCAATATTCTTTTATTTTCTCTGCCGTTTGAAATATTTTGTCTGAGGTAAACCGACTTTATTCTCTCTTCCGTAGCTAGTCACAGTGCTGACATACCACTGGGATATTCCCACTTTAGCTTTCCTAGAAGCAGGACGTAGGCTTTTGACACAGGAGCACAGGCTTGCCCCCCTGTGGATTGTTCCAGTCTTCTTCCAGCCTCCACAGAGACAGGCAGCACAAGTCACAAATTGTTACTTTGGGCCTGGTTAGACGGTCACACCGATGATGGCAGTGGTCCACTCCAGTCCTGCCTTCTTCTCTCCCGCCCATGCTGAGGCAAGTTTACAGGTTTCCTCTTGATGACCTTTTTTTTTTTTTTTTTTAAATTCTGTTTTATTCACTGGGGACCTAGAGCATCTCTCCAGGGTACCGCTCAACTCCTGCCTCTACTCCCCGCCTGAAACCTTCTCTGCTGGTCTCCATCTGGGCTGTCTCCACTCGGCCCCACAGCTTGTCCAGCTCTCCCCCTGGATCACCCCCTGGTGGAAGGCCCACCCTTGGTGGTCTTTTTCTGTAATTAGAGGGACAGCCGCGGGGACCGGTAAAGCTGGTGATCCAGGGATGCAGCTGTGGCTTTGGGATGTGGGCAGGTCTCTGGGCCCCCTTCGCCTCCACTAGGCCACCAGGGTTTTTCTCTTCAGTTGCTCCCCGGAGTATGGACATGCAGTGATGGCAGCACACCTAACGTGCAGCCGTCCACCGTCACTTCGCCCCCAAACATTGTGTCAAGCCCCGCTACCTGTAGGGTCCCTGGTCTCCACCAGTGGCCACTATGGAGTGAGGCATACCCTTGAATCCACCCCAGGAGGAGGAGAGCAATCCTCCAGACACTCTATCCCCTGCCTACGCAAGCCCGTTCCTGAACTCGGGTTGCCGGCGTGGTGCGAGGTGTGGTGCCCAGCACCTCAACACTCAGCACCACCAAACCAGCTCGTCCTCTTGATGACCTGATAGACTGTTTTGTCACTACACCCCTCCCATGACGCCAAAAAATACTTCACTTATTACTTCCTTTTTTAATGATCAGTCACTTTGGACACAGGAGTCTGTCCTAGATGGGGTGGGGTTTTTAAACTGTTATTGCCAGTCACTCTGGCTAGCAGAGCTTTTCTCTGTGGGAGGGGGTGGTTTAAAAACATTACGTATTCACTCTGGACACAAGAGTTGCACCCTGTTGGGGGGGCTCTTAACTGTTTTGTCAGTATGGACACTGTTTTAATTAAAAAAAACACTGACCACAGGCTGTTTTCATTTGTTGTGCCATGCTACTACTGGTCAGCCTGTCATGCTGCCAGGCTGCCAGATTCCAGGTATGCATCGTGGGAGGGCAGAGGAGGATACTGGGAATGTCTGTCACATGTCTGAGTGAGCGATGCAGCTGGTGCACATGGCTGCTTACGCCCTTTGCTCCAGAACTCTTCCCCAGTTTTGCATCGGCACGGTGAGAGGAGAGAGAGAGAGAGAGAGAGAGAGAGAACTAACTTGATGCAATTGGGTAAGTGTCCATGTGACTGCATTTGCTTGCTGCAGTGCAAATGTGGCTATGTAAACTGCCATCTTGTGACAGTTGCACAGGCTACTTCTTTCTTTTTTGTCATTCACAATGGATACCAAGGATTGGGTCTTTGCGTCAGGGAGCCAGCCCACTTGGCCCTACCCTGCACCCTGCTCTGTCTACCAGAGACCAACCACCTCCAAAGGGACCGGGTCTGATTGTGGCCATGTTGCCACGATCTAACATCCCAGTTCCTTCACAGGTTTGAAGTTGCAGTAGAAGGACACCGGAGACAGCAAGCAACAGGAGTGGCAACTGCAGTGACTGCGATAAAGAGGCATGCTGCTTAGTCAGTATTTTAGGCTTCACACTTTTCCCGTTTGCCTAGAGAACAGAGTATCACCCTTGCTATTTACTGATCCTGTCTATCTTCTGCTAAACGTTATAAAATGCCCTTTGGTACACTGGAGTGCAAGGTGAAGGAAATTGGCACCGGTCCAGCAAGTTGGAACTTGAGTATCTGGGGTATATTCTGATCTTAATAAATATACAGATTTTCTTCTCTTTTTTTTTTTTTGCATCTTGAGATAGTGATCCCCTTCTGGCCTGCTTGTCTGTCTCCCAGAATCCACACATCCCCTTGCACCATGAATTGAATTGATGGCAGTTTGGTTCACAGTCTAGGGTTACAACTGCCACTGCCAGTAGTCAATCTAGAGCTGATAGCCTGCAAAAGTCTTAATGGTTTATTGAGCGGCATTGGCTGGGTTGCAGAAAGTGCTAACCCACTGGTGATAGGCTGGTAGTATAGCTCAGTCACTCAGATCACCGTTCTGGTGATAGGCTGGCAATGTAGCTTAGAGGTTAGAGTAATGAGCTTGGTACATCCAGCAGGCAGACATGGGTTTGAGTCACACAACCTTCACTTGCATACTGTGCGACTCTGAGCAAGTCACTTGACGTCCCCAGTGCTCCCGGGTTGCCCCTGAAAACAGGCATCTGTGCCTAGTGGGCCTTACCCGGTTAACAAATAATAAAAAATAAAAATATATATGACAGTGGGGAACAGGATATGGGGCAAACATATCTGCAAGCCTTTTTTCTTGTCTACTAGAAGTGAAGGTTGGCGTGTTTAAATGGAAAAACACATAATATCCTTTCAATAAATTGTTCTGGTTTTGATTGAAACGATTTAACATAATTGCCTAATAATAAGGATTAGAAAATTCCTGCAGCACACCATAGTGAAGTTACTGATTTTAGTAGCATTTTCATTCACATTAGAAGAGGTGGAGTTGAATTTGAAAGTGGCATTTCATTCATTTTAAAGGAACAGTAACTTCCAGTTAATTCCATTGTCCTTTGAGTCAATTTGCTAATCTGGTTAGGGTTCATTCTGCTGAGTTAGAAGTGTTCTGTAATCATACTGTGTTTAAGCTAAGATGCTTTTATTCCACTGTAATTGCTCAGCATGTTAGTCACCATTGACCATGGGTTACGGAAACAATTACTGATCCCTATTTCCAGTGTTCATTAGGGAAGGGGAGTGCCTTCGTTTGTGGCTGACGCAGGTAGAACCAAATTCAGCCCTTTGGTCCATATGGATGCCTCTGACAGGTGCATAGAGACCCTGCTACGATATTAAAGCTTGGGCTGGTTTAATTTGTGAGAGAAACTAGGCCAGAGGTTGTGCTAAACTTTCTCAAAGGGTGCTTTGTCGTGAGTAGAGCCCAGCAATGCAGGGCAGAGAACTATGACAAGAAAAACACATGGTGCACACTCCTTTCCCAGAGGTAAATACTTACTCACTTGGACTAATGTAGCTGGAGGTGTAGATTATAAAACATTTATTCGGCAAACAGCCCCACAAATAAAAAAGGCAGTAGTTTCTGCTGTGCAAGCATTAACTCATTAGGAAGCAGGGTTACTGCTTGTTGTGCAGAAAGTACTGCCATTTGGAGCTGTGGAGTTGTTTGCCGAATAAATGCTCCACCATTTCACTACGACAGCAACATTAGTCTGACTGTTTACCTCTAAGAAACTATTGCGTACCTTGTCTTTTTCTTCTCTGAGTTGGTCTCTTTGAGACTTTGATGGTAGCTCTTACAAGTGCTGGATTTTCTCTTTATTTGTTTAGACTTTAGAAACTGGGTAAAGGCCGCTGGGACAGGGCCCTTTGACAGAGGTGACCAGGACATAAGACGAGACCGTGGTATAGATAAGGATAAACGTAAGTAAATGACATTCCAGTTCAAGTAAACAGTTACATTTGCAAAGAAGGTCAAGAAGTCACTGTTTATACAAATGTGTAAATGACTGTAGAGATTTTGCCTCCCTCAGGCGGGCTGGTAAGTTTGAGTTTGGGAGTGACGTAGACAAAGGAATGCTAACCCGTTGAGATTCTGAATTGGGGAATTGAGAGTACATTCACTGATGCCAATCAGAGTAACTGAGGTCTGTCTGGGAAATGGAGCTGACTGGATGAGTAAGAGAGCGTGCTAGGACCAAGAATTTCGTAAACTGGGCTGCCCAGCAAGTAGCTAAGCCTGGCATCGGGATAACCATCTTAGATCACTGTAGATTAAGCAATGGTGCATCCATGTATCAACATCAAGGGCAAAGCTCCCTCTCTGATTGTAAGAGACTTGTACCTAGGCCTTTCCCTGTCAGCCAAGGTGAAAAGAATTTCCTGATACTCCAGGAGTGGAAGAAGACTGTGGTTTGCAGTGACTAAGTGGGCTTAGTCAGGTACCACTTTAAGGGAAACTCCTATAGGGTCCCTAAGTGCAGCTGCATCTACAGAAACGCCCAATTAGGGCTTTTAACATGAATACATTTTGTGTTTACCTGGTGCCTCGGAATTTTAATTAAAAAGATCCGCTTCAGTCCATAATGGTGGCAGCGCCACAGGCGGACATCTCGCGCACCCCAGGTGGCTTCCGCCATGAAGGTTATGCTAATGAAGACTACCAACATGTGCCATTTGTTAGTTGCTCTCATTAACATAACCTTCGCTTCAGAAGCCGGCCGGGGTGCGCGAGATGTCTGCCCATGGCGCTGCCGCCATTATGGACTGAGTGGATCTTTTTAATTAAAATTCCATGGCACCAGGTAAATACAAAATTTACTTTTATGTTACAAGCCCTAATCGGAAATTTCTGCAGCCACTGCTGCAGTTGGGGACTCTATAGGAGTTTCCCTTTAACTCTGCAAACTGGTCCAAGTACAGGGATCGAAACTGGCATCAGTCCGCTAGCCAAATGCTGGTAGATTTTGTATTGGGCTGGTAATATTCTTCTTTAACTAGTCCTGCAGGCTTGTACTGGAGATGGTGGTGACACTTAATAAGTACACAGGCTGAACTAGTAGATTTTCCCAGCCACTAGCTCTGTTGGCTCATAGCTACAGAACGTTTTTTTGTTGTTTTTTTTTTCACTTTTTTTTTAATTCTATGTTCTTTTTCTTCCCCGAGCCGCTAGCCGCCTGGAACTTTCAGCCCGGTCACGGAGCCACGGACTTCCACCCCTCATATTGGCCACAGTGCCCCTCCGAAGCCCTGTGGCTTTCCCCCCATGGCAGGGCTGAGGCGCTCTCCCTACATACTGCAGACTTTGGGATAGGTCGGAGGGCCCTGGCCTGAGGGGCTAATCGAAGCCGTAGTGGGCTTCTTGGAGGGCAGCCAGCAGCTGTCTTTTTCTGTTTTTCTGGGGAGGTGGGGCCATGCAGTGATGTCTTGCGTCCACCCCGCCTCCTGTACATACTTTAGCGCTGGTAGCTGTGTGAATCCCCGCCTCCGCCTGGGATCCCCACATGCCAGGCACTTCCCCACCCTCTCCCTGGAGAAGGAGAGCAGTCCGTAGGACGCTCTATCCTTCTCCCCCGGCCGGCCCTTCAACGACCCTGGTCCGTTCCCAAACCCGGGTTGCCAGCGTTTTGAGCAGAAATCCAACTGCTGTGCCGACGGAGTAGCTACAGAACTTAATTTTGACCCCTAAAGTCTGTTTAGTTGAGTGGTAAGATGGTTCAGATGAAATCTGAAGGACAGCCAGGAACTGAGGTGGATCCGTAGATAGTTAAAACTGCTAAAGACTTCCAATTTAGTACCATCTGGTGCGCGTATGTCAAATGCTCCAGAAAGTGTCCTTTTTTGTTTTTGTGTCGGTGGACTCGAAGTTACTGTCTGACTTCCACCACACCCCTGGATATCTCTGGTGCTATGCTTTGAGCAGGTCCAGGTCATGGAGAACCCCCACCCATCTCATAGTGGGGTTTGTGGGGACCATAAGCCCCAGTTGTTGCTGAGGTTGTCTGATGTTCGCTGTTAGAAGGACTGTTCCCTAGTGCCTTGAAAGAGGCACTGGTGAAGCTCCATCTGAAGAAACCATCTTTTGACCCAGACTGCTTAGCAAATTTCAGGCAGGTCTCAAGCCTTCCCTTTCTGGGAAAGGTTATAGAGAAAATAGTGGCTTTGCAGCTTGAGGCATATCTCGCAGCCTTCGACATCTATGAGCCTCTCCAGTCGGCATGGCGGTCTAGATGTAGTATTGAAATGGCGCTGGTCAGGGTGCATGATGATCTCCTCAGGGCTAGAGATTGAGGGGAATGGGTCAATTCTCGTTCTCCTCGACCTCTCATCTGCATTTGACACAGTGGACCATGGTGTGCTGTTGGATCGTCTGGGGGGGGCTCGGTGGACTCACTGGCACTGTCATCAACTGGCTTGAGTCCTTTCTCGCAGGAAGGACACAGAGGGTTGTATGGGGAGATCTTACTTCAAGAGGGCTCTTGCAGTAGGTAATTACATATAGGACTGACATCGGCAGGACCCCACGGAAAAAATTCTAGCTAGCAGTCTCTGGCGAGGACCGCCACGTCAGATGATAGGCGTCAGGAGATCAGTATAAAGGGGCGGTCCTCCGCCCCACCTTCCAGTTCTTTCCGCGTTGGCCATACTGCAACACCTCACGGAAAAGTTCCCTGCTTGTCAGGCTTCTTGATATTTTAACCAAGTATTTTCGATTTTTCTTACACGGCGGATACCTGACAAAGGCTATGTGCGTCCCTACACCCCTCCGAGCACAAAAACAAGTGTGACATGCGGCAACTCCCACACAAAGGCAGCCGTTCCTGTGCCTTTTTGGCTGGGCCTGACCATCCGGTGGAGAAGTGCCAGCACTGCCTCAGCTTTAACGCGGCCACCCGGGGAAGGCAGCAGCAGTCCCTGGAAGCCCACATTTTGAAAAAGAAAATGAGCTCCGTGGAGAAAGAACTGAAAAAGCTTCGGCTGGCATCGACTTCCCCTGAAGGCCATCACAAGAAAAAGGATAAGGAAAGGCACCAGGGCAAGGGCTCCTCTCCCACCACGTCTTCCTCTGGAGTCGCCATGAAACAGGTAACGTCCCAACCCGGGGGACCGCTCCACGACGGCCACCTTAGAGGCTTCTAAGGTGGCGTTGGCCCGCCCGTCTGGCTCACGCTCGGGCCCTTCGGGCACCTCCGGGCTTGTGGAGCCTCCGCTCCAGTAAAGCTGCGGTTTCACGGCCTACTGGTGTGAGCGGCTTCGATAAGCCGGATGTCTGCTCCTCCAACACTCGCACGGAGAAGGTTGGCAAGTCGCCCCACATTCCACCTGACCAGGCTGCCTCTCCATCACGGTCTGCCTCCGGCGAAGGGTCCGGTAAGTCTGATGCTGGCCCCTCCGGTGCCAGCCCAGATCCCGCTGCTAAGCCGCACGTTGGTTCGTCCGATGCCTGCACAGCAGATGAGCTGACGCCAGACCCCCCCCCCCACATCCGTCGTTCGGCTCCTGCAGCCTTCGCTGCCTTCCAGGGACCCTCCTCAGCCCGACCCCCAGGAATTCTCCCCCACCACCCCGGGCGACACTGAGGTTTCTGTTCCACCTCCGTCAGACCATCCACCTTCTGGTCCGACCGATCTGACATCGGTTCCAGGGACGCTGGCTCCGATGCCGGTATTGCCGACACCGGACGACATCCCACCCCCCCGATGTCGCTCTGACGCTGGGCCCTCCGCCCCCCCGGGCCTTCCGCTCCAGAACCGCCCATGGGGCCTCCGGCCGGGCCGTCTGCTCCGGCAGCTCCTCTGGCTCCCAGGTACGTGGCCCTGTCGTATCTGATGCCGCCATACCCGGGACCGCAGTGTCCGGCGCCTCAGTACCCGGCGCTGACGTATCAGATGCCACAGTACCCAGCTCCTCAATACCAGACGGCGGATACGTGCCTTTTGGGTATAGTCAGTACCCGTATCCCCCTCCTCCACCACCCCTCAGCTGCGGTGGACTTGCAGGAGACTCTGGCCTCCTGGTGGGCTGAGGCCAAGGCTCGGCTCACCGGAGAGGTGGAGAGTAGTCTTCCGACGACTGTGCCGGTTCCTGTACGTCCACGATGACACACTCTGTCCCCACCTCCGGACACTAGGGCTAAACCCTCTGGGTCCAGAGAGAGGCAGGACATGCTTCCCCGAGGGATTCCCAAGGGGTCCGTTCCTCACCCTCGTCGCTAGAGGGAGTCTACCTCTTCCTCATCTTCTTCTTCCTCGGATCCTTCAGACGGTTGTTCCGAGCAAGATGATGAGCCACGCTCTCCATCCAAGCCCCAGCCAAGGACTCCTCCGAAGTCTCCTCCTGAGGATCCTTCCTTCACGGAGTTGCTATGATAGATCCAGGAAGTACATAAGTGACAATCCTTGGAGCCAGACCCCCAGCATAAAAAACTCGCTGGGCATCTGGATCTGCCCATGACAGCTCCCACTTTGGTGCCACCCTGGATCAAGCCTCATGCCGACCTTATTACCACCATATGGAAACAACTGTCAGCCTTAGCACTACTTCCCAGGAAGTTGAACAGGCTATACCAGGCTCCCGAGGGTGTTGATTGTTTAGAATCCCACCCTCGAGCTGACTCTGTTGTGATTAGAGCTGCTCATGGCCGGTTAACTTAACCCAAACATCTTAGCTCGTCTCCACCTGACGAGGAATCCCGCCTTCTAGACCAGTATGGCAAGAAGATTTTTGCTTCTTCCATTCTGGGTATTAGGGCCCTGAACTACGTCGGCCACATGGGGATTACCAGAAGGCGATTCTTAGTGAGGTGGAATTGAAATTGGACTCCCTTCCGGACTCTCAGGTTAAGCAGGAAGTGGCTGACCTTGTCCGCTCTGCACGTTCGACCAGTTGGCACATTCTTCGTGCAACCTACGATGCAGTGGACACTGCTGGTAGGAGCTCAGCTTTCGCCGTAGATCTATGGCATCACACTTGGCTCCGATTGTCAGGGTTGGTCCCGGAAGTGCAGTCCGCTATCCAGGAAGTGCCCTTCCGGGGTTCAGTGCTGTTCGGGGGTGATGTCAAGGACATCATCACCGACCTGCAGGAGAAGGGACGGCACTAAAGTCTGTGGACCATCCCCATCAATCGCAGCGCCGTCCCTTTCGCAGATGGAATCGGTCCAAAGCGAGACCACAGGGAAAGAGGGCCAATAAACGTCCAGACCCCCCAGCTGCCAAGCGCCCCCCAAAAAGCAGCGGGAGCTTCAGCTGCGGTGCTGCCCCACCCATCTGACTCCTTCCTCTCCCACTACCTCTGGGCTTCCCTCCACCTTCCGGGCTGGAGAGGATAACCTCAGATTCATGGGTGCTCCAGCTAATCGCAGAAGGACACTCAATAGAGTTTCTGAAGAAACCACCTCGTCACCCTCCCCCAATGTTGGCGTACTCTTCGGGAACATCTTCTTCTGGTCCAGGAAGAAATTTCAGCACTTTTGCTGAAAGAGGCGATAGAACCTGTCCCCCCCAACCTCTCTGCAAGGAACGGGTTACTATTCCCACTTCTTCCTGGACCTGAAGAAGACCGGAGATGTAAGACCTAGTCTAGATCTCAGTTCCCTGAACATTTTCGTGGAGTACAAGAGATTCAGGATGCTCTCACTACAGAGCCTTCTGCCCCTCCTCTGCTCGGTCCAGTGGCTGTGCGCTCTGGATATGCAGGATGCTTACCTGCACATAGCTATCCTCCCGTCTCACCGCAGTTATCTCCATTTTTGCCTTCCAGGGGGACCACTACTGGATCAAGGCACTTCCATTTGGCCCCTCGAGTATTTGCCAAATGCCTTGCGGTGGTGGCGGCCTACCTCCATCCCCGGGGGGTACAGGTTTTCCCATACCTGGACAATTGGCTCCTGGTGGCCTCGTGCAGGGAGGAACTCTTTCACTGCCTCTCCCTCACCCAGCAGGTCTTTGCCTGTCTGGGTATTACCATCAACCATTCCAAGTTTCACTTGATCCCATCCCAGAGGCTTCAGTTTATTGGGGTGATGCTGGACACGACCCTAGGCAGGGCCTTCCTGCCACCGGACAGGACGGCCACACTCCAGACTCAGATAAGCCTGTTGTCTGGCCGCTGGTGGGTCAGTGCAAGGTCAATTCTTCGCCTCCTTGGGCTTATGGCGGCTGCTATCCCGACAGTCCTTCGCGCTCTGCTCCACATGAGGGTCTCTCAGTGGATGCTTCGCTCTCAATGGGATCAGTTGGTAGACTACTTGGACCAATTGGTCCTAGTCTCCTCTCCCATGATTTGAGACTTGCAGTGGTGGATGGTTCGAGAGAACCTTCTTCGGGGAGTTCCAGTCTTCCTTCCTCTTCCCTTCCTGACTCTGACCACAGACGCCTCGGGCGAAGGTTGAGGAGCCCATCTCGGTCCACATTGGACCCAGGGCTCTTGGTCCAAGCTCAAACAATCACTGCACATCAATGTGCTTTCGAGCTCGGCAGTGCTCTCCGCCTCCAGGCCCTCCACCTGCATCTTCTTCCAGGCCACCCTAGCCGCCCAGACAGACAATATGTGTGTGTGGTATGGTACATCAACAAACAGAGGGACTCGGTCCTATCCTCTTTGCAGAGGCGATGAGAGTCTGGGATTTGCAGCTGACGACCTTCACCTCACGGCAATTCATGTTCTGGGGTCGAGAACTCCTTAGCAGACAAACTAAGTCACTCGTCTGCTCAAGCTCACAGTGGGAGCTGGATCAGGGTCCTAGACAATATCTTCCTACGTTGGGGAACACCTCAGGTGGACCTGTTCGCTTCATCGCTAAACGCAAAGCTTCCCGACTTCTGCTTGCTCGTTCAAGAGTGAGGCATTTTCTGGAGAGATGCTCTGTCTCTAGATTGGAGGGACAGATTCGTCTATGCCCCCCCCCCACCAATTCCTCTGATCCTGCGTGCCTTGCTGAAACTCTGCTCAGAAGGGGCACGAATGATTCTGATCACTCCTTTCTGGCCCAGGCAACTTTGGCTCTCTCTTCTGCAACAATACTCAGAGGAGCCGCCTGTTCCTCTTCCGCTGTCACGAATTTTATTGACCCAGGATCAGGGGACCCTGGTTCATCCAGGTCTTGAGTCCCTTCAACTGCATGCATGGCTCCTGCAGACATAGCTCAAGCCTGCTTTGGGGTTTCTTCCCAGGTGGCGGAGATCTTGGTGGAGGCTAGGAAACCCTCCACTGGGTCTACTTATGCCATGAAGTGGAAACGGTTCTCAGTCTGAGCTGCTTCAAAAAACTTTGAGCCTTTCTCCTGCTCAGTGGGACGACTGCTGGAGTACCTGCACCATCTCTTCGACCTGGGTCTTAGTCACTCGTCTCTGAAGGTACACATGGCGGCCATTTCAGCCTACCATATTCCCTTTGCAGATAGGACATTTGCTCAACTGGAAGTCTCTAAGACTTTCCTCAGAGGGGTTCTTCACTTGAGACCCCCTGTCCGAGCTCCCGCCCCTCCTTGGGATTTGAACTTCGTTCTTGAGAAACTTACTTTGCCTCCTTTTGAACCGGCTGCCTCAGCAGACCTGAAGTTCCTTTCATGGAAGACACTCTTCCTAGTGGCCATTACCTCTGCTCGGAGGATTTCCGAGCTCCAGGCCCTGATATGTAAAATCCCGTACTTGATTTTTCACAAGGAACACGTGGCTCTGTGCACCAATCCTAAGTTTCTCCCCATGATGGTAGCGGAATCTACATTGAACCAGTCCATAGAATTACCCGCCTTCTTTACGCAGTACTCCAATCAGGGGGAGTATCTACTTCACACTATGGATGTTCACCGGATTCTGAGATACTACACTAACAGAACAAAGGATCTCAGAAAGACTGATCAACTTTTTGTCTCTTTTGCCCCCAGAAGAGAGGGCAATGCTGTTTCCAAGCAATGCCTGTCTAAATGGTTGGCTCATTGCATCACCTTCTGTTATGACAAGTACAGCAAGACCCTTCCGGGTCAAATAAGAGGTCACTCCACCAGAGGGGTTGCTGCTTCAGCGGCATGTTTCAAGAATGTGTCAGCGGCAGACATTTGTGCTGCTGCCACTTGGACTTCTGTCCATACATTTACAAAACATTATAGTTTGGATATTGCCTCTCGCCGTAGAGCAGACTTCGGGCTCGCTGTTCTGCAAGGCCTCCTTTCTTAAGGCCTTCACAGCTAGAGGATCTGCTTTGAGTAGCTTTCCTCCTCCCTTGTGCTTCTTCTTGTTCCAGGCTGCTTGGAACTCAGACCTATATGTAATTACCTACTGCAAGAGCTCCCTCGAAGAAAGATGATACAGTTACGTAAGAACTTACTGTAACAGTAGATCTTAGAGAGAGGCTCTTGCAGTAGGTAATACCTTCCCGCCCTCCATCCCCCTAAGCTTTTTCAGCTCCTTTTCCAGTGAGGAAACTCTCCGCTTCTCTCTCGTCCGGTCTCTTGTGGCCTGTGGCAGGAAAGAACTGGAAGGTGGGCGTGAGGGACCGCCCCTTTATACCGACGTCTCCTGACATGGGGGTGGTCCCTTGCCAGAGACTGCTAGCTAGAAATTTTTTCGTGGGGCCCTGCCACCTGCCGACATCAGTCCTATAGGTAATTACCTACTGTAAGAGCCTCTCTCGAAGATCTACTGTTACGGTAAGTTCTTGTGTAACTGTACTTTTCGTCTCATTCCCAAAGCCCCTGCCTTGTGGGGTCCCTCAGGGTTCAGTTCTGTCACCCGTCTTGTTCGCTGTGTACATGCTTCCCCTGGGGGAGATTATTAGAGGCTACAAGGTAGGGTTTTACTGTTATGCAGATACACAGGTGTATATGTCGTTTGCACCTGGAACACATGGTGCGGTTGAGCTACTAAATACATGTTTGACCCAGATACAGAACTGGATTTCCTCTTAACTGTCTTAGGCTCAATCCGGACAAGACAGAGAGGGTGCTGGTGATTGAGCCTGGTTGTTGACAAGGTGGGTGGCAGCTGGGGAAGGGATAAGTGTAATGCTGGGCTCCTCCCCACTTATGACCTCCAGTAAGATAAGAACTGTAGGGGTCATTCTGGACCTTGAACCTTGAGATGGTTGTGTGTAGGCTCCGCTCACTGGCAGTCAGTTTTAAGTGTTGTATTTTTCCATATGGTATCTTCTGTCTTATACTACATATAACTCCCTTTCTTTTGGGTTAACTTATATTGTTTCACATTTTTTCGTGTGTTTTTTTTCCTGTTTCTCAGTATTTTTATGTTACAGACTTGGACAGAAGGCTGTGGGAGTGCAGGAAGGGCAATATCCTCTCTGACTCAGAGGTTGTAATTGGCACCAGCCCACTAGCCAAATGCTGGTAGATTTTGTGTCTGGCTAGTAAGATTTTCCTTTAATTAGCCCTACAAGCTTGTATTGGAGAGGGTAACATTTCAATAAATACATCAGCTGGGCTAGTGGAAAAGTCTGTAGGGCTAGTGGATTTCCCCAGTCATTAACCCTGCTGGCTAGTGGCTGCAGAACTTAATTTCGACCCTTGTGACTGTTTCATCCTGTCCCAGCTAGCAGGGGAGGTCAGCCATACCAACTGACTGGCTATGGATGGAGCCTGCACACAACCGAACTACCAGTAAAGAAATATAATTCCCTTTCTGTTCGATGGAAGAGCTGTTACGTAAGTCCTGACAGTCAATATACAGTACACTAGATGCATTCTTAGGATATTAAATTGTCAGTATCGCATCGCACTTTGCTATGCGAACTGGATGCTCATGCAATCCATTTTTATGTTTGCTTGCGTGCGCAGTGCACACGAAACATATTGAGGTAAGTAGAGCAGTGCAGAGGTGTGGCAGTGTTTGGAGAATGCAGTCCACGTTTTCAGTGGCTTGTCCCATGGCCACAAATGAACAGGGAAGCTGACAGTAATGGCAGTTTCAGAGCGGCGCTGGACATGAAAGAAATCTGCCACTCCAATCATGGACAGTTTCATCATTGCAACAGCAGATCCCCCCAACTAGGCAAATTCCAGCCATGTGCATTACAGTGCACAGTAATGCTCATGGCTGGAATTCGAAACTCACCTGCTCAGTGTCCTTCCTGGTGAGCCCGCTGCTATAATTGGGGCTCTGCCGCCCACCACATGCTCCATCAGAAGCTAACATCGGGGTGCTCAATCCCATGTCGGCATGGCCCCCCCCCAGCTCGAACACATATTTTGCCAAAAATGGGGTGCCCAATCCCCATGTCAGCATGCCCCCCCAGCTATTGTGGCACACTGGAGCCCACCCCAGTGTGTCAAAGTAATTGTTTCTTCTGATACCAGGATGCCCACTCTCTGTGTTGGATGAGCCCCCATGCCCCCCTTTTTTCAGCCGACCTCGTGGTGCCCAGTCCCTGGGTCGGCATTGATCCCCCCCACCCCCAACTAGTGTGACACACTGGAGCCCACCCAGTGTGCCGATCCGCTTTGTTTTCACCTGTAAAAAAAAAAAAAAAAAAAAAAAAAAAGAAAGAAAACAGTCCGACATATTTTGTTTTCAAACCTGAAATAAAAAAATAAAAAGTCCTACATGGATTCACGGCCCCTCCTCTGCACCTCCACCTCCCTGCACCCCCACCCATACTTATACTTACCTTTAGAGGTCGGGAGCAGTGATCTTCTGTGGACCAGGATAAGTCTGCACTCTTCAAAGACTAACCGGGAACTAAAGATAATCACAGTAAGTCCTATAATGCCAATCAGTAGGGGGTTTAACTTAGGTTGATATCTCAGTCATTTTTTGGAGTTTTGGCCCCAAATTTTCAAGATGCGGATCTTGGGACCCCGCCTCGTGACTACTGACACTGTCACTTCGTTTCTCAGTCCTGAAAGATGATTTTGCAGTCACTGTGCGGAATCACCTTTTGGGACAGATTAATGATACGACAGTGCCACTGTTCATGAGGTGGGGTCCCACAAAGCCTATGTTGCAAGTTTGGTAGACGAATCTCCACAAAATGACTACGTTACGAGTGTGCATTGTGCAGTTTGTATGCATGCTCGTAACTTCGCAAATTTTTTATATTTTCATTCCAAATTTCCAACACTGCCATTTTCTCACACCTCCTTATGAACAGTACAGCTGTCCTTTTTTATATCCTACCCAAAACATGTTTTCACACCTGTGGTGCAGAATGACGCAGTCGCTGTGCCAAATCAGCTTTTGGGACAAATTAATGAAATCACAGTGCCACTGTGCATGAGGGGAGGTCCCAAAAAGACCATATTGAAAATTTGGTGAACAAATTCCAAAAAAATGACTGGGTTACGAGCGTGCATTATGCAATTTCTTCGCATGCTCGTAACTTTTCCAATTTTCAATATTTTCACTGCAAATTTAGAACATTGCCATTTTATCACACCTCTTCATGAACAGTATAGATGTCATTTTTCATGTCCTTCCCAAAATGTCTTTTCGTAGCTGTTCCCCCGAATGGCGCATTTGCTGTATGAAATAACCTTTCGGGATTGAGTAACAAAATGATAGTGCCATTGTTCATGAGGTGGGGTCCCAGAAAGCCCATGTTGAAAATGTGGAACGAAAATACCAACAGATGCCCGAGGTGTTAGGGTTTCCAACCGTAATGCCCAACCCTCTACAGACTTGACAGGCGTCGGGGGTATGGCTTGGGGTCATCGGCCACAATGCTCATGCTATTCCACCCCCATCCTGCAGCCACTGACAGGCATTGAGGTGTGCATTGGGGTCTTTGGCCCTAACATTCACCCCATTCTCCTATACTGCACCCATCTCCGTTTATTTCCTTATGGAATGGGGTGAGCGTAAGGGCCGAAAACCCCAAGGCACACCATGACACCTGTCAGTGTCTGCTGGGTGGGGTGAGGTGGAATGGTGTGAGCATTATGGCTGGTGGAATGGTGTGAGCATTATGGCCGACAACCCAAAGGCACACCCCAATGCCTGTCAGTCTCTGCAGGGTGGGGGTGAGGGTTGGCATTAGTGCAATACTTCACTGCCATTCCTATTATTCATCTCTCTCCAACTCATTCAGTACCAATGCCAGTACCAGCAAGCAAACATTTGGCATTGACAAATGCTTGTTACTTTTGGATCACAAAAAAATGCTGTCCATTCTGTGACCCTCCCCCCGATCGCCACCCCACCACCTCCCCACCCACATCCCCCCCGACACTCACTGACATTAACTTTCTACAGTGACCTGCAGAGTGCCATTGATAGTATACTAACAGTCTCACCACCACGGCAATGAATGCCAGCAGTCGTTCCCAGTAGTGCTTTGAGATATCGCGAGCGATTGCTGGCATTTGGAGCTGCAGCGTGAGACTTTTAATGTACTGTCAGCGGCACTCTGTAGGTCATTATAGAAAATTAATTACGTGGGCGAGTGTCTGTGGGAACATGAGTGGGGAGGCTAGATGGGTGGGGGGGAATTCTGGCATACGTGGATCGGAGCTGTGACAGGTGACATTTTGTGGCAATGGTCTACCTCTCAACTCTCCCTGATTATAAGGGATGTTTCTCATTTTAACCCTCAAAACTGCTCTGTCTCTCATGGAAAAGGTGCTGCTCATACAAAGAATGAGCTTAAATTCAAACTTTAAAGCAGAACTTTATAATAGAATGCTACATCAAAAATAAACATTGTACAAGTAAACACAAGGTTTCTACAAGTTCTTAGCCTGTATCTCCATGTTTGAGGGTGTGTCCCTCATTTTGAGTGTCTATGTCCCTCATTTCATTGATAAAAGGTTGAGCGGTGTGGGCAGGAGATATGGGTGGTGGTACTTAGATGGGTGGGGGGAGGGCTGTCAGAGAGTGTGTGTGTAAGAGTATTGAAACAGATGAAACAAAGACAGTACTAATTTTAATGAAGATTTTATTCAGGTCTAAATATTTTTTTAAAGTATGTAGATGCATTTTTAGCATTATTAATTTTGCTAATTAGATTGAGGCAAGTGTTGTGTATTTTTACAACTGATCAGCACTTTCACATGCAAAACTACTAATCAGTTTCCCAGTTATTTAACGCCATGATGTTGGTGTATGTCAATCTACTCGACTTACGGGACTGACGGTGGCTGGCCATGGGAAGTGAGAGGAGGGTTGTGCCAGCCGTTGCCCAGGGGTGGGGGCTTGGGGAGGTGCCACTTAATACCAGGGAATGTCTGTACATATACTGTGTATGTGGATTGATTGAGGGAGAAGGGTACCAGTACGTTACCAGAATTGAAGAGTATTACAGAGAGTGATGGCAGAAAAGGGTCTGATGACCCATCCATTCTGCACACTTCTACCTATTTTATAATATGTACCCTTACTGGCAACTCACTCTTCTAACCCATGTCTTTTCCCCACACCCACTTTCAGTATTCCCAATATGTCTATCCCACTATTGCCTAGGAACAGACCCCTTCCCTTGGAATCCTGTTCCACTTCACCACTCACTGCAAGGAATAATTCTGGACACCCTCACTGAACTTTTCTCCCCCCCAGTTTCATAGTGTTACCATTCTACCAGTGTCTGTACTCACTGTGAATAAATCCATGCAGTCATCTGTTTATCCCACTTAGAAACTTATAGGTCTCTATCATGTCTCCCCTCTCTCTCCTGGCCTCTGATGTGTACGTGTTCAGGTCATAGAACATAGACCATAACAGCAGAAAAAGACCAAAGGACCATCTAGTCTGCCCATATTCCGTATAATCCCTTGAAACTTCCTGGAACCTATTGCTCCTCCAGGGTACCAACCCTCCCCATCCTTCCCCTATTCTCCTCCCTGGTCATTTCACCCCAGCCAACCACTATTCCCTTCATTGTATCCTATGCCTGCTTTCCTCTGACTGTGTTTTACACCCGCCACCCTGGCCATCAGACCGTTCCAAGGTTCCACCACCCTTTCTGTAAAGAAGTACTTCCTCACGTCCCTCATGTACCTCCTCCTGTTAATTTCCACTCATGACCACGTGACCTGGAGTTGGTATTCAAGGTAAATAATTCTCCCCAGTTTACCTTGTTAATTCCTTTAAGGAACTTAAAGGTCTCTTACATCTCCCCTCTCCCTTCTGGTTTCCAGTGAATACCTATTTAGTGCCTTGAGGGGGAGAGGAGGAGGAGGAGGAGGAGGTGTTACTTCACGGAGAGGGTGTTGGAACCATGGAATGCACTGCCCAATGGACTGGTGGAGGCAGAGACTGTGGAGGGGTTTAAGAGGGGATGGGACAGGTATAGGGGGAGGGTGAGCTGACGAAGTCCAATACAAGGGGAACATCTTGGACTTGGGACAAGGAAACTCGGGGGTTGGGTTTGGGGACAGCAAAATCAGCACCCGGTATGGGTGCTGACTATCGAGCAGACACGAAAAACCAATAGGCCTCCTCTGCTGGCATTTTAGTATGTTAGTATACAATCTGCGCTGCTGGCCCTGAATAATTTTTGTTACTCTGTGCTGCACTGTTTCCAACCTATCCCTGTCCTTTCTGAGGTGAGGGCTCCAGAACTGGGCATAGTACTCCAAGTGAGGCCTCACTAGGGATCTGTATGGGGAAAGTATTGCCTCTTTTCTTCTGCTGTCAGTACCCCTCCTGATACATCCCAGCATCCTGTTAGCCTTTCTGTAGGCCTTGTTTGGGTCCGCAATATAGCGCAGTGGCATCATCAGGGATGGTGCACTCTAGGCAAGACCATTCATTCAAGTTTAGGCCAAGGGCACTTGGACTGTGCCCCGAACCGGTTTACATGTAGCACATTTATTAGGGCCTTGTGTTAATTTGTGCTCAGATTGGGACTTTGATAGTTTCTAACAGAGGCCTTTGAATGTGGTGACCCTAATGTCTTGTATTTACTGCATTTTAGCAAGTGTGTAGCAGTCTGATGCAGTCAGTGTTCTCTTCCGTTCTTTACTCGTTTTCCTCTTTTGGGGACGTACTATGCTACTAGTCGTTGTCAAACTAAGATGCTGTTCTGATTTGTAATGCTAGTGGATTCTTCATGAAAATATTGCATGCTTTATTGGCATGCTAGTAGCAGTCAACACTAGCATGATTTAAACTGTTAACGTGATGCATTTGTTCTGCCATCACACAATATCATTATTGTTTCTAGCAAACTACACGGAAAGTGTTTACCTACTGTTAATAACATTTGTATCATCACTTTATAACTTAGGTGTTGAAAGGAGCTAATGAGAAATTTGAGATCAAAGCTTTATTGGAATGTTATTAATTTTTATCTGCATTTGACCCTGATGAAGAATCTTTCTCTTTGAAAAGGTAAACTAGAGTTACAACTGCATCCTCAACTTCTTCTAGAGTTTTTCAGCAAATTTAGAGTTGCAAAATATTACTCTTTGTATTGTATGTTTAATGACTGTTTTGTGTTACTGCTGTCCTTTTTATCATTAGAAGTTATTTCATTAAGCAACATCACTGGCTGTAGAATTGAGTTTCTGTCCAGATTTGCACAGTGCATTTCCTCATTGGATTCTTTCTCCCCTCATTAAAAGTGCACATAATTTCTTTCCTGTCTTTTCTAATAAAAAGTATATTTAATTTGCAGTTGTCAACAGTTTCCATTCCTGTTTTTCTCTGCGTGCATATGGCTTGGTAGCTTTGTTCATTTGGAAATATAGGGGGTTACTTAATTTAAAAGATCTGCTTACAGTCAAACATTTTCATGGGAAGCAGATGCCAATTTGTTTTGTCACAAGCAAGATTTGGCAGATTACTCAGCTTGTTTTTTTCCAACACAACACTGGATATGAAAAGCTGGTTTGCCAGAGGTAAGGGTGTGTGTGTTTGGAAGGGGTGGTGTATGTCTGTGTCTGGAATACACAGTGGTCTGACCAAAGATGAGATATGGGCAGACCATAAATCATGAATGATGAAGCCACAACTTTGTTAATGAAAGTACTGCCCTCAAAAGTGGAGATAAGTGAAATATTTTCAGTCAAGTCTTTGCCTGTACAGTTTTTACAGCACAGTAAAAATAAAAAACTGCAAAAAAAAAAAAAGTTAACATTTTTTTTGTTGCCACATGAACGATGACTCCTACACTGTCCAGAATAGCTACTTCACTGCCTGGATTAAAGAGTTGATCTCAAGGGTAATGATCAGTAGTAAAGAGTTCCTCCCTTCTTGTGTCAAATGATTTTGTTACAATTAGAGAAGTAAATGCATCCCACTTTTAGTGGAACAGCATAGGAAGCTGCAGAATTTTTTTTAATTACCCTACATAATCTATAAATTTATAGAATGGGTACAAAGAATCCCAACTTCTGATTGTCTGACGCATGCTGGCACTTGTACTTTTTACCTCCGCCTACCTCACAAGGTGTGTGTGTTTGGGGTGGGGGGAGTACTGATGCCAGCCTACCCAATTACCACACATTACTGGTCGCACCTGTGCATTTTTACTTTATATGTGTAAGTTCTGGCACTATATGGTCCCTTAAAATGTAATATTATGCTTAAAGTAAATTTCTAAGAATTTTTTTAATTTTATTTGGGACTTTATAGCCCATTACCTTATGTCAGCGCTAGCCATTTGGTGGCAGAATTATAATCTAATTTCATGTCCTGTGCGGGAGGGATCGCAACTGCAGCCGAACCCATAGTCAGTCAATCTCCTCCACTTTCAGATCTGCTGCTCCTGCACTCAGATGTTTTGTGGCGTCTAAGCAGTGGGGTCCTGGGGACACACCCCATAAACGTCTGTGGGGAAGGATTTCATTACCTTTTTCTATATGTTTAAGCAACTTTGGAGAAAAATGTAAGCCACTGCTTAACTAATAGTGCCCCCATTAGTTGAGCGGTGGCTTTCATTTTTCTCTGCGGTTGCTTACACATATAGAAAAAGGTACAGTGCTCCTTCCCTATACTAAACCTCATTATACTGAACTCCTGGTTATAACAAATGGTTCCTGTGGCTCCTGACTGAAGTCTAATTTTTCCAGTTCTGTATTGCACTTACATTTCAGCATTCAGTTAGCCCCCTCCCCCTAATCATATGAAATGTATTGGCTGCTGCTGCTGTTTAATTCCTACTACCCCAGTCCCTATCTCACCTCAACATGACTTTCTCTCTAAACTCCCTCTCTCTCTCTCACCTGTAAGCAAGCTTTCAAGTTGCTCACCCTTGGTTGCTCCCCTTTCTTCCTCTGAGTCACTCTCCTTTGCTCACCCTCACAGGTAAAACTATAAAGTGCGTACAACTAATACTGTACAGTAAAAAAAAAATTGCCGAGGTTGCAGGGTTGAGTGGGAGGCAGTCGGTGTAGCATGAGTGTGAGCGGGTGGGTGGTTGATCAGCGTTGGTTCAGACTGGGAGCAAGCCTTGTCTCTGTCTGCACCTCAGCTGCTAAGACAGAGGTCTGTGTTAAAAATAAATTGGTCAAACTAAGTGCCGTCATTTTGTTGGATGAGTGGGAGGCAGTTGAGGAGTTGGGGGTATCGGGGAGTTGGGGGGCAATCAGTGCATGACTGAGGCCAGACAAAACAGATTTGCATTTAAAAATATTTAAGACAAAGGTCTGTGTTTAAACAAAAAAAACACACTACAGAAATATATTGTGCTATATGCAGCACAGAATAGTATTACAGTACTTTATTTGTAAAATTTTTATGAACTTGATCCTGTCTCAAAACAGTGTCCCTCAATATAATGAACAGGGAGCAATAACAAACTTGCATTGTGGCTTCCATTTAGTTCGTTACAGCGAGGGAGCACTGTATTAAAATCCTTTCCCACAGACTTCTCTGAGCTCTGAGTCTCTGAGAAATCGAGCTGTCCCTGTTTTAGATGTCACCAAAATGTGTGAGCACGGGGGTGGGGCCAGCGAACTGGAAAGGATTGTTCGGCCATGGGTTCCGCTGCAGTTACGATCCCTTCCCTCCAGTACAGGACATAAAATTAAATCATAATTTTGCCACCAAAAGCATAGCACCGTCATAAAGTAATGGGCTGTAAAATCCATATACGAATCTTAGAAATGTCCTTTAACTAAAACATTGAATTAACGGTTACCGTAGAACTTGGTTTGTAAGCACAGTAAGATACATCAGGGTGTGAGTTAAGCTGAGATAACTGCAATCCCAGGGACTATAGGGCCCTCCTTGTCCTGCAGCATTGGGCCTCACTGCCCCTGGGCTTGGGGTACTTACTTTAAAATCCTTATCTGCTTTAGAGGGGAGCAGTTGCCCAGTTGGAGGCGGGCAGGGGAGTTGCTCTACAAGGCTCTGGATGTATCTTTTCACCTGTTCCCACCTGTCCTGGGAAATACAGGGCCATTTTACCTTCTCCACAGAGATTGAGGGGTGTGCCAGGTAGGCCATAGTATTTACATGACTCGCCATGAAAGGCTATTTGGGGTTCTCCCCAGGGTTTTAATTAGATATTCCACATATTTGGCAACTGAAATCATGTGGCTCACCAGGGTGGTCAGAGGCGTGCTCATTTGAAATATTTTTGGCACAGTTGTACTTTTATCTGAATTTTGAACTTTGTGTTGCCCCTTGTGCAATTGCTGTTCTGCGCTTTATTTATTTTGTATGTACCTCCTTACTGTATTCACTGTTTTGAACTGTACTCCCATGTCTCCCTCCCCTCAGGACGCATTTAGAAACGCAATGCTAACAGCTCAGTATGTCTTTCGTGGTAAAACCTTTGAAATAAAAAATAATTTTGAAGTGATGCTACATATTCTGTAACTGTCATAAGAATTAAAGGTTATAAAGCCCGGACTCTGATCTTTAAATTTTAATTTGCTGTAAAGTCTAGCGGCTGGAGTTTCAAAACAGGCAGACACAGACACAGCTGTGTGCTGTGCTTCTGTCAGATTTAGCTTGATGGAAAATTCAAACCATCTTAAAACATGGTTTATGCACCTAGCAATTCCAGGTAGAGATGCAAGTCTGCTGCTGAAAATATATGGCAGATGGATCCTGTGTAGATCCCTTTGAAAATCCTGACCATGGAGCAGGTTAAGTGGGTACCATTTGAAATCAAGTGGGATTCCTAATGAAACGGGGTGGGGGGGGGGCACAGCTTACAGTCATTTCAGTGGAGTGAGACCTGATACTGGTACAACTTATTTTGGTTTCTTTAAAGCATATTGGCATTCTGTCAAAGGGTATTGGGCCCTTTGTGCTACATGTATCTCTGGAGAATCCTGTGGCCCAGAGCAGTCCAGGGAGATCTACAAGGATCACAACTGCAGGGGAGGAGAATGGAAGACTGTGGTGGTGGGTCTCAAGCTCTGAAACCATTCGGTCATAGTTCCTCAATTGTTGAGGTTAGTACGGGGATAGCATGTTGTTACCAGAGGAACAGATAAGGGGAGTAATGGAGTATTTTACTACCAGTTTTGCATGATTTACTCCCATTTTCTGACTTTAGGAAGTTGTTTCCCCCACCCTGAATATTTACAGTATGTTGGTATGTATTCACGAAATTGTCAGCAGCATTCAGTGCGACTAGCCATGGATCCACATACTAACAGACAGTCACCAGTAGAGGTGGGGTCAGAAAACAGCATAGCTATCGGCTGTATACATACAGGAGACTGTCTGAGGAGCTGTGCATTGGATAGCAAGAAGGGTAGTTGCAACATAAAATGTTAACAATAGGGTCACCGCAATACATAGCAGTGGGAAAGTATCTGAAGACTCTTCACTGCTATCGGAGAAGGAGTATCAGTGGTTGCAAACAACCAGTGGAACTGTGACCCCCCAAGAGATGGGGCCCCAAGACAGGTCAATGCATGGTATTACTACCATGTATATAAAAATACTGCCTGGTGAAAGCAGCTAGCAGTAAATACTTCCCAGTCCTAAAAATTATCTGCACCTCTGGTTGTTACTCATGGCCATGAGAGGGCTTTTTAACTTTCCCACAGAGTTTACATTCCCCACTTGAATGGGGAATATCTGCTAAATCAAATGAAGGCTAATCATCCAGTCAAAATAATTACCTATTATTAAATCCCATAAATTTCAGAACTATTTTATATATATTACTTTAAAATCCTAAACCATTAATCACGCATTTAAAATATGGAAAGTATCACAGTGGCAGCTTTATCAGAGTGTGGTTTGTAGGTCAGTGTTAATGGACTTCTCAAAGGCATTCCAACTTTTAATCTACAGGATCCTGATTCAGAGATTTGAGGATTATAATGTCAATCCAGCATTAATTAGATGGGCTAGTTTGAATAAGGTTGAACATAGACTATTTCGACTTGTAAATAAATGCGTTTCAGGAAGGAGGGTGTTTAAGAGCTAGCTGGAAGAGTACTAGCGAAATGCACAGGACGGTTCTGATTGATCCGAATCCAGTTGTATATTTGCTCATTTTTTTGCTGTGTTAAAAAATAACATCTTCCCAAGTCTCAGTTTAATTAAAAACAATAGGCTGTTTAATTGTATGGTTATATGTATTTATTTGTTCATTCTCAGGTTGCAATACCTTTGAGCACATAACAGCTCTTTTACTAAGGTTCCACACAGACATGCAACGGATGGTATTACATAACATTTTGACAAGAAAGTATTTAAAATGACAATATGACATTAACATTGCAGCTAAAATTATATTTTGAGGGCAGGCAATTATGACAGGCTGCAGCACGCAGTACAGTGGTAGAGTCGATTTATGTGACTTGTGACCCACCAAAACTGAAACTTTTTTGGGGGGGTTACTTTAAATCACCATTTGTGTTGCTTTTGCTCAGCTATGTAGTGACTAGAGAACATGGGAGAACTGATTTTATAGAAACATAGAATCTGATGGCAGACAAGGGCCGCTTGACTGACCCACACAGTCTGCCCATACCTTTTCCTGCTTTCATTTTTGCTGTAGAACCACTTGATCTACGGTTATGCCCCCCATTACCCCCTATGATCCCCTTGTGCCTATCCCAGGCATTTTTGAACCCCACCATTGTTTTCACCCCCACTACCTCAGCTGGAAGGCTGTTCCATGAATCTACCACTCTTTCTGTGGAGAAGTATTTCCTCACATCTCTCCAGAACCTTCCTCCCTCCATCTCCACCTTCATGGCAGGTCTCATTGATGATGATGATGATGATGATGATGATGATGATGATGATGATGATGATGATGATGATGCGCAGTGTATCCCAAAGCACTTTACAAGCAATGCTAGACTGGTAGTGAAATGACTGAATATGTAGTGGTGGCCATATTGCACATCATCACTCACACATAGCCTGGATAATTGCATGAACCGGTTTATGGGAAGGGGAATGTTGGCCAGGACACCGGGAATGTCCCCTACTCTTTGTGAAGAGTGCCCTAGGTTCTTTTACTTCCACCTGGATACCCAACAGGACAACACCAGGATGGGTAGAAGGGACCTCAGTTTATCGTCTCATCTGAAGGAGGGCACATCCCAGCAATATAGCACCCCCCTAATACTGCACTCAGATGTCAGTGTTTTAGGTGGAAGTCCAATCCCGGTGTGGGATGAGAACCCACAACCTTCTGATCCAGAGGCGGATATTCTACCAACTGAACCATGCTGACACCTGTTCATTGTTCTAGAGTACATTTTTTTCTGAAAACTACTCCCCTCCTGTACCTTATTTACCCCCCGTGAAGTGTTTAAAGGTCTCTATCATATCCCCCTCTCTCTCCTTTTGTCCAGAGTGTATATGTTGAGCTCCTTTACCCTCTGTTCGAAAGACATGATGCAGACCCTGCATCATTTTAGTAGCCCTCCTCTGGACTGCCTCCACTCTGTCCTTCCTGAGATGTGGTCTCCAGAACTGGACACACTACTCAAGGTGGGTCTTAGTAGTGATCTATATAGAGGCAGCACCACATCCCTTTTTCTGCTGGTGATACCCCTTCCCATGCACCCCAACATCCCACGAGCCCGCCCGACTGTCTTGTCACATTGTCTGGCCACCTTTAGGTCATCTCATATGATTACCTGTTGGTCTCTTTCCTGCTTGGTCATTGTATCACTCCACCCATTTTGTACTCCTACCCCTGAATTTCTTTGGCCTAAGTGCATTATTATGCACTTTTTTGCATTAAAACCCAGCTGCCATACACTTGACCACTCCTCCATTTTTTTCAGATCCCTGCCCATCCTTTCCACCACCTCCGGAGTGTCCACCCTGTTGTAGATTCTGGTGTCATCTGCAAAGAGACAGACCTTCCCTTCTAACCCTCTGCTATGTCACTAATAAAGATATTAAAAGGACCGGTCCCAGCACCGAACCCTGAGGTACCCTGCTGGTCACCCTCAGTTCCTTGGAGCGTACTCCATTTACCATCGCCTTCTGTCTCCTAACCAGTTTCATACCCAGGTTACCACCTTGTTGCCCACCCTCAGGCTATGCAGTTTGCTTACCAGTTGCAGTTGTTGCTGTCTAACTTTTTTGCATCACAGCTGTTTGAGCTTGCATAACAGAAAAGAGTATAAATAAATGCATGTTTAACAAGATGTAAAAAAAAAATTGTGGCATACAGCAAAAAAAAAAAGCTAGATTTCAAGATAGATGTCAAATCCTGTTACATGGTATTCTGTGGGAAACACCAGGGTTGAATTTCTAGGCCTCTGCATGGTGCGAAACTGATTATCTGCAATATGCATTTGAGCTTATATACTGAGGAATTTCCTGATGCGTCCCCTAAGGAGTCCCTCTAGTTAATAGTCTGTTAAAATCCCTGGGCTAGTGTAACCTACAGTAAAGGGCTCAAGTTCAGTCCCATAGTTTCAATTACATTTGGAATGTTGGGAATGCTGGGGATTGTTTTTCCTCCATGACAAGATGGTACCCCCTAATCGCGCTGCTTAAATATTAAAACATTCCTTGAAGCTTCAGTAGCTGTTTTACAAGTTGTTTTAACCGGGATGTGGAATTACCTTAGACCTTTATTCAAAAATATTTGATCAGCACACTTTACTTAAGCATTCTTTTTGAAATGTTACTAAAACAATTTCTTACCTTCACAGGAGAAGAAAATTTCAAGAGCATTATAATGTTCAAGGCTGTTTTGAAAAAGAGTCGAGAAGGTGGCAAGGCAAGCAAGAAGGAATCTGGTATGTACAGTAAAGAAATACCAGGAGCAAATGTAATCTGTACAGAATATTGTCCATACAAAGAAACAATCCAGAACACAGTTTATACATATAACTTTGGGGGTAAATATAATTTCTGAAAACAGCGTTGCAAGCAGCTGCATATTCACATAAATTTCCTGACCCTTTAAAGCGATTATCCAGTTTCCAAGAAAATGTCTTAAAATATGATATTGAAATAAAATCACGTTTTATATTTCATAAATTGACTGCATGTATCTCCCCTTATTGTGTATTACAGAGGATGGTTCCATGAAAACAGGATCTTTGACCTCTGGTCTTTTTGAACGTTAACTCCCCTGTGCCATGCCCCCCCCAAAAAAAAAAATAACAGAGAAATAAAATCCCCAAAGGAGTAATCTACCACAAACAGCTCTGTCTGTATGCAGCTGCAAAAAATAGTCTACTGAATACCTGATCGTGTCAAAAATAGCCACTGTGTAAAAATGATGCGTTAATAAAAAGCCAAGAAAGAGATTCAGAACTAAATTAATTACACAATAATATCAAGGCCAACAGAGCAAAATGTGTGCAATACTTCGAAGTCCAGTGTAATGAGGACATACAGAGACTAGTGGAGTTAAACGTTATTGAAGTCTTGACCCAGGTCACACGAGATGAAACAAGGCATGGAGGCTGCTAAACACGCCAGGGACAGTGTTCATGAAACAGTACCTTAAACAGGGCAAAGTGTTGTGGCCCGCTGGTCATCACTGCTGGGATTCCCTGCTGGACTCTGGCTTTCTGTATGCACTCCGTCCATGCCACCGCTAATGAACAGTGGGGCTTTGGAACTTACTGCCTCCTCTCCAGTTGCAGTCACATGCAGGGATTGGGCACAACAGTTGCACAGGAACAGAGGGACTGGAGCAGTACGCATTGTTTGAGGAGGAAGGCTGATTTCTGGCACCAGCAGGCAGGACAGTCACAGGAAGGGCATATATTTACTGGTACAGAGTGTTTAGAGCTTGGAGGGCACTTGCCACACTCCTTGCCGTACTCCAGCACTCTGTCCGCATTCTGTCCATGCAGCCCTTTCGCTGTTGCAATGTGGAACTGTGTCCCCATATTCAGACATTGTGTGTCTCTGCTACAGCCACATTCTAAAAAGTTGTGACAGCACTGTATTTCAAATTTCAGTGTCCAAGACCCATTCCAAAAATTGTGTGTCCCACCAACTTTCTGAGATGGCATCCTTGCATTCCAAAAATGCAACTTGGTGGTATTCTGAAATTGTGCACAACCCTGGTATTCCAATGCCTTGTTTGCAGCTGCATTCCAAACCACCTCCCCTGGCGTATTCTAAAGCACCTCGCACATTCTGGAGACACATGCGCCATGCCCACCGGTGTCCTCTTTCCTTTTCCGAAGTTTACTTAAACTACAGTTGGATTTAACTTGGGAGAAATAAGTCCTGTAACGCTGGTGGCAGGTATGACTGGGCTGTGAGTTCTGGAGCTGTCATCATCAGTAGTTCTTCACTGAAACCAGTTTATTTGAACAGACAGTGAAGTGAAATCAGGTTTACCAAACAGTGTAACTAATAAATTAAGTTACCTATATTGTTTTGGCATGATGCTTATTGGTATTATGCTGATCCTCATTCTGAATTTATTTATATTAGAAATTTTGGCCAGAACCCCATCTTTAACATCAGATGAAGTCACGGCCCGTTTTGTGACATCATGATCTTTTCCACAACAACACACTGTGATGTCATAAAGGATTGCAGCTTCAGTGGAGGGTAAAGCAGGAAGTCTTTGGGACGATGCTGCTGTTTTTTTTTTTTTATGTGAATGACCCCTGTAGTAAAGAGTGAGGGGAGATGAATGCAGTTTAGCTGATATTTTTTTTTTATATCTGTTTTATTTTTAAATGTTTTCTTAAATACTGGGAAGTCATTTTAAGAGAGGAGAAATATTGTGAAGTGAGTTCAGAGTTAAGTGCTATATACAGCAACAGATAGAGGTGTTTTAGTCTTCTAATCACTAGTGAAATTCAATTTAGCATGGTATAGAAGACAGATGTGTGCCCTTGGTTAAAGGCTAGTAATAGGCCTAATGGTTCAGTCATAAAATACATCCAGTACAGTATATAATAATGTTTGTTTCACAAGTTCAATAGGCAAAATCACCATAGTCAAGAAGAGGAAAAATTAAGGCCTCAACTAGCTGCTGCCTAGCAGTGTCTGAGAAACAACTTTTCTTTTGGCCTGAAGAAAAAGCTCAGCTTTAGTCAATATTTTTTACTCGGTTGCTCTGTGTAAGCTTTAAAGCTTAGTTGTCAGTTCAGAATCCAAGAGACTTCTAAGCATCTACTAATTCAAGTGTTTCTCCAACAGTAGCAGTAATCTTAAAACCATTTGATTTGACTACAAGCTGTTCTCTCTGACCTGAACAACATAACCTGTCTTATGGGCATTTAACAGTAGTTTTACATTTAAAGTGGAGTTTGTCTGTTTTGATTTCACTGTCACTCTCTTACTTTCACAATCTCTCACTTTCACTCTCACATTCTCTCTCTCACTTTCACATTCTCTTACATTCTGTCTCTCTCACTTTCACTCACACATTCTCTCACTTTCACTGTCATATTCTCACTCTCTCTCACTTTCACTCTGACACTCTTACTCTGTCTCACAGTCTCTCTCACAGACTCAAAATATGCAGTTTATCGTATTGAGTAGGGGTGTGGGACCATACATAACTCATGAGTGGCAAATTCACACAAGTGAGTTTTGAAAGTTCTGTTCCATAGCAAGTGAGGATAAATTATATATTCTGACATAACCTGGATTCAGTTCACTGTCAACACATAGCATTTCCACTGGTGTCGTTCAGTCACCGGAGGTCTTCAAGCTTGACCTCCTCCTACCACCTGTGGTGTTGTCCTACAACTCAAACCCATCTGACATCAGATCTTCTGTTCCCCTGGGAGGGGCATGTCTTCTCCCCTTTCGCAGTTCCTGCAGTGTGTGAGGAAAATCAGTATTCAAGCGTTAACACTTTGGCGATTTTTTTTTTGCTTCTTCAATATTTTGTGTATCTTCTCTTCTGGTTACTGCTTCATCAATGATACAAGGATGGACCACAAAAAAAAAAATAAAAATATTTAAGTGGTTCATTATCTATCAGCAGAAGATATCTGTCATTGATCTGCAGGACATGTTCCTCTGCTGCCTTGGGGCAAACCATGATGTTGATGAGTGCACATCTTGCCAGGTCACACATCATTCATCCTTGTAAGAATGGAGGGCACACTTCCTTCAAGATAGGCCTCCAGAATGTCTGCCATGGTGCTTCAGCTTACACACAAAGACACAGTTCCAGCAACAATGTTATTTAAAGTTTTACCTCCCAAGTACTCACTCTGTGAAACTGTTTAGTCCCTCTGTGTAGGATTCTCGTGTTATATAGCCCTAGCCCCTCTTTAGAGAGATGTACATGGTTCTCCAAATGTTCGAGAGCTCCTTGATACCACCAAAAAACAAACAAAAAAAAAAAAACTTAAGAAGCACCACCACTATTGATTTTGACACACCTATGGCCAATCTGTTTGCTTCCTGGGAGGCTAACTATGTTGTAGTCAGGCACAGCTTTATCATCACCGACATCAGTGTTCTAAAAATGGTAGTATTTGTATGAAGCAAACTTAATTATAGATACCTGTGGACTGCTGCGAGCTACAAGTGAGCCCAGTACCTCATTTAAAAGAGCCTTTCATGGCTCTTCAAACTGTAATAGGCTCAGTTCATGAATGTTGAATGTTCCCCTTTAATGTAATAAAGTGATGGGAAGGCTAGCAGAATGTTGGCATGCATAAGGAGGGGCTTTACAAACAGGAGGAACGAGGTGATCATGCCATTATACAAAACCATGGTCAGACCACATCTGGAATATGGGGTCCAGTTCTGGAGGCCACACTTGCAGGGGGACTGGGGCAGGTTGGAAAGGTTCTAGAGAAGGGCAACCAAGATGGTTCAAGGGCTGCACAAGAGGTCATATGAGGAGCGGTTAGATGAATTAAACTTATACACACTGGAGATAAGGAGGGATATGGTAGAAACCTTGAAGTATCTGAAGGGAATAAACAGGGTAAGGAAGGGTAGCATATTCTTCACTGAGAGAGAGTGGTTGGGTCCTTGAAATAGGCTGCCAGAATGGGTGGTGGCAGGTAGATTCGGTGGGCAAATTAAAGAGGGCTTGGGACGACTACATTGGGCTAAACAGAAATGGTATGGAAGGGAGGGGGTAAGATAAACGGAAGGGAAGGGGTATTTGGGCAGACTGGATGGGTCATTGGATCCTTTTCTGCTGGCAAATTTCTGTGTTTCTAAGATCTTGCAGATTAATGGAAATATAAAATATACTTTGCGTAGTTTCAGCCAAGATCTATTTAGAACTATATAATCTTATTGAAGTGTGACATTAGATTTTGTTTTTGTCACTGCCGTCTTTGCCCAGCGTTCTCAAGACTCTCAACATTCCATGTAAAACCGTGTGATGTCATTTTATTCTCAGCACAGTTTTCCACCTGCTAAACACAGGTAATTTAAAAACCATGGTAGAGGATATGAAAATGAACTGTGTCTCTATAAATGTTTGTCTTGTTAAGCCCCCCCTTCAATATTTTCCTTTTCCGTCCCTTCACCCTGCAGTGACCCCAATCGGACTGCCTCCCCCCTCCCAGCTCCGTCAGCCCACTCCCCCGGGACTTACTTTACTGCAGTGTCCTCTGCCACAGGACTGGAGCGGGTGCCCTGCCACCAGTGCCAAGCCTGCAAGAGGCAGTCATCAGTCATTGCTGCTGGTGGTATTTTCCACAATTTTCTCCCCTTACATCCGCGGAGCACAAGAAAACTTTTAATAATGAGCTGTGGTAAAAGGACTAAAATTACATTATCAAAGTATTGTGGGCCTGAAAGATTGGGGGGAGCAGCAGTGAAAAAAGAACAATGTAACAACCAGCTGGTAAGTCTGAGGGACTTTTGTTGTGCTTAAGACACAGTTTCTATTGCAAGTACTGTACATGCTACAGTACTAGTAAAAGTAAACGAGGAAAAAAAATCTAAATTTTTGAATTCCAGTGATCTTTAAATTGAACCAGTTTTTTAACTGGAATCAAAGTAAAAACTGTAAAATTGGAATTTCATTCTTCCTTATTTTAGAACACGTCCAAAGGCAAACCACCATACTCTGCACTCACTGGATTTTAGAGATTTGCATGTAAACAGTTGTCTAACTGATTTGTAACCAAAAAGTGCAATCTTGAAAATACAGTTCATTCACCATAAATTTGTGCCACCGTTACTTTGGTGCTTTTCTGATACAAGTCAGAGACACCAAAATGACTGCATTTGGAAACCCAGCTATATACTTAACAAAAAGTATAACAAACAATGTACAATCATCACAAATGAAACAATATGCAAAGTGCAATATTCATAGTATACAAGGTATGGGGAAGGAACTCCTCACAATACAATGGTAAATAAGAATAGGAACAAGAAAGTTAAATAAAAAATAACAAAATGCAATAATCACACATGTTCAAACACAGATAAATTGATATTGGAAAAAGGAGTCGTGGTAGAGAGAAGTGCAATTAGCTGATGGAGCCAGTCCAGGCTAGGGGCTGTAAGATAGCGGGAGGAGAAAAAGGACTTGATGGGGATTAGAAACAATGGCAAGGCTCAGGAGTAGTGTTATTGATAATCCTTTTGAACGCATTTAATGGGATTAATGTCTGGAGCCTTAGTGTGGTTTGAAGCTTGTTCCAAATAGAGGGGAGTGTGTGGCTCATGACAGCCCTGCCGTAGTGGGTGCAAACTTTGGGCACTTCCAGAGAGATGTAAGCACATTCTCTGAGGGAGTAAGAACTGTATAAATGATGGAAGGTAGAAGTAATATAATGGGGTAGCTTATTTAGGAGTGCTTTATGTATCCAGATGTAGGCATGGGTAAGTCTCCTGGTTGTTGGAGAGTCCAGTTCACCTCTTTATACAGTGTGCAGTGGTGGGTTCTTGCTGGAGCATTAGTTGTGAACTGGATGGCGTGATGAAAAAGGGTATCCAATTTACGGAGTTATGTAGCTGCACAATTATTGTAGATGATGTTGGTGTAGTCCAAGAGGGGCAAGAAAGTGGCCCGGAAAACCCTGATTCTGGAATCTCGTAAGAATGGCATTGTATTTCTGTGTTAGTCGAGCAGTGTTGTTCATTAATCGCCAAGTGACCATTTTGTAGTTTAAAAAGGAATGAGAAATCAAGCACCATTTATTTCAATGGGGCGCACCCCCGCGGTCTCCCTGGCCACACGTCATTATGTGCTTGAGCGCAGGGGCGGACGGCCAACCCGGACACTCACACTGCAGAGGGCTTCCACTGTAGAAATGAAAATTACGAGGGATATCATTAAGGTACAGGATACTTTTAATCAGTAAAACCAGGACAGAATGACGGCTGATGAGGGCAGCCACCACTATATGTGAGTGACTGCCTTACATCGAAAATTTTCTTTTAAGAATAACAGGGGGCCCAAAAATAGAGCCCTGTGGGACTCCTTAAGAGGGGGAGTAATGAGGAGAGGGTTCCATTTATTTTAATTTGCCTTTGCCTATTGTCCAGATAACTGGCGGACCAATTTATGACTGAGACATCCAGTCCCAAGGCTTTGAGGCTATCTAACAGAAGTGGGTGGTCCATGGTATCGTATTGAAAATAGCCAGACAAGAGCAAGTCATAAAAGGGTGTGCTGCACCTTTAGAGGGGGAGATCATGGCGGCAGGTGATTTCCTTTCTTCTCCTTTGCACCTTCAGCACCAGCCAAGTAGATTTCCCTTGACACGCGGAGGTGGGAGAGGGACACAGCAAAGAAATGGATTAGAGAACAGAGGGCACTGCTACTGCTATGAGTACAAAGGTAATACAGTAATAACCAGTCTAGTAAACTGAAACCTGTTGTGAGTCCTAAAATTTTCAGCAAAAACCAGAAGGCAGCTTCAGAGCTACTACTGGTACTATATGTACTGTATTTGTCTGTAAGTTGACCCTCATGTCACAGAATTAATTTATGTAAAATCTAGATGCATCTCATTTATCATCCCACAGATAAACTGTACTAATACTTAATGGTAGAATTTGGTTCAGATTCAGTGGTCCAGCAGCAACAACAGCTGTTTGGCCCATCCAGATAATTAATTTTAGGCCCGTGGCCAGCTGAGATGCCCCACCAGTCCCAAGACGGTCACTGCTGGTGCCTGCCACAATGATTATTTTCCGGTGTTCAGCCTATCCAAAGGTGGCAGTCCTATCAGTGTATTGTGAGACTACTTGAGTTTAAGAACTATTCTTTCTGTGCAGGCCTGGTGGTGTGGAGAGTTGAGACGCAGAGCATCTTACATTTGCCACACCGGCGACCCATTTTCGGGAACAGACCATGGTCGCTCAAGGGCTGGCTGCGAGAAGGTGGATAGAACATCGATAGACAGCTGTTCTCTTTCCGTGGAGGGGGGGACAGGGTGAGCTGCTGCTTGAATGCTGCCTAGCAGATGCTGGGCAACACGCCAGGCAGCTGCATCTCAGAGGACTGGGCACAGGCACACGAGTACATGCAGCATCTTCACGCCGCAAGCCAATGGCGGGGCATGTGCAGCCTCGGGGAAGGGACAGAAAAGATGGGAAAGTCTGGGAGCTGTGTAGCAGGTAGCCCCACCCACCTGCCTCAGCCTGTGCTGTCATCTCAGAACTCTGTTGCGAACTGGATCCAAACTCTGAGGATGGAGGAGTATGGCACTCTTTCTTGTGGCCCAACCTGGGGGGGGAAGGGGCCATGGGGGCATTTAAGCAGCTGAGTCCTTGGGGGAAGGTGGTGGCTGGATGGAGAGGCGGGTAGGGGCTGAAGAGCCAGCACCACGGGCATGAAAGAAACAGCTCTGTGGAAAAAGGAACAGTTTTTTCTAGTGCCTAACTCCTTTTATTGTAGATTTACTATTTCAGCTCTGTGCAGCCATGGGTCATCCATTTGATAATCTTAAACAGAAAAGAAACATTTTGATATGGTTACCTGTGAGGTAAATGGCATTCAGTCCTTGATCCTCCTGATTCACAGTCCTCTGCTGTAATCACTACACTGTTTTAATCTGTTTACACTTATGAGGGAGCTACAGTCAGAAAGGGAGCCAGACAACAACACGCAACTCTTTCTCTCTCCTAAGCTGGTCTCTGGACTCATAACCAGTGGGAGGTCCTTCCTGGTACCACGTGACAGGCAGGAAAATGATCTCTATAGGGGAACCATATCCTCCCCTCTGCATCCTGTAGCCCTCAGTTTACGTCCTGCCTGTCATGAGGCAGGTTCTCTCCAGGGGCTCTGTCCTGTGGGATAGAGCTGAAGACTTCAAACTGTAAGTGCAGTTTACTTTTTCTAAAAGAAGAGGATTTTCAGTGTGGGAAACTTGTCCAGTGTTGCCTCTCTGATGGGACCCCAGTCTCAGCCATGCATGCCGAACAGACTGGCCCCCTATCTCTCCTCCTCCTCCCTACCGCGCTTTGAGGCATGCTTCGCCACCCCCGCCCCCGGTCATCTTATCAGGAGGGAGGCATATGATGGCTCACGACAGGATTCCTCTTTTCATGAAATTCGCAGACCTAGCACAGGGATTCCAGTCTCGGCCTTGCATGCTGTACAGACTGGCTTCTCATCTCTGCTCCCACCTCTGCAATCACAGCCCTTCCCCGCACTTGAGCAGCTCTCTCAGTGCAGCAAGAGCCACAAGACAGGAGGAGATGTCCGCTGCACCCCCTCCCTCCGCCAGCAGTTCGCTTCCTCAGTCTGGCAGGACGATGGAATCGGGGTCCAAACAGCTGCTACATTTATTTCGGCTCCGGAGAGCCGCACCTCAGCCTGTTCGTCGACAGTCACTGCTGTACAGGCTGTTAACGCTGTTCTCCGTCTACGAGCCCCCTGGTCCTCAGGCTTGTCGACGAACAAGGGGGTAGTCTCTAGGCTCGCCCCACAGCAGCAGGAGTCTTCTTCAGCTCAAGTAGAGCCACGCTTCATCCTCCACATCGACGCTGCAGCAGGAGTCTTCTTTGGCTCACGAAGAGCCATGCTTCATTATCCTTGTTGTCGCCATCAACGCTGCTTACTGTCGACGAGCCCCCCTCCCCCCCCCATCTTCTGGCTCGCCGATGATCAATGGAGGAAGCCTTTGGAGCGATAGCACTCCACAGCAGCAGGAGCTTCATTTCAGCTCAGGAAGAGCTGCGCTTTATCCTCTCGTCAACTGCCAGGGGTGCAGGGGCAGTTGACTCTGTGAAATCATGACCCCCTCGAACATCGCTTTGAATGACTAGGAAGCCAGTCGTAGTAGTCATTCTCCCCTAAAATTACAGCTCGTTATTGGCTACTGCCTCAAGTCCCACCAAGGGCAATTGAGAGAATCACGGAAGCGAAGCACACAATGCGTTCATGAGCTCCTGCTAATTTCGTCTCATCAATGTCTTTTGAAGCGCATTTGGCCACATGTGCTCTGGCTCCAGGTGGCAGTGCTAATAGGATTCCAGCATTAGGGACTCATGCCACTCTCCGGTGCAAAGGGTCTGCAAGGGCTATCTGGAGCATAGCGCAAACCCTTAAGGGGTAGAAAGTGCCACAGATGTAGATTTCCTCACTGGTCACCTTCCCCCGCTCACTTTCCCTAAGGTGCCACAGCTACAAGGTCAGAGGAGGTCAAGGAGGCATTCATCATGGTCTCGCAGGAGCACTAATCCCAGGCAGCAGAACTTGATCAGGCATCCTCAAGGACAGTGTTTTGCTATCAGTCTTGGACCCAGATGTAATAGAAAAGCCTCCATTTCCTACCCAGATCGTGGGGCCCACGGGAAGACCACCCCAATGCACTCCTCCTCATCTTCAGACTGGTGGGGCATCCTTCCTCCCAGTACCATAGGAAATGACAGAGGTCTCAGACTAGGAGAAGACTGTAGGTGGTCTATGGTGGTTAACATCTGGAACAGGTCCCCAAGCCCGTCAGAGGTCAGTTAATCACCCCCAGAAGAAGGGGTGCTACCAGACGACAATTCTGTCTCAGATGACTCTCCATCCAGAAGCTTAGTCGTGGATGACCTCGATTTCTTAATTAACCTGACTGAGGAGTTTCTCTTCGGTCCCTTGTCAACTCCTAAACCCCCCAAGCCCTCAGGTTTGCATTGTCTGCTATGCCTGCGACATTGTTTTCCTTTCTTCCGGCCATAGAGGATTCCCTGAAAATAGAAAGGAGAAGAAGATGATGAGAGGAAGAAGAGAGAGAAAGAAAAAAAAAAGGGATCCCAGCAGAGAGCGAGGCCTCCTCGGGGGACCCAGGGGATAGGAAGGTGCAAGCATCACTCTAAAAGGTGATTCAGGCCACCTCAACCTCCCTCAAGGCAGCTACAGCAACCAGTTCTCAGTATGAGCCACACTGCCAGGGTTCACTGACCTGGTATTCCAGCTTGCTGGTGAGCCAGATATAAACAAGTCCACCCTGCAGCAATTACAGGTCTTGGGACTAGTCTCCACCTTCTTAGCTCGGAGAAGGCTGCCAGATGTGCAATGAGAACCATGTTTTATCTCTCCTCGGCTCGACTCTCCAAGGGCTGTGGGCAGGGCAGACTGACAGGTCCTCAAGGCACACTTGGGAAATGCCCCCTACGAGGGAGATCTCCTGTTTAGAGTGGCTCTAAAGGAGGTGGTAAAAGAATTCAGGGAAACAATGAAAGCTGAAATACCACGATCCAAGGGTAGGTACAGACCCTAGTTGTTGAGCTCTGTGCTGATTGGTCAAGCCCATAAGTTCTCAGAAGAAAATTTTAATCTGCCTTAGGCAGATGAGCCTGGACCATCTCCTGCATACAGCATGGTTTCACTGGAGGAAGAAGCAGCATCTGAGAGGCCAGATAGGTCACAGTGAAGGCCCCGGTCTCATCCTCGAGTAGGGGGCAAGCTTTCCAGTTTTCAGAAGGAAGGGGTTTCCACCACCTCGATCAATGGGGTACTAGATATAGTGCGCAAGAGTTACCACCTAGAGTTTGAAGCAGGGCTTTCCCTCCTCATGTGGTACCCCCTTATCCACAAAGAGTAGGTTGACGCTTCAAGCGATCGCAGACACTCTGTGAGTGCCCAGCACGGCAAGGAACGTGGGCATTTTTTAACTACTTCTCTTAGTCCCAAATCACTTTGGAATGTTCAGGCCCGGTGGGGTCCTAAAATGTCTGTTCTACCTCGTCTGCCACAGGACATTCAAGCTGGAAGCCCTTGCATCCATAGTCAGGGAATTCTGTTGAGGAGACTGGTTGGTCTCAGTAGATTTGCAGGTGCCTTTTTGCATATCCTACCTGGGCGTCAGTCTGATCAAAGCCCATAGTGCGAGCAAACAACTCTGGCAGTGTTTGAGGTCTTCCAGGCCCCTCCTCTTTGGGATTCCTGATCCCCACAAAGAGCTCTCTTCAGCCAGCCCAGAGTATAAATCATCGAGGAGTGCTCTTCAAAACATCCCAGACTAAGGTTTTTCCCTGTGGACTGTAAGTTCGGGGGCCTCAGGGTTCTTTTCAGCAAATTCCACGCGGCCCCATGCCTTTCAGTACACACTTTCACGCAGCTCACAGGGACGAGGGTCTCTCTGGTAGTCTCGGTTCCCTGTGCTCTGGTTCTCGTGCGTCCCCTGCAGTCAAATCTGCTACATCAAGGGTCCTAGTCAAAGGGCAGTCTGGGTCAGCTGTTTCAACTACTTGGCCAGTCAAACCTCCATCAAGGGTCCAAGCCAAGGGTCAGTCTGGGCCATCAGATTCAAGGCTTTTGCCAGGTGGAAGCATCCTGACATTGGGGGACTCGTGGCCTCGTTATCATGAAGGGTCTCAAACTGGGGCATCCTCTCCAGGGGAGAGTTACTACCGATACCGGCCTTTGGGGCTGAGGAGCTCATCTGAATCGGCTCTCGACACAGGGCAAGTGGTCGAGGGTGGAGACCTGCTTCAACATCAGCATGCTGGAGATAACCCCCTGACCCTTCAAAGATTTGAAGCCCAGATCTCCAACCAGGAGGATGTTCTTATCCTCACAGACGATCGAACCACAATGGCCTACATCTATCACCAGGGAGGTACATGAGCTCTCGGATTGCACAAGAAACCCTGTTCTTCTTCCAGTGGGCAGAGCAATCAACTGGAGAGCATGTTGGCAGTGTACAATCCAAGATTGGGGAACTTCATGGCAGATTGGATAAGCCAGGATGTCCTCCCAGGAGAATGGGACCACCTTCCACCTCCTCGCTGCATGGTGGGCCCTCCTGTAGGTGGTAGTTCTCATCTAGCGTGGCTGCAAAGTTTCCCAGTCCTGCTCTCTTATCAGGGTCGAGCTGACCATAGCTCAGGATACCCTTTCCCTAGACTAGGGTTCCAGCAATCTCCTGTTCGATTTTCCTCCAATTCTACTAATCTCAAAAATCCAATTCTTCTAATCCCAAGAATGCTGCACAAGATCGCCCTAGATCAGGCGGAGCTATTCCTAATATGTACTTGTTGGACACTCCGGCCATGGTTCTTGTGTATGGTTCAGATGTCTCTACATCTTCCTAGCTCTGGGTGCACTCCTGATGGCGGACTTAGGGGAGCCCTCGGGGGCTCCCCTCGTCTCAGTCAGATCCTGAGAGTGGAATGCTGAAGTGTCCACCAGTAAGCCCATTGTCTCACATTGGAAACTCGACCAGGTCCTCAGAGCCTTCTACAAGGTCTCATTTGTGCTTCTCAAGGAAACATCCATCCTCCTCCTTCTCCTCATGATGGAGGTAGTCTTTCTTACAGCGATCACTTGGACACACTGCATCAGCAAGATGGGAGATCTAGCTTCCAAAAAATCAGGCACCATGTTCCTCCAGAACTTAGCGATCTATGAACATATCCATCTTTTCTCCTGAAGGTGGTATCTTCCTTTTCCACTGCAACAAGGAATTGAATCTCCCTGCCCTACATCCTTGACCCAAGGGGAAGAAGGAGAGCAAATTCTCCTTCTTGGCTCGAGGAGAGCTCTTGAGCTTTACATCAGGAGATCTGAAGTCCATTATGAGTCTTTAAGTCTATTCATCCTCACCCCAGGGCAGAATATTAAAAAATCAAAAGTCTGTTTGCCAGATGGATTGGTTCCCATATCTGTCTCCTTCCAGAAGGCAGGGGTTGCCCTGCTGGGCCCAGTGGAGGCTCATTCAGCTCGAACAGTGGCTGCCTCATGGGTGGAATTTAGAGAAACCTATCCAGCAGTCTTGTACAGGGTGGCCCTTGGACATCCTTCCATTCCTTGGCAACATTCTACAGATTGGATGTGTTCGCTTCTGCTGAGGCATCCTTTGGTTGTCGGGTCCCCCTGTTGGTGGTGGGCCCAGTAAGGTCTACTAACATTCTTCCCACTCGGGAAGCAAGGGGATGTACTGCTTTAGTATATCCCGCTGGTTATGAGCCCGGAGACCAGCTTAGGTGAGAGAAATAGAAATTTAAATACCTGTAAATTTTCTTTCTCCGACTGCTGGTCTCCGGGCTCCTCCCCTCCCAGAACGTTGGACGTTGGCCATCTGGCCTGAGGGTTTGAATTCGGCCCTTCCATGCCGTAAGTGCAGATTAACATTTCTTCTTTATTTCTCAGGGATGTATTATTTCAGGGGACACATGCTTTGGAAAAATAACTGAACGCTGCAGGATGCAGAGGGGAGGATCTGGTTCTGCTGTAGAGCTCTTTTTCCTGCCTGTCATGTGGTACCAGGAAGGACCTCCCACTGGTTAAGAGCCCGGAGACCAGCAGTCGGAGAAAGAAACTTTACAGGTATTTAAATTTCTGTTTTTTTCCTAATGCATGTAAAACCTACAAACTGAGTAGAGAGTGAATAATTTTTCTTCAAAGGAGGCAAAGTACAGAAAATTTGATTACCTTATAATTTGTAATGCATATAAATGAGTGGTGTGGGGGGCTACACTGTAGTACAAGATGGCGCCGTGAAGCGTCGGCCATGCTTACAAATTGAAGCTTTTTCAAGGCAAGAGTTTTGTAAGTCAGAGTTTTTTAAGAAAATTTATTTTTTTATCAACGAAAAGCCAAATCGAGGGGTTAGGCTTTTAGGGGTGGGGGTTCTGTTAAAAAAGACAGTTTTCCTTTAAAGAGATAGGGGAAGTATGTGTTTATATTGTTGAAGCTTAACGTTGCTAGGGAACAGCAAAAAAAGTAGCAACATGACATAATTCCAAGATACTCTAACATCTGTTTCTCATATTATGTGGAGTGGCATTTAGAAGTGAAAAAATCAGGTCTTGAAAACTTATTCATAGAGCTGGATTCCATGATCTTTAAGCTGTTTGTATGGCCAAACTAAAAGCAACTGTCTCCTTATATTGGTCTTTAATTAGTGGGATTAAAAAGTATAAGGAGCATTTAAGTACTGTACTGTAGTTTGTAAAGTTGGACATAGTGGCCTGCGTTGTAATTGTGGACCAAGCAGATACTTTGGGCCTTATCTTGAAAACCTGTTTTTTTCGCTCTGTGCCTATGGCAATCATTTGTTTTCTTTTAAAACAGCCCTTTGTGTTGTCTTCAAGAGTTGTGTTCATTGCCACCGTGATCCTCACATGAAACTGACAAGGTTCTAGTTGCAAAATGGATTTTCTGTGTTCCCAGGGCAATAGGGCAATAACAGATCTTAGAGGAGCATGCAACTTAATTTGCGGATTAATTTTAGGTCTTTGCAGTGAAGCGAATAATCAGCCTATTTGGCTAGCAAAAACAGTGAACCAGATTTCAAAACAAGTGCATCCAATTTGGCTCGGGGCCTGCCGAGCAGCGGTAGCGCTATTGCTTGTGACACTGATGTCTCGGGTTCAGGAATGAGCGCCATACGGAGTAGAACTGTGTGTCCATGGATTGCTCCCCTCCTTCAGGGTGGGAAGGCTGTGGCACCTGGCAGTCACATGACTTCTGGCATTGGCTGGAGGTAAAGGAGTCTGGGACCATGAGACGAGGGGTAAGGGAGTGGTGAATGTCTAAGCACCATGCACGGGAGCTTTAATGATGGAGTGTTGACATCATTCCATGTCTACTTACCTAGGGGAAACCTACAAAGTAAAATACCCTTGGGATGAGCAGCGTAATGCCAGCAGCGGCACTTCTCACATTCAGGCCCCCAGGAAGCCCAATATAACCTGCTGGGACTGGGGATCTTGGTCACTCCCCTTGCCTCTGGGGAGCCCTTCTGTGGCGGGCAAGCCATGGGTCAGCTAAAGTCCATAGCAGGTAGGCTTGGAGGGAATGGGGCGAGGGGCTGCAGCATGGACATATACAGGGTAAATCCCTATAAGCACCAAAGGTGCAGGAATAGAATTGGGGAAAAAAAGATGTTGGGGTCCCTGGAGACCCTGGAATCTGGGCTTTTTCTGCCAAAGAACTATAACATTTGCATAAACAGTCAAATTGCATGTACTGGGATTTTGAATTTATGGCAAAATGTATGTATGTAACAAAGGGTTTTATATGAGGAAGATAACCAAGTTTCTGCAGTGCAGTCTACACATCCAGTAGAACTATTACCCCTTCCCCATGATTGCTAAAAGCCTACCCATAACAACCATGGAAAACAGCTGCAGACTGCTGTGCTTTATTTCGTGGGAGACATACTTTCCCTCTTGTCTTTCAGCCACACCAGCAGCATTCTTTTCCCCAGCTGTTAATTGCTGCACCGTTGGCATCCTATCCCACCTGTTTTTCAGTTTCTCCAGTGGCATCCTCCATACCTCTCAACCTCTCAGCATTAAAAATCATAGCACTGGTCTTCAAAAATCATAGCAGATGGTCAGAATGTGGAGCACTGCCTTATATTAAAGAATAATATGTCTACAAATAGTGGGGCCCATAAAGTTGGTGATAAAAATGTTTCTATTAACTTAGTTTAATGATTTAACAGTTTGCGTGTCCAGGAATAGCACTAACATTATTAAAAACATCAGTAAACCTCTGTGGAGCAAGGGTAAATTTGAGTGTGAAAATCATAGCACTATGCGAAATTCACAGCAGTTGAGAGGTATGGCATCTTCTCCCGCTCTCTGCAGCCACGTCAGCAGTGCACAGTCTGTTCTCTGGACACGTAGCTAACCAGTTGCCAGGTAATCTGGTAAAATGTCAAGATATATTTTTTTATTTGTTTTTTATTTTATGACCTTGCATATGGACATTTAATAGTGAATGGTGACCTGGTATCCAGTGTAAAAACTGTAGGAAAAGGATTTTGGGGGTAACTGTGGACAGTGAGTTTAAGAAGTGAAAGCATGCAGTATGCTGCTGCGATCAAGAAAGTAAACGTGACCAGCCTAGATAGCTTTGTGGCAGTGCATTACACTGCCATGTAGGCAGTCTAGATCAGGAATGAACTCTGGTCGCTTGTATCAGGGGCAAGCCAGGTCTGAGACAGCTGAGGGTATTGTATCTCGGGGAGGGTTGGTGGCAGGTTTCAGTGCCCCTGCAGTCATTGTGGTGAGCCAGGTAGTGTGTTTTCCTGCTCTGTATGACGAGACCAATAGCCTCCGTGCCCATGCCATGGGGAGATGGGCAGGCTTCAAGAGTAGAAAACGGGGGATAGAATCCCAGCCCCCTGTCTGAACAGAAACCTAGACGGTGTGGGCAGAGAAATACCATCGGTCCATCCAGTCTTCCCTGTTCTGCCTTATCCTACCCAGTGACCTGTTTGCTCTATGAGGTTTTCACCCTTGCCTCACTCCCCTTGCTCCCTGCCTTACTGCTAACCCTCCCCCGAATATCCATTAAGCCCCTTACTCTGCCCCAGGCGTCCTTGAACCCATTAATAGCTTTTTCACCCCCCCCCCACCATAGTTGGTAGGCTGTTCCATGGCTCAACCACTCCGTTGAGTAACATTTTCTCACTTCCCTCCTGAATTCCCCCACCCCGCCAGCTTTAACGTATGCCTGCATATTTCATCTTGCCATTCCTGCTGAATCGTTCCTTGCCGATTACTTTGTTTGTTCCTTTCAGGAACTGAAAGGTTTCAGTCATGTTGCCCCTCTTTCTTCTTGCCTCCGAGTACGTGTTCAGTGCCCTAAGCTGATCGTCATAGGATCTGCCCTGTTGGCCCTGAATCATTTTGGTTATCCTACTCCATACCATCTTGAGTGTGTCTCTCCTCAGGTGAAGACTGCAGAACTCAAAACAGTGTTCCAGATGGGCTCTCACCAGTGCTCTATAGAATTGGTAGTATTACCTCTTTCCTCCTGCTGTCGAACCCTCCGAGTGCACCTTAGCATTCTGGTTGCTTTGCTTGTAGGTCTTGTTGCATTGACTAGTTTGGTTTAGGGAGTCGTTTATGCTGACTCCTGGGTCGATTCCTCAGAAGCAGTGGCCAGCTTAACCCCCCACTCATCCCGTAGTCCATCCTCAGGTTCTTGTTCCTGTGTGCATCGTCTTGCACTTCTTCACATTGAATTTCAGTTGCCAAACCTTTGACCACCTCTCTGATCTTTGCAGTTCTCTCTGCAACTCCTTTTACCCCTCCTCTCTGTCTACCTTGCCACAGAGCTTAGTGTGATCTGTGAAGAGACACATTTTGCCCAAACATTTACTGCAGCTTACCTCAGATTTCCTTGGAAAATGTGGCTTCTGTCCCTGAGGAAAACTGAACCTGCAACTTATTGATTTGTAGGCCTGTGATTTTACCCTCTGCGATCCAGCCATTGCAGCAAGAGGGCGAATGTTGCCAGTACACTCGAGCCTCCTGCTGCACAGCTTGCCACGTGCTGCCGGATCCTTGTGCCATACAGAAGATGGTGTCCTAACACCCTTGCCATGGGGGGGGGGGGAGGACAACAACTGTGGTCTGTTTGTGGTCATTGAGACTGGGCAGTTGCTGGTAACAGTCTGATACAGAGATGAGGGACTGATGGGGAGAAAATGTAAAGCAAAGAGCAAACGCAGTGTCAAGATGCATTAGGAGAGGGTAAAGGAGCAGGTCATGGCAGATAAATGATTCTCCCACTCTACCAGGCCTTAGTTAAACCACACTTGGAGTACTCTGTCCAGCTCTGGTCATCACAGTACAGACAAGGCATTTATCAGTGTTGTAAGCAGCCTTATTTTATAAATAACCACTGCTTTACCTTGAAAATAAACTACAAAGGATTTTTATTATACAAGGAGTTGAGCTCCAGTTTGTTGTGCTGTTAAAGTCATGGACTCTGCCAAAGGTGTCTTCTTCACATTTACTCATAATAATCCATTGTAAGGAACTGGACATCCAGAGGCAACCCTTTTTTTTTTTTTAAACCTTATTTTTCATAAAAGTTGTGTCACTTAGAAGGATCAGTCTGAACATATCCATCACTGAAAGTATAACCGGACACTCGGTTCCTAGCTCGTACAGAGCTCTAGCTAAGGCCTGGTCTGTAGGAGGAGGGAAAATACTTAGTAGCAGCAATCACACGTGTATAGGAGGCTCAGGAATTTAATGCCTTCCTTTAAATACACCACTGGATGTGCAGTAATTTCCATATCCCAGCCTGTTTGCCCACCGTTCTGCCAGCACCTGCTGTGACCTGTAACTCTCACTACAAACCAGCAATCGAAAGTCTGCGACTGTTTAATATATACATATCTGTGGCTAACATTGTCCTTATTTCTTTTCCTGAGAAATGTGCCTAGTTTCTGATTTTCTAAGTGCAGTAAGACACTCTGAGGTGTGCATTGCACTGACATAAATGTGCCTCCAGGGACTGAAGGCACTTGGCCACACCCCTGGTGTGCATTTATTTCAGCAGTATGCCCACCCCATTATGTCTCCGTGCTTGTGGAGTTAGCTGCTTGAGGAGGCTAATGAAGCTAATTGTATAAACTGGTTTTAAGAGCCAGCATGGTGTTCTTTTGGATAAAGGATGGATAGAGGGATATTGTGAACAAGCTGGGAAGTGGGACATGGATCAAGCTGAATAGAGTGGTTTAAACCAATTGATCTTTTTCTGTTCCGAGCATAGAACATGGTAGTGTAGTCCATTAATTCATATCCCGGGAGGTCTTCTTAAAAGGTGGTAGGTAGTCACATGTTTGAGTCCTTGTTTACATTTTGGCTTCAAGTTACGGAAGTCTCTCATTGATTTTTACAGTGTTGTTATTGGTTTTTAATAACAGGTACTGTTTACCCTCTGATGTAATGTGTGTTTTGACTTGGTTCATGTGGGGTCCTCCCATTTCTCGACTATATGATCACCACCACCACCACCACCCCCCTGGTGGTATAACTTTTATGGTTTGTTTCATAGCTGTGGTATGTCTGACAAAGGGGGCTTTCTTTTTACAAAGCGAGTAGTGTGTCTAGGGTGGTTAGCTTTTCCCCATGGGTGCTGTGTTTTATTCAGATTGTTGTTCACTGTTGCTTCTTCCCATTTGTATGCCCTGTTCAAACTGTATACGCACTTTGCTGGGTAGTTCTGACTAGGATAGTTTTTGTTCTGTCTGGCCTGCCTTTTGCTGTGTTTTGCTGGGGTACAGTAACTGCTGTCTGTTTTTTCCACTCTTGTGATTTTGGCTTTCAGCCAAGCTGGTGGTTGCTGCTCGCTCCCTGAACAGAGGCAGATAAGGAAATGGAACCCTTTTCTCATCTAGCATTTTTGTCTCTTCAGCTTGTTCTGTACCAAGTACGTTTTGTGAGTCTGTGGTTTTCTTTTGTGGCATTGTTTTGTCTCTGTCTTAATACACAGGTTGTCAGGATGTTTTAACTTGAATAAGTATGAGGCAGAAATTAGTCTGTATTCAGTGTTCTAAAGCTTTCTGTAAAGGGCTGGAGGGCTCTCTCACCCCTCTGAGTACATGCTGTCCTGACCACTGCAGTCCATTTCTTTTATTTATGTAAACTTTTGCACACCAGGTTATCCTCATTTAGGTGAAACACCTATTTTTCCAAGTGGATCCTGGGGGGCGGATAGCAGCAGAGTCAGTACTTTGCATTTGCATAACTACAGAGAGGAATGTCCAACATTAGTATAATATATATTTTTTTGTAAATTCTTTTTATTGCCTGTAAATGTACAGTACATCCAGATGTCACCTGGTAGGGGTGAAACCACAGTATTGATTAGCAGAGACCATTAGTTACAACCAAGGAGTTCCCTAGCACCCCTCATACCTTGATACTTCATTGAAGGTGCATATTCAATAATGCCCACAGATGAAGTCCAAAAACCCTGTGATTGCCATGGCATAGGGCACATTTTTTCCAAAAGTTCATAAAAAATGAAAATTCCCACCATATATATGGTGTAGTGCCCAAAGATCCATAACAGGTGGTGTAATTAGTTCCATGAAAGCTGAAATAGAAATTAAACAAACTACTTTATAAGGAACTTGGTATATAACTTTAACTGCTGGAGATGATATTATTTAGACAAAAGATCTATTATAGTTTACATTGCCCATTTTACACTAGTTTACTTAATCCATATAACCTCATACAGAACAGCTGTAGAATACCACTAATATAATGAATGTGCAGGAGACCGCTAAAACATTAAGGTTGCCACCTTCTCGAACACAATGTGTCCTTGCACCTCCTAGCAGCAAACGCAGTGAGTGCTACATCAGCCAGGCAGGAACTTTACTAAACCAATTGGGGACACGAAGTGAGACATCAAAGTGCGCACTTGACGCCATGTTGACCATATGGTCTCTGTAGAAATTGACAAGAAATAGACACATGTCAAACCTGTACCCTCACACCCACAGCTACACTCCCAGGTCTCCTTTTCAAATTAAAATCTCCATTAGCTTACACTGTTTTTTACGGGCAACACACATAATATAGTTTTGGTTAAGCAAGTCTGCTTAATCGTCTGATTCTTCACCTCGGGACATAAATTCCCTGCGAATCTTTTCGGCAAGTTTACCAGCTCCCTCAGGTGATGAAAATAGAAAGGTCTTGCCCCCGTATTGAATTTTAAGTCTTGCTGGCTGGTGGAGATTGTGATTTATCCCTAGACTCCTCAACGTGGTTCAGACACCATCAAAACTTTCTCCTTGTCCGAGTACTGTAGCTTAAGTCCGGAAAGAATCTAATCAGCGCTTCGTCGATTTTTACTCTTTTGATCTTCTTGGCTGCAAGGAGAACTTCCTCTCTCTCCTCTGGGCTTCCCAGGACCATCAGGATCGTACGTGGTGTGTCGTCCTCTTGTGGTGATCGCCGTGGGGTAATCCGGTACGCTTTTTTAATCATCCAGGCAGCAGGGATATTTAGTGCTTCAGGTAGCCAGCTTAGCAGGAAAGTTGTAAGATCCGTTCCCTTGAAGGCCTAAAATACGGACATTGGGTGCCCTGGTGAAATTCTCAAGTTGCTGCAGGTGAGCCTGAAGGGTCGAATTTTCTTTCACCAGACAAGTGCATGTTACCAAAGCTTTTTTCACCACTTCTGCTTTTGTGGCATTAACTTGAGGGGAATCTGTTTTAATTTCAAGAAGGGCTGTCCTATTTAGTCCTCCATTTTTTTTTATCCAAGCCCTGGATAGCTGTTAGTAGATAGGCTAATGTAGGCTGTCCTCCACGGGCATCAGTCGCCAGCATTTCTGGTGTACTCCTCGTGGTCTGGGCCTTGTCTCTAGATGGATCTGTCGATGGCTTATTTTTTTGCTTCCCCTTGGTTGATCTCTTTAAGAATCTCTCTGGTGAGTCTCTGTGCACAGATTTATTAGCAGGCACAATTTTGTGCCAGACAAATTACTGTAGAAGGTAATATTGGATTGTTTTGTACAGTTCCTCAGTAGAGCTCAGCTTCCCTGCGTCTATTCTTGCCAGCGGTCAGGCCACGCTCCCCCCCCAACCCCGTATAACATATTTAAAAAGATTGAAATCGTACAACTATATGTGTGTGTGTGTGTGTGTGTGTGTGTATATATATATATATATATATATGATGTAGTAATGTTTCAGAAAGATGGAGAATATGTGTGTAGTGTGTGTGTGTGTGTGTGTGTGTGTGTGTGTGTGTGGCATAGGAAAGCAAAGAAGTGTCTCTGTAGCAGTCATGTGGGCTTTGTAGATGGTCAAATATGGCCCTTTTGTAGGATCTTAATTTTTTGACGTCTTTCGTTGTGTCAAGTAGCGAATTCCACATTGCTGGGGTTGCTATGGCGTGGGCTTTTTCACCCAAGTCTGTGCAGGATCATTTTATCAGCTATATCGGGTGTCCGCTGTTTAATAGCAGTTTATCGCTAAATAGGGGATACATGATGAGCAGGAGTGTGATATGAGAAATATCTTCATGAGTGAACAGTGACCTCTGGATACTCACGAGTGCCAAAGGCACGAGTGAGAGTATCTAGACGTCACTGTTCACGAGTGAAGATATTTTACATATCACACGATCTGCACATCATGTGTGCGATTTATACAATAGGCTTTTCTAAAGTGGTTCTGTGTTGCTTTCAAACTGTGTGCAAGATAGAAAAACTTCTTCCATATTCATTGGTTTTGTTTTCCTCTGTAAGGAGAATTTATTTATTCTTCCAGTATAGTTTGGCTGTATCAAAGTATGTTTGTTGCTTTGAGTCTGCATGGTTTGATGTATTTAGCAGTCAGTGCTCTTTCTTTTTTTTTTTTTTTTTCTTCTAGTAGGAACTTTAGAGATCTTCTCAGCACATGAGTGTCTGTGAGACTGAATGCAGTAAACTTGTTGTTGAAGCTTCAGGTACTTGAAAGACAGGTGAATTTCATTTGATTTAATGAGCTGAAATAAGTTGCAGCACTGAGGGAGAGTTAATGGGCTTGTCTGTGACATCACCACAGTGAGAATAAATGCTGGTGAGGTTAGCACAGTATGTATAAACAGCATTTATCATCACTGTGTTAGCCTGGGCTTGCATTTATCTCACTGTGATAGTAATACATGCTTTTATCAGTGAAAAATATAGCTCACTCCTATAGTATAAATGTGGTTATGCACATTCTTAGTAGGCTAGCAGAGCAAACATACAGTGTAAACAGCGAAATCAGTACAGTACAGGGAGCTGTAGGTTCAGTCATAAGTTATTTATTTAATTAGAGCAGGATTCCCCATAGCCTACAGATATAGGGCGGTGGTTATGGTGATCAGGGCCGAAGGTGTATTATTCCTTGGGCCTCCTATACACACTGTATATGTACAGAAGTGGCTCTAAGTAAGGTTTAGTGTACTGGTATCAAAACAAGGGTAGCAATGCAATAAAGGATGGTGGTGAAAAGTAATTTTGGAGGATTTTTTTAAACTTTATTGTTTTGAAAAAACATACGTTTTGATAATACAAGGAAAGGACATTACAATATAAAATGCAGACTCTTATGAGGGAGCCACTCACTTAGTGACCATCCACTGTTATTTGATACGTCCATGGGGCAATATAAAATTATTGTCTATAGAAATATAAATAAAAGAAAATAACTGTGAGATGAACCCATGAGCAGCATGGTTTGAATCCAACAAAGTCTTAATAATAAAGTCAGAGTAATCCCTGCCAACAAGGAGGGTAATAAGCCACCATCATTTTCCTCAGTGTGCACACAGTATGCAAAAAAAAAAAAAATACTCATCATACGGCCTGTAATTAATTAACAAAATGAGTAAGCTATTAGCGCTGAAAATACATCATATATAAACACTCTTGATAGGAGATATCAATATACATGTGTGACGGTCCATTCCAAACAGGAAAACGCCCAATAAATACATTTTAAACGATAACTGACATTATAGTGGACTGCTACTATTTCAAAATGTTAGGGAGTTAAGCTGACCCATACATGTATTAAAACACAGGGACCAGTAGAACAAGAAGCCTCTGTGGTGGGTGAAATAATGTCCCAGGTCGAATACATGATGTATTAGTCCTTGTGGAAGAAAGAAGTTCAGTCTTACCTGGATTTGTTTAAATTACCCACCCTAAAGAATGAGACAGTGCAGTTCACAATAAAAATGGGTGTCTTCTTCATCTGAGGACTGATTATTTGGAGCTGCGGTGCGGGCTTTTTGGAACTGCATGTTTCTGGATCCATTTTAGTGCTTCAGAAGGATCGGAAAACAAGTAAATCTTCCCATGGAGGGCGATTCGCAGTCGTGCCGAAAAGACCATGCCATGCGGAATTGAGGCCTCCTGCAGTATGGCCCTCACACCATCAGATTTCTTGCACTTCTTTTTTTTTTTTCCCTTGTATGTTTTCTCCCCCTCCCAACCAGCCCCCTTCCACCGGCCCCCACAGCCCCGGCATCCACTGGACTCACTTCTGGATCTCTAGCGAGGTGCCAACTAGCTGGGTGCGGCGCCTGCGAGGGGCCAGCATCATCTCACCAGTCAGGATGTTTTTCTCACTTTTTCCCATTCCCCGAGTGTAGCGTGGAGGCGTGCAATGACGCCAATGGCTGAGCCATGCACGCTTCCGCATGCAGCATGCAGGGCATCTGCCCCGCATACACCCCATTCGTCTGGGTCTATTGCGCGATCCCCCAGCCACCGTTAGAGGACAGGCAAGTGGCGGACTCCATCCCCACCCCTCCCTGGGAGAGGAGAGCTGTCTTCCTGGTGCTCGATCCTTTCCCTTCCCGGCCGACTCCCAGTGGCCTGCTCGCACCGAAAACACAGGTCGCCGGCACGGCAGGAGGTAAGGCACGGATGTCTCAGCCCTCCACACCACTGGGCTGGTCAGATTTCTTGCACTTCTGCCGCGTAGCATAACCAATGTCTGGGTAAAGCCTGATGTGCTGTCTTTCCTGGAGGAGAGTCCCCTTCCGATGGGCTAGAGCCAACAAGTAGTCCCGGGTACCTGCACCATCTGTGACCACCACTGTCGTTTGGGGAGCATCTGGATTATTTAGGCAGCCACACGGGTTAGCTCTGTAGGCCTTTTGAAATTGTTGTGCCTTAGTTCATGCCTCCTCTCCCAATTGCTGCATGAACCACTCCTGCAGGAACAGCAGTAGGTGGTCCCCCCCCCCCACAATCCTCAGGCATCCCCAGGAGACAGATGTTAGGAGCCCGAATTTGATTTTCAAGTGTCTCTAAAGGAGACTTCCAATGCATGCTTTCTTTGATTATAGAGGAGACCACCACCATAATGGCATCCGCCCGCTTCATAGCTTCAGCGGACACTGTGTGAATGAATTCCAGATTAGTTTCCAAGGTTACCACACGATTGGTGAGGCCATCACACTTGTTGGACAAGACATTTACAGACTTAAATGAGGTGAGAAATCTTCAGTCCGATGGTCTGCAAAGTCTCTTTTCTGGACTCCTCGATTGATTCCTCTGAGCGGCCCTGTGCTCACCGCGTGGTTGGTGCTGCAGGAGCCTTTTAAGACTTGGCTCCCGAACCCTGCTGCTGGTCCTTTTGAGGTTTCCCCATTTGACACTTAGTGTGGTCAGACACAATCCAAATTTGCCTTGAGCCAAAAAAGATTTGTATATTGAGGAATTAATAAAGAAAACCAGAAGTCTGTTGCTGAGCTGTATCAGTTAGCATCCATCTTGCTTGGGCTCTATAGCCCCCCCCCCCCACCACCACACACACACACACACCATTTTTGGAGTATTTTATAAAAACAAATTAGGCTGATTGTTAAAAATACAGGGCGGTGGTTAAAAAGGTGGTTGCTCACTGCGCTAAAATAATGAATGGGGAACACTGCCGAGAGTTACTGAGTGCTCGTGCTCTGTGATTTTTTTTATTAAACACAAATTCTGTTTCTGCTCACTTGCTCTGCGGGGCATACTGTGTTTTGCTTTGCTGTGTAGGGGGTTGATGTTGCAGGCTGTCTGTTGTGCTTTACTGTGCAGGGGGAGGATTTGTGTTGGAACGGTGAGTGCTCTGGAGACTGTGCTTGAACATGTACTAAAAAAAAACTGCTTAATTTTATTTTCATAAAATGCTTGTGTTTTTGTTTGCTGACTGGAGTCCTTTAGGAAAAACTAATTTTCATGCTCTGGTCTGGTGGGTCTTGGTGACCGCAAACTGTGCCCACTGATGCTTGGTGGATACAGTTTTTCCACAGTCTGACATAATGTCCTCCCATTGATGCATTGCCTCACACAGGGTAAGTAGAGCAGCTCACCCATTATTGGGGTGGGGGTTGCAAGGATATCTTCACAGCGCTTATCTGACAATCCTGGATCATTAGGATTGACTGCCTCTGCATGCTCTGTCATTCCGCAGACTACCTGCTCAGTGTCATTCAGCCCTGGTTCTCCTCTTCATGATCGCCATGATGACAGAGCTCAAAAAATTAATCCTCTGTCAGCCCTGGTAGTGGTGTGTCATCCTGTTCTGGCTTCACTTTAACCTCTGCTGGGTCGTTATTGAAACCCACCTTACCAAGACACCTTGCAGTAGTTTCCTGAGTGACGCTGTCCTATGCTGCTTCATGAGTTGGACAGCATCCATGAGGAAGATTTGTCATACACAGGTAGTGGAGCTCAGATCTTCCATGCCGTCTAACAGTTCCAGGATTTGAGCTCTCATTGCGAGCATATAGTGCCACTTGAAGGTATAGAATATCCCCGATCCAGCAGTTGGATAATGCAGGTTGTGTTAGGTGGCAGGAAAATTAGTTGAATGATGATGATGATGATTTTTTTTAACTTTCCTTTTGTAGGTCTTAAAAACATTATGTCCTAACTTGGGATTCAATGTCCTATATGCTTTATGGTTATGTATCATCGTGATAAGGCTCTTGTGGAGTATCCTCTGATTTCACCTACTTTTGATCGTCATGTGAAACTCGTCTGCTTTCAAGGTTAGCACTGCAGTGATGCTTTCCATACTCCTGACTTCCTGTAATATGTTCGAAAAAAATCGGTGATAGATGGAGTTTTAAGCTCTGTAACAGCCAGATGACCACTGACATTTTTCAACAAGGCTGTCATTTGGGTCCGGAGTTTATGATCGCTATCACAGAGCCACTGTAAAGATTTCACCTGTCACCCACGCAGACTGGTTGATGTGGTAGCAGACAGGTGGGTGTTGACTCCACAGAAGCACCATAGCTGGGCAGACTTACTGACAGCCAGGAACTTGGACTTTTTACTGTGTGCCATGTTACAGCAGCAAAGCAAAGAAAGCTGCTCCTTCACTTTCTTTTGCCTCATGGGAGTTTCAGACTTAAATGTTAAGGTGCCTGATCCAACGCACAAACAAAATCCAGTCATACAAACAAGCAAACAGAACAATGTTATGTTGCCCTTTCGATCGGTGCAGTCATCCGAATGAGGGGGTAAAACTTTTTCCTGATTTCCTGGCCAGCTAGGATGCTTTCTGAATAAAAAAGGCCGCTTATCACTGCCTGCTGACCCCTGGCATTGGTCAGCCGATGAAGCAATGGCTTCTTAATGTCCATGTCCTTACCCCCGCACTTTCTTTTATGGGCAAGATGTTTATTGCTGTGCCGACTTCCGGTGACGTCTCCATCCTAGACAGCTGCCTGAAGCATGAGCTCTGGAGACCTTGCTTGAGAAACTGCACCACAGCTTGCTCTAATACTTGATTAATAACTCTATTTCTATTCTGCAGCGTGGGCTTAACATGGGGGCACCAAGAAATACAAAAAATAATGTTCAGGCCCCACCAGTTTCACCACTGGGAGTACAACACTCACCAAGGTTGACTTTGGAGAGCATGGCCTCCTCCTCCCCGTGCTCCCAGGCTGACTCTTTACCCCTCAAGGTAGTGAATGATCTGCTCCTGACTGAACTGCTTGCCTTCCATACTGAGTGTCGTCTGGGCACAGGTCAGGAAACCTAGGAAAACCAGGAACAGTTATAAAATTCACGAGTAGCATTTTATTATTATCAATAACAGTAAAATAAAAATTGTTCAGTATAACTATTTACACTTCTATATCCTGAGCTTGTTAAAGAGACATTCTATTTTTCACAAAATGTTCTTTTCCGTTTCTTTGCAGGTGCAACAAATAGAATATAGTGACCCAGAACTGACCTCTTGTTTTTTTTTTTTTTTTTATTTCCCTTTATGCGCCCCGGAGTCTGGCGGACGGCTATGGCCCTCCCTTGGAGGTACTCGTCCTCCAGCCTCGTGCGTCCCTGCTCAGGCCTACCCCCGGTAGTTCTCCTGCAGCTTGCCCCTCACGGTGGGGCCGGGGAGGAGAGCACCGGCCATCTCTCCCCCTCCAGAGCACAACCCAGAATCCAGGGGCAGCACAGGGACATGGGGCTATCATGGAGCCCGCCAGCTCCTTTTCCTGCTTTACTGCTATCCCCTCTCTCCACTGACGTGGAGATGCTGGTACGTGCCGCCCAACCCTTACTGCCCTCCAGTCGCCGCCAGAGGGTAGTCAACGAGCGTGACGACAACCCCCCCCCCCCCGAGAGAGGAGAGCAGTCCCCCAGATGCATGATCCTTCCTTGCCAACCCCCGGCAGTCTGGGCTTGTTCCTAAACCCAAGTCACCAGCATGTCATGAGGTATAGCGACTAGTGCCTCAACCTCCAGTGCCGCCGGACTGGTCACAGAACTGACCTCTTGTTGACAGCTCTGCAAGCAGAGTTTGCCAACAAGCCTGAGAGGAGCTCAAACTGCATCTCAGGTTAACCCCCAAATTCCAAATAACTTTTTGCAATCATTTCAACAGCATAACTATATACATTTCAAACCAAGAGATTCCCAGTATCACTTACAGTTTGACACAAAAAATTACATATATTTTTTATAACTGCAGATATGCAAGGGGGAAGAAAACACAAACAGCAAGTGAAGGCAGCGAGATAGCGAGAGGCGGAGAATCGCGAGACTGTTCGTGATCAGTTCCTAGGTCTTATGAGAACATTTTGTTACGTAACCAAACAGATAAGTCAAAAAAAGAGAGGATAGGCCGTACTGCTGGTGCAGAGGGCTGAGGCGCCAGCGCAGTACCTCGTGCTACGCCGGCAGCCTGGGTTCGGGAATGACCTCAGGTCACTGAGGTGCCGGCTTGAGGGGAGGCCCTGGAGAGGGATTGAGCCATGGCACTCCCCTCCAGGTGAGGTGGACGCCCACCCATCTGTAGTCCTGCTCCCACTGGGTGGAGGTCCAGTTGGCGCGTTGGTGGTAATGGGCAGTGACAAAAGTCAGGAGGGGGGAAGGTCACCGGATCCTCAGGTACGTGCAGGCCTCCACGCATGTGTACGCCGTGGCCCGGGGGGGGAATGGGAGTAAACAAGAAAAAACCCTAAAAGTATAAATGGGAACAAAAAAAAAGAAGACAGGACAGATCCTTGTGTTTAACTCTTTCTGCATAACAAATGGGACAGGGCGTTATTCAACCCTGTCACATTGAGGTTAGAGATGCTATGGACAGAATGTGCCAAGAAATACAGAAAAAAAAAATAAGGAGCTTAAAGAGGTGACTACCACCTTCACTGATAAAATGCACGCTATTGTTGACCTCCTCTTGCATCTCCACGACTGCGGGCACAATTAGATCTGAAGCAACAGGAACTGGAGGGTCGCCTCTTGTTCAAAAACAGAATGCTTTACGGAGTTCTGGAAGGTGAGGAGGGTACACAGATTACCACATTTACTGAAAAAATCCTCCATTAATCCTTGCCGCTCCCCACAGACTTTTTTGGTTGTTGTTGCTGCCTGGTCCCCCCGAAGCTCAGCCCAGCTCTGTGCATCGTCCCCACATGCCTAGGATTAACCCCCCTGGGTGGGGCCACCATGTGGGCACCCCCCCCAATGAACACTGTGTAGGCGAGACCCAGCTTACCTCCTGGGTTGGAGCCATGGGAGTGGGGACCCCTTCAGCGGACACAGGTAGGCAGTGGGGACTGCGGCGAAGCCGGCGTCATGCATGGGGGCCAGCGTTTAGTTTTGCTGCAAAGATCCCCTGGGGTGGGGACGCAAGTAATGACAGCATCTACCCCTCCCCGACGGTGGCGCCGCCATGGTGGTACCCCCAGCCTGTGCCAGAGGTCCACAATGCACCAGACACTCACCCCCGAGAAGGGAGCAGTCCCTGGATGCTCACTCCCCACCCCGGCTGGCCCTCCGACTCTTGAGTCGGTCCCCAAATCCAGGATGTCGGCGCCACAAGTGGATGCCTTGCCACTGTGCCAGCGCAGTTCCCCACACACTTAATACTGGACTTAAAGCCCATCCACTGAGCCCGAGGACTAAAGCCCATGCCAAGAGGGTGTCCACAATCTATCGCCTTAAAAATCTTACACTTCCCAGATGAACAAACAGGTGCTTCTTACGGCTTGGAGGCAAAAAATGGTTAAATATAAAGAAACCCAAATCTGCCTGGATAACAACGTTCCTCCCGCCATTCAGCAGCAGAGGAGAGGATATACCATATCTGCATGCCCTTAAACAAGCAGGTTTCAGGTTCCAGATGCCATACCCGGCTAAGCTGCGAGTTCTGTTTCCAGAGGGTGAGATTCTGTAATTTCGTGAGGAGAGGCATTGCTGCACTGCCTCCCCCTCAAACCTCACAGTGCCGATCCATAGATTATGGACCAAATATGACTTATTTAAGGAGATCTGACTGTTACACTGGTTCGCCTGGTCTCAACACTTCCTCCCAGCCAAGATGGACCACTCCTTTAGAAGGTGGGCTAGACTAGGATTTACCAATCTAGGACATGATATTAGACTTTCATACCATCAAGCAAACATACCACTTAAGAAACCAGGACCACTATCATTACTTACAGATTAGAACACACATATACACACTTAAAAAGTTACAGGAGTCGAAACCCCAAATACAGAACCTCCTGGAGGTCATAACATCTATACAAGGGGGAACCCTCAAGAAGGGGCACATATCAGCTCTCTATAGAGCTATGAGACAACTTCGCCCAAGGGAATTGCTTAGAATCAAAGCTAAATGTGAACAGGAAACGGGACCAACAATAACAGAAGAGGAATGGAGAGCAATATTCCAGACAGTAAATAAAACTACCCTATCACCTAATTGGCAGGAATTCGCCTGGAAAATGAGGGTGAGATTCTTCTATATGCCTGAAAGTCAAAGTAAGTGGGACACAGGGGTAACCTCACATTGTTGGAGGGGATGCGGTGTCCAAGTGGTACATCACTCCCACATTGTTTTGGGAGTGTGGAGCTCTACGCCCTTTCTGGCAAGGAGTTTCCAGAACACTAGAGGGAATATTCTCCTGTACCACACAACTAACAATAAGAAACTTAGTTTTGGGGATACCTCCTGATGAAGTAAAAGGAGCTGATGGTGTGTACCTCTGGGGTGTGCTGTTGGCAGCGGCCCATAAATCAATCACCAAAAAGTGGCTTTCCCCGGACGTACCTGACGTGCCTCAATGGTACTCCATTATAAAAGAAATAAGGGAAAAGGAAGAATTAGCACATAAGATAAATACCAAGATGAATAGTTATATGTGTAAATGGACCAGATGGAACCTAGTAATGGGACCTTAAACTGGTCCTGAGGATTAGGGAGGAAGGAGGCAAAGTTAAAAAGGGGGGAAAAAGAGAGCATAAAAGAAGAGGGGAACAAATAAAAGATGAACTACTGTTACTACCATGACCTGTGAAATGAGGACTCGAATATATGTTAGAGAGTGAAATGAACTAAAGCTTGGAAATTAAACTACTTTGGCACCAATGATTTACAGTGCTTATGAAATATGTAAACACCTATATTATGTATGACTTGTGATGGTATGCAGACTCTGAAGTTTCAATAAACTTGAATTGAAAAAAAAAAAAAACTCACAGTGCCCTCACCCACAGTGTTGAGATAGAGGACCTCTCTTTAACACTGGCCTACACCTCTAGAAACTAATCAGGCATACCACCAAGCTGCACAAGAGAGCAACAGTCTCAGGAGGTCCAGCAGATCATAACAAACTTATTGAAGCAGGCTAAATGGCAAACACGATGAAGGGAGGCACAGATTTGCAAAGGGGACATTAACACACTCACTCTATTATGGAACTTTTAACACTCTGCAAAGTTCACATCGACTATTCCTTGTGGCTGTTCCAGACTAACAGGTACAGGTGGTGGGTACTTGTGATTGTTTGATGGAGGGGCAGGGTTACCACCTCCACATATCATCAGCTTGTGCACCTTGATATAACATACTAAAAGCCAGTAGAATAGGCCAAATGGTCTGTCTTGTCTGCTTGATAGCTAGCAACCTAGTGGTTGCTCGCCTTTCCAACCCCCTGCCCCCAAGAGGGTCTTCTTTGATTTCAGTTTCCCCTTATACCTGTCCCACCCCTTATTGAAGCCCTTCAGTGTGCCCTTCTCCGCCAGCCTCCCGTGCATCGCATTCCACGGCTCCACCACCCACTCAGTGAAATAATGCTTCCTATACTCCGCCTGTAATTTCCCCCCTCCAGCTTCCACTCATGCCCCCTGTCTCTCTTAGCCTAAACAGCTCCTTGGTTCCACTCCTGGTTATTCCTTTTACATACTTGAAAACCTCTATCGTGTCTCCCCTGTCTCTCCTCTCCTCCAGTGTGTACAGCCCAAGCTCTTCCAGTCTCTCCTCATAAGACCTCCCCCCATGCCCTGAATCATCCTGGTCGCTCTCCTCTGGACTCTCTCTAGCAGCGCTATGTCCTTCTTCAGATGAGGTCTCCAGAGCTGTACACAGTACTCGAGCTGCGGCCTGACCAAGGCATTATATAGAGGGTGGATCACCTCCCTCCTTCTGGACGTAATTCACCTGGCTATGCAGCCCAGTATCCTGTTTGCTTTGGCTGCAGTTCTTCTACAATTTTTGGAGTTATTCATTTTGACGTCTACCACCACCACCCCAGACCCTATTTCTCCCAATGTGGCTTGCAGTGTGACCCCCCCCAGGGTGTAAACATGACCCGTGTTTTTGACCCCCAAATGAAGCATCTTATATTTCCCGGCATTAAATTTCAGTCCCCACCTCCTTGACCACCCCTCCAGGATATCCAGATCCCCGGGACTGTCTCCCTCACTTCTTCCCAATCCACCAATGCTCCCAGTTTTGAATAATCTGCAAAAACACTCAGCCTATTCCTAACCCCCCTCCCTATATCCGAGACATAGGCATTGAACAAGAGTGGCCCCAGTATGGAAAGAGGCTAGGGTACAGGCAGGGCCTGAACCTTGGGGGACCCCACTGATTACCTTCCTGGGGGAGGAGAGTATCCCACCAACCATTACCCTCTGTAAATGGCCCGCAAGCCAATTTTTGACCCAATTTAGCTCCTGTCTTCCCACCCCCATCTCTGCTATCAGTCCATTATGGGGCACTGAATCAAACACCTTGCTGAAATCTAGGTATAGGACATCCACCGGCCTATGTTTATCCAAGGCCCTCGTCACCCAGTCATAAAACTCTACGAGACTGGACTGACACGATCTCCCCTGGATGAAGCCATAGTGTTCATCATCCTGGTGTCCTAACCTTTCCAACTGCCTCCCAAGCCTCTTCTTGATAAAGCCCTCCATTACTTTTCCTACCACAGATGTTAGATTGACAGGCCTATAATTCCCCATCTCCTCCCTAGACCCCCCCTTTACATATAGGCACTACATCAGCCACCCTCCAATCTTGTGGCACCTAACCTGTCTGCAAAAAGGTGTTAAAGAGTGCAGCCAGTGGAGCTGCCAGCTCCTCCGCCAGTTCCTTCATAAACCTCGGATGTAGTCCGTCCGGCCCAGGTGCCTTATCAGTTTTTAGCTTCTAAAGGGCCTCCCTCATCCTATCCATTGTGATTTTCCCCCCCAATCCTCTCCCTCATGCAGCCTTCGTACTCCATCTGGGTCTGGCCCTGCCTGTACCCTAACCTCTTTCCGTCCTCTGGTCTCAGACTGAGACTGACCTCTCGCTTTTACTGGCTCCTCTTCCCTCCCATCAGGCTGTAGGGATCCCCTGTCACCCTCTGCAAAGACTGAGGCAAAGTACTTGTTTAGCACCTCTGCCTGTTCCCCTAATTCCTGAGCCCATCCCCCCACAATCTTAATCCTGTTGGTCTGTGTCCTCTCTTTCCTCTCTCATGTATCTATAGAATGGATATCCCTAGCTAGGTTTTTCTCCATCCCTGCCTTGGTGCCCCTCACCACTCTGGTGACCTTCCTGGCCAATAGTTCATACTCTCCTCGCTCCTTGTCCCTCCTAGAACGTTTAAAACGTGCGTAGACAACCTTTTTTCCCCCCCTCACCACCTCCTGCACCTCCCTGGTCCACCAACATGGCTAGCTGATTCCACCATGCTTACGCCTCACTTTAGTACAGGACCTAGTAGCCTCTTGCACTCCTTCTTAATGGTCTCCCACAAGCTTCCAGCATCCATGTCCGACCTAATCATGTCAAACCTCTCCTGTAGAATCCAACCCATTCCCTCGAAGTCCGCTCCCCTGAAGTCAACCACTACTGTACGAGTGCGGTTTTCCTCCCCCCTAGATACAGCAGGAACCAAACCGTGGCGTGGTCACCACCCGCCAGTGGATGCACCTCCAGGCCCCTGCACCACTCTGTGGTTTCTTGTCTCTAAACCATCAGGTTGGGCTGTAACTAATGTAGAGCACCTGCAGCTGCTGCTTGAGTGTGAGGGCCTTGACTGGAAGACCTTCTGTGTGCCAGTCCAGTCTGGCACACATCTCGCTGCCTGCCTACATTTGGCACTGAATGTCATCATGCTTGGAAAAGACAGAACCTGACAGATGAGTGGGGGTGGGGTGCTGCGGTCCAGGATCCCATTATCTGGGATGGCCAGAGATGTCGAACCTCTCACATCCGCAGGAGCACATTGAATAGCCCACTGAGTTGTGGCAGCCAGCATTTGCCACGACTACTACAGTGGTGGTTTACTACAGAAGCTGAAGTTGGAAGTGAGGTCCCCCCAGCCTTTATCACTTCTGTTGTAGGAGTCTGTGTAGTGTGTCCCCCCTCCTCGCTCTTTCTGGGCCAGTCCCCCCTATCCGTAGCCCTCTACTATCATTTCCTAGCCTGGAAGGCACACCTTGGCCCAGTAACTATTCCACGGCTATGCTTTTTGGAATCACCTGCATCAATCAGTGCTGCAGCACTGCCCACTCCGGAAAACTGTCCTGTCCTGTCCTGATCATCAGTTGGGGTGATCGCTTAAGGCCTGTTGACCTCAGCCTGCACCATAAACTTTGCTGGGCTGGAGGACAATTTGCTATGACTTTAGGTTACAGTTATGCTTTCTTTTCAATGCATACAGCTGTTTAATGGTTCCAAGATAGTAGATTGGGTTTAATAATTAGATTTTTTTTTTTTTTTTTGTACCTTACCCCCTGTATCTATTGTATATGACACAGAGCTGTCTTGAGGGTCTTGCACCCTACATTTAATCGATTATTGCACACCAGGTGAATACAATGTTTGCACACATTATATTTCACAGGTGAGGCCTCCGAGTGGCCACCAACAGATAGCTTTCTGGTTACATACCACTCAAATACATCTCCTGAACAGGATTTTAACACTCCTGCCCTGAGGGCTCACTGACAGCGGTGACATTCCCTCAACAGAGCCCATACATTGGCTCTGTTAGGGGTAGTAGCTTTCCTTGCCCCCCCCCAAGCCTTGGAAGCCACTTTCTTCCCGCTCCCATATTCTCCCAGTTTAATTCCTTTATCCCACACAATACCTCCCACTAGTGTCCCCTTCCCCTTTTATTGCTTACTAGCAGGTTCACCTGCTCCAGTTGGACAGTAGACCAAGAAGTGCTGTGCTGCAGAGCTGGGCAGGGTGCAGGTGAGGGCTGCGAGCCCAACAAATAAACACAAAAGACAAATATTCACCACACACTCCAGAGCCAGGAGAACATGCTGTGTGTGTGTGTGTGTGTGTGTGTGTGTGTGTGTGTCTTTCTATCTCTCTCTTTCCAGTGAAGGTCGTAATAAATACCAAAATCGGTTGTTTCAAATTCAAAATGTGTCCATTTATTCCTTGTATTAAATCATAGAAAATGTAGAAAGAGTAGTTTAGGCACATCAGAAAGTCTGTGTGCAGGTATCCCTGCGCTTCGCCAGTTAAGGCTTTGTCGGGGGGAACCTGCTCCAGTTGCCTATATGTTGCTGCCCAATTGGCAGCACCCCCACTAGATGCCCTGTTGGTTTCTGTAATTATTGCTGTTTGTTCTGTGTTCTCTGATCTAGAAAAGAGGTACAGTCATTATTTTAGTACTGCTCACTGTTACTTGCTGCATACTCCAGGGGGTGCTATCTTTAAAAAGATCTTTCTGCAACAGACAGGAGGCAGGTTTTGGTTACGGCCTTCTATTTTACTTGGATTCAGAGGATTACCAGGCTCTCCTTTATAATTCAAATACCATGGTAATAACCCCAGCTTTTATCTTGTCATTGAACAGAAATGGCTTAAACAGTCTGGTTAATCATAGTGAGATGTTTCAGCTACTACACAAAGAAAATGTTGATGTTAATTCTCCAGGAGAACCACTTCTCTGCAGCAGGATGCGCCAAATTAGCCAGAGGGGGTGCTTACTCAGTTTATGCTTCTGTGTATAAATAAGGGAAACGGCATGTCATAGCCACCTTGCTGCCAGCAGCCACTGCCTTTAACAGCACAAAGGAATGTATTGACCCCTCGGGTTGCTACATTATTCTCACAGGTAACCTGTTCTCAACTGAAGTCACTTTTGCCAGCATTTATTCCCCTCCCCCCCAAACTCCTCCAAAGTATTCTACAGAAGTTTATTAATAAGGTGATTAGTTTAAGAACACCTCATTCTTGGGGGTTACCTTAATTTAACTCTCTCCCGTGACCTGGATGCCTTCAAGCTGAGCAGTCACAGGGTGACCACAGCCCAGAAAATGCTGCAACATCTTGGCCTGGTAGATGTTTGGAAGAGACTTTTCTCTTCTGACAAAACTTGCATGCATTACTCTCCTAGTCGTGACTGTGATGCCTGACTTGGTTACTTTACAGTGTCTTGTGAACATTTCCAGTCAGTCAAGACATGGCTTATGGTCCACATCTGCTGTCCGATTGTAACTGGCTTCTGCTCAAAATCAACCAGGGTATACCCAGAAAAAAACCTTTTTAGCACTTCAATACTTCATTTCTCTGACACGCAGAATTCAGATCCCAAATAGCTGATGCAGTGAAGCAAACCATTTGGGGAAAATGACACAGGAGGTGGGGAGACCTCCTGTTGTGGGATTCGATTAAGGCATTTGTGAGAGGGGAAATTATTCACCAATGTGCTGGGAGTAAACTGCTCTGTGTTGCCTGATTGTCTGCCATTAGGGATACTTTAGCTACCCTGCAGAGGCTTAACACACAGGGGGAAGCTCAAATAGCGACAAATAGCTACAGTACAGGCTGAGATTCAGTCTATACTGTAAGACAAAGTGGAGTTCTCTACTGTATCTTGAGCAATTATTTTATGAACAAGGGGCATAGGAAGCGTGTTTCCTGGCCTGTAGACTTCTTGCGAAGAAAAAAGCGCCTGCATATTGCAGCTGTGCTGCAGAACTTATTGAACAGAATTTTTGAAATGGCAGCATCAAATGCAGCAACCTTCACGCGCCTGTAAGCCTTCTTAACAGGCAAAGTGACAAAGTTGGTGACACAAGCAACTTTTGTGTGAGGACAAAGTAGGTATTTTCACTGACAAGTGGGGAGTTGTTAATAGGTCTATCAACCTTTAGAAAAAACAAACAAAAAAAAAGGTAATAAACCTATGAACATTCTTCTGAACTAGTGAACCTTATTGAAGAGTCACAGTCATACAGCAAGCTTCAGGGATACAGTGTATTTGGGAGGGTACAGAATGTCCACATGTGTTTGGATTTCTGTGCCACAGCAGGGGAAACAGAGTACAGAACAAAGACCGTTGAAATGCTGTCCATGTGTCAGGCTCAGGAAAATGAAAACAGTATCAGCCTTTTTCAGAAGGTGATGCTGGATAACAGTGAGAAAGTGGTCAAAATTTTAAAAACTCATTCCTCACTGAGCACATTCAAAGCTGCCTGCGTCTGACACTGAGCAGCTGCCAGCACTGGACAAAGACAAAATATACTCAGGAGCTCCCATGTCTTTCCAGAGTTTCATGCTTGGGTACAGAGCTGTTGCCCATACCTGATGATTTTAATATTACCGAGCGGTGTAATGCACAAGCTGATACTCTGCTACATCTTACTGCTGTGGCAAAATAAAGATATGTATGGCTTCCTGTGAGTATAGCAGATGTTGAACAGACTTTTTCAGTGTATTCCGATCTTTTAAAAGCTAATCATTGAAGTATGACAGAAGGCAGTGTTAGACTACTTCTGATGCTGAGATACAGTAACAAATTCTGAGGCTGTTGATGTTGGATACCAGTGGCTCCATTTGTGTGTTTGAGTTGAAAATAATTTTTTTGATCGCTTGATTAACTTCATGGTGGTGATGATGGTACTTTTTGTTATACTTTACAGTATGTAATGTACTGTTTATTGATTTATTAGACTTTTATTACATTGGTTTATTATACTGTTGATTTTACATTATGGTACTGTTTTATTATACTGTTGGTTTATTGTACTGTTGATTTTGATCAGTTCTTGTGTTTTATTTTCAATAACCAATTTATAATTATACCTTTGTTGGTTGTTTTTACTAAGTGTAACCCCCCCCCCCCCACCTGTTACCCGGGGATACTAGAATCCCAGTTAGACCTAGTGGCAGGCAGGGAAGGCAGCTGGTGAAACTCCAGTTAAATGGATTTCACACTGTCTCACTCTGTTCTCAGTCTCAGCTGAGACTGAGGGATGACATCATATAGAACTGTCGCAGCTGCATAAGCCACACTGGAATGTTGCAGCTAGGGAAGTTAGGATAGAATGTTGGGGAATTTGAAATCAGTTCAGTAGTAGTCTGTAGTAGAGTGTTGAAGAGGGAGGAGGTGTGCTGCAGCTGCAGGCCCTCATAGCCCTTAGCTCTGACAAAGAGCTATTTTTTCATTAGAGGTGTGTGTTCTCACCTGTAGAGGAACACAAGTAGAGCCAAGTGAAGTGGTAGAGACTGCTTCCAGGGGTTCAGGGCCCCATTCCTGCAGGGATGGGGGGAAGGATTCGGCCTGCTTCCAGGGGCAATCCCCTGGTCCGGCTAGGGGAAGAAGAAGCTGCCTAATTTTAGGTCCGTGATGAGGCACCAGAAGTTTGGATGAGATTTCTTTGAAGAGGAAAAGCCTGTGGGGCACCTGCAACCAAGGGGTGAGTCTGCTCTGATAAAGGGCCAATGTGTTTTCACCTGAGACAAGATGAAGTTAAGTGACTGTTACCGTGGGGTCAGGAAAAGACAGCCAAGTACAGCTTTGAACGTTGTGGTAATTGGACTGCTTAACTCTGTAGGGGTCTAGAGCAATGGACACAGCCACTATTTAAGTATGTTTGAAGTTCAGCACAAGTGGGATGGAAGAACAGTATATTAAATGTGACATATATTTAAAAAGAATCTACATAGTAAAGTGTTTTCAGAGGATGAGGTGTTAAAGTCCAGAGAAATGGCCGGGTATGAATTATGGGAGTGAGAGGTGGGAGACTCCCCATCAGTAGTAACCAAATTCACCTCTATGGGTTTGCTTTGGTACACCTGTTGCTTTCTCTCAGATACTTGGCCAGTGCCTGAGGAAAGTACCCAGACGTGGGATTGATGAAGAAGATCCCCTGATGGGAGCCAGAAGTGCTCAGAGGTGGTTTAGGGAGCCACCGAGAAATGTTCCATGCTCTATGGAAAGTGTCCAAAGGGCTGGCAGAGAGCAGAGCCATGGAAGGAAGGTAGTCCCGAGTGCTGGCAAGGGAGCCGAGCCAGGGAAACCGAAAAAGAGTGGAGTTAGGACCGAATGCCCAGAGTGTTTAGAAACCTGAGGGTTTCAGTGTAAAGATTATGTGTTCTGATCGCCGTAAATCTGCATTACCAGGAGTGTAGCCCCGTGGTGGTCCATCTATGCTTTGTTATTCTGTTGGATGTGAATAAAAGCCACACTTTAGAATCCCAACTTCTGGTATTGGACATTACAGTTATTGCTTCCTGTGTCCGGAGTAATTTGGGGGCCCCTGTGCAGAGTAGCCAAACCTAATCACCATGCCGACTGACACCTTTCTCCCCAAGTTTCAACTTATAAAAATGGAGGCACCATATCATAGGACCCAGGCCCCTCAACCTGTTCACTAGCTACACAGGCAGGGGTAGTAGCCCGCTCAGTTTGGCGCCGACTGGGGGTTACATAAGCAACATTCATGCGACTTCCACAAAGCAGTTGAAAACCTATTGCTAGGGACGTGGATATGTTCAGTCCACACTGTCTGGCAGGTTCCTTACTGCTTTAAATCTTGCTGGAAGGTCTTCAAGCTGGCTCCTCCCATCCACCCGGGTGGTAAAACCCTCGACTCCGCCACATGATGCCAGATCTTCCTTAACGCTTGGGAGCTCAGGTTCCCTCCTTAGCGCTTTGCGTTTTAGGCCTGGATCCACACGCTTCGGAATTTCCAAAACTTATTTTAAAATTTACAAGACTTCTCTCTTCATCTTCCCTTGCAGCTACGATGGACAAATCGACTCCCGGCTTCCGTCGGTGCCCGTGTGGGCAGAAGATGTCCCGGACCGATCCGCACTCCACGTGCGTCTACTGCCTGTGGCTTGGTCATGACTCCAGGCTTGTGAATTGTGCAAGTCCTTTTTGGCTTCGGTCTTGGAGGACCGCGCTGCCAGACTTCTTCTTGGGTGACCCGAAAAACGGTATCTACCGGTCAAGTCTAAGGAGGCCTGTTGGGTGGTGTTCGCGGTGGCGGGGTCCGCAGAGCAGTTGGAGCAGATGATCACCCTTGAGGAGAAGGTGGCCCAGGCCGCGTCTTCTTTCTCCTCGGCCGTGGCATTTATCCTGCTCTCCTTGGGCTCCTCCTACACGGCTTCGTTTAAGGAGCTTTGCCAGTCCCTCTCCACCAAGGGAGAAGGACCATCGGGACATTCCAGTTGGTCCAAGAAGAAGGACTCTAAGGTTAAGTCCCACCGTCGATGTTCGTGGGAGCAGGAGCGATCCCCTTCACCGGACCGTCAACACTCGACTGGTCGAGGTCGGCTGTGGTCATTATTCTTCATACAGTGCTCCCGCTAGGTCAGCCGGCCGACTTCTGTTGATGTGTTGAGATTTTCTCGACCCGGCGGATGGTTTGTCGACTGGAGAAGCCGACAACTCTACTTCACTGGTTCCCCCGGTGGAAAGAGAGGACTTGCCTGTGCCTCCTATGCCGGAGTCCCCGGTTAAAGTCCCTGTACCGAGGGAGGAGCGGGTTTCCCCTGTCCCCTCTCTGACCCACCCTCGGAACCCCCAAAGGTCTTGGTCCTCTTCCAGGTCCTGCCGACGTCGGCGGTCTCTGTGTTGGCACCATGGAAAGTGGCGTCGACGCTCATCCTCATCATCCTCTTCAGAGGATAGGCTCTGACGCAAGTTGCATCGGCACTATGAGGAGTTAATAATAATAATAATAATTTTATTTGTATAGCACCTTTCAGTATATCAAGGTGCTGAACAGTTTTAAAAACAAGTTCAAAACTCTAAATAAAAGTCATAAAAACATCCATAAAAAGATCAGCATATCATCATAATAACAAATTTACAATAAAATCCAAACATAATAAAATAACTTAATTATCTGAGAAGGCCATATTCCATAAATACGTTTTCAGATCTTTCTTGAATAACTCCACGGAGGTGCGCTGCCGTAACTGGCATGGTAGAGAATTCCAAAGAGTGGGTGCAGCATGCGAAAATGCTCTGCTGCCAGAGGATTTTAGACTCACTCTTCGAATCTCTAACAACCCCATGTCGGCCGAGCGGAGGATCGGTCAGGGCAGTAAGGACCAGGAGGTCTTTCAGATAGGCTGGACCCTGATCGTGAAGGGCTTTGAAAGTCGATAAATGACTTTAAAGGTGATCCTCCATCAGAGAAGCCAGTGCAGTTCGCGTGTACACGGGAGTGATATGACAGGACCTACTTGTCCCAGTCAACACCCGGGCTGCAGCGTTCTGCACCAGCTGTAGGCGACGGATTTCAACTCCAGAAAGCCCAAAGTAAAGGGTGTTGCAGTAGTCTAGGTGCGAAGATACAAAAGCGTGGACCAACGTTGGCAAGGAGTCAGACGGAACAAGGTGCCTAACCCTGGCAATGTTCCTAAGATGATAAAAGGAAGTCTTGACAACGGCTGACACCTGGGACTTAAGAGTCAGCCTGTCGTCAAGAATAAACCCAAGGTTGCATCTGCTCTGAGGACGGAGAGACACACCACCAAGGAAAATTCGATGGTGCGCCGGTACACGGCCTCTCAATCCGACCACCTGGGTCCACTACCAGAACCTCTGTTTTCTCCAAGTTCAACTTTAGCCAACTAGAATCCATCCAGTCTTGGATCTCCCCCAGACAGTTGTTAAACACCGAGAGAGCTCCATCCTGGTCGGGTGCAAAGGACAGATATAGCTGGGTAACATCTACATAGCAGTGAAACCTCAGCCCATATCGTCTTATGATACTTCCGAGGGGCAGCATATACACTGCAAACAACATGGGTGACAGCACAGATCCCTGAGGCACTCCACACAACAAAGAAATTGGGTCAGAGGAAAAAATTCCCGACACAACTCTTTGTGATCTCCCGGTGAGGAATGACGTGAACCATTGAAGAACGGTTCCAGACATTCCACAAATTTGCCTCAGGCGAGCTTATAATACCATGTGGTCCACAGTGTCAAAAGCTGCAGAGAGAGCAAGAAGAACAAGAATGGAGCGTCTCTTCTGATCCCTCGCCATCAGAAGATCATTTAACACCCAAACCAGTGCAGTCTCTGTGCTGTGTCTTTTCCGGAAGCCAGATTGGAAGGATTCGTAGACATTGTGGATGGTTAAATGGTCATCCAATTGAACAGCTACAACCTTCTCAATAACCTTCCCGATAAAGGGGAGGTTAGAGATAGGCCGGTAGTTTGAAAACAGTCTGGGTCCAAGGAAGCTTTCTTCAAAAGAGGAGTCACCACTGCCTCTTTCAGGAGCAAGGAAACTCACCTGACTCCAGGAGCACCAGACTATTTATGCCAGGACCGGACCGATGATATCAGAACAGCCCAAAATGAGGGAGTCGGTCCGGATCCAAACCACAACTTGTGGGACGATAATATGGACGATCCTCATAATGTCCACGAACTCAAGTCGACGTAAGGGAACTCCAGGAGAATTGGGGCACTGTGATCCCACGCTGTCCAACAGCATCACCCTTAGAGGTTGCCGGCAAGTACAGGTTCGCTTCTGATGTCAGCCACTTTCGCGTAAAGTATAGAGCGAGCTCATCGCACTCACTTAAGTAAAAGCTTTCTGAACTTGCAGGCAGGCTGGGTTGCACAGTCTATCTACAGTTCGAAACAGCTGAGCTGGTCGATTCTGAGCAACTGCAATCTCCCTGGACAGGAATTCTGCCTTCTTATGGGTGATTGCAGATTGATAGCTAACATAATGTTCTATCAATCTAGAGTGGTCGGCATCAAGGGCAGACCTGCGCCAGCGACGCTTTAACCTTCGCCCCTGTCTCTGCATCTCCCTCAAGGTCCCGTCAAACCATGGGGATCCGGGGCGAAGGGATAGGGGGCGCTCACGAACAGGAGCAGTAGAATCCAGGGCCGTTGTGATGGCCTTATTATAGGCCAACACCATTGCTTCTGGACCATTGCTCACCGACACGAAGGATGATAGGTCAAGGACCGCCGCTAGACCTTGTGGAGTAACATTCCGTAATGGGCGGTACCTGACCATCACCACAGGGGCTGGTCTTCTCAGGGAGGTGCAAAAATTGAACCTCATGGTGTAGTGATCAGACCAGGCGACTGGTTCCACCCCCATGTCAGATGCGTCGATCCCTAGAAGGAAGACTAAGTCTAAGGAGTGTCCAGATTTATGCGTAGCAGTGGAAACCACCTGTGTGAGGCCCAAAGAAGACATCAATTGGAGGAAGTGATTACCAAAATTAGAGAGTTCATCGTCGACCCAGGCGTTGAAATCACCCAGAACCATCAATCTGGGTGACTCAAACGACATGTCGACTAGGAAGTCTGCTACTTCCTGTAAGAAACGTTTCCCATCTCCGGGTGGACAGTAGATGAGCACGATTCGAACACCTACACCTGCTACGACTGTGCACTCAAAGGACCCAGCCTCACCTACTACCACATTTGTGAGACCCAATTCAGTCTTAAAACAGACTGCAACCCCCCCCGCCCTTGCGGTCCAATCTCGGGCGGTGTATCACCGAGTAGCCAGCCGGAATCATGGCCTCCAATATAGGGCCTGAGTTTTCATCCAGCCAGGTCTCGGTGATGCAAGCCAGGTCAGCCGAACCAACAAGATCGGCAATAATGGCGGTCTTATTCCTAACAGACCTGGCATTGCATAGCACCGTCCGAGTTGGACGAACTTCGGGGGTTGTCGAGCCTGTCTGCCTACTGTAATCAGTAGTGCCCTTGGGTATGGATACCAGGCAAGGTAAACCTCGATCTGGATTCCATTTCACCCCAGGGCGCCTTCTGGACGTGACTACCCCGATACAATGAGCCCGCTCGTTCATCCTCCCCTGTTCACCAACCCCCCCCCAAACTCTCCCACGAACAATGCCCAGCGCTGTACAGCGCTAGTAGGTATCAAATTGAAGTGGAGGAGTAACGAAGGGGCGGAGGGCGCGAAGGGAGGAGGATGAATAGCGCACCGCCGTGGGGACTAGAGGCCAGCACATGTCGCTAATCAACTACGATACACACCAAAACCCAGAACAACAAACTAAATTAACAATCAAACCAACAAATAAAACACAGTGAATATAACATTAAAGAAAAAGTCTTCACCTGAAGTATTCCCTGCCCCCCGGTTACTCTCACCACCGTGAAGAAGAGGGTAAGGCACTCTCACTGCCTAACCATCATGGGAAAAATAAATAGAGGACAAAGAACCAAACTCCTCCCAAGTTCTCTCACAACTAGGGGGTGGTGGTATTTGTTCTTTCTCACAGCCAGGAAGAAGACAAAAATGATAAGTCAAAAAAAATGAAAGTAGAAATAAAATAAATAAATAAGCACATAAAACTTATGGACACAAAGTCCTCTCACCACCTAGTGTCCAAGAGCAATAGTTAGCAATCACTCGATGCAGGTCTAAAATTTAACATAGTTAAATGAAGTCCAGAAAGTCCAGAGTTCCACAGAAATTAAATGAATCCAAATCAGGCAGGAGACAGTTAAATAAGGCACAGAGGGAGAAGACGACCACCGAGGTAGTTCAGAGATCCATAAAAACTTAGTCCAAAAGACATCAGCTGCTCTCATGCCCCTTTGCTCCCTAATAGAGTGTCCTTTCAAAAGAGTCTAAGCCACCCTTACCAAAGAACCATGAAAAGTACCACTAGTGTAGCAGTCTTCATGGTCCAAGGGAGTGAGGTACTCCAGCCAGCTCCCCGACTAGGAAAATACCCCAAACCCCCCTGCAGCGTAGCAAAACTCCAGGCGGACACCTACCGGGGCAGTTTAGCAACGGAGGCTGTCACCAGCAATTCCACAGACAAATTAATAGTAGACAGTCTCCGGTAAAGTCACCGATCAAAAAACGGAGAACCTCAGAACTCTGAGCCTTAAGAGCTGTCTAATGCTTTAATTCCTTGACCTCTGCAAATCCAGACAGAGAAATTCCTCCCAAAAGTAGAGAGCAAGAGCTGAAACACTAAAACCCCAGAGTCCAGTATTTTGAGAGGAAAGAGAGAGGAAAAGCCCAACCAACATCGCTCTCCGGAACGAGCCCACCTCAGTGTTCTGCGTACTGTCGAAACAGCGGGGCTCTTCAAGCCCTGTTCTATCCAAAATATGAAGCTCTCTTCTATCGCAAAAACTCAGCCAAGAAAGTCTCAGGACTGTGTAATCCCAACGTCCACGAGACAGGGTAAAACTCCTCGGCCTCTCTGCTATGCCAAAGTAGCCTCAGGGCTGCGTATACTCGCATCCACAAGGATCAATAAAACTCCTCGTCCCCCCCACCGGGCTCTGCACTGAAATCTGAAGGAGAATGAACAGAGAACAGGGAGCCCGGCTGGCGTCCCTCCACAGAATAAGTCCTGCCTCGATGACAAAACCACCACCAAAACTGTGGACCTCGGAAAAATATGATAAAACACAAAATCGACAAAATTAAACTAACAACGTACTGAAAGAAACTGAAAAATAAAAACGGACTCAAAACGCAAGCGACAGCAACGCACCCAGCCTGGCGGCCATCTTGTATGTGGCAGCAGCTCTTATTGTCCGGGAATAAGCCGACTCAGTCGCTTTCTTCGGCCATTAAGTGGCTGCCACCGGAGCAGCTGAAACAACCCCTCGGAGTGGTTGAGGAGCCGGCACCGGTTGTTTGGCCGAGGCCGGCTGCTCCGCCTATTGTGGTGGAACCTCTGCCTCCACAACCGAAGACTGGGGCCCCGACTAAGGATTCTGGGTCGGGTCAGGGCTTGCCCCACAGGTTGTCTGTCACCCTCACTCCCGATCAACCTCGGCAGGTGGAGGGTGGCTCAGGCGCCCGGCAGCTGTTTGCAGACTCCTCTGAGTCTGACAACGACTCCTCCCTGTTCTCCAGGCCGCTTGACCCGGAGGCGGTGGACGAGAGCCCATCCTCGTTTTTGGGTTTGCTTCAGCTCATCTCGGAGTCCACCGGGATTCAGCTCGAACCTGTTTCAAAACGGGCCAAGTATCCCCTCACAGAGATACTGGACCGAGGAGATTCCCCTACGGAGGCCTTTCCTGTGGCCGAAGCCATTGTTGGCCCGGCCCTGGAGTTGTGGCACTGGCCAGCATCTTGTCCCATGCCTTCGGCCAGGATGGCTCAAAAGTACGCAGTCCCCACCGGCTCACACTCCGGTTTCTCGGAGCACCCCTCTGCGGAGGGGTTAGTGACCGATAGTGTTTTCCAGCACTCTGGGAACACTCGGGACGTGGACAAACTGCCCGATAAGGAATCCAAAAAGCTGGATTATGTGGGGCGGAAGGTTTACGCTGCTTCCTTCCTAGGTCTTCGTCAGGCTAGCTCGGCCATTCTGCTGGCACATTTCTCACACGCCCTTATGGGTTCCCTGGATGATGTGATTCCTCATCTCCCGGCTGACCTTCTGATGACGGTCAAGCGGGTCCAGCATCAGGGAAGGGCGGTGGCAAAACAGCAGCTCCAAACTTCATTGGACATAGGTGATTCTTGTGCCCAATCAGTAGTGGCCGCAGTGGTCATGTACCGCAGAGCTTGGCTGGAGATCTCCACCTTCATAGCGGACACCCAGCACAAGCTGGCAGATGTTCCCTTCCTGGGCATCGACTTGTTCAGGCCGGGGATGGAAGGCCATCTCCAGAGGATCGAGAAGTCCATTGCCCCTTGGACTCAGTCATGTCTGCCCAGAAGGACAAAGGCCGCCAGGAGCAGCGTAAGCCCTTTCGCCCTTCTTCCCCTGCGGCACGTCCAGCCCAGCAGCACCAGGGCCAGCAGGCATGCATTTGGCACCCTAAGGCCAAGTCTGACACTTCCTTCAGTAGGAAACCTGGAGGCAAGGGTCCAGGAGGTCCCTCAGCGGGCCCTTCCTCCAAGCCTGCCCAGTGATGAGTTGAGGGGTGTTGCCCCCAACCTCGTCACTCCTCTCTGGGTTCCCCCCATGGGGGAACAGCTCCGCCACTTCTTTTCTGCCTGGTCCACTATCACCACAGACTGCTGGGTGCTAGAAGTAGTAGGCAGGGGTCTGCGTCTGGAATTCAAGCAGTTCCTTCCCTATCGAACCGTCACCCCATGGGGGGGGGCAACGGGTTCCACAGCCTCTCTGTCTGCTCCTCCAGAAGGAGGTGATCAGCGAGGTGGCGGATCCTCCTCCAGACCCAGGGTTTGTGTCCAGGTACTCCCTGGTCCCAAAATGGATGGGGGGCTGGCGCCCCACTCTCGACCTGAACAAGCTCCTAAGGCAGCGCACCTTCCGGATGGTCACTCTGGCTCAGATAATTCCATCCTTGGAACTAGGCATGTGGTTTTGTTCTCTGGACCTTCAGGACGCATTCTTTCATGTCCCAATCCGTCCGTCTCATTAGCGATTCCTCTGCTTCAGAGCAGAGGGATCTCTTTATGAGTTCCGGGCCATGCCCTTCGGCCTCTCTCCAGCTCCCAGGGTCTTCACCAAATGCATGGCAGTGGTGACAGCATTCTTGCGGCGCCAAGGGGTCCGGGTGTACCCTTACCTGGATGACTGGCTGATTGGAGCCCCCTCCAGGTTGGAGGTGGAGTGGTCCAGGGATCTGGCCCTCCAGGTCTGCTCTCAGATTGGCCTCCTCATCAACAAGGCCAAGTCGGAACTCGTGCCACCGCAGGTGATTCAGTTCATCGGGGCAGAGTTCAACACTATTCGAGCCAGAGCCCGGCTTCCGGTAGACAGGGCCGAGGTCCTTTCCTCCTTTGCCCAATCATTTCTGGTTGGGCAGTTGCGCCCTGCCTGGGACTTCCTGTGCCTTCTGGGCCTCATGGCGGCCTACACCAGCGTGGTCTGTTGGGCCGCTGGCCTATACGTCCCCTGCAATGGGGGCTTGCCCTCCAATGGTCACAGCGCTCCAGTCCTCCTGACCTGCCAGTGACGGTGACCCAGGAGATGTGGGACGGCCTACAGTGGTGGCCGTTCCAGCTCGTCTGCAGGAGGGTGTCCTGTTTGTCCGCCCCGAGCTGACGGGCACTCTGATGACAGACGCCTCTCTGATGGGTTGGGGTGCCCATCTGGGGGAGCTCAGGGCCCATGGCCTCTGGTCCCCTCAGGAGTCTCGATGCCACATCAACCTGCTGGAGCTCTGAGCGGTGCATCTAGCCCTCACCGCCTTCGCTCCATTTGTACGGGGTCAAGTGGTTCAGGTCCAGACAGACAACACCACGACCATGTACTGCCTCAACCGACAGGGCGGGACGCACTCCTTGCCTCTGTGCAAGGAGGCTGTCCGCACTTGGTCCCTCGTGATCAGCCTGGAGGCGGATCTCCTAGCCATCCATGTGGCAGGAGCCTCCAACTGTCGATGCCCTCAGCCAGCTAGGCGCTGCATCTCATGAGTGGTCTCTCCTGCCGGAGGTAGTACAAGATCTGTTCTCCCATTGGGGCACCCCTCAGGTGGACCTGTTCGCCTCTCCAGGGAGAATGTGAAGCTGAGGCTGTTTCATGCCCGCGTCCCTCAGCAGGGCTCGCTGCAGGGGGATGCCTTCTCGAGGCCGTGGACCCCGGGCCTCTTCTATGCCTTCCCTCCTTTTCTCTTGATCTACAAGGTGCTTCTCAAGGCAAAGAGGGACAAGGCACAGGCGATTCTTGTAGCCCCAGACTGGCCCCGCCAGTTACATAGAAACATAGAATTTGACGGCAGATAAGGACCGCTTGGCCCACCCAGTCTGCCCATTTCCCCCTACCTACTGGATAAGCTGCAGATCCTAGTTAACCAGCAGCCTACTTTTTCCTACCCTCACCCCCCAGAATTGCCTTATGACTATCCCATGCATGCTTGAATTCCACCACTGATTTTGACTCCACAACCTCCTCCGGAAGGCCGTTCCATGCATCCACAACCCTCTCTGTGAAAAAATACTTCTTAAATTACCTCTGAGCCGCCTCTCTATCTTCAAATTGTGCCCTTGTTCTTGCACACCTCTTTTTTTGAAAGATGCTACCTCTTGGACTTTGTTGATTCCTTGAGGTACTTGGAAAGTTTCTATCATGTCCCCCTCCCTCCTTTCCTCGAGGCTATACATATTAAGCTCCTTAAGTCTCTCTCATATGTCTTCCGTGCAGACCCTGCACCATTTTAGTTGCCCTCCTCTGGACAGCTTCCATCCTGTCTGTCTTTGCGGAGATTGGATCTCCAGAACTGCACAGAGTACTCCAGATGGGGTCTCACCAGCTGTCTGTACAGAGGGATAATAACTTCCTGTTTTCTACTGGTGATACCTGTCCCTATGCATCCCAGTATCCCCCCAGCCCTCCTTGCTGCCCTCTCACATTGCTTGCCCACCTTTAGGTCATCTGATATGACTACCCCCAGGTCCCTTTCCATTTTTGTTGTTGTTAGTATCTCACCCCCCATTGTGTACTCTTCCCCTGGGTTTTTGTTTCCCAGGTGCATTACCTTGCACTTCTTAGTATTGGCTCTAAGCTGCCATACATTTGACCATTCCTCTAACCTTGCCAAGTCCCTTCTCATCCTTTCCACCCCACCCTGTGCATCAACTCTGTTGCAGATCTTAGTGTCATCTGCAAAGAGACATACTTTTCTTTCCAGTCCTTCTGCAGTGTCGCTTATAAAGACATTGAAGAGGACCGGTCCTAATACTGAACCCTGCGGTACCCCACTAGTAACCCTCCTTTCTCTGAGTGGACTCCATTTAGTATTACCTCTGTGTCCTATTCTCCAGCCAATTCTTTACCCAGGCTGTCATCTTGGGACCCACTCCCAGGCTGGCTAACTTGTATATTAATCTTTGTGTGGGACTGTGTCAAATGCCTTCTAAAGTCTAGGTAGGCCATGCCCACAGCCCTCCCTGATCTACTACTTTGGTCACCCAGTCAAAGAAATCTATCAGATTTGTCTGGCATGACCTTCCTGCTGTGAATCCATGCTGCCTAGGGTCCTGTGCCCTTCTGGCCTCTAGATAATTCTTTCCTTCAGAAGTGATTCCATCATTTTCCCTCTCACTGAGGTTAAACTAACAGGTCTGTAGTTTTCTGCTTCTGCCTTGCTCCCACTTTTGTGAAGGGGAATCACATCTGCCCTCCTCCAGTCCTCGGATACCACCCCATCCTCCCATGATTTGTTAAGAAGGGTAGTCGGTGGTGTCACTAGTTCTACCCTTAGCTCTTTTAGAATTCTGGGATGAATCCCATCAGGCCCCACTGCTTTGTCCACCTTCAGTTTTAAGAGTTCTTTCAGAACCCTTTCTTCTGTAAATGGGCTGGTATCAACTTCTGTATCCAGAGTGTTACTACTGTTTGTTTTATGTACCTCCCCCTCTTCATTTGTAAATACTGAGCAAAAATATTTGTTTAGTATCTCTGCCTTTTCACAGTCTCCCTCTGCCCACCCTCCCTCCCCTTCATTAAGCCTCACTATCCCTCCCTTGGTCTTCCTTTGCTCCCTGATGTACCTATAAAAGGTTTTATCCCCCTTCTTAACTGAGTTGGCTATCTTTTCCTCGGTTTGGGCCTTTGCTGTTCTGACTGCCTTCCCAGCCTCCTTTTGCTTTAACTGATACAGTTCTCTATCCTGCTCCTTCTGTGATTCCTTGTACTTCCTGAATGCTTTCTTTTTCTCTTGAACCTTCACTGCCACTTCCTTTGAGAACCATAGTGGTTTCTTACATCGTCTTGTTTTGTTTATTTGCTTCACACAAAGGCTCGTTACCTCTGTGATGGCAGTTTTTATTATTCCCCATTGTTCTTCCACCCTTCCTTCCTGCCCATTTGCTAGTGCATTCCTTAGGCTCTCACCCATTTTGGCTAAGTCAGCCCTCCATAGTTGTGGTACTCTGATCTCCTCAGCCTCAGCTGCAGGCTCCCAAGGCGGCTTACAGCCCGCCCAGACCTGATCTCAGTCAACAAGGGGAAGGTTCTCCATCCGGACCTTCAATCCCTGCACCTGACGGCCTGGTTCCTGAGCAGCTAGAATTCCAGGCCTTGGGTCTTTCCGATGAGGTCCTCAGCATCGTTGAGGCGACCCGTAAGGAGTCGACCAGAAAATGCTGCTCCTTCAAATGGAAGAGATTCTCCATTTGGTGTCGGAACAAGGGGTTGGACCCTTCTTCCTCTTCTTTGGCTAACATCCTGGACTACCTGTGGTCCCTTTCTGAGCTAGGGCTTCGGTTGACGACCCTTAAGGTGCACCTGGCAGCCATCTTTGCTTACTGGGCGCAGGGCCGGCAAGCAGTCGGTGGTGCAGGAGAAGGTGGTCGGGCACTTTTTCAAAGGCCTTGATCACATATCACCTCTGGTGGGAGAACCTCCACCTCCGTGGGATCTACTGCTGGTATTGGCTAAGCTCCTGGGCAAGCCATTTGAACCGATGCACAGGTGCGATATCTCCCAGCTGTCGTGGAAGACCGCCTTCTTGGTGGCTATTACGTCAGCCAGAAGGATGGGAGAGCTCCAGGTGCTTTCCATCGAGTCTCCTTGTCTGGTCTTCCACAGGGACAAGGTTGTCCTTCGCCCCCACACGAAATTCGTTCAAAAGGTGGTGTCAGAGTTTCACCTTAACCAGGTGTTGACTCTACTGGTGTTCTACCCCAGTCACATCTCGGAGGCCGAATATAGGCTCCATACTCTGGACCCTAGAAGAGCGCTTGCTTATTATAAGGAGCGGACGGCTGAAGTTCGGGGAGAAGTTCACCAGCTGTTTGTCACCTATGCTGAAGCCGCACCTGGCAGACCTGCAACCAAGCGAACGATAAGCAGGTGGGTCACCTCCTGCATAGATCTCTGCTATAGGTTGGCGTGCATGGAGCCTCCCGAAAGGATAAGAGCTCATTCTACCCGCCATACCACTGCTTTGGTGACTGCTTCTAGGGACGTCCCTATCCAGGAAATCTGCAGGGCTGCTACCTGGAAGTCAGCGCACACCTTTATTTCCCATTATCACATTGACCTTGAGTCATGCCGGGGTGCTCATTTTGGGACCTCGGTTCTCCAGCCCTTATTCCCTAAGTAGGGGGTGCGCGCCTTGCCTCCCTCCTCCCGGCGAACTGCTAGGAGTCTGCCAATAAGTGTGGATGAACAACATATCCATGTCCCTAGAAATACAGGTTACTCACCTGTAGTAGGAGTTCTAGGGCTGGTATATGTTGTTCATCCACACGACCCCGACCTCCCCGGCTCCGACGCACAACCTGAGCTTCCAGCGGGCCAGATCTGGCGTCATGGGGCGGAGCCGAGAGTTTTACCACCCGGGTGGGTGGGAGGAGCCAGCTTGAAGACCTTCCGGCAAGATTTAAAGCGGCAAGGATACCTGCCAATAAGTGTGGATGAACAACATATACGATTCCTAGAACTCCTGTTACAGGTGAGTAACCTGTATATTTGTGCCTCACAGACAGGAAAAATGTGCATGCTAACCGCCCGTAAAATCCTCAAAAAATACGCGAAAAATTTCCACAATTTTCAGCTTGGGATAGCCTGTCAATTTCTGACAGCAACTTGATTTTCCTGTCAGGAGACAAAATGTGATCACTGGTTTCCCAGATTTTATAATGCAGACAATTAGTGCGTGAAGAGCTCATTCTGGCTGATGACAGCACCTTATCCTGTCTCTGGTTTCCGCTGTAGACGGTTGCTGTAGTCTGCACTAAGCAACAGTTTTTGCATTAGTAGCTATGTAGATATTTTTTTTTGGCAATTGGGAGTTGTCAGGTTTAACCCAGTGTCCGGTGTAAAGGTGTCTGGTGTAAAAGAACTGCACTGTATACAAGAGGTGGTGATTTTAAACTGTAAACAGAAAAGAGAAAGAAAGAAAGCGAGCCCCTGTTGTCTCTAGGGAGACTATAAAAACGCATCATTTTCATATACAGCTCAGTTCGTAGTTAGGTTTTCTGCATTTAACATCCTCATGTTTGTTAGAATGATCCACACTTAGTGATATTTCCAGTTTTTTGCAAAGCCCTGACAGATGGCATCAGCATGACTCAAAACTCATAACATTCCAAAATATTTTAAACTTTAAGAATCTCTGTTCTTTATTAAGTTTGTAGGAAATTATGCCCTTTGCCCTTAGAGTACATCTGTTCCTGCTGCTTTTTTTGACTTGGAAGTCCTAGTTCTTTCCTGTGACATTATATTCTGTTGCCACAGAAATTGTTCTGGTGTCACAAAAAGAGGAATACAACTTCATGGCAAGAGAACCATCATTAACAGATGAAGTCTAAATGGCTAAGCGATGGGTTTCATGCAAAATGTCTTAACTCATAAAAAAAAAAAAGGGATGTCCAGAAATTGAAGTTTTGGGAACACTTTGTATAACTAACATACTAGCATAATAAAATGCCAGCAGAATAGGCCTAAAGGTCTTTCAAGTCTGCTCAATTTTCAGCACCCGCACTGAGGGCTGATTTTGGTGTCCCCCCCGAGTTCTGAGAACTGAGTTCTGTTGATACCAACTATAAAAATGTTGTGTTGGAAATCTTAAAAGATCACTTGTATAGAAACCAGAATCCTGGCCAGTTACACTTTTATCTGCTCTGGCTGCTTGTCTACACTTGACATCACGATCCTTTATTTATGATCATTCTTGTGTTTAATGTCCAAAGTTGTATATTAAAGTGAGAAGCTAATACCTGCCCTGTAAATGGAAATGTGCTGACATTTTTTTCTAAAGCTTAGCCTGCGATGTCCGAGGCTCTTTAAATCTACTGAAAGAAGTGGGGCATACAGTTGTGACAGTTTAAAAGTGAGCACACAAAGTAATTTACGAAGTTGCCCTGGAATAGCCAGTCTGGGGAGCTGAGGGTTGAGGTGCTGGATGCCACATCTCGCACCACGCTAGTGACCTTGGTTCAAAATGGATTTGGGCTCACTGGGTCAGCAGGGAGGGAGGAGGAAGGATTGAGCATCCATAGACAACTCTCCTTCCTCGGGGGTAGTTCGCACGCTGTGGACTGACATCCGGTGGTGGCAAGGTGTTGGCACAGGCGTCACCCAGGCGAGGGAAGAGCACCCATCAAGGCGTCTGGCTGCTTCCGTGGGAGGCGGGCAGCTACCTCCGCCATTGCACGGCTTGGGTGCTGGGGAAAAGCAAAGGAGAACATCTGGGAGCTGACTGGGGTCCATGATGACCCTCGAATACAAGTCCTCCGAGGGAGGACCGAGCAACCCATCAGCTTCCACGGAGGAGCCATAAAAAGTATTAATAGAAAAAAAACTTGCCCTGGATTTTTTTTCGTTTCTTTAAAAAGCTGATTGAGCTACATTAGGTGTCTAAGTATCAGAAGGGTAACTGATTTGTTCAGTGTTGCACAGTGAACAAGCAGATGTAGTGGGATTCAAATCTGAGTCTCCCATGTTACATACGAACATATGAATCTGCCAGCAGAAACAGGCCTCATGGTATGTCAAGTCTGCTCAAATGTGCAGCTAGCACCCTTACATTGCAGCTGCCCCCTCCCCCCCTCACAGTTACGCCCACCCTCACTCTGTCCCATACCCTTTTAAACCTGCCCACTGTCTTACAGGATACCACCTCTTTGGGTAGAGTGTTCATTTAGCCACAACCCTTTCCGTGAAAAAATGTCTCCTCATCTCTCTCCTATATGTTCCCCCCCTCCAGTATGAGACCATGCCCACTCATGTTCCTCCTCCTCCTCAACTTAAAGACCCTTTCAGTACTTGTCTTGTTTATTCCCTTCAAGTATTTAATGGTCTCGATCATATCTCTCCAATCCCTCCTCTCCTCCAGGGTGTACATATTTAATTCACTCAGCCTGTCCTCATAGGATTTATCTTCCAATCCCTGGATCATCCTAGCTGCCCTGTGCTCTACCCCCTCCAGTAATCTGATATCCCTCTTCAGGAACGGACACCAGTATTGCACGTAGTACTCCACGTGTGGCCTGACTAGTGACCTCTTCAGAGGCAGGATCACCTCCCTTCTTCTGGATGAGATTCCTCTCGCAATACACCCCAGCATCTTGTTGGCTTTAGGTGCCATCCTCCTGCACTGAGCTGAGTTGTTTATATTCCCCGTTATAACCACCTGTAGATCTTTTTCCTCCTCAGTGGTACCTAACTGAACCTCTCCCAACTGGTAGCTCCTCCCCGGGTTCCTTGCTCTGAAGTGCAGAACCTTGCACTTCTTCACGTTGAAACCCAACTGCCATGTTTCCGACCACTCCTCCAGTTTGGTCAGGTTGTCCTGTAGCCCCTGCCACCCTACTATGTCATCCACCACCGCCCCCATCTTGGTATCATCAGCAACAGACTGATCTTACTCCTGATGCCATGTGAGATATCTGCTAGGAATATCCCAAACAGCACTGGACCCAGTACCGAGCCCTGCTCATCATAGCTCTTAAGGATGAGAGTCCCCCCCACCACCACTTGTTGCTGCCTCCCCTTCAGCCAGTTCACAATCCAGTTTACCGTGTTTGTCCCCACTCCCACATATTCCAGCTCCCCCCCCAGCTGCCCGTGAGACACAGAGTCAAAGGCCTTGCTGAAGTCCAAATACAGGGCATCCACCACATGGCCCTTATCCAGTTCCCTCATCACCCAGTCATAATACTCAACTAGGTTAGTCTGTCAGGCTCTTCCTGAGACAAACCCATGTTGCTGACCGTTCGGGAGTTCATTGTCTTCCAAAAAGGTCACTAGCCTCTCTTTCAGTATTGTCTCCATTAGTTTTCCTATGATGGATGTGAGGCTTACTGGTCTGTAATTGCCTGGTTCATCCTTTGCACCACATTTATGGATGGGCACCACGTGAGCCATCCTCCAATCTTGTGGTATACATCTTGTGTTCAGGGAAGTATTGAACAGGTCCATCAGCGGCCCCGCCAAGACCTCTGCCTGCTCTTTCAGCACCCTGGGTTGAATGCCATCTGGTTCCAGTGCCTTCAGACCCTCCAGCGCCCTGCCCTCTGTAATTACCTCATCTATTACCCCCTCCCACCCTTGTCCACCTTCCCCATCCCCGAGGTAGCTGCCTGCCCTTCTCCTTCGTGAACACAGAAAAGAAGTACTCATTTAGTGCTTCTGCCTGCTCCGCCCCCTTTCTTCACCCCCAACCCCCACCACCCTTCCCAATTCTCACTATCTGGTTCTTGCAGCTCCTTCTCTCCCTTATGTACCTGAAGAAGTCCTTTTCCCCATCCTTGATGCCCTCTGCCAGCCTCAGCTGTCTGGAAGCCTTGGCCGCCCTGACTAATCTGGTTACCTCTTTGGACTTTGTTGAATACATTTCCCTATCCTCCCGCCTCCTGGATTTCTTGAACCTCCTAAATGCTGCTTTTTTTGCTCTCCCATCCTTGCAAGACCTCCCGATTCAACCAGCTTGGCTTCTTAGCCCTTCCCTTCTTACTCAGTGCCCTGGTACATGACCCTGTAGCCCCAATCAACCCTAATTTGATAATTTCCCATTGTTGGCTTGCATCCAACATGGATTAATTTCTGCCAGGTGTCTTTCCAGAATTTCCCCTATCTTGTCAAAGTCAGCATGTCTGAAGTCAGTTACCCTGGTTCCTGCACTTACAGCTTCCTTGCCCATGCTGAGCGTGAACCATACCAAGTGGTGGTCACTCCCAGCCAGTGGGTCCTCCACCCCCAGCTCCCTTACAGTCTCCCTGTTAGACAGTACTAGGTCCAGAATTTTATCCAACCGAGTTTGCTCGATAACCATCTGTGTCAGGAAGGTATCCTGGAATACTTCCAGGAGCACTTGTTCCGTTGCACTCGAGGTGGCTGGGGTGCTTCAGTCCACTCCTGGTAGATTGAAGTCCCCCACGATCGTGGTGTTTCCCTTCCCACAGACCCTCCTAATCTGCTCTGCTAATTCCCCGTCCAGGTCCCCTGCTTGAGCTAGTGGCCTGTACACCACTCTCATCCTCAGTGTCCTACTTTTTGAATCCTGGAATTGCAACCATAATGCTTCTGTTCTACCGTCCTCCCCCTCTTCCCTCGCACACCTTATCCCCTCCCTTACATAAATCGCCACCCCTTCCCCTATCCTTTCTCTATATCCTATACCCTGGGATCATCAAATCCCAGTCTTGGTATTGGGTGGCCCAAGTCTCCATGATGGCTGCAATGTCCACCATCCTCACTGCCAAGAGAGCTTGTAAATCAGTTGTTTTGTTCCCCAGGCTTCTTACATTTAGGGAGACAACCCTCTAACTAGTTCCCTTTCCTTTCCTTCCTTTACCCATTTCTCCCCATCCTTGACTCCCCCTGTGAATCTACCCATGTACCATCCCTGCTAGCTTGGGGGGTTGAGCTTGTTTGGCTCTCTCTCCGGTGGCCCTGCATACCTGCTGCACACTCGCCTCCCCCAACACCTAGTTTAAATCCACCTTAGCTGCTATGTGTTCCCCTAGCCTCTGTTTCAAACCCTCCCCGTCCCACCTTACTCAAATATAATCTGTCCTCTGCAAATGGGTCACTATTGTCCCAGATGTTACCCTAGCTTTCCACTAGCCCATACCCTTTGGTTCGACACCATGCTCCCAGCCAAGAGTTGAACTCCTCTATCCTTCCTTTCCTCGCCTTGCTTGCCCTGGGTACTGGGAGCACTTCCAAGAAGGCCACTGGTCTCCCTGTCTCCTCACACAACTTCCCCAGTTCCTTGAACCTCTTCCTTGCCAACTCAACTGTATTGCCCTCCCCAAGTCATTTGTACCCACGTGCACCACTACATGTGGTTTCTCCCTTCCTCTTCTTGCACACTTGAGAATAGTCTGTCCCGCCCTAGCTGCTGTCAGTCCAGGTACTGATTCCACCCATATTTGCCTACGCCGCTCCCCTTTACTTCCCCATCTGACCCCCTTTAAGGATTGAGTCCCTCGGCACTAGGACTCTGCCCCCCTTCTCACATGCTATGCCCCCCACCCCTGCTTGCTGAACTATCCTTCTGCTATGCCCCAACCTCTACCCTAGTCACGCCCTTCCTCTGTTTCCCCCACCCTCCAATCCTCTCCAGCATCATCACCCTCCTTCCTTCTTGCTGGGCCCATTCTTCCCTCCTGCCTATGCTGCCTTACCCCCTTGCCCTCTCCTTTACCCCTGTCCCTTTTCCCTTTACTACCCCTACCACTGTCCCCCCTCTTCTGCCTGACTGTTGCCCCCTGGGCTTTCACTACTCCCTTCCTCTCCGGCCCCCTCCAGGAGAGCCCCTCCCTCAATATCCATCATTGAAGCCAGCACCGTGAACTTATTACCTGGCCCTGGACTTCTGCTGTTTGTTTCTCCCCTCGTGCTGTCCTTAGGTTCCCCCTTACTGTTTTTAAAATTTTTTTACCCTGTTCCTTGTGCTCTTCCTTTCCACTGGTTCTGTACCTCTGGATCCCTGAGGAAGTGACCTTCCTGTTCTGTTGATCACACACACTTCCCCAATCCTTGCTAACTCCCTTCCTAGCCATTGTACCTCTGCCTTCAGTCCCCTCAGCCTGTGACAAATGGGACACCCCCCTAGGTTCCATAATGTGCCCATCCAGATAGCAGCCCCACAACGATTGCAACTCACTATTCTGCCCATCCTGATTTGTCTGCGGTCCTCCTGCCCCCTGTACTAGTCCCCTGTCCCCTGCTGCCAGCCCCTCCCCTGCAACCCTACCCCCCCACTGCCATGCCACATGTGTTCTATCTATCCTCCTGTATTGCTTCCTTCAGCACCCCTTTCTACAGCCCACACACCAGCTGTGGAAACCAGCTATTGTCACACCAGTCTTCAAAAGTGGCGACAAATCAATCCTGGGAAACTACCGACCAATCTCAATACTGCCCCCCCCTTTCCAAAGCCCTTAGTGCATTGTAGCCAACCAGCTTACAGTCTACCTAGACAAATACAACATCCCTTGTCCACAGCAACATGCTTTCAGGTAAGGGCACAGCACCTCTGCAGCCCACCTGGAGTTCACTGGAGCTCTCCACAAGTCTGTGGACAAAGATTATTTAACTGGAGCCATATTCATCGACTTAACCAAAGCATTCGACACTGTCCACCACGGCCTACTCTCCAGACAGCTGCTGAATACCAGTCTCTCCCCTGACACTACAGCATGGTTCAATAGTTACCTTTGCCAACGCACACAAAGAGTAAATATCTCAGGCAATCTCTCTGACTCCAACCCAGTCCGTTCTGGCGTCCCCCAGGGCTCAATACTGGGTCCCCTACTTTTCAGTCTTTTCCTAAACTCTCTCCCACAATCCTGCCCAAAACAGATTATCCTCTATGCCTATGATGCTGTGCTTTTCACCCCACTGAAAGACTCAGAACCATTAACTCGCAACCTTCAACGCGCATTCTCATCTGTTGAAAACTGGTTCTTATCTCACAAGCTGGTTCTTAACCACAAAAGACTAAATCAGTGCTCTTCTGCAGCTTGCAAAACAAACATAGGCGATACCCCCTTGACATTAAAACTAATGCTGGTCATACACTTGAACAAGTGTCATATTTTAAATACCTAGGAATCACTCTTGACCATGGTCTGTCATATGTGACCCACATCGATAACGTCGCCAGAGTTGTAAATGCATGCATTGGAATTCTCTACACCTCACCCAAGCAGCATTAAAGATGGCCATCCAGAGCTCTGTTGTGTCCGTGGTAGATTATGGCCTCATTGTCTATGGCTCTGCCACCCCCACTGCCCTTAGGCGCATTACGACCTCCCTAAACAAGGCCTGCCGACTGCTGACTGGAGCCCACCGACTCACACATACATGTGAACTCTATGCCAAATCAGGATGGCTTCAACTCGCAAATCGTATAAAGTACCTAACTTGTCTAGTGGCAAAAAAAAAAATATCCTGGGTTTTTCACCACCATGTGTCCAAGTCCTCCTGAGTCCAACCACTAATCTACGCTGCACCAGAGGGTCAGAACAACAACTTCTCCAAGTACCTCGATGCCGCACATCACTGGGTCAAAGATCCTTTGCACACCGTGCTCCCTTCTGGATGAATGCCCTCAGCACTCATATCACTTCCTCCTTTTCAGTGGGTATTTTCAAATCAAGACTACACCATCACCTCACTACCACCAGTTGCTGTGACTGCCTCTCCTAACTTCCTTTTGCCCCGTGGCACACCTCCCCTCTCCTCTGTTCTTTGACAATGCTGAGAATCCGCTCTAGTTTCTCTTCTGCTGCTACCCCTCCCATCCCCCCTCTCCACCCCAATCACAGACCTCTGAACTTTTCCTAACCTAAGTGTCTCATTACTTAATTTCTTTAATGCATCGGATGAGCCAATGAATGTTGTTTACTGAATCTCTGTTTATATACAATTATTCTAGTTTGCCTATGTATAGACGAATGTAGCTTAGCCCAAAATGTTTGTACTTCTGTTGACGTGGAACCTTTGTAAAAGAGCCTTGGCTCAAAGGTATTTGTAATCCCAGACGTTCAATAAACAACAATAAACACACAAACCCTCCCTTATTATGTACCAAGTTCTTCTTTCCACTTCTGATCACATAATAGTTTATCTTGTAATTGCCTAAAGAAGCTATAAAATCACTTGGTTATAAGATAAATAGTAGACCATAAAAGTTTATTTTGCAATTGCCTAAGAAAACAGTAGAACTATAAAATCACTTGGTTATAAGATAAACAGTAGAATATAAAAAGTCACCTCAAGAAGTCATTCTTTTTCCATGATACTCCCCTCCTGTGCCCAAAATAAATTCCTCCCAATTTTTTTTTTTGTTAGTTATTTAACCAGGACTAGCACACTAAGCTGAAAGCTTTTTTACAGGTGCGACCTGGGAGCACAGGGAAGTTAAGTGACTTGCTCAGGGTCACACAGTATGCAAGTGGAAGCTGTGAGGTTCAAACCCAGGTCTGGGTTGCTGGATGTCACCAGATTTGCAGCTCAGAGCCTTAAACCACTGCGCTATACTGCCTCCCAAATTGTCTCTATGAAGCCACTTGGTTATAAGGTAAAACAAAAGTCGTGTCAAAGTAAATTTTTCTCTGTTTCTCACCCTCCTGTGTCCGATGTAAATCCCTCCCAGTGGTCAGTCCCCTTTCTGTAAGAAACTGCCCTCTCTTCCTCCTCCTCTGGTGTTGGTAGCCTCCTCTGGGAGGAACCCAGGGAACCTGTTCAATTAATGAAGGAGGTGGAGATGGGAGGGTAGGAATTAACAGCCCTCTCTGTTTAAATCCTCTCTCCTTCTGGCAGTTTCTAGCAGCCCTCTCTATGTAAATCCTCTCTCCTTCTGGCAGTTTCTAGCAGTCGTCTCTGCCTTTTTTTTTCCCCCCTCCACCCCTCCCAGTTGGCTTCTCCTTTGTGCCACCAATGGGCCCCACGGCTCACTTCCGCCTCCACTTCCAACACCACCACTGCACGTACATTGCAGCCTCCTGGGTAACCCAGTGTAACCTTTCATCGGGTGGGTCCCCCTCCTCTGAGGGGAAAGGCACCAGTGAGGGCCGGCCACCGCGCTCCTTCATTGGCCCCCCGGGTGTTGCTGTGGTGGTCTCTGGGGCTAGCCGGGGAGCTTTTCCTGATTTTTCTCCCCGGGGGCGTGGCTGACCTGGACTTCAAAACATACGCAGACATCCACCACACACATCAGTCAGCAGGGCCTGACATGCTGCTGCTGCTCTTCTGGCCTCCGCCAGGAGCCAGCAGGCACGGGACCGTATCCCCTTCCTCCCCCCAGAAGAAGGCGAGCCGTCATCTGACACTCAAGCCTTCTCCCCCTGGCCATCCCTCTTGCGTCCCGGGTCCATTCCCGAACCCGGGTTGCCAGTGTCGCAAGCGGAAATCCAACCACTACACCGACAGGTCGGCATCTCTGCTTAAATCATCCCTCCTCCTGGCAGTTTCTAGCAGTCCACCCATGTTCACAGCCCTTTTTTTATTTTATGTATTTATTTAAATTAGCTGGCAGTGTAACCTAGTAGTTAGAGCAGTGAACTTGCTACATCCAGCAGACATGGTTTTAATTCCCACAACCGTCGCTTGTATACTGTGTGGCCCTGAGCAAGTCACTTAATCTCCCCAGTGCTCTTGGGTGCCACCATAAATTGGACTTGTGCCCAGTACCAAGGAGTAAAAAAAAAAAATCTATATATTCATTTATTTTATTTTTATTTACCAGTTAAGTGCACTAGGCAAGGAGTGCCTAGTTTCAGGCAGTGCCGGGGGGGCTAAAAAGGCTAAATTACACAATACAGCACCAGTGAGAAAGATGCAATACATATCAAACAATTTAGAAAATGGTACAGGGAATAAAGTAGAGAAATCCCAGTAGAGGTGACATAATTGAATAAAGTACAAAAATACTGCAGTGAAGGGCATTAAACTTGGACAAGAACAGGATAATATTTATTTATTTAGTTTTTGTTTACCGTGTAAGTACACTAAACAACAAACATTGTCTATTTTCAGGCACGACCTGGGAGAGTTATTGAATAAGACCAGCACATCATAAACGAGCGAGGTTACAGTCAAAAGGCAACACCACAAATTTGTAAGGGTTACAAAATAATTACATAGTGCACAGAGGTCAAACCAGTGAACAAGGTTTGCACAGAGGGTACAAATAATTCAAAATGGGTAATCATCATAGAGAAAAGTCTTGTCACCTGTGAGTACTGAGGGCATGGTAGGAGCAAAAGGAGGGAAAATTAACCCAGAGGACTAAAAGGGGAGTGGGAGGCAACATGCCAGCAGCCTGGATGTAAGAGCAGTGTGCAAGGATAGGAGAGCCTCATTAAGTAGTAGAGGGGCCTAGAGGAAAAACATGGGCTAGATCAGAAACTCTGTGTAGTTTAGGGGCAAGAGCACTTGTCCTTGATTTGTAGATGGTTTTTAAGGCAATTCTTGAAGATTTGGTTGGACTGAGTGCATTTTTGCTCCTTTGGGAGAGAGTTCCACAGTTTTGGTCCAGGCACCGCAAAGGCATTCTCACCCATCCTAGTGTTGCATTTGGTAATATCTAGTATAGAATTGTCCATCAAGCGTAGGGAGTAGGTCTGTGTGGAAGGTTTAAACCATCCAGCAATAGACTCTGGGAGGCCTTCTCTGATTATTTTGTTGATGGAGCAGCCAGCAACGAATGATCAGTAAGAGGAGGGAGAGAGCCATCCAAGATCAGCGTAGAGCACACAGCGATGGGTACACCTTGGCCTAGATAGAGCAAAGCGACAGATGCTGTTGTAACAGGTCTCCCATTTGCTTAGAACAGTTTTATTTGCATCCATGTATGATAGGGGCCCATATGTGAGTCCAGGCCTTAGTATATCCTGAGTGATGGCGAGTCTCGCAGCGGTGGTAAGGTTGTGATGAGTTTTATACGTGATGACCAGCTTAATGTGGACAGCTTTGCATACAGTTGATATATGGAGGCTGAAGTCAAAATGTGAATCAAGAGTGATACCCAGGTACTTGAAGGAGTCCACCATGTCAAGGGAGGAGCCTCCAGACCCCCTGATAGAGAGCGAAGGGCAGGCTCTGAGTCTGGGCGCTGAGCCAGAGAGCTTGGTGACGTTTTTTTTTTTTTGGCATTGAGGAGAAATTTGGTGCGTGATACCCATAATTGGATGGTGGCAAAATCCAGGTTGAGCTTGTTGTTGATGGTGATTTCAGCTGCGTTGGTATAGAGGACAATATTGTCCACATATAGAAGGGTGTCACCGGAGCTAAAAGACTTGGGCAGATTGTTGATAATTAGAATGATAGCTGCCCGAGGATGGACCTCTGGGGGACCCCGATGGAGGCAAGTCCAGATTTGGATCCACTTATTTCGACAAATTGTCTTCCAGTCAGGTAGCTTTTAAACCAATATGGCGAATATGGAGAAAAAACAAAGGCGATCAAACAGCATGGAGTGATCAACCAGGTTGAATGCTTTCGTGAAGTCTGTAAATATTACTTCAGTGAACATCCCCCTGTCCATGGCTGTTCTAATATAATTTGTAAGTTTTTAAGAGAGCTGTAGTGGTACTGTGGCCACTGTTGAAACCATGTTGGCATGGAGTAAGCTGTGTGATTTGTTGAAGAAAGCCTGAGACCTGAGAGGCCACTTTTCTTTCAAAGAGTTTGTTGAGGGTGTAAGGAATTGCGATGGGCCAGTAATCATCCATACATCTGGAGTCACCTTTTTCGTGTATGGGAACAACCCTGGTGGTCTTCCAGAGTGCAGGCACCATCCTTGTGGCGAGGGACAGATTGAACAATCTGGTGATGAGGACCGCTGTGAGTGGGGGTGGCTAGCTTAAGAAACCTCGGAAGGAGCCCATTCGATCCAGCATAACCACAGTCCTGGATGGACCTAAGAAGCTGAAAAACATCCTTCCTGGTGACTGGCTTGAGGTCAAGGTGCGAGAAGCTAGGGACCTGGGGGTCCATAGGAGAGGATGGATCCTGATTGAATTGGCCGGAGAAATGGGATAGGTTCAAGAAATGGACATTTAAGGCATTAGCAATGGAGACCAAGTTGTTGCAATTGATACTGTCCAGGGTCATGTCAGTTATTGATGAGTTGATGCACTGTCCCATGCTGGATTTCATGTGGTTCCAGAAATTGCATAGGTCACAAGTGGATGAATGGAGGAGCTGTTTGTAGCAGGTACTTTTAGCTTTGCGGATAGTTACCTTGCATTCCTTTCTAAGTTGTCTGTATGCAGTCCAGTCCAAGTGCTCCTGGGTGCGTTTAGCAGTGGACCATGCTTTATCCCTCCACTTCATTAGTGCAAGTAGTTGGCTGTTTATCCACCTGGTCATGGAGCCTCTGATACACTGTTTCTTGAGGGGAACATAAACATCTTGGAGATTAAGAAGGGTGGTGTGCAAGAAGTTGAAAGCTTCCTCCACATCAGAGGTCTGATAGAGCGGGGACCAGTCAGTGTGTTGGACGGCAAGAGCCAAGGATCCATAGTGAAGGTTTGAGAAGTCTCAGAACTGGGTTTCTTTGAGAGGAAGCTTATGGGAGCATGCACTTCCAAGTACAAAAGACCGCCGCGTGGCCACTGATGGAGTCAGGCAGTGTTCCAGTGTTTGTAATCCTTTCCTTCCTATTTGTGAGGACCCAGTCTATAAGAGATTGATGATTATTATTGGATACAACTCTGGTCAGGCTAGTTAGCATTTGAGAGAAATGTAGTTTGGTAGTTTGCCTAGAACTTCCTTCATTTGACCAGTATTGCGACCGAGCCAGTCTAGATTAAAATCCCCAATAAGGAATAGTTCAGACTTTCCCTTTAGTGATAATAGGTACTGTGTGACATCCGACAATCCTTTTAATCCATTCTTTGGAGAGTTGTAGACACAGATGATGTTCAGTTTCTTGGTGTTTCCCAGTAGAAGCACGGCATGGAGTAGCTCACAGCCTTCAGGAGGTGGGTCGGTAGTGGGGTTGATAAGAGAGATGCTCTTTGTAGTATAGCGCTACATCGCCCCCTCATTTAGATGTGGAGCGATCAGCCCTCAAGAACTTGTACCCACCCCCTTTAAGGTTGGTCTGAGCCAGGTCATTGTAAGGCCTAGTATGTCTGGGGAGTAATCGGCAACCCAGGCTTCTAATTTGGCAAAATTAGCAGTGAGGCTGCAGATATTCACATGTGCAATATTAAGACCCTTTGGGGAGACCCATGTGGGGGTATATTGAGGTGAAGCAACAAATGGAGGACCTGGGTTTGATTCCACATCCCCAGCCAAACAGACCTGAAGCAGGTGGAGCCAGATTTCCAGGTACCATTTAAGTTGTGAATATCTCTGAGAAGTAAGGCAGGGGTTATTAGAGAAATAGTATGTTATATGAGCAGGATTGATGACGCTCAGGTACAAGTGATTACAAGAGAGGTTACATTTCCCCAGAAGAAGGTGAAAGAGGGCTCAGCTGAGTTCTGTCTTGGAGCCCAGTGAGCAGCCGGGACTACTAAGAGGTCCACGCAGGCAAGTACCAGAGTTAGCCCCACTCCTGTTGCAAAATGAGCCCAGCAACTTCATCTTAAGGACCAAGCACCAAATTCCCTGTAACCTGGTGGGAACAGAAAGGAAAAATTGTGGAACAAAGACCAGCCAAAATAGTCTCACAGAACAGGCGCAGTCTCAAGGACTCCGAGTGGGCTTCAGTATCAATTTGGGCAGAAAATTAAATTAAAACACAACAAAAGAGTTTCTTAAAACACTACAGTGCAGCCTTTCACAGTGCCCTTCTGCAATGCAGCATTACCCTTCACAACTGTACTCTTCAGCAGTGCCACCTTCTATATAGATACATTTACAGTACCCAACAGATCCATTACAAATAACCACAACAGCCTAGCAGGTCCACTACTAATAACCCCAGCCGCCTGGCAAATTAGGACAGAAATGCAGTTATCAGCTTTGCAAGGGACAACAGACACTGTAGAAGACAAAAGCCCACCTACTAATGATAAACTCAACAACCTAGCATAGATAAAACATAGCAATGCAGATAAAACATAGCAATGTAGTAGTGTAGGTAATATAGTAATGTAGATAAAACTTAGCAATGTGGAAAGCAGTAATGCCTTCTACCTTATAAGTCAGCTACAACATAAATCGAGACCCACAGTAAAAGTCAATAGACACTTTGAATAAGTCAGTTGGCCAAGTAGAAGTCCTTAGGAGTAGTTCACAGTATTCACCTCCCAAGAAACTGTGACAAGTACGCCTGTCCCCCTCTGGAGTTGGTAGCCACCTCCGGGAGGAGCCCAGTACAACTGTTTAATAATGGAGATGGTGGGAGCGGGACAGTAGAAATTTTTCTCCCCCTCGGTGCAGCAGCAGTCCCTTGGTGATGAGCGGCAGGCAATGGCTTTCGTAGTCTGCTTCTCATTCAGAATCTGCACCTCTCCAGTTGATTGGCTCCTTGCGACTCCAATTGAAAGCAGCAGTGGCTGTGGGACTTCCCCAGATGTGACAATGGCCACGGAAAATGGCAAGCTGTGGCTCCGGCCACTGGAATCACCTAGGACCAGTGTGTGGAAATGGCCGCCAAGCACTTTTTTTTTTTTTTTTTTTTTCTTTTCACCCTCGGCGCCACAGCAGTCCCTTGGCGATGAACGGCAGGCAGTGGCTTTTATAGCCCATCGCTCATTCAGAATCTGTGCCTCTCCAGTTTATTGGCTTCTTGCAAGCCTGATTGAAAGCAGCAACGGCCACAGTACTTCCCCAGATGCGGCAATGGCCGTGGAAAATGGCAAGGTGCGGCTCTGGCCGCTGGAATCCCCTAGGACCAATGTGTGGGAACGGCTGCCTGGCACTCTTCTCCCCCGTTGGTGCATCAGCAGTCCTTATGGATCAACAGGTGCAAATACACTTTGACACTGAAATGTATAGAGTCACCAATACCTATACAGCATGACACTGTTAAGTATGAGAGTATGCCTACTTTAGTAGTAATAGCTTCCTCAGATTAGATCTGAGCATGGAATGCATAGGATTACAACAGATGTTTAAAGGGAGGGAGTTCCAGAGTTTAGGCTTGTAGCAGGAGAATTTAAGGTTGCTCAAATTAGTGCGACATAATGTAGATGACACTGCTTGCCCGTGGAACCCTAAGGCATATGTGTGCTCAAATCCCTGGGGCTACACTGCCTCATAAGAGAGGCCAGAGGAGAAATTCATCGGTATGAAGGTTGGCTGGTGGAAGAATGTCTATGGGGCCAGTGGATATTCCCACAAGCTCCTTTGGTAAACATTTAGAAAAGTTAATTTTGACTGCACAATTTTAACTGCACTGCGACTCGTTTTCCAGGTCATACACTGAGCCAACAGGCTGTGGTGGGCTTTGAGCTCAAGACTGCCTGTTTCAATGCTTTTTTGCCCAAACCACTGCTCTGTGGTCTAACCACGGGTTTTCATTGCTGTCCAAGCCCTTAGTCTTATCAAAGCTAGGATGACAAAACAAAATTGGAATTTAGAAGAATCATTCTTGCAGACAGCAATAGAACCATTCTGTGAGCCAATATAAGGGCATATTTAGGAACCAGATGGTAGAAAAGGAAGAGTACTGTTTAATTTATGATCTGTCAGATCCAGTCTTTACCAAAATAGATTGTTTCCTTACTAAGTTATATATATGGAATCATCATTAAATGAGATTTGTTTCCCTGAGCAGATGGAAGATTGTTAATTAAGGTTGGTTTACTGTTTTTAATTACAGAATGCATGTATTAATGAGTAAATAGGCATGATGTGCTGAACAAAATATTTACAGCCTGTATTTGCACTACTGGAAAGTTATTTTACAGTATTTAGGAGCTACTTGTGATGTAAAATTTTGAAGTTTATTTTTACATAGTGTAGCATTTAATTTAGTTCATGTTTTATAAATGCTTATCAAAGCTGGTCCATTGTCAGCGTCATGTCGCTGCTTGCTGTGAGTTTAGGCCGCATCTAATGATATAAGTCAGGGACACGTCTAGAGCAGTAACAGGTAAAAGGAGCCCATAGGCACATTCAAATCGAAAGAGTATTTTGAATAAGTGGGTGACCGTGCAGTAGTGTTTATAGGGGCTTTTACAGTACTGGATCTGCACTGGTGCCAGTGGTGCAGGTGAGTTGCACGGATGCAGATCCAGCAGTGTAGAGAGCTGCCAGAGTGTTGCAGGATGCACTGCTGCAGCACAAAGCATTCCCTGGTTTGTTGGGAACATAGAGCAGAGTGCATTGATGCAGGTGTTTTTTTGCAAGTGTGTAAAAATGCTGCTTCACCTGCACTGGTGCCACACCCATTCACTAATCCCTCCACGGGAAGGCCATTGGGAATGCTGCACAGCTGCAGAGTGTAAAAGAGGGCGGCAGTGCGATTGGAGCAGAAGATGCAGATTCAGATGGCAACACTCCAGGGAATTTGTAATGTAAAAGTGCCTTGTGTGTGTAACCCCCTTGTTTCCCGGGGTTAGTAGAATCCCACTTAGAACCAGTGGCAGGCAGGGAGGGAAAGGCAGCTTGTGAGACACCAGTTAAATGGGTTTCACACTGTCTCACTCTGTCCTCAGCCTCAGCTGAGCTGGAGGGATGACATCACCATAGAATTCTCGCAGCAGCATAAGCCACATTGGAATGCAGCAGCAGGGGTTAGTGTTAGAACATTGGGGAATTCAGTGGAGTCTTGTGAGAGGAGGAGGTGTGCTGCAGTTGGCAGCCCCTCAGAGCTCAGCTCTGCTTTAGAGCTACATTAAGAGGTGGCTTCATTGGGGACTGGGGAGCCACCTGGAGGGATGCAGACCTATATTGGTGCAATGGTCTGCATCTATCCAGGGGGGGAACCAGGATCCTAGGTGAGAGGTTTAAATGCTTCATTGGCAAGCATTTAAACTAGCCAAGGGGGGAGGCACTGAAAAGGAGCAGGGAAATCCGAGCCTCCCCCCACAAAACAAGGTTATTAGTGAGGTAAACACCAAGGTACAGAAGTTATTAGGGAGCAGAACAGATTTAAATGTAAAAAAAGGCAAAGGCAGTAAGGACAGAAATGGGGCTAAAAGGTGTAAGGCTATCAAAAAGTGGAGGGTGATGAGTACCAATGCCCGTGGTCTGTGTAACAAGCTCCCTGAACTACTGGCCTTGATGGAAGAGGGTTGCCTGGATATTGTGTCAGTCACAGAAACATGGTACACAGAGAACCATGACTGGGATGTCAACATACCAGGATACACAATCTACAGGAGGGACAGGGAGGGTAAAAGAGGAGGAGGAGGAGGAGGAGCTCTTTATGTAAAGGAAGGGATCAAAGCAACAGAACTAAAGAGTAAACAGGGAGCAGATGAGGCACTTTGGGTCATCCTGGAGACAGGAAATGGCACCACAATCCGCATAGGGGTTGTATACAGACCCCCATCTCAGGGGAGGGAATGGACAAGGAATGATAGAAGGCTTTCTTAGAATGGCAGAAAAAGGGGAGATATTGTTGATGGGGGACCTGAATATGCCAGATGTTAACTGGAGCACCTTTGCTGCAGGCACATCCAAGAGCAGGGTCATTCTTGATGCCCTACAGGGGGCATGCCTCAGACAGCTAGTATTGGAACCCACTCGGGAGGGAGCAATCTTAGACCTGGTACTATCAAATGGGAATGGAGAAAGAATCTCAGATTTAGAAGTGGGTAGCCATCTGGGAAGAAGCAACCACAAACAGTGTGGTTCACGATAAATACAGCCATACAAAAGCAAGAGTACTGGACATTAGGAGGGCTGACTTTGGGAAAATGAGGGAGTGCCTCAGAAAAGCACTAGCAAACAGGCAAGGAGGAGGGGTGAAGGAACAATGGGGAGTGATCAAAACAGCCATCACAGAGGCAACAAGACTTTGTGTAAAGCAAATCAATAAAACACAACGAAGGAAAAAAACGCTATGGTTCTCAAAAGAGGTGGTAGGGAAGATTAAGGAGAAAAGGACAGAATTCAGGAAATATAAGGAAACACAGAAGGAGCAGGACAGAGAACTTTATCAGTTAAAGCAGAAAGGGCTGGGAAGGCAGTCAGAATAGCAAAGGCCCAAACACGAGAAAGGATAGCCAATTCTGTTAAGAAGGGGGATAAGACCTTTTATAGGTACATTAGGGAGCGAAGAAAGACCAAAGGAGGGATACTGAAGCTTAATAAAGGGGAGGGAATGTGGGTAGAGGGTGACAGTGAAAAAGCAGGGATACTGAATGAATGTTTCTGCTCAGTATTCACAAAGGAAGAGGAGAGGGAGTTACCTAAACCAAACAAGAGAAACACTCTGAAGACGGGGGTCGATACCAGTCCATTTACAGAAGAAAGGGTTCTGAAAGAACTAATAAAATTGAAGGTGGACAAAGCAATGGGCCCTGATGGGACTCACCCAAGAATTCTAAAAGAACTAAGGGTAGAACTAGTGACACCGCTGACTACTCTCTTTAACAAATCATGGGAGGATGGGGTGGTACCCGAGGACTGGAGGAGGGTAGATGTGATTCCTCTTCACAAAAGTGGGAGCAGGACAGAGGCAGGAAACTACAGACCAGTTAGTTTGACCTCAGTGGTAGGGAAAATGATGGAATCACTTCTGAAGGAAAGAATTGTTGAGTACCTAGAGGCCAGTGGGGGCACAGGACCCAAGGCAGCATGGATTCACGATGGGAAGGTCGTGTCAGACGAATCTAATAGATTTCTTTGACTGAGTGACCAAAGTAGTAGACTAGGGAGGGGCTGTGGACATGGCCTACCTAGATTTTATCAAGGCATTTGATACAGTCCCACACAAAAGATTAATACACAAGATAGCCAGCCTTGGAGTGGGTCCCAAGGTGGTAGCCTGGATAAAAAATTGGCTAGACAACAGGACGCAAAGGGTAGTAGTAAATGGAGTACATAGTGAAGAAAGGAGGGTTACTAGCGGGGACCGAGGGTTCAGTACTGGGACCGGTCCTTTTAATGTCTTTATAAGTGACATTGCAGAGGAACTGAAGGAAAAGTATGTCTCTTTGCAGATGACACAAAGATCTGCAATAGGGTTGATACACAAGATGGAGTGGAAAGGATGAGAAGGGACTTGGCAAGGTTGGAGGAATGGTCAAATGTATGGCAACTTAGATTCAATGCAAAGAAGTGCAAGGTAATGCACATGGGAACAAAACCAGGGAAGCGATACAATGGGGGGTGAGATACTGACAACAGTAAAAATAGAAAGGACCTGGGGGTAATTATATCAGATGACCTAAAGGTGGGCAAGCAATGTGAGAAGGCAGTAAGGAAGGCTGGGGATACTGGGATGCATAGGAAGAGGCATCAATAGTAGAAAACAGGAAGTTGTTATCCCTCTGTACAGACAGTTGGTGAGACCCCATCTGAGTACTGTGTGCAGTTCTGGAGACCCCATCTCCAGAAAGACATAGACAGAGTGGAGGCTGTCCAGAGGAGGGCAACAAAATGGTGCAGGGTCTGCACCAGAAGACATACGAAGAAAGACTAAAGGAACTTAATATGTATACCCTTGAGCAAAGAAGGGAGAGAAGGGACATGATAGAAACTTTCAAGTACCTCAAGGGAATTAACAAAGTCCAAGAGGGTAGCATCTTCCAGAAAAAGAGATGTGCAAGAACAAGGGGGCATAATTTGAAGATAGAAGGGGGACGGCTCAGAGGTAATGTAAGGAAGTATTTTTTCACTGAGAGGGTTGTGGATGCATGGAACAGCCTCCCTGAGGAGGTCATGGAGTCAAGAACAGTGGGGGACTTCAAGAATGCATGGGACAGGCATAAGGCAGTCCTAGTAGGGGGTAGGAGGAAGTAAGCTATTGGTTAACTAGGATCTGCAGCTTATCTGTTAGGTAGGAAAATGGGCAGACTAGGTGGGCCAAGCGGTCCTTATCTGCTGTCAAATTCTATGTTTCTATGGGTGTGTGTTCTCACCCTAGAGAAGAACACAGAAGAGGCCAGAAGGAAGTGGTAGAGACCATTCCATGTGTTATTCCAGTGCCTCATCCCCGGAGGGATGGGGGGGGGGGTGGATACAGCATTTCAGGAGCAATCCCCTGGCCCTGCCTGGAAAGGGAAAAGCTGCCTGAAAATAGGAATTGTTCTGAGATCCAGAGAATGTGTTGTTTCCTTTGAAATAAGCCCTAGGGCATCTACATACCACGGTGAGTCTGCTCTGATATAGAGCCTATGTTCACCAAGACTAGAGATTAGTAGAAAAGTAGCTGCCTACTGTGGGGTCATGAGAAGACTAGCCAAGTACAGTGCTTTTAAATTGTGTATGGCTTGGAGGCATCTGAAACAGTGGGGGTCTAGGGAATGGACATAGCCACTAACAGAACTTTTTTAAGTCAGGACACCACCTAAATACAGTGTAGAATGTTAAATGTAATATAGATTTCAAGATGGCATCTACAACCAGTAGTTCAAAGAAAGGTGTTGTTCCAAATGAATGGTCGGGTATAGATTTGGGAACAAGAGGTGGGAGACCCCCCATCTGGAGTAACCAGGTTTACCTCTACGGGTTCAGTTTTGGGCACCTATAGCTTTCTCCCAGGCAACTTGACTAGTGTCTGCAGAAAGTACCTAGACATGGGATTATGGATGATTTTCCCTTTAGAGCTAGAAAGTGCACATGGGTGTTTTAGGGAGCCACCATCAAACTCCATATTATATGGAAAAGTGTCCAAGTACTGGCCTGGGTGCCATGTCAAGGAATCAAAGTAGAAGAGTACCAGTTCGGGCCGTGTGAGCCCAGAGTAGTTCAGAACCTGAGGGTTTCATGTAGTGAAGAAGATGTGCTCTGACCTCTAATCTGCATTACCAGCGAGTGTAGCCCTGTGGGGTCCATCTTTGCTTTGTTATTCCTGTGTTGATGAGAATAAAAGCCATGCTCTAGAATCCCATTCCTGGTTTGGAAATTTCAGTTATTACTTCCCGTTTCCGGAGTTACTGGGTCACCACTGCCAGGGGTACAAACCTAGCATAATGCTGAGCAAATAGATGTTATCCCCGAACCTAGGGGGTTACATGTGCTTATCAGTTATGTGGTAGTTTGATCCTCGGATGTCTCAAGGGAAACTGTAATAAAACATATTTGTAGATATAGTTCAGCTTAGATGCCATATATTTTCTGTGTTTAGCTACACGTTTTTCTTAATAGCTCAGTGCATGAACATGAAGAAAGGATCACTGTCCCCTAAACTTTTCTGTTCTGACTTTTATTACACCTTGCATCACAGTCCTTTGCTTGTGACGTCAGTGTCTGTTGCTGTGGAAATGAGTATTATGTCATAGACAGGAGGATTATGATGACTGTTGTAAACATCAACCAGTGCAGATGAAGCCTGATGAACAGGGATTGTGTTTTCAGGTCAATGTATATAATTAGTATGAAAGCATGCCATCAGGTGCAGTGAATATGTGAATTACTTGTAAGCTGAAATTATCTAACCTTACATTTTCTCAGTTTCTCCCCCCCGGCCCGTGATATTTGTTTAGAAAGTGTATCACTGGGAAAGACATTGTGAGCTGTAAACAGCTTGTTTCCAGAAGCGTCTGGAGGGGAGGGGGGTTACAATGTTGGGAGAACAAACAGTCACTGTAAAGTACAGAGTAATGCATTACAAGTGCACAATCAATGACAAACCATACCAGGGTGGTATCAGTATGGAGTAGAAAAACCCAGACAAACCTGCAATAGAAACCTGTGTAGAAAGGAACTGGCAATTACTACCGGACATGGACTTGGATTAGAGGGGGCAGACACAGGTTAAGTGCAGTAGACGTGGATAGAGCATGGGTTGAGAAGTGCTAAGTGGCTATGGAAGAGTAGGGAAGGGTAAGTATGGAAATATAGAGGTGTCAGTAGGAAGATGGAGAGTGGGAAGGGGAAATGGGGGGCAGCCTAGACCTAAACCCTTTCCGGATGTTGGGGAACCCTGCATGCAGAAAATAGGACCAGGTAGAGAGATTGGGGGAGGCAGGAGAAACCTGCAAGGGATCACAGTTCAAAGGGGAGGGAAGGATAGCAGAGGTGCAATATAGCAACCTAACCTAAACCCTTTCAGGAGGCAATGAACCCTGCAAGGGGATCACTATTACAGATTGGAGGGAGGGAAAAGGGGGTGTGGAGAAGAGAGGAACGGCACCCCATCAGGATGTAGAAAACTCTGAGGGCGGCCTGTTTCACTCCCCGATGCAGTTTCTTGCCTGAGTCTGCCGTGAGTTGCACCCACAGCGACTCTTTCTCCCCATAATTACCCCTTACACACTCCTCTTCTGCCACCTCGATGCCATTCTTGACAAAAAGGGCTACTCCTCTCCCTTTTTTGTTCTTCCTAAACATTGAGTACCCAAGGACTGTCAACATCTTGGGAGATCACACAGGACCTCTTGCTGGAAGTTTTGATATCACTTTGTTCAAAGATGAGGTGTTTAAAGAGTTGGTAGCTGACAGGCTTCATTTTATGATATGTAATAATGATACTGGGGCAGTATCACACACGATTTTTATTGGACACTGTCAAAACTGTGTTAAGAGTGGAGAGCATTTCCTGTGCCTCAAAGGGAACAAAACTTTTGTGATCTCAGAGAACACCTAGCCATGCTGCAACAACCGTGGGTTCTGGGGGACCGTGCCATTGCTGAACAAATCAGACCAGTAAAGGGGTAAAAAGCACAGGATGCACTCCATTGTTTTTGAACACCCGTTTTTCAGCATGTTTACGTGCATCTTAAATGTTATGTTATGTACACTGGATTCCTGAGTTTCTAAAATACATAAAGCATTCTAAATATAACATGCTCTTGTTTCTTTTTTTAAACTTCTGTTTATTAAAAAGATTTGTCTTTTTACAACATACAGATGTCCATGCATATAAACATAAGAACAGTTCAATAAATTACATTCTGAGACTGTCAGGTGTGCACATTACATTTTAAAGTCTGCACAAAAAAACTGCATCAACAGTTTCAATCAACAAACCAACTATTATACATAGAACATGAAACTATTAAATGCACTAACTATGATTAATTAACTACAATTAATTAGGCAAACCTTGATCCTTACTTATAGTTTACAGAATTCTTATAAGCCTTAGCCCTCTCTGGACTGCTCTAGGCCCTTACTAATCTTTACAAACATACGAAATTGCCAGCAGATACAGGCCCTTCGGTCTATCTAGTCTGCTTGAGTGTGCAGCACGCTGTTTATTAAACTGCAGCTGCCCCCCCAAACGCTCTTCTGATTTAGTGCTCCCCACCTACAACTTCTTTCCCCCATCTTCCCCCACAGTTTTGACCCTCCCTTTGGCCCTGTCCCACCCTCTCTTGAAGCTGCCCACTGTCCTCAGTGATATCACTTCCTCTGGCAGCACATTCCAACCTGCTACCACCCTCTCCATGAAATAGTGCCTCCTCATCTCCCTTTTGAATCTTCTTCCCTCCAGTTTCAGACTGTGTCCCTCCTGTCTTTTAACTTAAACCCTCAGAATTAGTTCTGTTTATGCCCTTTAGATACTTAAATATCTCAGTCATATCCCCTCTCTCCCGTCTATCCTCAAGGGTGTACATGTTGAACTCCCTTAATCTTTCCTCATATGTTTTGTCCCATCCCCAAGATCATCTTCATTGCCCTATGATGGACCCCCCCACCCCAAGTAGTTTGATGTCCCTTTTCAAATAGGGGCACCAAAACTGCACGTAGTATTCCAAGTGTGGCCTCACATAGGACCTGTACAGGGACATAATGACTTCATCCCTGCAAGAGGTGATTCCCCTTGCGATGCATCCCACTGTTCTGTTCGTCCTTGCAGCTGCTCTCCTGCACTGTGCTGAGTGTTTCATGTCTTCTGTCACTAGCACCCCCCGATCTTTCTCCTGAGCCGAAGTGTTTAAACCATTAGCTGTTCTCTGAGTTTTTTTACTCCCAAGTGCAAGACCTTGCATTTTTTAGCATTGAACCCCAGCTGCCATGTGGCTGACAAGCATTCAAGTGTCACCAAATCCTATGCAGTATCTTACCACCTTCCTCACTATCCACCTCAGCACAGATCTTCATGTCTGCAAAGAGGTTGATCTTGCTCCTTATCCTGTTTGATATGTTGGCAGTGAATATGTTAAATAGTACTGGTCCTGGCACTGACACCTGAGGGACCCCGATGATTACAGCCCTGGTTACCAAGAGCCCTTCTCCAACTACCACCCTCTGCTGCCTACCCTGCAACCAGCTCTTAATCGACCCAACAAGTTTTCTCCCTGCTCCCAGGCTGTTTAACTTGCTGGTCAGCCTTCTGTGGGGCACAGAGTTAAACACCTTGCTGAAGTCCAGGTAAAGGACATCCACTGCAGGGCTCCTATCCAGTGACCGTGTCACCCAGTCGAAAAACTCAACAAGGTTGGTTTGACATGATCTGCCAGGTACAACCCATGTTGCCTGTCCTTCTGTAGACCATTCTCCTCCAGGAAACTCACCAGCCTTTCCTTAAGGATAGTCTCCATTAGCTTTCCCACACTGGCTGTAAGACTCACTCGTCTGTAGTTTCCTGGTTCATCCCTGGGCCCACTCTTATGGATTGGCACCACATGGGCATGCATCCAGTACTCAGGGAAGTGTTGAAACAATCCACTAGTGGTCCCACCAGGACCCCTGCCAAATCCTTGAGTACCCTAGGATACACTCCGTCCGGTCCAGGCTCCTTATCCACCCTTAGGGACCTTAGGCCCTCCAACACCCTTTCGACTGGGATCTCCACATCCGTTACCTCCTCTTCCCCTGAGGTATAGGCCCATCCATCTTCCTGGTAAACACTGAGCAAAAGTACTCATTTAGTACTTCCGCCTGCTCTGCCCACCCTCCCTGCTTCATAATCCTTACAATCTGGTCCTTGCACTATCTTCTGTCTCCTGTATATCTGAAGAAATCCTTTTCCCCTTCCCTGATCCCCTGCACCAACCTTGGTTCTTTTGAAGCTTTGAATGCCCTCACTACCTCACCTCCCTGGATTTCTTCACTTATTTCTCCCTGTCTTCATCCCAGTAGGATCTCTTAAACTCTCTAAAGGCCGCTTTCTTTTTCACTCACCCTTTCCACTACTTCTCCATTCAGCCAGCTTGGTTTCTTGTTCCTCGCCTTTTTGCTTTGGCACTTTGTGCAAGAGCTAGTGGCCTCTGCCAGACACCTCTTTATGATGATCCATTTCTGCTCAGCATCCATGTCTGGGCTGATGTTGTCTAGGTACCCCTTCAAAATGATTCCCATCCTGCCAAAGTCTGCCCTCTTAAAATCTGCAACACTTGTTTTTGTATTGGTTACCTCCCTTCCCAGAATGAGGGAGAACCACACTGTGCGGTGGTCACTTCCTGCTAGCGGGTCCTCCACCTCTATGTTTTGGACTAGTTCCCCATCTGTAAGTACTAGATCCAGAATGTTCCCCCTCCCTGGTTGGGTCCTGTCAGGGGTCTAAGCCCTTATCAGGTTCTTGGTGGTAATAAACCAGCAGAAGAAACCGCAGACAAGTGACATGTGTGGTAATAAACTTGTTTATTACACAAAAGCAGACTTATACCCTAAGAACAAGTCTTACCAAATAGACACTGGGAGCCAGAGTTTCCTAATACCCCAGGGTATGAAGATGGTCTCAGAGAGAATACGTAATGCAACAGGTTATGTACTGTGATAATTACCATAGCAACTATTACTTCATGCAGGAGTTAGATACATTAAACAGGCCAAAGGTTAGGTGGTTCCACAGTGTATTTAGAGATATACAAAAAGTGTAAAATCAGCTAAAATGAGAACAAAGAACTCATACAAAATACAGAAAATAAGTGCAATGTTACATAAATCCCCATGGTGGCAGTGTAGGCTATATAGTGACTTCTCAGAAGAATGTACAAAGACCACAGAAATATATTCTCGACATGTTACTTATGCATTACTAGCAATAAGCATAGTAATAATATTGGTAATAATCATAATAATTTCTCTGGTAACTTACTCTTACATGGCAAGTACCAATGCCCCAAATGTTAGTACTGATTTTATATATATATATATATAGAGAGAGAGAGAGAGAGACACACACACACACACACACACACACACACACCCTGGCCTTCCTATTCCCCTCTGTTGGCCGACATTTCCTTGCGGGGCTTCACCCCTCCCTTGCCTCCCTCCTTCCTTGGCCCTTGTTCTTGGGGTTCTCTGCTTAAACAGTTTCACCCCCATTCATCTTGCCCTCCTCTATTCCTTCTGCCTCATCAGCTTTTCATACACCTAGGTCTGTATTTGTCTTGTGCCTCCTCTCTTCCCTCTCCCTTATCACCTCCTAACTTACCTATGTCTGTAATTGTCATGTGTTACCAGTGTTTGGCCCCTGACGCTTATTGAGTACTTCTAATTTTTATTTTTGTTTTTGAATTACTGTAATTATTGTATGTCCTTTGTGTCCAGGACCATTTTGCAAATGAGCTCACTCAATGATGTATGTGGTTAAATAAAGTTTGATTGATTGAGATATTGTCAGCGGTGCACAGTGGGTTGTCCATGAGGGTGTGGGGACCAAGTGTAACAGTCTGTTATGTTCTGTGTGAGGAAGTAGGGAATTTAAACTAGGAGTGGGGGTGGCAATTGGGCAAGAGACATGTGGAGACCACAGGTTGGGAAACCATTTGAGCTTACCCCCCATAACAGTGACAAAGGACAAATGGCAAGTACTATTGGTGATGCTAGTAAAGGAGGGCAGGATGGGAAGGGGTGAAAGGTGGTTTCCCTTAATGCTAGGAGCCTTGGGAGGAAAATTGCAAAGTTACAGGTGCTCATGGCAGAGGGAGAGGTGGACATAGCAACCATCACAGAAACATGGGCCACCCAATACAGTGACTGGGACCTGTCTGTACCAGGGTAGAGGTTATTTTGTAGGGACAGGATGATTGGAAAAGGAGGAGGTGTGGCACTGTATGTGAAAGAAGGACTGAAGTGTGTAAGGGAGGAAGGGGAGGAGGGTAGTACGGAGTCACTTTGGATGCAGATCCAGGATTCCAAGAATAGGATTCTTAGAATGGGAGTGGTGCACAGGCCGCCATCTCAGATGGAGGAGTTAGACAGGGAACTAGCGGGACAGATCAGGAGGACCTGCGAGAAGGGTAGTGTGGTGATTGTGGGGGACTTCAACATGCCAGGAGTGGACTGGAGTACTCCAATAACCAGGAACAGAAGGGAGCAGGTACTGCTAGATACCTTCCAGGACAGCTTCCTGCTGCAAATGGTCAGTGAACCAACCAGGTTAGGGAATACCCTTGACCTTGTACTGGCAAATGGGGACTTTGTGAGAGAACTTACAGTGGAGGAACCGCTGTCAGGGAGTGACCACCACTCAGTATGGCTCACATTGGATATGGGCAAGGAAGGAGTGGAATCTGGCACAAGAGTGCTGGACTTCAGGAGGGCCAACTTTGGGAGGATGGGGGAAGTGGTAAAAGGGTACCTGGCCAGAATTCAGTCTAGTATGGACACTAACCAGAGGTGGGAGCTCATAAAGCTGGGGATAGTGGAGGCAACCAAAACCTGCTGCAAGGCCCAGAGCAAGAAGGCTAAGGCTAAGACACCGAGCTGGTTGAGCAAGGAGGTCATGGAAAAGGTAAGGAGGAAAAGAGCTGCCTTTAGGAAGTACAAGAAAACAGGGAGAGGGGAGGACAGGGAGGAGTACTTGACGGAATCAAAGGAGGTGACAAGGGCAGTAAGGGGAGCCAAGGCATCTACGGAACTCAGGCTGGCACAAGGCATTAAGAAGGGGGAGAAAGACTTCTTTAGGTACATCAGGAGAAAAGGAGCACATAGTAAGGATTAGAAGCAGGAGGTTGGGTGGAAGAGGGTGTTAGAGCAGAAGCACAAATGAGTACTTCTGCTCAGTATTTACTAAAGAGAAGAGGGGATGACACCCAAGGGGGAGAAATGGCAAAAACGGGGGAGGGGGTGATGATGGGGAAACTCAGGAGGCAGAGTTCGGGAGGGTTTGAAGGCACTAGTGTGGATAAGGCGCCAGGCTCAGATGGCATCCACCCCAGGATATTGAAGGAGTTGACAGAGGTCCTTGCAGGACCTTGGCAGCCCTATTTAATGACTCACTACATTCAGGGTGTGTACCTCAGGACTGGAGGGTGGCTCATGTGGTGCCCCTCCACAAGAGAGACTATCCTGAAGGAGAGGCTGGTGGCCCTCCTAGAGGCCAAAGGACTGCAGGACAGCAGACAGCATGGCTTCATACGGGGCAGATCCTTCCAAACCAACCTGGTGGAGTTCTATGACTGGGTAACTAGGCAACTGACAGGGGCCATGCAGTGGATGTCCTGTATCTGGACTTCAGTAAGGCATTTGACTCGGTCCCGCATGGAAGGCTGGGAAGTAAGTTAGTAGGCACAGGGGCAGGTGCAAAGCTGTTGAGATGGGTAGGAACTGGCTTCAGGGAAGGCAACAGAAGGTGGTAGTGGGTGGGGAGCTCTCACACCCAGAGGTAGTGACGAGCGGTGTTCCACAGGGTTCGGTGTTGTGGCCAGTGTTGTTTGGGATACTCATTGCAGACATATCATCGGACATCAAGAGCAAGATCAATCTGTTTGCTGATGATACCAAGGTAGGAGCGGTGGTGGATGACCTCGGGGGATGGTAGGGGTTGCAGGATGATCTGGCAAAGCTTGAAACCTGGTCAGACACCTGGCAACTGGGATTTAATGCCAAAAGTGCAAGGTGCTGCATTTTGGGATGAAGAACCCAAGGAGGAGTTTCAGCTGGGGGAGTGCAGCTAGCCCAGACAGAGGGAGAGAAGGATCTGGGTGTGCTCATTACAGGGTCAATGAACAATTCGGCACAACGTAGGAAGGCAGCTGCAAAGGCCAACAAAATGCTGGGTTGTATTGCAAGGGGTATATCCTCAAGGAGGGAGGAGGTGATTCTGCCACTGTACAGGTCATTAGTTAGACTGCACCTGGAGTAGTGCATGCAGTACTGGCACCCGTATCTGAAGAGGGACATTAAGTTACTGGGGGGGGGTGCAGCATAGGGCGACAAAGATGAGCAAGGGGCTGGGGGACTTATCATACGAGAGGAGACTGAGGGAGTTGAACATGTACTCACTGGAGGAGAGGAGGGACGGGGGGACATGATTAAAACCTTTAAGTACATGAAAGGAATAAACAAGATGGGCTGTTCAAAGTAAGGGAGGGGAGAGACACCAGGGGCCATGATATGAGACAGGAGGGAGGAAGGTTCAGGAGGGAGATGAGGAGACACTTTTTTACAGAGAGGGTGGTGGCTGGGTGGAATGCGTTACCTGCAGAAGTGGTATCCAGTAGAACAGTGGACCGCTCATGGACTCAGTTCATAGATTCTGGAATTAATTGTTTAATGTTCTAAATAGAATATTTTGGTATCAGTAATGTATCTAAATGCATGGATGTACCACGTGGTTGTATTAATGATGAGTGGTGCCCTCAAATGTAATAATTAACAATGTCCAAGCATGTATTTCAAACTGTATGTTTGTTTTATTAAAAACAATAAAGTTAAAAAAAAAAAAAAAAAAAAGAGTGGGTCACTAGATATGGGCCCATTGTCCCTTGAAGCTATCCTCCCAGCCTCTCAACTCATATGCCATGTGCTGCAGAGGCAATACCCCCATCAATATCTCCTTCCACATAGCCTTTGTTGGAGGGTCCTTTGAGACCCAGGTGTTTATGAACACACTTTCTTGCCATGAGTAGCATAATCCTCTTGATTATCGGGTATAGAACCCACTTCACCCCCACTTGTCTCCATCCTCAGTAACATTGACAAGGGCTCATCCTTAACCTGGACCTTCTGAACCTCTTATCCAGAAATCGCTCCGTTGTGGGCATTCTGAGAAATTTATTTATTCAAACGTTTCACCAGGAAAGACATACTGAGCAGAAGCTCGTTTCCAGATGCGTCCTGGGGGAGAGGGGAAAGGGAACACGCAGCAAGTCAAAAACTGTGCATAAATGGTAATAGAAATATAGACATAAACCTACATAGTATGAACAAAATAGGTAAATATACTATAATAGATAAAAAATAATAAGAAAGAAGCTGGGATAGTAATAAAACAGTTTTTTAATTGATATAGGATATGAACTTATCAGTAAAAAGTGAACAGAGGCAAAATATGGTGAGGAATAATGGATATATCTTCCTGTAGCTCCTGCACATCTGTCACATCCGGGGGAAACGCCATCATTGAATTTGCTCACTATTTATTTATTTTTTTAAACTCTGCTTTATTGAAAGAAAATGAGATTTCATACAGGACTTCACTGGCCTCAACATTCGGCCTACATTGAAGGGCTTCATACCTGGTACAAATTCACTTTTTATATTACAAGTTATTTGCTTCATAAACTTTAGTAATTAACAATCTTACTTTGAGAGTGCTCTTGCAGTAGGTACTAACAGATAGGACTAAGCCAGCAGACGTCATGACCCCACGGAAAATCTTCTAGCTAGCAGTTCCTGGCGGGACCACTCCCAGATGTCAGGTGACTGACATCAGATAAAAGGGGTGGTCCTACGCCTGCCCTCCAGTTCTTTCCTGCCATTGGCTATTGTTCAGTTACCTCATGTAAGTTCTTCACTCTAGCGGTTCAGTTAAGTGCATTTTTCTCCGATTTCTTCGATTTTTGCATGTCGTCCCCTACCCGTCCAGGTTGCATAAGAACAAGTGCAATTCCTGCGAGTCTCCGCTCCCGCACAAGGACGGGCATTCCCTGTGCCTCTTCTGTCTAGGCCCAGACCACCACGTGGAAGAGTGCGAGCACTGCCAGAAATTTAACTCTGCCACCAGGAAGAGAAGGCAGCAGGCCCTGGAAGCCCATACCCTCAAGCAGAAGATGGCCTCCATGGAGAAAGAGTTAAAAAAGCCCAGGCAGACAACCGACTCTCCCGAAGGGCACCATCGCAAGAAGCGCAACAAGGAGAAGCATAGGGACAGGGACCCAGCATCCACAGCTCTGTCAGCCCTGTCTGGGGTTGCGGTCCTAACTGTTGCCTCCCATTCTGGGGATCCATCTCCGACGGCCGCCTTGGTGGTGTCTGGGTGTGCATTGCCCCCCAACCCGTTGGACTCGCATGCGGGCCTGACAGGAGCCTCCAGGACAAAGAAGTCTAGCGCTCCTGCCGGACCTCAGCCTGGCAGCGTTGGCATGTCCAGTAAGTCGGGCTTCGGCCCTGCTGGTTCCCGTCCGGACAAGGCTAGTAAGTCGCACATCAGGCCCAATGCGCGCCTGGCCGGCGTTCTCCTGTCAGAACCTGACGCCTCGCCTGACATCTGGGGTTCACCGCAGGACTCTACTGAGACTCTGCCATCGGAGGCTTCTCTGCCCTCTTCCCCCGCGGAAGGGGGGCGACGATCTGGAGCCTTCTCTCCTGGTGGAGTTTCATCCTCCATCGCCTGAGCCTCCAATGCCCGTTCTCGGCACATCCGCCCTGCATTCCGACGCCCGGCGACTAGCCTCTGCCCTCCATTCGCAAGCTGCCGGGGCTGAGTGTGACGTCCCTCCTTCAGGGCCGACACTTCCAGCCCCTCCGCCCAGAGAGCCGATGCCTGGCCCAACCGCTCCCCCACCAGGGCCTTCTGTGGGGTTGTCAGCACCTCCGATGCCAGGCTACCCGATGCCAGGGTATCTGATGCTGCCCTACCTGACACCACACTACCTGACACCGGCCTAACCCGATCCGGGTTTTTCGCCATCGGGCTTTGGGTACCCTTTCTACGGGTATACGGGTTACCCACCTCAGGCCCCGCCACCTCCTCAAGTGGATCTGAAGTAGGTCCTGTCTTCCTGGTGGGCGGAAGCCAGGTCCCAAACTGACATCGGAGCTGGACCGACGTCACCCGGCACCTGTACCAATGCCGGACCCCGGACACCTCCCTCGGGGAACCCCCCACTCCAGCACCCGTTTCGGTCCTGGTAGATTCTAAGGCCAGGGTCCCCAGAGAGTATGTCAGACCTGTTGACACTCCCAGGTGGATAGACTTCCCCCTACCTAGTGGGGATTCATCCAGTGCATCTTCCTCAGATTCTGAGGATGGGTATCCCTCTGGGTCTGACGAGACCTCGCATGCCGAAGGTTTCAACCAAGGGTCCTCAAGTCCCCTCTGGAGGACCCCTCACTCTTGAATCTATTACAGAAAATTCAAGCTGCCCAAAACTGGAAGTAGGTGGACCAGGACGTTCAGCAACAGCGCTTGGCTGAACACCTGGACCTCGAGGAGGCTCCTCCCACTCTTACACCGCCCTGGTTGGAGCCCAATGAAGACTTAGTTATCACCATTTGGAAGCAGCCCACCTCCTTGGCCACGGTGGCCCGCAAGGCAGACAGACTTTATCAACCCCTGGAGGGCAGCAAGTTCCTCAGTTCCCAGCCTAAGGCCGACTCTGTGGTCATTAGTGTGGCCTTTGACTGGACAGCTAGCCCGAAACATTTTAGCTCTGTCCCACCTGACAAAGATTCTAAAGTCATGGACCAGTTCAGCAGGAAAATTTTCTCCTCCTCCACTCTGGGGTTACGCACCCTCAATTATGTGGGGCACATGGGGGACTTTCAGAAGTCTGTCCTCGCCCAGCTGGCCTCCAAACTGGATACTCTCCTGGAATCTTCCTTGAAACAGGAACTTGGTGAGCTGGTCAGAACGGCGTGTTCTGCCTGTCTGCATTTGCTTAGGGCCACGTATAATGCGGCAGATTCGGACAGCCATTCCTCCTCATTCGCCATAGGCTTGCGTAGGCATTCCTGGCTCAGGATCTCTGGTCTGGGGCAGGAAGTTTAGACAGCAGTCATGGATGCCCCCTTCAGAGGCTCTGTCTTGTTTGGGGGCGACACTAAGGACATAATCACCAAGCTTCAGGACAAGGGCCAAGTCCTGAGGTCGGTGAGGGGCATGTACCACAAGTCCCAGTCACAGAAGTGGCCTTTTTATCACCAAGCCAGGGCCCAGCGCAAATCTTGGCCTCCCTGTCATAAGAAGAGACACAATGGCCGCTGGGGCTCCCCCAGCCAAGTCCCACAAGACTGCGGGCGCTCGCATGGCTTCCCAGCCCACCACCTCCTGACTCCGTGCCTCTCCCCCTCTGTCCGGTCCCTCTGGAGGAGCCAGGTGGTGGGCAGTTTTCCTGCCACCTCCCGGAGTGGGAGAGGATAATGTCCAACTCTTGGGGGCTCCAGCTGATCGCTCAGGGGCACTCAATAGAGTTCTTCAGTCTTCCTCCACACAGACCCCCCTCCCAGCTCTTCCTATCCCCCGGCCCATCTTCAGCTGGTCCGGGAGGAGATAATTTCCCTTCTGCAGAAGGAAGTGCTGGAACCCGTTCCCCCCTCAGTTTCAGGGGGCGAGTTACTACTCCCACTTCTTCTTGGTCCCCAAGAGAACGGGAGATCTGAGGCCCATTCTAGACCTCCACTCCCTCAACCTGTTTGTGGCTTACAGGAGGTTCAGGATGCTCTCCCTTCAGAGTCTCCTACTCCTCCTCAAAGAGGATCTATGGCTCTGCGCCCTGGATATGCAGGGCACATATCTTCACATCCTTGTCCACCTGCCCCCGAAGGTTCGTCCGGTTCTGCTTTCAGGGGGAACACTTTCAGTTCAGGGCTCTGCCCTTCGGACTGACCTCTGCTCCGTGGGTGTTTAGCAAATGTCTTGCAGTGGTGGCAGCCCACTTGCGCACCCTCGGTGTCCTAAGTGTTTCCATACCTGGACGACTGGCTGATTGCAGCTCCCTCTCAGGAGGACCTGTGCCACTCGTTATCCCTAACTCTGGAGGTCTTCTCCAAGTTAGGCATTACAATCAATATGGCCACGTCCTCTTTGTCCCCCACTCAGCATTCAGTGTTCATTGGGGCAGTGCTGGACACCTCTTGGCAGAACCTTTCTTCCCCGGAGTGAGCGGAGACTCTTTGCTCTTCCACTTGGTTCTTGGCGGCCCAGAGACACGTCCCTACCTGTCACGTCCTTTGGATGCTTTGGCTTAGGGTGGCAGCCTAACAACGTTTCCCTTGGCAAAGCCCTCCAGTGGACCCTCAGAGCTCAGTGGGACCAGGCTGAGGACGACCTGGACCAGGTGGTGAAGGACCTCCTTTGGTGGACATCCCTGGAGAACCTTTCCAAGGGAATGCCCTTCTGCCTGGAGCTTCCCTCTTGATGACCACCAGTGTGTTGGGGACGGGGTGGCAGGCCCACTTGGGGCCCCACAGGACCCAGGGCACTTGGTCCCCGGAGGAGGCTCATCTTCACATCAGTGTGCTCGAGATGAGGGCGGTTTTGTATGCCTTTCAGGCCTTCCAACCTCTTCTTCCTCTGGGTCCTGTCATTGTACACTTGGACAACATGTCAGTTGTCTGGTACCTAAACAAGCAGGGAGGAACTCGTTGCTACCCACTTTGCAGGGAAGCCATGGGTTTGGGATCGGGCAATTCTCCTGGGCCTAAATCTGACAGCGCTCCATGTTTCAGGATGCCAGAACTGCCTGGCAGATGCCCTCAGCCGGTCCCCGGTGAGTTTACATGAGTGGGAGCTAAAACAGGACGTCGAAAATTACATCTTCTCCTGGTGGGGAGTGCCTCAGATTGATCTGTTCGCATTCCTATTCAGCGCTAAGCTTCCCGTCTTCTGTTCGCTTGTTCCCGGGCCAGCTGTTTTTTTGTCTGGATGCGCTGTCTCTATCCTGGAAAGGCAGATTCGTCTATGCCTTTCCTCTGATTCCCTTGATTCCCAGAGTTCTGTTCAAGCTAAGGGGAGAGAGAGTGAGGATGATTCTCATCAATCCCCTATGGCTGTGCCAAGTGTGTGTGGTTCAGTATTCTGCACCAGCTAGCGATCCTACCGCTTTTCCCTCTTCCCCACTTGCAGGATCTGTTGACCCAGGACCACCGGACTCTGGTCCATCAAGGTCTCAAGTCCCTCCATCTGCATGCTTGGCTCCTGCAGACTTAGCTGCCTCCCGCTTTGGCGTCTCCCCTGAGGTGGAAAATATTCTAGTGGAAGCCAGGAAGCCTTCCACTTGGTCCATGTACGCCATGAAGTGGAGGCGCTTCTCTGTCTGGGCAGAAGCTCGCTCTCTAGAGCCCTTTTCTTGTCCTGTGGTCAAGATTCTGGACTACCTTAGGCACCTTTTTGATTTAGGCCTCAGCTATTCCTCTCTCAAGGTCCACCTTTCGGCCATCTTGGCCTACAACCTCCCATTGGGAAATAAGTCGGTAGCCCAATTACAAATTTCCAAGACCTTCCTCAAGGGAGTTCTTCATCTCAGATCTCCCATCCGCAATCCAGCACCTCCCTGGGATCTGAATTTCATCCTAGATAAGCTCATGCTGCCCCCTTTGAGCCTGCAGCAGAGGTGGATTTGCGTTTGTTTTCGTTCTTGGAAAACTTTATTTCTAGTGGCTATCACTTCTGCTAGAAGAATATCCGAACTGCAGGCCTTGATGTGTCATATCTCTTACCTGATTTTCCATAAGGATAGGGTGGCCTTGAGAACTAACCTGAAATTTCTCCCGAAAGTTGTGGCTGAATCTACCCTCAACCAGTCGGTTGAGCTGCCTACCTTTTTCCCAGGTTATACCAACTCAGGAGAGCACCTTCTTTATACCTTGGATGTGCACCACATCCTAAGGTATTATACCAACCACACGAAAGATCTCAGGCAAACAGTCCAGTTGTTCATTTCCTTCGCTCCTAAGAAGGAAGGTCGCCCTGTTACTAAACAGTGTCTCTCCAGATGGTTGGCTAACTGCATTACCTTTTGTTACCTCAAATACAAGAAGTCCCTTCCAGGCCAGGTGAAAGGGCACTCTACCAGAGGCAAGGCGGCTTCTGCCACATGCTTCAGAGGCGTTTCCATGGCAGATATCTGGGCTGCTGCCACTTAGACCTCTGTCCATACCCTTACCAAACATTACAGTCTGGACGTGGCCTCCCAATGTAGAGCGGGTTTTGGCCTTGTTGTCTTGCAGGGCATTCTATCCTAGTTTCTCTGCCGGACCTTTTGTGGACAGCTTCTCCCTGGTCCTCCTCCCTGGCTTCCTTTTTCAGTACTGCTTAGGACTCAGTCCTGTCTGTTAGTACCTACTGCAGGAGCCCTCTCCAAGTAAGATAGTACAGTAATGCAAGAACTTAACATAATAGTAGATCTTCGAGAGAGGCTCTTTCAGTAGATACTGCATTCCCTCCCTCCGTCCCCCTGCCTCTCTTTTCTTCTTCTCCTAGAGGCAATGTTTCTTTCTCCTGCCACAAGCTGCCTCCGTGGGAGAACTGGAGGGCAGGCTCAGGACCGCCCCTTTTATCTGACGTCCGCTGACGTTGGTCACCTCATGTCTGGGGCGGTTCTGCCAGGAACTGCTAGCTAGAAGATTTTCCATGGCATCCTGGGGCCTGCCGGCTTAGTCCTATCTGTTAGTACTTACTGCAAGAGCCTCTTTCGAACATCTACTGTTACAGCAAGTTCTTGCATAACTGTACTTTTTCTTACCATGTTCTTATATTTCTATGCTTCTGATCTGTCATTTCCATTATGACTAACAGTTCTGTATGGGCTATATACTGTAGTTTAAGATCCTACATTTGGTGAAATTAAAGCATTTCAATAAGTCTTCTCAATCAACATAATAACCATAAAAACATATTACTGTGGGTTACCTGTAAATTCTTTCTCCTTTTTTAGCACATCTTGCTCTATCAAGGAATAACTTAATTTAATTACCTAGAATACCTGTTTGGACCTCAAAAGGAAGGATGAATCGAGACTCCACATTTCTTAAAGCCCTGGGAGTTTGCCGGCCCAGTGGCGCTGAGGGTTGAAGTGCTGGACGCCACACCTCGCACCACAATGGCGACCTGGGTTCGGGAATGAGCTCGAGTCATCGGGGGTTGGCCGGGAGGAGGAAGATTCAGCGTCCCAAGGACTGCTCTCCTGTGGGGAGGGACACCCGTGCATCTGCTGGCCCCTAGAGGTGGCTTAGACGAGTCGTGGAGCAAGAAAAGAGTCAGCACGGCAGACGCCTGATGTGCGATGTGCGGGAGTGTGTACCGCTGCATCATTGGCGTCATTGCGTGTCTGTACTGCAAGGGGGGGCTTGTGGGCTAAAAAATGCCAGGCTCCGGTGCATGATGGCATGGCCATGGCGTTGCATCAGTCTCTCCTAGAAGCTCCCTCTGAACCTGACCCCTTGGCCTTCCACGACTGGGGACCGCAACATAGCCTGAGAGAGGGTGAAGGTGAGGAGGTGTAGCTTGGGCTCGGAGGCAGATGCACGAGCCGCTAGCCATTTACGGACATGGGGAACCATAGGAACACCCCAGCTGTGAGAGGTAAGGCTCAAAAATAAAAATAAAAAAAAGCCCTGGGAATTCTACTTCTACATGTGACCACCTCCTTCTCCACACTTTTTCCTAGAAAAGAGAGAAGTCAGATATCAGTTTGGGTTAGGAAGATTATCAGGGTTGTTTTGATCCACGGACCATAAAGTCCAGCCCTTCCAACGTTCATAGTGTTTTTTTTTCATAAGATTAAATTTCACTGTAAAAAATTGCTCACTATTTGGGGCGGTATGTATAATCTGTGTAAGAATTTATAATTGGCCTCCTTGAACTTGTTACATATTAATAGACCCATATGTGTTTCACATATAGTAGTCCAAGCCCGCTCTGGGATCTGGCACCTCAGATCTTTCTCCCACTGTGCCTTAACTCATTGTCTCCTAGCAGACACCTGTGGGTGTCAGTAAAATACACTGGTGTGTCCTGAGGATGCCTGTAGAAGTCAGCTGCTGACTTCCTGTGTGCCCTGGCAACGTCTGGAGAAGTCACTCACATATTTTAATATATAATGTAACAGAATATAATATATATTTGACTGCATAGCACCGTTGGAAAGATAATTTTGTGCTGAACAACTTTGCCACTGATATTCTGTGTATATCATGTATACTGTAGGAGTAATTCGTATTTGTTTTATGATATAGTGTGTATGGCTTACGTTGCCTGTTTTAGTGAAAAAATATTTTTTTATTGTTTCAACCAGCATAGAAAAAAAACGAAATTACATATTATTCTTTGCATACCATCACTGGAAAGGTAATTTTGTGTTGAATAATTTTGCCACTCATACTTTGTGTCTAGCACTTACGGTTCTTGAGCTTTTAGGATTTGTTTGTGGCATGCTGACTATAGCTTGATTTTGCTTAGAAAGGCCCAGGATTTACTATTAACAGTTTACAGGAGACAAGTGGAACTTCAGAGAGCTCCTGTGGAGGCAATGAGTTAACTTTCTGGGAGAGATCTGGAGAATTGCCCCTCAAAAAATGGTAGACCCTTCCAATGCCCCCTTCGGGTTAGTTCTGGTTTGCAGAATGCATGTTTCAGTTAATCTTTTTCCATTAATCTTTTTTTCTCGCCACAGTGCTAGCTTAGCCCTCTACCGCCTCCCCGCCCCATCATCCAGTGTCCTAGGGACTTGCCTCTTCCCGGTGTTTCCCCCATGGTGGGGGTTGACAGTAGGCACCTTACCACCAACAGAATGGATCTGGTTCTGGGAGAGGGCCCTATGGCCGGTGCGGAGCCTTTGAAGGGTCGGTATCATTCATGCTGCACCCGGCCATATTTCCCTATTGTGTTCTTAGGGACGGATGTACAATGCCATCCAGACACACAACCAAGCTACTGTGTGTGTGGGACGTCGACAGCTGCCATCCCTCCAAGCTCCAGTGTGCCAGCACTGGCTGCCTGTCCCCCAACCTCTACTTGGGGCCAGACGAGTGCAGGGACCCACAACCTCCCTCCCTGGAGGAAGAGAGCCATCCTCTGACACTAGTCCTCCTCTCCCCAACCCCAGCGAACTGAGTCCATCACCTAACCTGGTCATGAAAGTGTGGTGGCATGTGAGGCATGGGTACCTCTGCGCTACTGGGCTGGTATAGAATATTGTTTCAATACCATGAAGGGGGGAGATACTGGGGTCCAACCTGATCATCCTATATGCCCAATCCTTTATTTGCAGTTATCAGAACTTATGGTTCTGGGGTATACCCAGCTCTGCACACAATGTGGCAAAAGTCCCTCCATCATACAGGTCTCCCAAACACCTTTTGCCACCCTCTTCCCACTGTCTGAAGCCAAAGTCCTCTAGGCCTGGTAGGAATTCAGGTTTTCCAATGATTGGGGGCAAGATTGTGTACGCCTCACACACAGCAGTATGCTTTTTACCTTGTCCCAGGATTGATGCATCTGCTCCACCAAAGGTAGGTCCAGACTCAAGTTCCTAGGGGCCCTCAGGCAACCCTTGTGCAGGTATGCTGTCATGGGACAGAGTGTATTGCCTGTTTCCAAAGCCACCTAGCTAACTCCCTTTGGACCCTTCACCCACTCCACCGACAATCACATTTGAGCTGAGATATGATATAGTGCAAAATACAGAAACCGCAGCCCCCAACCCCTGTTTGTGGTGCCCCTCAGATGTGCCAGGCTTACCCTCAGCCTCTTCCCAAATAAATTCTGAGCACCATTTGTCCAACCCCCATATATCCCCCTTGTTAAGTCCCAAGGACAACATCTGTATGGGCTATAACACTCTGGGCAGTATATTTATCTTGATAAGATTGATATGACCCAACCAGGAAATGGGGTGCCCCTGCCATCGATGCAAGTAGTTTCTGATGGTGGTCAGGAGTGGTGTGTACTTAAGATCATACTGAGACTGGAGTGTTGGCCAACCCCTGATACCCAAGTTCATGATGTGTGTTGAAACCCTCTTATACCTATATGTGGCCTCTCAACTCTGTCATCTACCACTCCTATGCCCATTAGTTCTGACTTATCAGAATTCACCTTGTACACCGAGAAGCCAGCGAACTGCTCTGTTTTGTAACATCTGGTATTGAAATCCCAGGTCTCATTAGGTATATAACAGAACATTGTCTGCATACAGCAAGATTCTGTGTTGTCCCCCAAGCTCCCTCAACTGCCACCAGTACTTTGCTAGTCCTAATGGCCTCTGCCAATGGCTCAATCACCAAAGCAAACAGCTCTGGGGAGAGAGGGCACCACTGAATAACATACTCTTGTAATGATAGAGAATTGGGGTCTATCTTGTCTTCTTTTCCTACTGCACGGCAGTGACTATACCCTACATGAGTATCTGCACACATCCACATTTAAAGTGATTTGCTAGTTTTTCTGTTACATATATAATATTTTGGTAGTAGAAAGTGTTATTTCTCTATAAAAATCTGAAAACAGGTTTGCAGTTTTCCATTAAAGCACACTGCTAGCAAAACTTTTCTGACATCTTAATACAAGAGTTCCATAAGGTTCTTTTTCTTTACTAGTAGATGGCACAATAGAAATAAAATGATAAAAATGTAATTAAAGAAACAAAAGCAAGCACAATTATTACAGAGGTATCTAAAGTCTCTAAACCTTCATTCTTTAAGATATACTTCTTTACAAAGCATTTGCTTTTTAAGTGTGTAGAGTCGCTCTTGGTGGTTGTCTCTCTTAAAGGCACTAATCAACATGTTATCTCTGTGCGGAACCCTCTCGGTCTCTTCAGTGTTCTTTCTGAGCTGGGCTGACCAGAACTAGATTCAGTTGTAAGACTGTCTTTAACTCGCCCAGCTCAAGGTGACCATTTTGAATAAGGCTGAGCATAGCAGATTTCACTCGGATAGATATAGATACAGATATAGCTAAACATATGTACACACACTCCGGGGATGAATAAGATTGATGGAAGTCTTTGCTAATTCAGTAGTGTTAAAAATCAACTAATCTAAATTTGCTGCTTGGTACCCAAGATATAAAAATCTGTTTAATTTAGAACCATATTTAATAGACTGCAGGTTTGGTTCTACAAAATGTATTTATTTAAAATTTGATAACCAGGAAAAGCACCAGTGAGCCGAGGCTAATTTCCAGGTGCGACCCGGGGAAGGGTTACATGGGATAATAATTTAACATGAGACAGGAGCATTACAGATGAGCAAGACAGGGTCATGGTTCCAAGACTGAGATTAACAACCAAATAGTCATATAAAGCAACACAGTATGAAACACAGATACAGAACTTTTCATATCCAGGTGCAGGACCTGTTGTTACAGCAAGAGATAAACAGGGTCTCAAGCAATAGGAACAGCAGCAAGGTACGTAGTTTGGCATAGGGATGCCTACTGCTAGAGGGAGATGGGGCTAAAAAGGGATGAATACTGTGGGGAGAGGATTGTTCGAAGTTACGGGGGTGAAGATGGAGAACACAGAGAGCACTGTGGGTGGGGTAGAAGTCTGAGGAGCCTCTTCTGTGAGAAGGAAGAGGTGGATAGTCAGAGGGGAGTTTGTTCCAAAGAGAAGGGAGATGAAAGGAGAAAGCATATTGGCCGAATACAGAGTTGAGGCAGAGGGTGGCAAAAGTGCATGGATCACGGTGGCAAAGGGAGTAGGTTAAGGAGGCAGCTTAGGAGAGGTGGGCTGAGATAGGAGGGGAGGGTCCCAAACCAGAATTATGCAACAAAGGAGGTGCAGTGAACCATTCTCCTGTTGGAAAGGAGCGCTAAAGCGAGGGTGGAGTACAGTAGACAGTGATGTGTAAGGGAGAGGACGGTGATGAAATGGCAGAAAGAGTTCAAAAGGGTGTCCAGTCTGGCAAGTAAAGATTGAGAGGCAGTGCCATAGACCACGTCAGCATAATCAGAGATGGGTAGGATCATTTTGGTTACCAGTTCTCGGGTGGGTAGGGGGGAGGCTGTCCTTGTGATGTTAGAGGACAGCCAGTTTGGGACGCAGTTTTGTGCAGATGACATTGACGTGGGTAGAGAAGTCCAGATGGCAGTCCAGCCAAATCCCCAGGTATTTGAAGATGGAGACATTCTCAAGGGGAGAGTCATCCAGGGTTATGAAGATAGGAGAGGACTTGATGGTGACCAGCTTTTGTCTGGAACCAAAAGTCATGGCTACTGTTTTTTAACATTTAGTTTGAGTTGGTTTTTCAGGAACCAGGACTGGACTCTATTGAAGTCATCCTGGAGGGGTGATTGGACGCTGATGGTGGAGAGCCCGGAGATTAAAATGATAGTATCATCAGTGTACAAGTGCATATAAGAAGATTGGCAGATTGAGGGGAGGTTGTTAATAAATAGCGAGATAAGGATGAGGCCAAGGATTGAGCCTTGGGGGACACCGGCAAGGATGGGGAGAGACGATGGGAGAGCATCGCTTATTTGGACTGATTGCTGCCTATAATGAAGATAAGAATGGAACCAGTTTATGGCTGAATCAGCAAGGCCAAACAATTTTAGATTTTGCAGCAGGAGGGGATGGGAGACAGAACTGAATGTCTTTGCCAGATCAGTGAAGATGGCGGCAGTAATATGGCTCTGGCCCATAGCTGGAAAGATTAAATCAGTGACGCGCAATAGTGAGGAGATTGTTGAATGTTATTTTCTAAACCAGGATTGCACTGGAGGGAACACATTGTTGGTGTCCAGAAATTCAGCCAGCGTGGTGTGAACGAGGGATTCTTGGAAGTTTTGCAAGAGAGGGGAGGAGGGAGATGGGCCTGTAGCTGCCAGGCACTGAAGGGTCACCACCCTTGTGGAGAAGTAATTCCTTAGCAGTTTTCCAGGCCTTCGGGATGGAGGAGGTGGAGAAGGAAAGATTTAGACTGTGGGGGAGTGGCGTGGTAATGGTAGGGGCAGAGATGGGAAGAAGCCTGTGACGGAGACCGTCGGGGCTGGATTTGGTGGAGTTAAGGGCAAGGATGGCAATGTAGATTTCCAAGGGGAAGAAAGGAGGGAATTGGAATCTGGAGGGCTGACCAGGAGCATCCAACAGGACTGTGGAGGGGTTGGGAGGTAGGGGTGAGTGATAGGTAGAGCACAGGTATCTTGAATTTCAAGTTGTTTGATTCTTTCAGACCGTGGCAAACTGTTTGACTGGTTCGTCATGGTCCAAATGGGGCAGACCAGGCGAACTAGTTGAACTGTGGACCACAAATGAAGAGCAAGTCTGATTCCAGATGCTTGTGTAAAAAAACGTTAAAGAGCAGCTGACGCCTTTGAAAAAACTTTGGAAAACATAATAGTTGGACACATTACAGCTTGTATTTCACATACCATCTATAGATTTCTCCTCTTCATTATTTATTTCTGAAGAAATTCCCACAAAGACAGGATCTTTATCTCTTAGAGCTCATCTGCCTCTATAACTTACTCTCCACTTGACATCACAGTCTATTGCTATGGGAATAACTGTGATGTCACAAGCACAGTATTATGACATCAGGTTGGGAAGAAGCAATAGGAGCTGATGAACCCTCAGGGAACAACTCTTCTGTTTTCATGCATCTGACCTCAGTAATAAATCATGGAGATAAACACAGAGCTAATGAGAAATATAAGCTGCTTTGGGTCCAAATATTATGTTCTTCAAAGTTCTTCTTGAGGCGTCGGTGGCTCTTTAATGGAAAAATTTATATCATGTGTTTGATTGCATCTGGTATGACACTACTAGAAATAGCTTCTAATTAATTATACTGATAAATGGGAAATATTGGAAAGTGTAATGTCAACTGCTAACAAAGATACTATTTTAGCACTGATAAAAAAATATTAAGAATTGTATAAAAATAAGGGACAGTAAGTTTATACATATAAATGCATTGAATTATGACATAGTAGGTTAACTTCTCTTCCAAAGTTGTACTGGATGTTCTCCTAACTGATTATTTTTATATCAGCTTTTTGTATATGTAAAATAATTTTTAACTGTGAAATGGTTGATTTCATACTTCATACTGAAACTACAGTACTCCAGGTATGGTCAGACCAAGTCCTTGTACTGGGGAGGATCATCTCCCTTGACATGCTTCTTATGCTCCTCCTAATACATCCCAGCTGCATTTGCTTTCTTGACTGTGGCAGCACACTGCCTGTTTGGTTTAAGCTTATGGTCCACGATCACCCTGGATCCATTTCCTCGGTTGTTTTTTCCACTCTTGCACCACATGGTGCATGTGCAACTCAAATTCCTCACCACTAGTAGTACCTTGCACTTCTACATGTTAAATCTGAGTCTCCATTTCTCAGCCTACACACTTAATGTGTGCAAGTCCCCCTGTAGTACATCCCTCTTACTCTGCTGTGTTAACACTTTTTGCCAGTTTAGAGTCAACAGCAAACTTCAGCTGCCTGTTGCTTAGCCTCTCCCCCCAGGTCATTAACATGTTAAACCACAAGGGACCCAGTACATCCCTACAAGCTGAATGATGACCATCCTTCACCACTACTCTGCTTTCTACATACCCCTCAGCCTGTTTCCTATCCACTTTTTATACACTTTATCGACTCCATAGGTTATCGGTGCTGGAGGCAATGGGAGATTTGGAAGGGGAGGAACTAACGGATGGGGCAGGAAGTAAGGGGGTACTAACATTCCAGAGAGCAGCGGTGAGACACATGTGGGGCAGGAACAGGATGGGTATTAGGAAGAGGGAAATGGGTAAGAGGACGGGGGGACTAACAGTGAGGACAGGAAAGGGAAGCAAGGATGGGGGGAGGGAAGGTTGACACTGAAGGGTGGCACCAAGGGTGTGGTGGTCAATCCACATAAGAGATGCGGGGGGGAGACAAAGGGTTGAGAGGAAGGAAGAGGCAGGGGGTAGCACGGATATGCAGGATGGGGCAAGGATTCGGAACAGGGGCCAGGAAGATGGGAAAAGGTTGGGCCTGACGTAGGGGAGGGGGTGGGGTCTTCGTTGTGGGTAACGCAGTACTAAAAGGGGTGAGATGGGGAAGTAAAGGGGACAGGCATAGTCTCATATGGGTGGAGTTCATGCCTGGCATGACAGCAGATAGAGTGGGCCAGTTTATTCTTAAGTATGCAAAGAAGGGAAGTGTGAGACCTCATATCGTGGTGCACTTGGACACAAATGATTTGGCAGGGAAAATGGTAGAGGAGGTCCAGGAGAGATTCATGGAGCTCTGGAAGTTGTGCGAGGAAGAAGGGAACTCCGTGGCTTTCTCAGAAGTGCTCCCAGTACCCAGAGCAAGTGCAGTGAGGAAACTGAGAATACAGGAGTTTAACACTTGGCTGGATGCATGATGTTTGGCAAAAGGGTATGGACTGGTGGGGGGATGGGGTAGAACTTGGGATGACAGCACCCTGTATTCCAAGGACAGGTTGCACTTAAGCAAGGAAGGCTCTGGGATTTTGAAACAGAGACTGGGGGAGTACATAGCAACCAGGGTGGATTTATACTAGGTGTGGGGGGAGGCAAGTGGGTGGAACTTAGACAAGGTTTCCAGATCAGGGAGCCTAACTGGATTACCACCCATATCAGTAGGAAGGAAACAGACAAAGGTTCATACAGGGCTGAGAATACCAGTGGGAATAGGGGTAAGGATAGGAAGGGCACACATTGGATGGTAGTCTTCTTGAATGCGAGAAGCCTGGGGAACAAAACGGCAAATTAACAGGCTCTCCTGACAGAGGGGGAGGTGGACATAGCTGCTGTCACTGAAACATGGGCCACCCAATATCAGGACTGGAACCTGGGAATCTTGGGTTATAGATTATACCACAGAGATAGGGAAAATGGAAAGGGGGTGTTGTGGCGATTTATATAAGGGAGGGGATAAAGTGCACCAGAGAAGAGGGGGAGGAGGGTAGAACAGAGACACTATGGATGCAATTCCAGGATTCGAGAAACCAGACCCTTAGGACGGGGGTTGTGTACAGGCCATCGTCTCAGGCAGAGGACCTGGATGGAGAGCTGGCTGAGCAGATGAGGGTCAGTGGGAAGGGGAATGCTGTGATAGTGGGGACTTAAATCTGCTAGGGGTGGATTGAAGTACCTCAGCCACCTCGAGTACAAGGGAGCAGATTCTCCTGGAGGCTTTCCAGGACAGCTTCTTAGAACAGATGTGAATGAACCAATGAGACTAGGAAACTAAACCTTGTGCTGTCAATTGGGGAGTTTGTCAGTGAGCTGGGGGTGGAAGATCTGCTGGCAGGACGTGACCACCACACAATGTGGTTCTCGCTCAGAGGGAGACTGGGTGACTTCAGGATAGCTGACTTTGGAAGGATGGGGGAAATAGTGGCCAGGCATCTAGCCAGAATCCAACCACACATGGATGCTAACCAGGAATGGGAAGTTATCAAGCTGGGGATCACGGAGGCCACTAGTTCCTGTACTAAGACACAAAGCAAGAGGGCTAGGGCCAGGAAACCAAGTTCGCTAAGTAGGGAGGTGTTAAAAAAAAAAAAGTGAGAGAAAACAGGAAAGCCTTCAGGAGATTCAAGAGATCCAGGCAGGGGAAGGAAAGAGAGGAGTACTTGAAGAAGACAAGGGAGGTACCCAGAGCAGTAAGAGCAGCCAGGTCTTCCAGGGAGCTGCAGTTGGTGCAGGACTTCAAGGAAGGAGAAAAAGAGTTCTAGGGATGTGGATATGTTGTTCAATCCACACTGTCTGGCAGGTTCTTTGCCACTTTAATTCTTGCCGGAAGGTCTTCAAGCTGGCTCCTCCCATCCACCCGGGTGGTAAAACACTCGGCTCCGCCCCATGATGCCAGATCTTCCTTACCGCTTGGAAGCTCAGGTTCCCTCCTTAGCGCTCTGCATTTTAGGCCTGGATCCAAACTCTCGGTTTTCCGAAAATTATTTTAAAGTTTCAGGCTACGGTCTTCTGTCTTCCCTCACGGCTAGAGGACAAATCCTCCCGGCTTCCATGGTGCCCTTGAGACAGAAGATGTCCCGACCGATCCGCACGCCACGCATGTTTACTGCCTGGGCCTTGCCCACGATCCGCAGGCCTGCAATCTGTGCAAGTCCTTCTCAGCTTCAGTCGTAAAGGACCGCGCTGCCAGACTACAACTTGGGTGTCCCGAGAAATGGTACCTGCCGGTGAAGTCAAAGGAGGCCCGTTGGCGGTGTCCGCGGCTGCGGGCTCCATGGAGCAGCTGGAGCAGTTGATCGCCCTCGAGGAGGAGGTGGCCCAGGCCGCTTCATCTTCCTCCTTGGCTGCGGCTCCTCCTACACTGCTTCTTTTAAGGAGCTTTGTCAGTCCCTCTCCACCAAGGGAGAAGGGTCGTCCGGACGTACCAGTCGGTCGAAGAAAAAAGAACCAAAAGGTAGGTCCCACCGTCGACGTTCGTGGGAGCGGGAGAGATCCCCTTCAATGGACCGTCGGCTCTCGACTTTGGTTACTATCGCGGCTAAGGCCGCTGGCTTCACGGTGTCCCCGTCAGGTCAGCTGGCCGAGTCATCCGTCGACACAGTCAAGATTTTTCTCGACCCATTGGATGGTTTGTCGATTGGGGAAGCAGACAACCCTTCTTCACCGGTTCCCCCAGTGGTTACCGAGGACGTGCCCGTGCCTCCTGTGCCAAAGTCCCCCGGTAAAGGACCCTGAACCAGGGGATGAGCGGGTTTTCCCCGAACCCTCTTTGACCCACCCTCGGCGACCCTGAAGGTCTCGGTCTCGGTCCTCTTCCAGGTCGTTTAGGTCCCGCTGACAACGGCAGTCTCGGTCTCGGCACCATGGAAAGCGGCGTCGCCACTCATCCTCTTTGGAGGATAGGCTCAGACGCAAGTTACGCCAGCGCTATGAGGACATGATGTGGCAGCAACTTTTGTTGACCGGTAACAAGCCGACTCCGTCGCCTTCTCCAGCAATTAAGTGGCTGTCACCGACGCGACCGAAGCAACCCCTCATGGTTATTGAGGAGTTTGGCCGAAACCAGTTGCTCCACCCATTGTGGTGGAACCACTGCCTCCTCAGCCGAAGACTGGAGCCCCGATCAAGGATTCTCGGTCGGGTCAGGGCTTGCCCCACAGGTTGTCGGTCACCCTCACTTCCGATCATCCTTGGCAGGTGGAGGGTGGCTCAGGCACTCGGCAGCTGTTTGCAGACTCCTTGGAGTCTGACAGCAACTCCTCCCTGTATTCCAGGCCCAGTGACCTGGAATCTGCAGTGGGTCAGTTGGTGGATGAGAGCCCATCCTCGTTCTTGGGTATACTTCGACTCATCTCAGAGTCCACTGGGATTTAGCTCGAACCCATTCAGAAATGGGCCAGGTATCCCTTCACGGAGATACTGGACCGAGGAGATTCCCCTACGGAGGCCTTTCCAGTGGCTGAAGCCATTGTTGGCCCGGCCCTGGAGTTGTGGCAGCAGCCTGCATCTTGCCTCGTGCCTTCGGCCAGGATGGCTCGTAAGTACGTGGTCCCCACTGGTTCAGTCTCCAGTTTCTCGGAGCACCCCTCTGCGGAGGGGCTGGTGACCAACAGTGTTTTCCGGCGTTCCGGGAACGCTAGGGATGTGGACAAACTGCCCAATAAAGAATCAAAAAAGCTGGATTACTTGGGGCAGAATGTTTATGCTACCTCCTCCCTAGGCCTTAGACAGGCTAGCTCGGCTGTACTGATGGCACATTTCTCACACACCCTTATGGTTTCCCTAGATGAGGTGATTCCTCATCTCCCGGCTGACCTTCAGACGACGGTCAAGCAGGTGCAGGATCAGGGAAGGGCAGTGGCTAAACAGCTCCAAACTTCTTTGGACATCGGTGACTCTTGTGCCCGGTCAGTAGCGGCCGAAGTAACCATGCACCGGATCTCCACCTTCATGGCGGACACCCAGCACAAGCTGTCAGACGTTCCCTTCCTGGGCAAGGACTTGTTCAGGCCAGGGGGTGGAAGGCCATCTCCAGAGGATCGAGAAGTCCAATGCCACCTTGGACTCGGACACATCTGCCCAGAAGGACAAAGGCCGCCAGCAGCAGCGTAAGCCCTTTCGCCCTTCCGCTCCTGTGGCACATCTGGCCTAGCAACACCAGCAACAGGGCCAGCAGGCTAACACTTGCTGCCCTAAGGCAAAGTCTGCTGCTTCCTCCAGTAGGAAGCCTGGAGGGAAGGGTCCAGGAGGTCCCTCGGCCGGCCCTTCCTCCAAGCCTGCCCAGTGACGGGTTAAGGGGTGTCGCCCCAGCCTTGTCACTCCTCCCTGGGTTCCGCCCATGGGGGGATGGCTCCGCCACTTCCTTTCTGCCTGGTCTGCTATCACCACGGACCGCTGGGTGCTAGAAGTTGTCGGCAGGGGTCTGCCTCTGGAGTTTGAGCAGTTTCTCTTCCCTATCGAGCCGTTGCCCCACAGGGGGCAACTGGGTCTGCAGCCTCTCTGTCAGCTCGTTGAGCCAACATTGCCCATCTCCTCCAGAAGGAGGTGATCAGCAAGGTGGTGGACCCTCCTCCAGACCCAGGGTTTGTGTCCAGACACTTCCTGGTCCCAAACAGACAGGGGGCTGGCGCCCCGTTCTCAACCTGAACAACCTGAACAAGTTCCTAAGGCCGGGCACCTTCAGGATGGTTACTCTGGCTTGGATCATTCCATCCTTGGAACTAGGCATGTGGTTCTGCCCTCTGGATCAACAGGATGCATTCTTTCACATCACAATCCGTCCGTCTATCAGCGATTCCTCCACTTCAGAGCAGAGGGATCCCTTTACGAGTTCCAGGCCATGCCCTTCGGCCTCTCTCCAGCTCCCAGGGTCTTCACCAGATGCATGGCAGTGGTGACAGCATTCCTGCGCCGCCGAAGGGTCCGGGTGTACCCTTACCTGGACGACTGGCTAATTGGAGCCCCCTCCAGGTTGGAGGTGGAGCGGTCCAGGGATCTGGCCCTCCAGGTCTGCTCTCAGATTGGCCTCTTCATCAACGAGGCCAAGTCGGAACTCGTGCCACTGCAGGTGATTCAGTTCATCGGGGCAGAGCTCAACTCTCTTCGAGCCAGAGCCCGGCTTCCGGCGGACAGGGCTGAGGTCCTTTCCTCCTTTGCCCAATCATTTCTGATGGGCAGTTGCGCCCTGCCTGGGACTCCCTGCGCCTTCTGGGCCTCATGGCGGCCTGCACCAGCGTGGTCCGTTGGGCCGCTGGCATATGCATCCCCTGCAATGGGGGCTGGCCCGCCAATGGTCACAGCGCTCCGGTCCTCTGGACCAGCCAGTGACGGTGACCCAGGAGGTGTGGGACGGCCTACAGTGGTGGCTCGTTCCAGCTCGTCTGCAGGAGGGTATCCAGTTTGTCCGTCCCGAGCCAACGGGCACTCTGACAACCGACTCCTCTCTGATGGGTTGGGGTGCTCATCTGGGGAAGCTCAGGGCCCACGGCCTCTTTTCCCCTCAGGAGTCTCGATGCCACCTCAACCTGCTGGGGCACCAAGCGATGCGTCTAGCCCTCACCGCCTTTGCTCCGTTTGTACGGGGTCAAGTGGTTCAGGTCCAAACGGACAACACCATGACCATGTACTACCTCAACCGACTTGGCGGGACGCACTCCTTGCCTCTGTGCAAGGAGGCTGTCCGCACTTGGTCCCTCGTGATCAGCCTGGAGGCGGATCTCCTAGCCATCCATGTGGCAGGAGCCTACAACAGTCTGGCCAATGCCCTCAGCCAGATAGGCGCTGCATCTCACGAGTGGTCACTCCTGCTGGAAGTAATGGAAGAACTGTTCTCCCATTGGGGCACCCCTCAGGTGGACCTGCTCACCTCCAGGAAGAATGCGAAGCTGAGGCTGGTTCACATCCGCCCCCCTCAGCAGGGCTCTCTGCAGGGGGGGGGGGATGCCTTCTCGAGGCTGTGGACCCCAGGCCTCTTTTACGCATTCCCTCCATTTCCCTTGATCCACAAGATGCTTCTCAAGGCGAAGAGGGACAAGGCGCAGGTGATTCTGGTAGCCCCAGACTGGCCTCACCAGTTCTGGTACCCAGATCTCCTCAGCCTCAGCTCCAGGCTCCCGAGGTGGCTTCCAGCCCACCTAGACCTGATCTCAGTAGACAAGGGGTAGGTTCTCCATCCGGACCTTCAGTCCCTGCACCTGATGGCCTGGTTCTTGCGTGGCTAGCGTTCCAGGCCTTGGGTCTTTCTGACGAGGTCCTCAATGTCGTTGAGGCGTCCCGTAAAGCGTCGACCAGAAAATGCTATGCCTTCAAATGGAAGAGATCCTCCATTTGGTGTCAGGACAAGGGGTTGGACCCCTTTTCCTGTCCCTTGGCTAGTAATTTGGACTACCTTTGGTCCCTTTCTCAGCTAGGGCTTCGGTCGACGACCCTCAAGTTGTTCCTGGCAGCCATCTCTGCTTACCGGACGCGGGCCGGCAATCAGTTGGTGGCACAGGAGAAGGTGATCAGCTGCTTTTTCAAAGGTCTTAATCACATATCCCCTCCAGTGCGAGAACCTCCACCTTCATGGGATCTACTGCTGGTATTGGCTAAGCTCATGGGCAAGCCATTCGAACCAATGCGCAGGTGCGATATCCCCCACCTGTCATGGAAGACTGCCTTCTTGGTGGCTATAACGTCAGCCAGAAGGATGGGAGAGCTCCAGGCGTTTTCCATCGAGTCTCCGTATCTGGTCTTCCACAGGGACAAGGTTGTCCTTCACCCCCACCCGAAATTCATTCCGAAGGTGGTGTCTGAGTTTCACCTGAATCAGGTGTTGACTCTGCCAGTGTTCTACCCCAGTCGCACCTCGGAAGCAGAATATAGGCTCCATACTTTGGACCCTAGAAGAGCGCTCACTTATTATAAGGAGCGAACAGCTGAAGTTCAGGGAGAGGTTCGCCAGCTGTTTGTCACCAATGCAGAAGCCGCACCTGGCAGACCTGCAGCCAAGCAGTCGATAAGCAGGTGGGTCACCTCCTGAATAGATCTCTGCTATAGGCTGGCGGGCATGGAGCTTCCCAAAGGGATAAGAGCTCATTCTACCTGCCATACCGCTGCTTCGGTGGCTGCTTCCAGGGACGTTCCTATCCAGGAAATCTGCAGGGCTACTACCTGGAAGTCAGCACACACCTTTATTTCCCATTACCACATTGACCTAGAGTCACGCCGGGATGCTGGTTTTGGGACCTCGGTTCTCCAGTCCTTATTCCCTAAGTGGGAGGTGCGCGCCTTGCCTCCCTCCTCTCAGAGAACTGCTAGGAGTCTGCCAGACAGTGTGGATTGAACAACATATCCACGTCCCTAGAAATACAGGTTACTCACCTGTAACAGGAGTTCTAGGAGTGGTATGTGTTGTTCATCCACACAACCCACCCGACCTCCTCGGCTTCCAGCAGGCTAAATCTGGCATCATGGGGCGGAGCCGAGGGTTTTACCACCCGGGTGGGTGGGAGAAGCCAGCTTGAAGACCTTCCGGCAAGAATTAAAGTGGCAAGGAACCTGCCAGACAGTGTGGATGAACAACATGTACCACTCCTAGAACTCCTGTTACAGGTGAGTAACCTATATTTCTTCAGGTACATAAGAGAGAGGAGGGTCTGCAAGTATCAAATAGTAAGGATCATAGAGGGGGGTTGAGCAGAGAAAGGGGCAGAGCAGGCAGAAGTGCTAAATGAATACTTCTCTTCTGTATTTACTAAGGAGAAGGATGGGGCACTGCCTCAGGGGTAGGGAGGGTGGGCACGTGGGGGGAGGAGGTGACTGATGGGATAAACACAGCTGGCAGGGTATTAGAGGGTTTAAAGGCACTGCGGGTGGATAAGGCACCAGGACCAGATGCGGTACACCCCCAGATCCTGAAGGAATTGGCGAAGGTCCTGGCAGAGCCATTGACAGACTTGTTCAGCACCTCTCTGGAAATGGGTTGCATCCCCTAGGACTGGAGGATGGCTCATGTGATACCCCTCCACAAGAACAGACCCAAGGATGAACTGGGCAACTATAGACCAGTGAGCCTCACATCCATTGTAGGGAAGTTAATGGAGATGATCTTTAAGGAGAGGTTGGTAACCTTTCTGGAAGGTAATGGACTCCTGGATGGCAAGCAACATGGGTTTGTCTCAAGCAGATCTGCCAGACTAGCCTAGTCGACTTTTATGACTGGGTGACTAGGGAACTTAACAAGGGCTACCTGGTGGATGTTCTGTACCTGGACTTCAGCGAGGCATTTGATTCGGTGTGACATGGGAGACTGATTAGTAAGGTGGGATATCAGGGAGCAGGATCAACAATAGTAAATTGGATCAAGAACTGGCTGCAAGGGAGACAACAGAGGGTAGTGGTGGGAGGGGAGCTCTCAGCTTCAAGGGCTGTAACCAGCAGTGTACCGCAGGGATCGGTACTGGGCCTGGTGCTGTTTTGCATTTTCATTGCCGACATCTCACATGGCATTAACATGAGTCTATTTGCGGATGACACCAAGATTGGGGCGGTGGTGGATGACAAGGCAGGGTTGCAGGGGCTGCAGGATGATCTGGCTAAACTTAAAGTCTGGTTGGATGCATGGCAGCTGGGGTTCAGTGCCAAGAAGTGCAGAGTCATGCACTTGGGAGGGGTGCAGATAGCCACTACAGAGGAGGAAAAGGATCTTGGGGTGGTTATAACAGGACAGATGAATCACACTGCATGAAAGCAGCAGCTAAAGCCAACAAGATGCTGGGGTGTATCGCTAGAGAAATCTCCTCCAGGAGGGGGAAGGTGATCTGCTTCTGTACAGGTCATTGGTGAGGCCGCACGTGGAGTACTGTGTGCAATACTGGCACCCGTACTTAAAGAAGGATGTTAGACTACTGTAGGGGGTCCAGCACAGAGCAACTAGAATGATCCTGGGATTGGAGGACAAGCCCTACGAGGTATGACTGGGGGAGCTTAACATATACCCCCTGGAGGAGAGGAGAGGAGAGTTAGGTGGGATATAATTGAGACCTTTAAATACATGAAGGGCATTAACAGGACTGGTACTGAGGGGCTGCTTGGGTTGAGGGGAGGGAGGAACAGAAGGGGGCATGGTCTGAGGTTGGGGGGGAGATTCAGGAGAGAAACAAGGAGGTATTCCACAGAGAGGGTGTGTATTAAGTGGAACGACTGCCCAAAGAGGTGGTGTCCTGCCGGACAGTGGGTAGTTTTAAAAGGAGATGGGACAAGGCGAAGGGGAGGATCTCTGTGGGAGCGGAGGAGGGGCAGCTGCAGAATAAGGGATTGCTAGCTGCACACTGGAGCAGACTTGTTAGACCATATCTGCTGGCAGTTTCGTGTGTTCGTATATCCATATTGTGCTACTATCTCCTTGAGTTTCTATTAGGTACAATGTCAAAGGCCTTGTTGAAGTTCTGATGGACTACATCCAGTATGTACATGCATATTCTGAATATGTGTATCTGGAATATTCCACCAGTATTCAGATACAAAGTTGCACTTTTGTAGTATCCCAAATTTTTTTGCTTGTAATCTTTGGCCAGGAAAGGCACACTGAGCTATTATAGCTTGTTTTCAGGTGTATCCTAGGGTTGAGTTACATGGATCTGTTTTTCATTGATAGGGGGAATGTTGACCATGACACCAGGGAAGCTCCCTCACTTTTCCTCAATAAGTGCCATGGGATTTTTTACTTCCACCTGAGCAGTGACCTGAGATGGGTAGACAGGGCCTCGGTTTAATGTCTCATCCAAAGGACGGCACCTCGACAGTGCAGCACCCCCTTAGTACTGCACTACGGTGCCAGGTATGGGTATTACTCCATGTATGCAGTGTGGGGCTACAATCCACAGCCTTCCTGTCTTCATGCTTCAGAGGTGAGCATTCTGCCCACTTATCCACTGACTGATACTCTGAATACTGTGGTGTACTCCATAATTCAGTGCACTTGTCACATGCATGGTTTACTTTGTAGGATCACACACACTTCAAAACTCACATCAGTATTTGAAGTACTGTTAAAGGTGTGCCGTATCTCTCAAGGTACCAACCTAGACTCCTTGCTTTTCTCTGGGTTCATTAATAACCTACCCAATGCCCACACAGTGTGTCTAAAGCAAGGGACACTTGTATGCTGATGACACAATTCGTAGAAATGTAGAATAAGGACAGAAAAGTACCATAAGAGCATCAAGTCTGTCCTGAAGCCCTACGATGTAATACTTAAAAATAACCCATTTAAGGCTGTCTTATTGTGTTTTGAACAAAGCTGTTGTATAAGCATTGACCACATTGCTTGGTATATTATTCATTATTCCATCCATCCACTGCCCTGTCTGTAAAAAATGTCTTCCTGTCATTTTAATCCCCCCCCCCCAAGCCTGAGATTGTGCTCTCTGGTGGGTGAACTGTTCCTTAAAATAATCAACTCTGTGGAGTTCACCCTGTTGTACTCCTGTATGTATTTGAATGTGTCTGTCATATCCTCCATCTGCCTTCTGTCCTCCAGAGAGTGCAAATTTAAAGACTAATGTTTCTCCTCATTGAACATGCCCTGCAGTCCTGGATCATTTTCACTGCCCAGCACCCTAGAGGTGGGAAGGAGAGGCTAAAGCCAATGACCAGTAGGGTCAGCAACCGCTGATGCAGGTAGGGAAAACAGGCAAACTGGATGGGCCTAGTGGTCTTTATCTGCTGTCAAACTCTGTTTCTGTATGGTTGTCAGTCTGTCGCTCTCCTAACTTAGAAGTGGGCTGTAGAACTGTATACCCCCAGGTGCCTTTCTTCCTTTGAGTGCTCCACCCTTACCCTATTGGTGCAGTAATCCATATGCAGATTTCTGCTACCAGTGTGTATCAATTTACATTGCCATTGAATTTCAGTTGCCAAATATTTGACCACTTCTCCAGCCACTCTGCATCTTTTGTTGTGCCACTATTACTCCCTCTTTAGTGTTCAAGTGAAGAAGGACACCAGATTGCTAGAGGGCGTGCAGCGTAGGGCAACAAAGATGATCCAGGGACTGGAGGGAAAATCCAATGAGGAGAGGCTGGGAGAGCTGAAGATGTATTCACTGGAGGGATGGGGGAATATGATTGAAACCTTTAAATACTTAGAGGGAATAAACTAAACTAATATGGAAGGGATTCTTAAGATCAGAAGGGTGAGGGACATGAGAGGACACCAACTGAGATTGGAGAGAGGGAGATTCAGGAGGGAAATCCAGAGACACTTTTCACGGAAAGGGTGGTAGACAAGTGGAATGCTCTGCCAGAGGAAGTGGAATTGTGTAGAACGGTGGGTGGATTTAAGAGGGGTTGGGACAGAGTGAGGGGGTTGTTACAAGACGGGAGGGGAGGGGCAGCTGCAAGTTGAAGGTTGGTTGCACAATCGAGCAGACTCAATAGAGTGCAATGCCTGTTTCTTCTGGCATTTCGTATGTTCACCCTCCTACAGAATTTTGTGTCATCTGCACTCACTCGCAGCCCCACCTATATATCATTTATGTACATGTTAGACTAGCACCTGAGGACAGTCCCCAGTAGCATTCCACTTGTTGCTACCCAGACATCTGAGAAGTTTCCATTCAGAGCCACTCCTGGGTACCACCTGTCAACCAATTTCTAAGCCGTCAAGTTAACCCATAGGTCCCCCACCATTTTAACAGTTCTGAGGACCTCTCATTGACCTATGAGGAGAATCAGCTCTAGACGGACTTTGCAGCAGTGGAAGTCTGGCAAAGGAACCAGCTCATTCTCCATGCTAAAATGTCTAAGACTATGGTCATTGGCACCCACAAATCCAAAAACTGGATACCTCCTCTCTGTCCGCACTAAAACCCACTCAGGGTATGCAGATTGCATCACTGCTTTGATGGGTTCAATGCTAGAATCCTTCTACAAGATCAAGAACTGTGTCAACTGTCTCACCAGAATGCAGTTAGGGAGACTATTCCTACTCCCTCTGCTATACTATGGAGATATGCTGTACTGCCTAGCATCAAAATTCACAGGCGAGATGTCCTGTACAAAAGGCACTGGAAGTTTGCCCTTGAGAGAAACTCAAGGAAGCACCACTTCCTGTTGTACAATCAACTGGGTTGACTAGTCTCTATCACTCACAGGGACTACCACTGGTACATGCTCCTTCATAAGTGTATCCACTCCCTAGCCCCATGCTACCTTACTTCCCGCTTCACCTTACTTCCCGCTTCACCCCTGCCCCAACCTACTTATTCTCTTGCTTGACTAAAGCAGCTAACTATATAGTACCCAAAAGACCAGCATGCATGCTTTTCCTTCTCAGGCCCTGGAGAATGGCACAGCCTACCAGTCCCTTCACCAAACCCCTAACCTTCCTACACTACTGCTTGAATAGCTCAATGACTAATGTAGGTGCTCTGCCACCTGAACCTCCTCTCTCATTCCCTCGGAAATTTACTGATTTGCATAAATTACTAGCACCTGTGTCTCTCAACTCTCAGCAGTGCCTGCGTGTATAAAGGGGCAACCCTCGCATCAGTGGTTATCATTCCTTACTTGCTGTATGACTAATTGCTGTCCAGTACAATAGTGACATGAACCTCCCTGTATGATAAACAACTTGCATCTGCGTATCCTTTTGGAAGTAGCACATACAACAAGTATCTTATATGACACTTTAAAGAAAGAATGAAGGTTTGGGGCCTGTTGATGCCTCTGTAATAATTTTATTTGCTTTTGTTTGTTAATTACATTTTCATAATTTTAATCGTATTTTTGCAACTACTAGTAAGAAAAAAGAATCCAATGGAATTCTTTCTTGTATTATGATGTCAGAAATGTTTTACTGGCAAGGCAGGCAGTGTATTTTAGTGGGAAATTGCAATGGTTTTTACAGAGAAATAACATTTTCTACTACCACAATATTATATATTTAATAGAAATATGTGATTTTTGATAACCTGTGATCTTTTGTTATAATTGAGAAGGTAACATTTTCTTCATAACCAGATTTTACTTGGGAAGAAGAAAAGAGAAGCCCATTCTTAGTGTTTGAAAAATTGTGAAATCATACAGATAGACCACAATAATGCAGACATATAAAAGGCAGAGTTGGTTGCTGAAAGAAATATCTATTTCTTTTGAATAAGATATAAAATATATTTAGTTTCTCACTGAACTACATTGGGTTCATAAGTTGTTGGCAATTTCTGACATCCCAATACTAGAATTATACTGAATTATTTTTACTAGCAGTGTGAAAAGCAAAAGTGAAAACCCACTTGGTTCACTGCACTAACAAATATTTTATTACAAAAATATATAAAGTAGTTACTAACGCATTAAAATGCAATAAATTAAAATAATTGTTTATTTATTAGAAGTATTGCCTGCTCTTTAAGCAACAGTTTGTACCATACAATATCCCTGTGTACTAAGGGAACCCCACAAGAACAAGCTGTTGCATCTCATACTGAGTCAAGGTGTGGAGAACACACCTGGGGATAGGCAGCATCATGCTAGCGAAGTGTACAGGGACTGGTGGTAGCCAGCACCTGCAATTCGCCAGAAATGCTCAAAATAAGTCTAAAGTGTGTGCAAACTACTGCAGACCAACACTTGACAACCACTGCTTTTTGTATTAAAGGAAGAGGGCATACCTGGAGATATTCACCAAAATGTGCTTCACTTTATTCTGTTTACACACACTGTGCTCAGCAAGATAAAAAGGCAATTAATGAAATCCACGGCATTCCAGACATCTTCCAGATCCCCCTCCACTCACAAACGTGGGGTCTTTGGAGAATTGCAGGTGCCGGCTACCAGCACTCTCTGTATGCATCTCATACTGCCATCCTTCCATTGTTTTATGTAGATTTATGTAATTTATATCTTACTGCATTTTTAAGAAAGCAGTACAGCTGGGCGTGGCTTGGCAGCTGAACAGAGCAGTCGCATTCCTATAGAGCTCCGGGAGAGATCGATTTAAAAGTGTTTAAAATCTTGATTTGGGCTGCCTTTTTTGACAGATTCTGGCTGATACTACTTCCATCAGTTGGAGCACAGGCACAGATGGGGAAATCTTAAGACTTCTGCAGCTCCTGTGGACTTCTTTAAACCTAAGATGCCCCAGCCACGAGACAGTCGGCCCACACAACAAGATGGAGCCTTGGGTAGCGGTAGCTGCGGCAGTGAGGAGGTCTCCCTTGCTACTCTACACTCGACCCTAAAGTAACTTGTAAAAATAGTCCAGGATAGGGATAAAAAATTGGATACCCTAACCCCCGTGTCAGCTCTCTCGAGACAATGGTCGATGCTCTTGAACAAACAGTGCAGAAGACTGAGAGTTCTGCCACCAAGTCTTACGATACAGCACTCAAACTTATACAGCATAACTTTCTGGTTTGGATGCAGCTGGAGCAGGTTAAGAACCAGGCCAGGGAGCAACATGTTTGTATCGTGGGGATCCCAGAACAATCGGAGGGAGATGATCCTCTAACTATTGCCCAGACTTTTCTACCGCAGCTGTTGGGGATAATAGAGGAGGACCTTGCCCTTAATTTGGAGAAGACATACCACATCACACCCCGCAGGGTGGTTGGCAACAGTTTGGGGCCTCGGACTTTCCTGGTGGTTTGTGACAGCATGGGGGTCCGGGATCACATTCTGACTATAGCTAAATAGAAAAGGCAGCTGCGATATGGGGACACAGAAATTTCTATGTTTCCAGACCTCTCCTATTTAACCAGACAGCGCTGAAAGGCTTTTGACTGGCTGCACAGTAACCTGCGGGGGGGGGCTCAAAATCCAGCACCAGCTCCTTTTCCAGGCAAAACACAAGATTTTTTGGAATGGGCGCACTTACCTATTTAATGATCCAAACGGCGCCTCCAAGTTGGTTTCCCAGATTGAGGCGGACATGGAGGGGGAGGCAGGAGAGTCATCAGAAGATGAGACCAGGAGAGAGGAGTGACTGGTGCAGCACATTGTCAGTAGTAAGTTGTGAGTATTAGATGTTTGGGCCCCCGGTGGCATAGTTTAGACTGTGGTATCTGCTTTGCACAGCCTATGGATTGTGATTGACTCCCCACATGCACTCTCCTTTATTTACCACATGATATCCGGAGCAGGCTGTCTTCAAGACAACTGGTGCTTGGATGATTGGGACATACTTCCTTTGCTTTAAACTGATATGTAATTATATGACTGGACTTCCACTGGGTGACGTGGCATTATAGTTCCTTAATTTATTGAAAACGGGGAAGGGAGTCCATTCTATGGGGCCTTGTTATTATGTACCTGTCTCTGTTATTGTCAGACAAATTATGGCCTGCACGTTATTCTGTTAACGCTGTTGGAAGGCTGTTTTCTTGTTGAAGTAGTTTTCAAGGTTATCTGCTAAAATAGTACGCTACTGTGTTCGATAGGGATACATATAGGCGTTTTTGCCACATTGATAATTAATGTAATGGATCTTTACCCATCCTTTGCATTTGTATCCCAACATTGCTCTCAGCTATAATATGCCTTGGGGAAACAACTGATTTCTTGTTACGGGTATTTCCCCCTGTGATATAACACTTGGGAGGTTATTACTGATGCATCCTGTATGTTTACTGTCATCAGCTTTATGATGGTATATAATGGGAAGGCTATAAGCCTGAGGTTCGATTGGGTGGAGCAACTACGTCACTCCCCCACCAGGCTTTATTAAGTAGCTCACCCCGGGCCTTCCCAGGATTCATTTCTTTTTGTCCCACCATCCACCCCTCCTCCTCCAGCGGCACGTCTCTTACCCGTGGGCTTCTTCCTCAGCTACCTTTAGCCGACTGAATCATCACCGCAGCACCTATGGGGGGGGGGGTACCCTCCTATAGGGTTCCTCGCATTGTATCCTAATAGGGTGGTATATGCCATGGATAGAGAGGCGGAAAGCCACAACATAAATCATATTCACAACATAAGTCAAGTCACACACGCATCATCTCATCCAATTGCGTAAGCACAATCAAACTCTCCATGATTACTGTTATGTAAGTTTTAATTTGACACTTATAAATAAATTATATAAAAAAAAATCAGTACACATTCTCAATAGCAGAATGGTTCAAAAACACAGAATGCTGTATATTATGATAGGTACAGATAATGCATGCCACTAAATTAGTTACAACCAGGAGGGGGTATAGCCAGCTGTGCCCCAAGGTGGGTGGAGTACTATTAAAGTTCAGATATTTTAAACTTATGAGGAGATTTATATAGTAATATCGTAGCATTTTGATAAAACAGCTTCATATAACACTGTAGATCATAATTAGTATCAGTGTAACACTTCGAGTCAAGCCATTTAAGCACATCAGTAATGCCAGCCAGAGGAACTAATATCACTGGCTTTCAAATATACCACACGAAATCTGCAACAATGGAATGACAGGCTGCAGTGTTCAGTATTCGTGCTTCCCATAGCAAGGACGAGCTATACAGAGAAATAGGCAGGCTCCCCTGCTGCCAATCTTCTAGTTCACACCAGAGAATAGGGGTGCATCTGGAATGAAGATGTGTGTTGCAAGGACCACGTGGTGAGAAGAGCCTCATTTAGATCAGTCCCATAGTCTAATCACAATTCAAATTCAAAACATATCCTTCTTCCCCAGATTCACCCCGCCATGCCTGACTTACTTTAGGGTTGCACTGACCTGTTGGGTTTCATAATAGGATTTTAGTCAAAGTACACCAGACTTGCTTCTCTTTTGGAAAACAATATGCGTATTATTTTTTCAAAATGTTCCCCCTCTCTGTGGGAACAGCAGAAGTGTCTTCCCCATAATGTAGCACAGATGGGCAGGGAGCATTAGGAAATAGCTTATTCAGGTTTCTGGAGCAGTGATTGTATTCCATCAAAAGCCTTTCTTTTTGAATGTGACAGAAAATTTTAATCTGAGAACACTAAGTTTTGAGATCCCATATTTGTTTTTTGAATGTTTGGTACGGACAGGCACACTGAGCCAGAGCTTGTTTCCAGGTGTGTCCCAGGAGCACAGGGAGCTTAAGTGACTTGCTGAGGGTCACACAGAATGAAAATATTTTTTTTTTCTTACTTTCTTTTTGTAGCACCCTGAGCATGACTTGGTAACTTCCTTTCATCACTCACCATGTTCCTCTCCTGGCCATGGAACCCCTGGGGACCAACACCCCATTCCTGCCTTCACTCACTCATTACTCTGGCCCCCAGGCAGGTAACCTGTGGCTTGTTCCTGCAGGTGAGACCTCTGAGGGGGACCAGACCTCCAAGGACAATACTTCACTCAGCAAGCCCAGAATGCCAGAAGGAGGAGCCGGCAAGGAGGAGGTAGGCCAAGAAATCCATTTAGGCTTGTGGGATGAAGAGACTTTCTGTCCCAAGTCCCACCCCTTTTTGTCCCCTTAGCTCCAACCCATATCCCACCCATCGGGCTTTCTCCTGTGGAGTGACCCTGGCCATTCACCTATTGGGGCCATCAGTGGGATGGGGGAACCCTCCACATCTTTGGATCTTCCTTGCCAACCCTGCTGTGGGCGTGGTAGCCATCCACATCACACACCAACCGACTGGGTGCTTGCTGACGTAAATCTGCTTCATAAGGGAACACAAATCCTTCCGCTTGACACCTCCTCTCCCTTGACCACTAGAGGGCAGTCATGCAAAAGAAAGTGATACTCTTTCCTTCCCAAGACAGGAGGTGCCCCAAGTGGGTGCTGGAGCCCTGCCTTGCTGGTCAGCACAGACATCGTAGGCTCTGGGTGTGAACCTGGATCTTCTGGATGGCAAGCTGTAGTGCTGCCACTGTGTTGTCCTGCTGTGTAGGGAGCTGTTCTAAATGCAGTAAATCCATCAGCCCAAACACCATGAAAGTGACAGGGAGTCTCTCCTTACACCCCTTTTGGCAACCCAACCGTGCAGAGATTAGATGCTGTAGCTAGTATTTGATGTTTTTTTTTAAGGCATTGCTGTACAAGGGGAATTCGCCTTCGTCAAGTCCAAAGATGTCACTATCATCAGTTTCACCATCACCACTGCTGTTCAGTATTTTGTTTGCGCCATCTCCATCTTTGTTTCCAGGGCTGCTGCCCTGGTATGGAAATCTTAATTTCCTTTTGTTTATCGGCGGTACCATTGAACAAAGCTCATTTACTGTGGTGTCCAGGATTACTCAAAACAAAATGTTAGAGACCAGATATAAATATGGAAAATGTACAAACAAACCATATTTAAAAAAAAATTCATGAGACAAACTGTGAGAGTTGTAGTTACACCACTACAGACATGATTTACTGAGGAGAGAGATTGCGTAAACCAGTTATGCAGAGAAAAACTTTGGGAGCTTCTGAGTTTTTCAGGGAAAATAACTGAGAATAGAATTCCAAATGAGGGAAAAGTCTTCCCTCTTGTCCAGTTGTTGAGATTAATGTGAGGAGTGCTTTGTTGGAGGTTTCACCCTCTGTTTGCCTGGCTGGGCCTGGCAGGTTAGCGATGCTTGAGGTTGGAGGCTGCGGGCAGTTCCCATGCGATTGTGATCATCTCCTGATGTTGCTGGTTTGGTGAATCTTACAGTGGTTGGATTGGCATAAAAAAATAGTGGGTATTGTACAATAATGATTTAATTGCTAGGGGGATGTTGAACTTAAGGGGCTGAATTCTTCTGGTGAAGATTTAAGTGTTAAAATAAAATCCATAGGAGCTTCGGTTTTCTGTTGCCGCCAGTCTGACCACTGGCACAGCCCCATTTTTTAAATACTTTATTTGAAAAAGTGTCCAAAAAACACAATACAGAACAGCAGATAGGTGCTACAGAAAATAACCTGACACTGATCTGTATATAATGCCCATTAGTGTCAAATATTATCTAATGCTATAAGCAGTAAATTTTACAAGCGGTCTGAGTGAGCGATATCCCACAAAAGGGTGTGCATTAAGTAAGCAATGTAGCACTACCGGGGTGGGGGGGGGCTGTTACCACATGCTCAGGGGTGGTGTATTAAGGTATGAGGTTGCAGGTCCATGGACTTTATCCCTAGAAGTGTGGTAAACCCAGCGTAACCAACACCCCATTGAGTCTTATTGCATTTATAAAATGGGTAACTAGGCAAATAGAAAAAATGAAGAAAGTTTTTAAAAAAGATTTAAAAAAAAGTTGGGCCACTGATGCATTGGTGATGTTCCCCTTTACGATGCTGGTGACCTGAGTTCTGGAGTGAGCTCAGGTTGTGAGGGCCAGCCAGGAGAAGGATGATTGAGCGACTAGCAGACAGGGCTCCTCCTTCAGAGAGGGTGGTTAGTGTGCTTCAGAGTTGTCACGTAACTGAAACTGCTTGAAAGCAAAGCTGGAACCACTCACACAGTTGAGTGGGGACATTGACACCAGAAGTGCTGTGCTTGCCTTATGCATCATACCTCAGCATGTCAGCTGGTGAGAAAAGATGTGAGGAAAACAACTCCCCACTGTGGCTGGGTGAAGACTGGTCCACCGCAGGTCCTGTTCTAGGACTTGGCACCTCCAAATGTAGATTATGTTCAGAGGGGTTAGGGCAACCTCAAATGCCCAACACTTGGGTAGGGGGTCCCTAAAGGACTCTTGGAGATATGAGCCCTAGGGAAGGTGAGTGGACCGAGAGGAGCAGGTTGGAAGGGGAACAGTCTGCCAAGGAGGAAAAATAAATGATGAAGGAAAAAGATTTAGAAAATAACATTAAAACGATTTTAAGGTTTTTGGGATGTTCTCACTGTACTATCCCACCCCTTGCTTCTTCTCACCTGCCACAGCACAAGGGTTCGAATCTCACCCCAGCCAAAACTACATGCCTCATGTACCAGCAAGTGGGGTGGGGTGGGGGTTGGTATCAGTGCCTCCCCCATCCTCCCATGAACGGGCCCCTCCTTGCTGTTGACTAGATGACAAAGCCAAGACTGGGAAGGTGTCAGCATGGCTCAGTTGGTAGCACATCTGCCTCTGGGCCAGAAGATTGTGGGTTCTAGTCCCAGTCCAGTAGTGGGCTCATACTTTAAATGGTGACACCTAAGTGCTATACTAGGATGCTGCTGTACTGTCCGGATTGCCCTATTTTGGATGAGACATTGAGCTGAGGTCCATTCTACGTACCTCTGGTGCTGCCCTGGTGGGTGTCCAGGTGGAAGCAAAAGAACCCAAGGCACTTTTCACAAGAGATGGGGAATTTTTTAATTTAAAAAAATAGTACAATACATCAAATAAACTCTTAAACATACTTCATACCTACACCTACACCAGCAAACTTAAGAATGTAAATTCAGCAGAACAGCTAATGTAATGTCGGGTAAAATCACAGTACCCCTCCCCCCCATTGTGATGCTTCCACAGGAGCTGTACTTGACCCTGATGAAGTTTCTGAATATCTGCTTCATAAACAGACCATAAATAACTCCTTAGAGCTGTGAAAAGTTATGGCCGGTCCGTCGGCGCAGTGTGTTGGATTTCCACTTATGGCGCTGGCAACCCGGGTTCAGGAGGGGACCCGGGGCATTGCAGGGCTGGCCGGGGGGAGGGGGAGGATTGAGCGTCCCACGACTGCTCTCCTTCTCTAGGGAGGAGGGTGGTGGAGTGTTCGGCACTGTGGGGACACCCAGTGGAGGCTGAGCAGCACGCAAGCACCAGTGCCTAGCAAGCTCAGGGGTGAGGCGGACGCTGGTCATCAATGCACGTCCCCTTCCCCGCCTGTAGGGGGAAAACATATGCTGCCTGATGCCACGATGATGCCTGTCCCTCTGCTCTGAGTTCCCAGGCCGGCTCCCAGACCTATCCCATTGTCTGCGGCACTTGGGCCGGTGCTGCAACCCCACCCTGGGGGTAATCCAGGGGGTATCCAGGAGTTGCGGCTAATGTGGGAGTGGGAGCGGAGGGGGCCAAGACCTGAGCAGAAGGTTTGGCTGCTAGGTGGCAAAGGAAAAAACAGAATTAAAAAAAAAAAAAAGAGCTGTGAAAAGTTCATCTTGAGACAGCTATAGCTATTATAAGATCAGCTTTCATCGAAATTGCCAGATCATGAATTTTGAAAGTGCAATCATTACCCGTAATGTGCTTTCATGTATTTTAGACCACTTCTTCCCATACACCCCCAAAACCTGAATAGTATAGGTTAAAGTACGAAATTCCTGTAAGATTTGTAGGCTTACTTATGCTTCTTCCAAAAAGTCACACTGTGTGGGCATTCTAGAAAAAGATGCTCCTGTGTTTCAAGAATTCCAAGTCATGTAGCCTTAGGGCAGTATCTTTCTGCCAGACTTTCATGTTTGTGGGAGTTATGAATCCCAGTTCTCCCATGACAATTTAGGAGCTTACCTACAAAATCTTTTGGTCCATTTTGCTCCGCACTGCGGTAATCCAGAGTCGCTAATTTTTAAATGTGCTCTCAATATATAGACAAATCCCCAGCTCCTGTTTAAACCCTCTCGTTTTGGTAGGCACATCCAATAGGACTGATCCATCCTTACCCTATAAATCCTTTTGGGGTAGTGTAATTGAAGACATTTTTGAGTCCCCTTCTTTGAATTCAACATCAGGAGATTGAGGGGCTGAAAATCTGTTTGTCGGATTATTCTCTTCCTTCTCTGCCATTTTTGCCCTGTGGTGTAATGTAGCACTACATTGTTTACACCCTACAATCGGGAAGCCCTCATCTGGTTGAGGGGAGGGTAGCATACAGGCCAGCGCCACTGCGTTTCCTTGGTACTGTTCCTGTGTAGGTTCATCTGTAGTCTGTGCCATTTGTGGTGAGGAGCCATAAATATCTGTATGGTCTGATGCGTGTTCTGCTAAGTGGTCCGTCTCCAAGTCCTGCCCTTCTGGGACTGCCCTAGGTGGGGGGTAGTAACAGAAGTGGCTTCTGAGACTGTGCCTCTGATTTGTTGATCTTTTGAAGTAGACAGCTGTGGGTTAGAAGTGGTACTAATACTCCCTGAATGTTGTCTGTTCTGTTGTGCTTGTTGCCCCATATTCTTCTGATTATAAAAGGTGCCTTGGTTATGTGCAGCCCAAGGGCATTTAGTATATGCATGTCTAGGTTCTTCACAGAGGTTGCACTTCTTTGGATTACGACAGGAGAAACAAGAGTGTGCTAACTGGCAGAAATTTTACCTAGCATCTTCTGTGGAAGAGGCGCACGAGGTACTTCGTGAAATACTCCCCGAAATCCTAGACCTCCATGCCTCAGTTACCAAAAGCAGAACCAAAAGAAAATCCTGTCCCTGGTTCACAGATAACCTAAAGACTGCCTTATGGCATAGGGAAAAGAGCCAGAACGTCTAAATTGGCCACAGACTGGTCTGCTTTCCGAACCGTAAGGAATTTCTGCTCGAAAACTGTCAGAGCTGCGAAGTCTAGTTATTTCTGCTCTAAACTTAGTGTATCCACTAGCTCTGCTGCTAAGTTTTGGAAAATTTTAAAGGAGGTAGAAGGCCATAACAGCACTGGCACACTTCCCCACAAAATTTCGACTGGTTGTACCCACACTACAGATAAAAATAAGATCCTTGACCTCCTTAACATTCACTTTGCCACCGCAGGGATGGCTTTTGATACCTCCCCAGCAAATGCCATTAGAGCACAGTTCCTTAGTCAGGCATCTGATTGCCACGATCCAGAATATATTGACCCTTACCACTCTTTCTCCTTCTGTCCGATAACCGTCAAACAGGTTGAGGATCTCCTTCTTCAACTTGATGCTAAGAAAAGTGTGGGCGTGGATATGATTGAGCCTTTCTTCCTAAAGCTGGCCTACTATACTGGCTCCCCCTGTTACCCACCTTTTCAATTTGTCTCTCAATTGGGGCTCCCTTCCCAAGGTCTGGAAGACTGCCCATGTCATCCCTCTATTCAAATCAGGAGACCCCTACGACCTAAATAATTGTCGCCCAATCTCCTTGCTCCTGGCCTTGTCAAAACTATTGGAGAAGGTAGAAAATGAACTGCTCAGATATCATCTGGAAAGTTTTAATCTAGTAAACCCGATTTCAATCCAGTTTCCGTCCCATGCATAGTATCTTCACTGTCCTTGCTAAGGTTATAAATGACTGGCAGTCCGCACTTGATAACAAACAATACACATGCGCCTTGTTTCTGGACCTTAGCAAGGATTTTGACATGGTGGACCACAGTTTGCTCCTGGTGACCCTGAAGAAAGTTGGGGTGGACAACCTGGCCTTAAGTTGGTTCCCAAACTGTCTTGTGGACAGAGAGCAGCAGGTCAAGGCTGAAGGAGACCTGTCGCCAAAAATAAATACTCCTTAGAGGTGTCCCCCCAAGGATCCATATTTGGTCCACTTCTCTTTGCCATTTATATTAATCAAATTGACACTGGCCTAAAGTCATGTAGTATCCATCTCTTCGCAGTGCTATACATTGACAGATCAACTCTGGATCAAGCCATTTTGGACCTTCAGAATGATTTTGACATCCTCCAAAAAATCTACTCAACTTGAAACTCCTGCTCTGTGCCAGAAAATCTAGGGCCATGATATTCTCTCCACTGGCCCCTCATCTCAAAAACAAACAAACAAACAAAAAAACAGATAAGGTTCCTAATATAAACTCCCTTTTGGGAGAAGCCCTGGAGTTCATGGAATAATTAAAATACCTGGGGGTCTGGATTGACTACAAATTGTCCTTCATTGATCACATTGGAGAACTCACTAAGAAACTGTGTGTCTTCAGGATCAAGCACTCACTAACCCAGGAAGCTAGAAAACTCCTAGTCCAAGCTACCTTCTTGCCTCTCCTAGACTATGCGGACTTCCTATATGGCCATAGTACTAGCACAGCTCTCGCCAAGCTTGATACCCTATACCACAGAGCCCTTAGGTTCATTTTGGATGCTCCTTATGACACGCACCACTGCATCCTCTATTCTTCCATAGGCTAGAGCTCCCTTAGCTTCAGGAGGCAAAAGAATGCTATTCTATGGACATTTAAGGCAATCACTCATAAATTTCCTCAGTACCTCACAAGCTACCTAACTCCCTGCATCCCTAGTGCCTATTCTCTTAGAAGTCTTACCATCTTATCTCTGGCTATCCCTAAAGTTAAAACGCACTTTGGTAGAGCCTCAATTAGCTTCACTCTTCCTACGCTCTGGAATAAGATCCAGAAAACCTTAAGGCTCACTTCCCCTGTCACGTTCTCCCTCTTCAAATCCTTGTTCCTGAGGACCTTCTCCGAGGTCTGTCATTTCTTCAAGTCAAGGTCTTAACATCACGATTTATTACTGGTTTAAATTCTGGACTTAAACCCCAACCATTGCCTGTGGCATCTGTCGTGTTTCTCCCTTAGAACAGTCCATCCTCCCTAGGCCATCATGTGCAACCCTCTCCTATCTCATCTGACCTTCCCTCCCCACTCCCAATACCCCCCCCATTCCCACCCCACTTGCCAGGCCATGCCTACAGTACTTATCAAAGGACTCTTATATCTCAATCTTCTTCGCACTTTGGCGCTAGAGGAACTGCCACTCCTGCTCACTATGACTCCTCCAGTGATGTTTACTGTATAAACTTTAGCTCATTACCTTACGTCCATATATCTGTGTCTATGCAATTGTATTTAAATGGCACTACCTCCTGTTGAACCTATTGCTATGTTCTGGTGGAAGTATCTTGTTACATATGATGGTTATATGTTATGTTGTTATTATTACTATGTTATTGTTATGTACGTTCACTCAACCTGTTATGTCTTAACCCTTCTGGCAGTTGTTTTGCCCCAGGTCCATCTTGTAAATGAGCCTGTCTCAATGATGTTCCGCCTGGCAAAATAAAGATTTTGATTGATTGATTGAGAGTGTGCAGGTTGCTTGAACAGATTGCAAAGGAGGACGTCACAAGCATTACTCGGGTGTCAGTGATCCACATCTATGGCAGGTTTGAGGCTTTCGTGTGTAAAAACAAAAGCCCCTGTCCCTTCCAGTGTTAGAAGCTACTAGGGAGATGGTGAGCACCTTATTCATCTGTATGCAATCAGATTTTAATTTTCCATCCCCCATCCAGATATTCTCAGTATCCAATATAGATGTAGGGCTGTCAAGGACGTCTGCTCTTTGCTCGCCCCAAAACAGAATATCTGAAATGTTAACTCCTTCATTTTCAAAAGAATAGTGATGTGATTTACTATAGGTTTTGTAAGGGGTTTTGCAGTAAACAGAGTCCATAGTGGAGAAAAGTTCATTTCATGCAATTCAGAACAAAATCTTTCCAGTAACTGAGGTGTTTTAAAACTTCTATCAAATTGAGTATCCCCTGACATAAGGATAAGGGCATAGATGTCCGATACCAAAAACTGTAAAGATTCCTTAAATAACTTTCTAGCGATATACACCCTATCTGGCAGTTCCTCTACACCATCCCTATATTTTAATAGAACTGCATTTTTTCATTTGGCAGGTTCACCCATATTGGCAAACAAGTCAGCCATACGAAAAGTTCCTCTGTGTCCCGGGCCTCTTGAATCTGTTCTCTGTGAAAATCTCTTATCTCGACCTGACACTATAGAAATGGAGGGCTCTGTATTTTGAGCTGAGGGGGTAGGGGGCAATATTTGGTTTTGGCAGGCTGGCATAGAGATATATAATAGCAGTAGATGGCCCTGGGAATAATTCTCATTCTGGGGGGACATCGGTGTTCATTTTATTCTCCCGTGACTGCTCAAAAACTTCAGGGGCCCCTGTGGCTAGGTTACTTGCATTGGATTCTGCCATATTAGTGTAATTAGAGGGTAAGGATTAATTTTCAGTTGCATCTTGGGACTCGACCTGCTGTTTCTGAACAGGCCCCCTTTGCAGCTGTATCTATATAACAAGGTCTCTTGTAGACTCTTGATTGTCCTTGAACCATGAGCACAGTATTTGAGCAGGATTTAAACTTGAAGGCTAACTTCCGAGTTAGTAAATGTAGGTTCGGTATTATTAATCTGTTCACATTTCCCAGCAGACGTGCTTTTCCCAGTATTTACATTGTCCCCCATATACAGAGGACAGCTGCCATTAATGTTTCCCCTGCAGAAATAGCCTGGCATTTATTTTGTCATTTTAAGGTAGTCTTACCTTGGAAAACAGATTTTTTTATTTTGTTTTTGTTACTCTGAGGTAAATGTTTCAGCAGCCGCACGTAGCTGTGCTGTATCTTTCACCTGCTGTGGATTTCTCCATGTTTCTGCCCAGCCATCACCTAGCGGTGCAGCTGCCTCCTGGCCTGGATCTAGCATCCATATTTTTCACTTGACGTGTAGTCGTTTGTACTTTTCTCCCCAATTTTAAAATGTCTGTGGCATTGGAGGGAATTTTGAATACCATTTGCCTTGTGGAGAACAAGTCCCACCTGCTTCCAAAAGTGCATGTTCCGTGGGGTCTGAACCCCCAGCTGGCACGCCCACGGCAGGCTGGGCTGTACTGGATCCTCTAGTTGCAGAAACCACTGCAGCTGGTGTTATTAATTCCATTGAATCTTCCGTTGACAAAGCCTTTGGAGTTATAGCAGATGCCAAATTGGGAGAAGTTTGAAGGGTTACATTATTGGAGGTGACACCAGCATCAGCAAGCAATTGTAACAACAGAGTTCTCCGTTCGGCTGTTCCAGCTATGAGAGCTGCATTGACGTCTTGAAAGTGATTAGCATTAGTTGTGCTACAACCGGAGCTTGCAGGTACAGCATACAGTGGTTCTCCAAAGACAGTTTCTTCAATCTCCATAGGAAATGCCAAAGAGACCCCTTCTCTTTCTCTTCCTCCTCCTCCTCCTCCTCCACTGTCTCCAGTGTCGGCCATCTTGCCAGTTGGCAAGACAGCCACACAGTGCCCCCCTCAGCAAGAGTAGGGGAATTTTGTATTTTTTATTAATCAAAAAAATCAAACATTAAAGCATTGCAGTAACAAAACAGTCATTCATCAAATCACAATCAGAACTCACAAAAGAAATTGTAATAACTATATATAAAAAAAAAACCTGAAATCAACAATATAGATCAAAAAACGTAAACACTCTCTCAGTAGCCCACTATGAATCAAAACCATATTATAGTGAAAAGGCAAACCCCCCTCCCCCCGACTAACAAAACCAAAATACATCAAAATCATAGTGACATCACATATGTTAAGAACTGAGAACATTTAGAGAAATGGAAGTAGAAAAAATAACCAAAATCCAATTTGGTTTTTCCAAATTCATAAATAAGGACAAGGAAAACATCCCATTCCTCTGTATTCATGTAAGACTTTACATAAGGTGTAAACAAATAAAAAGGGGGGAAAAGGTCTATGAACCCTAAATAAAGTCTAAGTGGGACCATCAAAGTGTCCATTTATTGGACGCTTTCTGTAATAGTTCAGCCGCTTTCCATTTCCTAAATTCCACAGAAAGTATATGATAAAGATTCAAAACTGATATAACTTGTAAAACTAAACGACAGCGGCAAATCCAGATCCAATAAAGAAAATGTGCAGATAAGACCCTAAGAGTACTTTTATGGAGCTGTACCACCAGTTTGGGAATTATGCCATAATACAGTAAAGTAAAGATCGGGGAAATAGGCAGCTTATTTTTCCACCTATCTTTTACGATATCCCAAAAATGAATTATAAATGGACAGGTTTAATATAAATGATCTATTGTTTCTGCTGCCTTTATACAGTAATCTGTAGGACAATACCTGTCCTGTAAATCTTTGTGTCTGATTTTCTTTTACATTGATCTTACTATGAAGTCCCAACCACACGGTATCCTACATCTGCTCTGGTATTCTCTTGTCCATAATAAACTCTGAAATTGAATCTTGTTGGAATTGTGAAAACCCAGAAAATGGGTGTTCCGCAATATGGTCTGTGAGGATTTCCATATGCTGTTGTTTCTTGGATAATTTAAGAACTGTCACGTATTCGATGCCCCCACTCAATGATCCAATCAAAGACCCCCTCCCACCGTTTCACCAGTCTGGGATTTCTCTTGTTTTTGTGGAGAAACTTGTTTGCTTTCCACTCTAGCAGTATTCCCTGAAGTAAGGAGTATCCCCATATTCTCCACTGCTGTGTAGTACCCTTCATTAAGGGAAATACATTTACATATTTAAAAAAAAAACTGTTAAAAAAAAAAAAAAAAACAAGAAAAACAAATGACGAACAAACCAAAAAAAAAAAAAAATATGGGATTGATCATGTTAACCCCCCTCCCAACACACATTTGATATCTTTATATAAAACATTCCATTTGACTGGATTCAAATGGCTACCCCAAAAACAAGAGAAAAAACATCTTTGCAAAGAAACTTCCAAACACTTAGGAATCAAAAATACTGCATTAATATATAAAAAAAAAAAGTGTTGACAAAAACGTACGAATAAGCTATACCCTTTTTTTCTTAGCTACCTTCCATCGATTCCATCTACCTACCATCTCATTCCCCAAGGAAAGTAGCCTACCCCAATTATGCCCCGTCATATCCCTTCCCCATAATAAATCCCAAAGATTTTACATGGGGCCGTTGCTACTGTACAGCCCCCCACTTCCTGATGGGAGCCCTGGAGTCCCATTAAATCAATCCATTTCATCTTCTCAACATTTAAACTAGCCCCAGTTACTTGTCCTACTGCTTGTATAAGACCTCTTGCCCTTACCAAAGACTGTCCGTCCTGGAGCAATAGACAAAAATCATCTGCATGTACAAGTACGTGCATACCCCCCGTCAACCCATAGATCTGTAGAGATCATTGGAATTAGTCACATAATAGGATCTATCATAAAAACATACAGGAGGGGCCTCAGGGGGCAACCTTTACAAACCCCTCTCCGCACTTGGATTTTTGGTCTTTTTATCCCATTATCAAAAGGTACTACATATGTGAGCGCATAACATAGTTCCAATAAATCAACAGATTTCTTAGGGATACCTTAAGCACCTAAACAGTCCCATAGAAACGGATGGGAAACTCTATCAAATGCTTTGGACTGGTTCAAACTGACCAGGTACCCTGCTTGCTGTCCCAAGCCATTCCCTGCATCCCCCTCTACTACTTCTCTAAGAAATAGCAAAGCCTCTGTCATTCATCTCCCTGGCACTGAACAAAATTGCATAGGATTAATTAAATCCTCCATCACCTGAGCCAATCTATTTCCCAGTAACTTAGCAAATATTTTAAAATCAGTATTTAATAAAGAAATTGGGGCGCTAATTGTTAAGGTCTGTCGTATCCCCAGTTTTATGTAAAAAAAAAAAAAAAAAAAAAATTCAGCAAACCCTCATACGTACTGTTTGGCTAAAAATATTCAGCTCGAAAAAAATTATACACAGCCAAAAGTTCCTGTGGGATAATATCCCATAACACAGTATACACTTCACCTGGTAGACCATCTGAGCCAGGTGATATCCCACTATGCAGACCCTGTATCACTTGTGTCATTTCTATTTTTGTAAAAGGAGCTATCAAAGGTCCTTGAAACTCCGAGGCCAGATAAAGGATATCAGCTGCCTGCAATATCAGAGGGGTAAACTGGGATTTTTCTACCGGGGTCCCAAACTGAGTCTCCACATTACTGTGCAATTTCTCCTATAATTCCTGCAATGTCTATAACCATTAATCCTTGTCGGGTTTTTAAACCTTTTATTAATTTTTTCTCCTGTCTATAGTGACTACTCACAAAGGGATTAATACTTTCAGCTTTCCTTTGCGTTCCAAACGTCTGTTCTCTCTGTAGAGAACAAAGCCGATCATATTGATATGTCCTCATTTCAGTTTTGACAGAGGTTAATTTTATCCCTGAGGTCTATCCCCTCAGTACACTGCCTGGACATCAGTAGTCCCAAATCTCTCCGTAATACTAAATACCGTTTATAAGATGATGATGCTTGGGTTTGTCCCTGTATTCGAAAAAAAACTAACCAAAAGCAGTTTCAGATCCACCCACCAAAGTTCTACCTCATCATATAAGAAAAGGGTAGTAGCTTTACCTCTCACCAAAGATCTGAAAGCTGCCAGCATTACTGGATTTTCTAACAAGGTAACATTTAATTTCCAAAATCCCGGCCCAGCTTCTCTACCTGGTGGTACAGCTATTTGCACACCTATTAACATATGATCCGAGGTTTCAATTGGAACGGAACAATAAAAGTTTGAAAAACTGTTTATGATTGTTTAATAAACAGAAAATCAATCCGTGAGGACAGGCTACCCTTAAAAAAAAAAAAAAAAAAAAAGCCTTCCTGAACTGTTCACCCTCCTGGAAATCTTTTAAACCAGCTTGTGTAACTACTTTCTGTAAAAAGGTCTTGTCACAATATTGTTTTTCTTGTAAATTCCCTTGTTTGAAATTTGTATTAAAGTCTCCTCCCAAAAAAATCTCTCTACTTGTATGCAAATAAGGCTGGACTTTCATTAATAAATCAATCCTTAAGGATTTTGTCTGGGGTCCATAAACATTGAGCAGTCTACTAGAAAAGGAATTAATAATTACATCTAGCAAAAATGCTCTGCCAGGATCTATATCCACCATCCTTAGTACTTTAATATTTGTGGAACAGAAACAAAATCCCACCCCGCAGTATGTTTCCATGCACATTGACAAGTAAGAGGGACTCCATTTCCAGTCCCTAGTCGCCTGAGAAACCTCTGTCAGGGTATGAAGTCTAGTATCTTGACGCAAGAAAACATCAAAATCCAACTGCTGCAAAATGCCAAAGGTCAGTTTCCTTTTATAATCAGAATTAACGCTATTCACATTAATACTAGCTACCCGCAAATGGATAGGCTCAGGGAGGAATATTCATACATTTTTTACTCGACCTCGTCACTCTCTTTTGAGGTTCAACAACCTTAGATTTTAGGGGATCTAGCTTAGGAATGGCCACTACTCGAGGGGAGGGAGACAATTCCTCTTCCATAGGATCATCCCTGTCCACCTGTTCACCTCATGAAGAAAAGGCTGAAAACCGATCAGAGAGGGACAGGGGGGACAGAGGTAATTCAGACTGTACTGGCATAAAACTTTCAGCCAATAGGGAAACGGGAGGGGGGAGACTATCCCAACCTCAATAACAAGGGATTCTCCCTGGGAACCCAGCATAACCTCCTCATCCTGCTTATCCTGTGAACTGGAAGGGATCCGTACTGGGACTCGCTTTGGAGAACCCTGAAGAGTGACAAACAGGGTTTTTACTGAAACTGGTGCCACTTCAGGTTGTATAAAAGCTCGATCCATCTCACTAGGGGGGGGACGTTTATACCCTTGGGCCCCATCATTCATCATTTGTCTGTATCCTTCTCCTCTAGAACTGTAGTTACCACCTCTACCCCTCCCTCTACGTCTGGCTTAGAAAGGGACATCATCATCATGTCCCACAGACTGTGTAAATGGCTTCCGAGCTTGGGTTAATAAAATATCATGGTCAGATACCTCGGCTGAATTATGTGCCGCCCACAGACACTCTTGAAAACCATGTTCGTCGTCCCCACAAAGATTGCAAATAGGGAGGGCAGTACATTGTGCTTCTGAATGGCCCAAAACCCCACAATGAAAACACTTAATGCTGTCACAGTCATTATTCGGACAGGTTAATGCACCACAACGATAGCAGCTTTTGGGCTGGCCTGTATAGAATAATATGCCCTGATCTCTACTTAAAATAAAAAAAAAAGAGCTTGGCAAATGCTGTATACCCATACCCATCTCAGTTTGCTTAAGCTGCACCTGAAAATTCCCCCCCCCCCATTCCAGAACCCATTCTCATCCATAATAGCCCGTGGATGATCAAAAATCGTACACCTTTTCTAACCAAAAAATAATGTTAACATCCACCCCCTCATTCCGAAACAACACTGTTAGTTTTAATTGTTGGTTTTGTGATAGGAATAGCTATACACTCTGTCCGTAAGTCCAAATCTTCAGTTCATAATATAATTTCCAAAACGTGTCCAATAATTTGATAGTACAAAAAACTGACATCATAATTCCGGTCTCTTGGTGCATGAATAAAAGCATAAACCTCTGTGGGGGTAAGTCCCATCGAGTCTTTAATCAATGACTTCCCCACCCAAAGCCTGTCCGGGAGAATCAGGGCTTTCCCTGTATAATGGAGACGAACAAGATATCTCCTTTTTGCTGCTTCCTCAGGTTTTGCGGAACAAACTTGCATAGGTCGTGGGTCTATAATAGTCCTGCACAGGGGAATCCCTCCTTCCAGTTAGATCGCCAGTACCTGCAAAATGGGACTCCGACCCTGTCACTGACCTGCTCTCCTACCTTCCCCATGTCACTAGCTGAAGTGTCGACATGATTCATTTGTTCCTGCAGTGGAGTCAGTGGCAATACTTGGTCCTGAGTGTCCTGCATTGGAAGGACCACGTCTCGCGCAGCAGCCTTTTCCCTTTCCTCAATTCCATCACGTGCAGCTGCAGTGAGGGCCAGCGGGGACTTACGATCCTGCCCTGCATCAGGCATTTCACAAAAAGGAAGCACTTCTTTTTCTTCATTGTTGCTTAGGGTCAAATGATCTGGTGAGCCTGGAATAGGAATAAATGGGTCAGGAACCCACTGCTTATTTTGGTAAATCCAGCCTGCTCTTTGTAATGCTCCCTCAGGTGACCATTCAACCGGCTCACTCGTCCCTGCCATCTGTATGAGTACTGCACCCTGAAGGTGCTCGGGATCCACAGATACCCCACAATTATCCAGCAAAGGGACCGGCTCAGCACTCTAAGAGAAGCGCTTACCAGTTCCTAACGAAGGACTTGCCACCGTCCATTTCCTTTTCTTCCATTCTTCTTCCAATTTGGACATTGCTCATATTAAATTTTATCTCAGCTGTAGTAAATAATTCTAAAAGTTTTCTTTTTTTCCATTTCTGTCTGCAGTTTCAGCTCTTCAGTATCTGTATCACCTTCAGATGAAAATACAGGGGTTGGTATTACAGGGTTCTCCAAAATAGCTCTTTGTAACTGTTCCTCATCTCCAAGGTTCATCTCCTCACTTAGGATATGCACAGTAACAGGAGCTCCAAGAACCTGACCATCCCCCTCCATCTTCTGAGACTTACTGAACGTCCACAAACTCTCCTGCTGCGCGTTGGTGCCCTCTGCAGCAAGAGTAGGGGATTTTCTGGTCAACATTCTGCTCCCCAGAACGGGTTCATGCAATTATCCAAGGCTGTGTAGATGTGCGAAATAGGTACCACTGCACGTTCGGCCACTTCGCTTACCAGTCTAGCATTGCTTATAAAGTGCTTTGGAATACAATGCTCATGAACATCAAAGGAGAAGGAAGGGAGTCATAATTGTAGAAGGCAAGGGTGAAATATTACACTTTCAGGAACATAGAGATATATATGCATATAGGTGTATTCTTTTAGTGCCCTTTGATCAGAAATAAAAAAAAATTAGTCTGAGGAACTGTGAATCAAATTTCATTACATTGTTTGGTAGGTGTTTTTTTTTCTGGAAGGATATTTCATGATTTTGCAGGGACTGGTTATGCCCTTATAGTAAATAATTATGGAATGAAAGCGTTAATGTTACTGCAGTCGAACACTTCTGAAAGACTACACAAATGTCTGTCTGAACACATAACCCAGTTCCTGTGTGCTTTGCCACAAAAGGGAAGGGATAATACTTCGCACAAGTAGATTTGGAGTTCCTCCAGAATCTATCCTTTCTTCCTTGTTAAGCTTTCTTAATGATTTATTTATTGCATTCAGATTGCAGAGCTAATTGAAGTGGTTTACTTAGCAGCACAGAAAGTAAAGGATTTGCAAAGAAGAATCAAAGTCAACAGATTTTAATGTAGCTGGGCCCCATATGTTATGATGTTCTCTTTTTGTAAAGCAGTCATTTAGTAAACTAATAAATGATGCATTCTTTCTCATACTAAGTCAGCAATGCTTTTGCAGGGAGTACACTGAAGCTTTTACATGGTACTAGGCCCAAAATAACCCCTCATAATTTATTTTTATTTATTTTATTTAGTTTTTGTTGACCGGGTAAGTGCACTAGACAAATCCTGCCTATTTTCAGGCACGACCCGGGGGAGGGGATACAGATGAATGCCAACTGACCTTGAACCAGATTAAGCTGTTGGTGGCATTTTTTGTGAATGGAGGAAATTCCCCTGCTCTTTTCGCGAAGTGCCACGGGATCTTTAACATCCACCTGAACTACCACCAGAATAGGCGGATGGGACCTCGGTATAATGTCTCATCCGAAAGACAGCACTTCAGGAGTGCAGCACCCCCCTCATGCTGCACTACAGTGTCAGTATTGGGATATTAACCCAAGTGCCTGGTGTGTGGATAGAACCCACAGCCTACTGATCTCCCAGCCTCAGAGGCGAGTGTGCTACCTGCTGAGCCACTGACACTGCTGTAATGGGTCTGCAACTCTTGGAGAATTAGGTAGAGGTCAAGATCTGGCATACTTGTATAATATCGTCAGTGTATTTCTTATTATTGTGCTGCAGATCTCTTTAATGGAGTCCCTGTCTTTTCTCCAGTGGTTATATCTCTATAGTCTGCCATTAATGATAGGGTGACCCCGCTCACTTCCACAACATGGAGGCAGAATGAAAAATGCACTAAACTACAACACAGTTTGTCACCAGATTCCCGGCTCCAAAGCACAGAGCATACGATTTTTTTCTGCCATCCATCTGTTTTCTCACTTCTTCCTTTCTCGTTGTCACGTTTCTGGTACCTGTTTCAAGCTGCAGTGTGGCTGAAGTAGGAGAGTGAGTGTGGAATGGACTATTTGTTAAATGTATTTCAAATATTAGAGCAACCTGTATCTGACATTCTAGGGACATGGATATGTTGTTCATCCACACTGTCTGGCAGGTATCCTTGCCACTTTAATTCTTGCCGGAAGGTCTTCAAGCTGGCTCCTCCCACCCACCCGGGTGGTAAAACTCTCGGCTCCGCCCCATGACGCCAGATCTTCCTTACCGCTTGGAAGCTCAGGTTCCCTCCTTAGCGCACTGCATTTGAGACTGGATCCTAATTCTTCGGTTCGTCTGAAATTGATTTTGAAGTTTTTCAAACTTCGGTCTTCTTTTTCCCTTGCGGCTGCGATGGACAAATCTGTTCCCGGCTTTCGGCGGTGCCCCTGCGGGCAGAAAATGTCTAGGACGGATCCGCACTCCACATGCGTCTACTGCTTAGGCCTAGATCACGACCGCAGGCTTATGAAGCAGCCGCTCTTCGGCCAATGTTCTGACGACTGGCCGTCTGCTTGAAGCCTCGGGGCGCCCGAGAACGCTTTTCTCGCCGGTGAAATCCAAAGAGGCTCATTGGGCGGTGTCCGCGGCGGCTGGCTCGGCTGAGCAGCTCGAGCAGATGATCGCCCTCGAGGAGGAAGTGGCCCAGGCCGCATCTTCTTCTTCCTCAGCCGCGCATTTATCCCGCCTTCTGAGTTCCTTTCATACAGCTTCGTTCAAGGAGCTTTGTCAGTCCCTTTCCACGAAGGGAGAGGGCCTTCGGGACATTCTCTCGCCCAAGAAAAGAGTCGAAGTAAGTCCCACCGGGCGCTCCTGGGAGCCGGAAAGGTCCCTCCTGGTAGCCGACTGTCACTTCGGGTCGAGGTTGCGGCCTGAGACCGCTGGTTTCACGGTGCCCCCGTCAGGCCAGCCTTCCGAGACTCCCGTCGACAAAGTCGAGATTTTTCTCGATCCGTTGGATGGGCTGTCGACAACCCTACTTCACCGGTTCCCCCGGTGGATACCGAGGATCTGCTGGCTCCTTCGGGACCGCAGTCCCTGGTTAAAGTTCCCGAGCCGAGGGAAGAGCGGGTATCCCCCGCCCCTTCCCAGACCCACCCTCGGTCCCCCCGGGGGTCTCGGTCTCGGTCGCGGACCTCTTCTCGGTCCAGCCGTTTCCGCCGACATCGGCGATCTCGGTCTCGTTACCGAAGTAAGCGGCGACGCCGCTCTTCCTCATCCTCCTCCTCGAGGAGAGGAAGCAGCAAGCTGCGCCGCCGCCACGAGGATTTGATGTGGGCGCAGTTGTTGCATCTGGGCCTAAGCCGACCCCGGCTAAGACCCTGGCCATCAAGTGGCTGTCGCCAGAACGGCCGAAGCAACCACTCGTTCCAGTCGAGTTGCCCGCCCCAGGGCCGGTTGCTAAGCTGAAACCAGCTGGTCCACCGATTGTGGTGGAACCTCCGCCTCCACAACTGAAGTCGGGGGCACCGACCAAGAGTTCTCGGTCGGGTCATGGCCTGCCCCACAGGTTGTCGGTCACCCTAACTCCCGAATCGTCCTCGGCAGGTGGAGGGTGGCTCAGGGCCGAGGCAGCTCTTCGCAGACTCTTCGGAATCTTACAATGATTCCTCCCTGTTCTCCAGGCATTGTGACCTGGAGTCCTCCGGGGGCCAGTCAGTGGGCGACAGCCCATCGTCCTTCTTGGGTCTGCTTCGGCTCATCTCTGAGTCCACCGGGATGCAGCTCAAGCCCGTGTCCAAATGGGCCAAGTATCCCCTGACGGAGATTCTGGACCGAGGGGGTTCTCCTACGGAGGCCTTTCCGGTGGCTGAGGCCATTGTCGGCCCAGCCTTGGAGCTTTGGCAGCGGCCTGCTTCCTGTCCAGCGCCTTCGGCCAGGATGGCCAGGAAGTATGCAGTCCCTACTGGCTCTTTGCCTGGTTTCTCGGAACACCCCTCTGCGGAGGGGTTAGTCACTGACAGCATTTTCCGGCATTCCGGTAACGCTCGCGACGTGGACAAGCCCCCCGACAAGGAATCCAAAAAGCTGGACTTTGCCGGGTGCAAGGTGTACGCTGCGTCCTCCCTCGGCCTCCAACAGGCCAGCTCGGCTGTGCTGATGGCACACTTCTCCCACGCCCTCTTGGGCTCCCTGGATGAGGTTGTTCCTCATCTCCCGCCTGACCTGCAGACCACGGTCCGCCAGGTGCAGGACCAGGGCAGGGCGGTGGCGAAGCAGCAGTTCCAGACTGCTCTGGACATAAGTGATTCCTGTGCCAGGTCAGTAGCAGCCGCGTGGCCATGCGCACGAGGGCGTGGCTGAGGATATCCACTTTCACGGTGGATACCCAGCACAGTTGGCGGACGTCCCCTTTTTGGGGACTGACCTCTTCGGCCCTGGTGTGGAGGGACACCTCCAGCGGATCAAAAAGTCCAGTGCCACTCTGGACTCTGTCACCTCAGCCCAGAGGGACAAAGTCCGCCGTCAGCAGCAGAAGTCCTTTCGTTCTTCAGTCCCTGCTCCTAGACCGGCCCAGCAGCACCAGCAACAGGGCCAGCAGGCTCGCGCTTTGGTCCCAAACCCATGCCGACGGCTTCCTCCAACAGGAAGCAAGGAGGTAAAGGCCGGGAGGTACCTCGCCGGTCCTTCCTCCAAGCCTGCCCAGTGACGGGTTGAGGGTGCCGCCCCAACCTCTACTCCCCGGGTTCCCCACGGTGGGGGACAGCTCTTCACTTCCTTTCCGCCTGGTCCGCTATCACCACGGACGCTGGGTGTTGGAGGTAGGAAAAGGCCTGCCTGTGGAGTTCAAGCAGGTTCGGCTGAGCGCCGCCTCGGGGCCACGGTCTACAGCCTCGTGTTGGGCCCACCGGCCGACATTGCTCTGCCTCGAAAAGAGGTAATCAGGAAGGTGGCGGATCCTCCTTCAGACCTGGGGTTTGTGTCCAGGTACTTCCTGGTCCCTAAACGGACGGGGTCAGTGCCCCATTCTCGACCTGCACAACCTGAACAAGTTCCTAAGGTCTCGAACCTTCAGGATGGTCACTCTGGCTCAGATTATCCCATCCTTGGAACGAGGCATGTGGTTCTGCTCCCTGGACCTCCAGGGACGCGTTCTTTCACGTCCCAATCGTCCGTCCCATCAAGATTCCTCCGCTTCAGAGCGGAGGGATCCCTTACGAGTTCGAGCCATGCCCTTCGGCCTCCCCTAGCTCCCAGGGTCTTCACCAAATGCATGGCAGTGGTGCCAGCATTCCTGTGTGCCAAGGAGTCCAGGTGTACCCTTATCTGGACGATTGGCTGATAGCAGCCCCCTCCAGACTGGAGGTGGAGCGGTCCAGAGATCTGGCCCTCCAGGTTTGCTCTTAGGTTGGCCTCCTCATCAACGAGGCCAAGTCGGAACTCATGCCAAAGCAGGTGATTCTGTTCATCGGGGCAGAGCTCGACTCTCTGCGAGCCAGAGCACGGCTCCTGGCGGACAGGGCCGAGGTTCTTTCCTCCTTTGCCCAATCATTTCTGGTTGGGCAATTGCTCCCTGCCCGGGACTTCCTGTGCCTCCTGGGCCTCATGGTGACCTGCACCTGCGTGGTCCGTTGGGCCCGGTGGTATATGCGTCCCCTTCAATGGGGACTGGCCAGCCAGTGGTCACAACGCTGCGATCCGTTGGACCGGCCCATGACAGTGACCCAGGAGATGTGGAATGCTCTCCAATGGTGGATCATTCCAGCACATCTGCAGGAGGGTAACCCGTTTGTCCGCCCCGAGCCGACGGTCTCTCTCTCGACCGATGCATCTCTGATGGGTTGGGGTGCCCATCTGGGGGAACACCAAGCAAATGGCCTCTGGTCCCCTCGGGAGTCCTGATGCCACATCAACCTGCTGGAGCTCCGAGCGGTCCATCTAGCTCTCACCGCCTTCGCTCTGTTTCTACGGGGTCAAGTGGTTCAGGTCCAGATGGACAACAACACGACCATGTACTATCTGAACCGCCAGGGCGGGACGCGCTCCCTGCTGTTATGCAAGGAAGCTCTGCGATTTGGTCCCTAGTGCGCAGCCTGGAGGCGGATCTCCTAGCCATTCACGTGGCAGGAGCCTCCCAACACCCTGGCCGATGCCCTAAGCTGGATAGGGGCTGCGTCCTCACGAGTGACTCTCCTGCCGGAGGTAGTACAAGATCTCTTCTCCACTGGGGCACGCCTCAGGTGGACCTGTTTGCCTCCAGGGAGAATGCGAAGCTGAGTCTGTTCCATGCCCCCCTCAGCAGGGCTTGCTGCAGGGGGATGCCTTCTCGAGGCCGTGGACCCCGGGCTCTTCTACGCTTTTCCCATTTCCCTGATCCACAAGGTGCTTTCAAGGCGAGGAGGGACAAGGCGAGGTGATTTGGTAGCCCCAGACTGGCCCCGCCAGTTCTGGTATCCAGATCTCCTCAGCCTCAGCTCCAGGCTCCCGAGGCGGCTTCCAGCCCGCCCGGACCTGATCTCAGTCAATCAGGGGAAGGTATTCCATCCGGACCTTCAATCCCTGCACCTGACGGCCTGGTTCCTGAGCAGCTAGAGTTCCAGGCCTTGGGTCTTTCTGACGAGGTCCTCAGCGTCGTTGAGGCGTCCTGTAAGGAGTCGACCAGAAAATGCTATGCCTTCAAATGGAAGAGGTTTTCCATTTGGTGTCATGGGAAGGGCTTGGACCCTTCCGACTGCCCCTTGGCTAGCATTCTGGATTACCTGTGGTCCCTTTCTCAGCAAGGGCTTCGGTCGACGACCCTTAAGGTGCACCTGGCAGCCATCTCTGCTTACCGGGCACGGGCCGGCAAGCAGTCGGTGGCATAGGAGAAGGTGGTCGGGCGCTTTTTTCTGTGTGTCTTGACCACATTTCCCTCATGTAGAACCCACCTCCGTGATCTACTGCTGGTATTGGCCAAGCTCATGCGTTTACTGGTTCAATGCACAGGTGTGATCTGTCACACCTGTCATGGAAGACCGCCTTCTTGTGTGGCTATCACGTCAGCCAGAAGGATGGGAGAGCTCCAGGCGCTTTCCATCGAGCCTCCCTACCTGGTCTTCCACAGGGACAAGGTTGTCCTGCGCCCCCACCCGGAGTTCCTCCCGAAAATGGTGTCAGAGTTTCACCTTAACCAGGTGTTGACTCTGCCGGTATACTACCCCAGTGACACCTCAGAGGCCGAGTATAGGCTCCATACTTTGGACCCTAGATGAGCGCTCGCTTATTATAAGGAGCGGACGGCTGAAATTCGGGCAGAGGTTCGCCAGCTGTTTGTCACCTACGCTGAAGCCGCACCTGGCAGACCTGCAGCAAAGCGGACGATAGGCAGGTGGATCAGCTCCTGCATAGAGCTCTGCTACAGGTTGGCGGGCATGGAGCCTTCCAGAGGGATAAGAGCTCATTCTACCCGCCATACCTCTGCATCAGTAGCTGCTTCCAGGGTCGTCCCTATCCAGGATATCTGCAGGGCTGCTACCTGGAAGTCGGCACATACCTTCATTACCCACTACCACATCGACCTCGAGTCACGCCGGGATGCTGGTTTCGGGGCTTCAGTTCTCCAATCTCTCTTTCCCAAGTAAGGATCGGGGGTGTGCGCCTTGCCTCCCTCCTCCCGGAGAACTGCTAGGAGTCTGCCAGACAGTGTGGATGAACAACATATCCATGTCCCTAGAAATACAGGTTACTCACCTGTAACAGGAGTTCTAGGAATGATATATGTTGTTCATCCACACGACCCACCCGACCTCCCTGGCTTAGACGCACAACCTGAGCTTCCAGCGGCCAGATCTGGCGCCAAGTGGGCGGAGCTAAGAGTTTTACCACCCGGTGGGTGGAGGGGCCAGCTTGAAGACCTTCCGCAAGAATTAAAGCGGCAAGGATACCTGCCAGACAGTGTGGATGAACAACATATACCATTCCTAGAACTCCTGTTACAGGTGAGTAACCTGTATTTATAGACGGCAGTAACATGAAAGTCTCAGCAGGGGTCAGGCCAGCTCTTCTGAAAGTCTGCCAGTTGAATGGCCAAGCATTTGATTGATTGATTGATTGATTGATTAAAAATGTATTTTTTCACAGGAAATAACATTTGTTGGGACAAAATCCCATTTACAACAAAGTCCTGCATATAACTTCTAATACAATTACCATTTATCAAAACTAATACAAATACAAACACAAAATAAAATCACACAATACATCCACACTTATTAAAAACACATACATAAAGACTTCAAACTTTCAAACGAATCATTTTTAAATTTAAAAAAGTCTGTGTTTGTTTTCTGTGGTTCAGACAATCTATTCCAACTTTGTGCTACACTATTCTGGAGCATACTATCCCCTAGTCTATTAAAACTTCTATGCATTGGAATATTACTTAATACATTCCTAGTCTTTATATATATTTCGTTATTTGACTTTCTTTTTACTTGTTCATACAAAGGATGATTATACTTTCTATGGATTATTTTATGACATATAATAAGCCAAAGATAATTTTGTTTCGCTTCTGGTTGAAGCCAATTCAATTTATTATAAATTATACAATGATGCTTATCTTTACTATTTCCAGAAGCAAATTTTCCTATCCTATAATATGCTTGATTAACCAAGTTTAATGCAGTTTGTTGAATTCATATAAATTATAGAACCATACTCCAATATAGGTAACATTTGTTTTGCCAACCGCTCCTTAGCTACCAAAGGTGAACTACCCGCAATTCTTCTAAGAGCCCCTAATCTCCTGTTCACTTTGTTTGTCTGAACTGATATATGTTCTATATATGTCATCCTAACATCTACTTGAAACCCCAAATACCTATATGTAAATACATTTTCAATTTTTGTACCATCTTGTAAATGTAATTGTAACTTAGACCCATTTTCTTTGTATGAACCAACTGAAAACAACATAGTTTGTGTTTTTTTTAGCATTTAAAAGAAGACCAGAATTACTCAACCGTTTTTGCATCTGTAGTAAATCATATTGAAGTTTGTCCATCATTTCTAAGAGATTGTCAGCAGACGCCACTAAAACAGTGTTGTCTGCGTACAGTCTCACCTCACTATGTTCAACCACTTGGACTAAACCATTAACATATATATTAAATAATAATGGACCCAGAATCGAGCCCTGGGGAACACCGCTCTCCAGTCTTCCAGGCCCCGACACCGTTATACCACATTGTACAACATTGCTGTCTACTTGTCAAATATGACTCAAACCATTTTAACACTTGTCCCTGAATCCCTATGGCCCTTAACCTAATCAAAAGCATCATTTGTCTTTTTTATATTCATACTTTATTAATTTTTGCAAATAGAACAGAAAGTACAAACAAATATACAGTCTACAGTAAACAACTGCCAGATGTCCGGTGAAAACTGTTACACCATACAGTGGATGCTCTACATTCAACACATGTTACATCAACAATCCTTCTGCCTCCTAATTTCCCTAATTCCCGTTCATCCCCCATCCCCAGCTATTTCCAGCCCCCACTTTCTGACAAGCCAAGAGGAAGGAGGAGTGTGGAATATGGAAATGTCTTCACTGCATTCATTGCAGTACAGCACAGGAAAGTTTAAACCCTTCAGAGAGATGGAAAGCAGGGAGATCCTGTATAGCGCTTGTATGACACAGAGGATAGAGGACCAAAGAGCTGTCCATCCACAGGCCTTCATATGCCTTCAGCCTGTCCCCTTATAAAGTGTTCTGGATTTACCCTTTTAAGTGGGGCTCGTTGGCCTGGTGTAGCGCCAGCTAGGACCCAGAGGTCCTGGAGCTGCAGTTGGGTGGGATAGCACAGTAGTATCATTCTCTGGAGTGCTACCATTGTTTCCACATGAGTTTCATCCACCACATGTCTGACCCTCACCCTACTGGGGGGGGGGAACTGTACACAGGAGACCTTTCTGGCCAGTGAAAAGCCGTCTGGGAATCTGGCCCACCCACCACACTCTTGACTAAAACTCACTGGCCCAGGATGCATGATTGTACTGTTCCTGTAAGCAGTGTCCTGCATTACACCAGTGGCAGGATTTCCCTTTTTTCTGGAACTGTGTATTCCTGCCCACATGACTCCCTACTTCCAGGATATCTGGTGGCAGTCAAGTATCAGCAGGAGACGCCCACGCTCCCAGTGACAAGAGGTGTCCAAGGGGTTTACCTGGCACTGCCTCTGCCACCCAGTATGTATGACAACTCATGACTGGGTTCTTCATTGTGGTAAAGCAGTACTGATTTCATTTAGCATTGGGCAGCCCCATATAAATATCTTGCTCCTAAATTTTAGAACTAACTACTTTTAAACAGGGGAACAGATAAGGAGAGTAAAGGAATATTTTACTACCATTTTTGACTGAAATATTCCCACTTTCCTGATTTTTAGGCAGTTTTTTCCACCCTGCAAATTTACAATATGTGGTACACATGTACAAAGTTGGCAGTACCATGAGATGCTAGCAGCCATGGCACTACACAAGAACCTGTAGAGGCAGGGACAGGAGCTGCTCACTGGCTGGTTAGAAGGACTATTGCAACATGACAGTGTTAAAAATAAGGTCACAGTATGACCCCACAGCAGTGACTGCAGGCGACCAGTGGGATTGAGACTTAGTTTAGATGGGGGGGGGGTGGCAGTACAAGATGGGTCAGTGGATGACAGTACTACCATTTGGATGAAAATACTACCAGGTGTAAGAAGGTAGTAGTAAATACTTCTGAGTCCTAAAAATTATCTGGACCACTGCTTTTAAACATTAGGAGTACTGCAGATCACTTACATGTCAGAACTGCTATTATAAAACATTTGATCTTCCTTGGATCAGTCTTCACCACTGATTCATACATATAGGTCATATGGCTGGAAGCACTAGGACCTTGCAGGAGCTTTTTCCTCTAGGGAGAGAACCAACATCAGTCATCACCACCCATGTGCAGCACGTTCTACGTGGTGCAGCGCACCAGCCAGTAACTGTTGCTGACTCTCTCATGCACCTCATTTCTGTTCTTCCCACCATCAGATGCACACAATGGGAGCAGTGCCTCAGTTGAATGTCTTTGAACTTCAGAAATTCTACTGCAACATTTGCTGAAATATTGTCTTTCACAGTTTTTGACTGTTATTTTGTTCTTGTCTGAGTCCAAGAATAGAGTAAGGAGGGCCAAACAATAAAAAGATATATGTGTAGGTGTTTCTGTGGAAAATCGATCATTGTGATGGACCAGCATCAGGTTTGCTGGACCTGTCTTGGGTCATGAACACGATGTGGATTCCTGCAATGCCTGTTTTTTGATGGACCTCCACACGGTCGAATTCCGCATGTTGAAGCTGTATCGCTTGATCCCCACCTTCGTAGGCAAGCCCGGAACCCGTGATGCCAAGCCTAGGTCTTTAGGCCTTTCCCCTGGGCCTCTTCCCAGTGTTGCTGGTACCGCAGAAGTACAGGGTCCTCCCTGACTCACCTCACCAAGGCGTCTGAGGCTCTGGGGGATGGGTCTGGTGGATAGTTGGCTCCTGTGTGGCCAGCTGAGCACCCCTCCATTCCATTCGCCCTAGACAGTGGACATTGCTAGTGGTGAGGCTGAAGCTATATGCTTAGTCTGCACCAAAGGGCACCTCATTGTTGTGGCATAGTGCTGCTGTGGTTCCTGACACTGTTCACAGTGTTGGTGAGTTGGGCATTGCCGGCCTTGATGCCAGTCCCTTTCTTGGTGCAGGGAAAGGGATTAGCACTGGGGCTAGGCAATGACCTGTTGAGGTGTCGCTCTCTGGCAGCAAGGATTTTCCATTTGGTCACTGCATTTCATTGCAACACACTCATCAGGAGCTCTCGGAGGTGTTTAGATGAAACAAGCCTATTACAGCAGCTGCAAGTCTGTCATTCTTATTTTTTTAGTATTTTACAGCCCCCCCCCCCAAGGTTTGCCCAACTGACATGCACTAATTTGCTTTTTGTGGAGGCTTTCTTTTATTTGCTTTTACAGCTGAGAGGATTTGAAGCCCAAGGAGGTTAAATGATTTGCTCAAGGTCAAGTAATTATTGAGTGCCAGTAGTGAGAGTTGAACCTTTGATCTGTTTCGCAGTTCAGTTTCTGTAATCACTGGACCATGCGGCTTGCACAACCAATAAAATATTCCATTGTGTTTACTTAATACTAAAGATCTCAGGTCAGATGAAATGCTCCATTTTGCTCATTAAGGTGGGTTTCCTTTTTTTTTTTTTTTGTAAACCAAAACATGTATAAAATTTTAAATTAAAGCTTCATTTAAAGCATCACTTAGTATTTAAAGGGGCACTGTCAACTTTTCTCCTTTGTTTCTGGCCAAAATCAAACAGTGTGCCTCTTGGCACAAACCTACTAAACATATGCTGCAGAATACATATGTGTGTGTGTGTGTGTGTGTGTGTGTGTGTGTGTGTGTATATATATTATATATATATATATATATATTTATATATATCAATGTATAAATGTATAAATAAAAGGTAATGCTTTGTAAAGAAATACCTTATCACTTATCCCGTTAGTAATGCCCCACCATTCCGGAAGCACATCCAGGTCGGGACCGCGCATCTGCCACAAGCATGGTCCTGAAGTACAGTTTTTTCACACACAGCATATGAAGTTATATTGTGCCTGAACCCCACATGATTCTAAAATGTTCCATTCATCTGCGCCAGCAAACCGAGCACTGAAGTACTTTAATTCATATTTTTATGTCGTGCCTGAAATCCTGTGCATGCGCACTGATGGCACGCTCTTGTGCATGCACAGGCTCTTTGGTCATGCCGTTGGTGCACATGCACGGGATTTCGGCCACAACTTAAAAATATGAATTAAAGTACTCTCAGTGCTCGGTTTGCTGGTGCAGATAGATGGAACATTTTAGAATCATGTAGGGTACAGGCACAATAGAACTCCATATGCTGTGTATGAAAAAACTGTACTTCAGGACCACGCTCGTGGCACATACAAGAGTCCCAACGGGGTCCCACCCTGATGTGCTTCTGGAATGACGAGGCATTACTATCGATAAGTGATGAGGTATTTCTTTGAAAATTTGCCAAACTGTTACAAAACATTTACCCTTTTTTATATATAGGGGTATTCTGCAGCATATGTTTAGTAGGTTTGTGCCAAGAGGCACACTGTTTGATTTTGGCCTGAAACAAAGGGGAAAAGCTGACAGTACTCTTTACAGAACTCACGCACTAGAATCTGTTAAGCACAGTAGTTTATTTTATCAACATTATTTGATCACCACACACTGTGCCTTCTGGTGCTGGGTTCTGGTCCCCTTGCTTTCATTCTGGTGTATCCGCTAACTAGGTTGGATCCTCTTAGGTGTAGCTCCAAACTTACCTACCAGCCCCCGGCTAGAGTCCCTGCTTTCCACCCTTCCTGCTAGCTTGCAAGTTTTTTTCCCCCGTTGATTGTTGCAGGGGCTGTGTTTTGATGTGCCTGTCAGACGAGGGTGGGCCACTAACACACCGTGGTGCTAATCAGTGGAGGACATTTTCCCCTGCTTTGTTATCCTGTCTGCCACCTTGTAAGCATGCTCACTCACTCACAGCCCAGGTGTGAGTGATGCCAATCGCTGTCCCTAGGAGTTGTTCCATGAGCAAGCAGCTTTGCTATTTTCCCTTCCGGCTTCTTCTCCTGATTTCTTGGGTTTGGGGCGTGAACTTGGATTACCAGCCTACCATAGCAGTCCCCTAACGGTCGGCACTACAGAGCAGGTATGTAGTACAGTATTTAAAAAGAACCTATGTGGATTTTTTTTTCCTTTTGGTTTTGTATTTGTAGTGCTTGATCAAAAGGGATATGGATTGTTGCTAAGTCTTGCAGTAAATCCAAACGGCTGCCTATTTTTTCTTTGTCCAGCCTGTCTTTAAATTAGTGTTTCACTTAAAGAATTTATGCATAGTGGTTCTCCCAGGCTTTTTGAAAACCACCCTAGCATGTTAAATGTAGAACTCTGCACTGTTTTCCTTAAGGCGTTTATGCATGGGGGAGCCCACTTTCTTTCATTTTGAGAAGGGGAAGTTACGTATCACGTCTGTGCTACTGGATAAATGCCCCCATTCTTTCACTTTTCTGGGGCAGACTTTGTCCTGATTTCCATTGCACAGTTCATGCACTTGGGGCGTAAAGAAGCAGAAAAGGAGAGAGAAGGAAGATCAGTTAAAGTAATCACAGAAGGCAAGCAGAGAGGGATTACAGAACAGTCGAGGAAGAGTGGGACCTGTTCCTTTAATCAAGCTACAGTCCAACTTTTTTACATCACATGTTTGGGGGAGAAAATTGATGTTTGTTACAGTGTGGGTAGGTAACCAATTCCTTTTAGGTCTTTGGAATTTATTTATTTTCTGTTATGAAGAGGTGTGCTAGGGAAGCTCTGGCACAGTCCCTTTTTGTACATTTTATTTGTTTTACAGTTTTACAGCTGATTTATTCAAGATAACCCGAGATCCAGTATCTCACATTTATTGGGGTCCTGCTTCTTCCCCAGTCTTACAGCTGAGAGGCCGGAAGCACATGAATTGTGAATTATGTTGGTCTACAGTACTCTTGCTTTACACACAGTGGTGTTAGTTTTTGTAAAGCAACCGAGGGGATCTCGGACTATTGCAGAATTTGAGCAACAGTCTGTTTGATCCTGTGTATCAGCAGTTCTCATAACCATTGTCTGAAAAAAAAGGATAGGTTATGAAAGATGAGGGTTCATGTAGTTTTCTGAACGTGCGGTCTTGTGCATTCCATTCTTGTTTCTAGTTCACATGGGGTGAGATAGTTGTTAATCTCTTCATGTTATAACTGAAGTCTAAGTCTCTGAATGATTCCAGCTTCTCCAAGTGACACTTTCCCTTGCTATTTTGTGAATTAATCCTGGGTCGTATTGTGTAGCTGTCGAGTTGGTCTCGGAAGTACATAGGAGAACTTTATTGGCAGTTATTCTTGCGAGAAAATTTCCTGCTGGAAGACTATCCAGGGGTCAAAAAGAAGCCTTTGTAAATTGACACAAAGGTTTTGCATGAATTGCAAACACTAAGTACTTTCATCAGTAGCTTGGACTTGTTAATATTCTCATACAGACAGAAATTGTTACTGCTGTGATGAACTGAATACAAAGCAGTTCAGGTTACGGAGTGATGTTGAGGCTTGTTGATCTTTGCTACAGATCATTGCATTTTTAATTGTGCCATTAGTAGCTTATTAGACTTTAAATATTTAGAGTTATGTAGCTAACTTTGGGTTTGCTGCAGTGCTTTTACAATGTTTTAACCAGGGCTGACTATTATTTTCAGTTTTGTTTATCTCATTACAGAAAATAAACCAGGAGGATGTCTTACCAATTGAGTAAAAGCTTATGTACAAGTGATACCCTGTTTGGGATTGGGCAGCTGAACTACTACAGAGAGGTCATGCTTCTGCCCAACTTTACAACTTTGAGAACTAAAGTACAGAAGTGTAAGAGACTTGCTCAGGGTTGCACTGTGAGTCTGTGGGATGTTCTGTCTCAGTAGATGGACGGGCGATAAATGCTGTCTCCTGTAGTTTGAGCTGCAAGTTTAAAATTGTCAGATGGGGTGTCATCATGTTCTGCCACAAGTTAAGCAGAGGAGGTGAATGCTCTGGCAAACCTGCGCTCCACCTTTTATTATAAACCATTTAATATGTCCAGTTAGCACTAAGAATTACCCTTCATGTGAAGACTTCTGGCCATAAGAGGACCTCACGTGCAGAGTTTGAAAATGTGTGCTATGACTACCTTGAGTCTTTCTGTGCAGTCTTCTGAACATATGTGAAGGAAAGCCCATTGGCTACATTTTCAGCTCCTCACCTGCACACACCAGCCCACTGCCTAATGACTGATCATTCTTTCCAGTAGAAAAGTGAGGTTACTAAACTGATAGCTCTTACCTTTGGGTTTTAGGTCCTTTCCTCATTTTAGTCAGTTGATTATCATTTTTACTGCTGCTATGCCCTGGAATAGAACTTTGGGTTCTCTAGGTCATCAGTCAAGTTCTGTGTGCTTGTTCAGTGGGTTTTTCCCCCTTGCACAGCGAAGATGTCTGCTCCCAAATCTGATCACAAGCCATGCAGGCATTGCAATGAAAAGACGTCACCGACTGATCCCCACAGTATCTGGTTGAAATATCGGACCATGTGGGGCAACACTCATGCCTGTGAAGACGCAAGATAGCAGAGTACACCGGGGCACACAACAGTGTTGCAATTCAGATGCATTTATTACAGCATTGCACACAGAAAGAACAGCGATGCCCGGGCGCTTCATGGCGTGCCTCTGCTTCATCAGGAGGCATGGCTAACAGTACAGATAGTGTGTTTTAAAGAGCAGCTGACGTCTTCAGGACAACTTTACCAAAATATAATATTCAGATGCAGTCCAGCTTGCATTTCACATTAGTTCTGTATCCCTACTCCCTATTATTTATTACTGAGGTCATTTGTATGAAAACAGGGTCTTTGCTCCTGAAGAGTTCATTTATTCCTGTTGCTGTCTCATTACCTGAGGTCATTATGCACTGCTTGTGACATCGCAGTTACTGCCATGGCAACAAACTGTGATATCACAACAGAGGATTATGACATGAAGTAAGGAGTCAGCTGTAGAGGTGGATGAACCCTAAGGGATAAAGATCATGCATTCATGCAAATGTCCTTAGTAATAAATACTGAGGAGGAGGAGGAGGTCTTTAGAATATATATGGAATGGAAGCTGAAATGTACCTAATTATTATGTTTTTTAAAGTTTTTTTTTAAGGCGTCAGCAGTTCTTTAAATAGCCTCTCAGTTAAAGAGACAGAAACGGATTTCTCTCTCTGTACTATGCAAGTTCATTTTTCAACTGAGCGGATCAAGTTTAAAGGCAAAAGCAGCAATGTATGTTTAAAACAATATACAAGATCACAAGTATGCCAGTGTATGTGAGGTCATTGTAAGGCCATTGAACAATTAAAAAAGCAGCACAGTTAACCATTATAGAAACATAGAATTTGACGGCAGATAAGAACTGCTTGGCCCACCTAGTCTGCTTATTTCCTACCTATTGGATAAGCTGCAGTCTCCAGTTACCAAACACCCTACTTTCTCCTACCCCTCACTAAAATTGCCTTGTGTCTGTCCCATGCATTCTTGAATTCCCCCACTGTTTTTGACCCCACAGCCTCCTCAGAAAGATGGTTTCATGCATCCACCACCCTCTCTGTGAAAAAGTACTTCCTCACGTTGCCCCTGAGCCATCCCCTCTCTATCTTCAAATTGTGCCCCGTTGTTCTTGTACATCTTTGTTTCATAAAGATGCTTCCATCTTGGACTTTGTTGATTCCCTTAAGGTACTTGAACGTTTCTGTCATGTAACCCCCTGTACCTCCTTTCCTCAAGGGTATACATGTTAAGCACTTTTAGTCTCTCTTCATGTGGCTTGTGTTGCAGACTCTGCACCATTTTAGTTGCCCTCCTCTGGACTGCCTCCATCCTGTCTGTCCCTGCGGAGATGGGGTCTCCAGAACTGTACGCAGTACTCCAAATGGGGTCTCGCCAACTGTCTTTACAGAGGGATAACAACTTCCTGTTTTCTACTGGTGATGCCTCTCTCTATACATCCTAGTATCCCCCATCCCTCCTTTCTGCCCTCTCACATTGCTGACCTACCTTAAGGTCATCTGATATGACTACCCCCAGGTCCCTTTCCATTTGTGTTGTTGTTAGTACCCCCCCACCACCACCACCATTGTGTAGTCTTCTTCTGGGTTTTTTGTTTCCCAGGTGCATTACTTTGCACTTTTTTGCATTGAATCTAGGCTGCCATATTTCTGACCATTCCTCCAGTCTTGACAAGTCCCTTCTCATCCTTTGCACCCCTTCTTGTGTATCAACCCTGTTTCAGATCTTTGTGTCATCTGCGAAGAGGCATACTTTTCCTTCCAACCTCTCTGCAATGTCACCTATAAAGACATTAAAGAGGACCGGTCCCAATACTGAACCCTGTGGTACCCCACTAGCAACCCCCTTTCTTCATAGTGGACTCCGTTTACTATTGCCCTCTGGGTCCTGTTGTCCAGCCAGCTTGTTACCCAGGCTACCATCCTGGGACCTACTCCCAGGCTGGCTCACTTGTTTATTAATCTTTTGTGTGGGACTGTGTCAAGTGCCTTGCTAAAGTCTAGGTAGGCCATATCCACAGCCCCTCCCTGGTCTATTACTTTGGTTACCCAGTCAAAGAACTCTATTAGATTCGTCTGACAAGACCTTCCTGCTGTGAATCTATGCTGCCTTGGGTCCTGTGCCCCACTGGCCTCTAGGTACTCAACAGTGCTTTCCTTCAGAAGTGATTCCATCATTTTTCTTACCACTGAGGTCAAGCTAACAGGTCTGTAGTTTCCTGCCTTTGCCTTGCTCCCACATTTGTGAAGAGGAATCACATCCGCTCTCCTCCAGTACCACACCATCCTCCCATGATTTGTTAAAAAAGGTGGTCAGTGGTGTCACTTGTTCTCCCCTTAGTTCTTTTAGAATTCTGGGGTGAATCCCATCAGGCCCCATTGCTTTGTCCACTTTGAGTTTTCGGAATTCCTTCATGACCTTTTCTTCTGTGAATGGACTGGTGTCAACCCCGCCCCCCACCATGTCCAGAGTGCGTTTATTGTTTGGTTTAGGTACCTCCCCCTCTTCTTTTGTGAATACTGAGCAAAAGTATTTGTTCAGTATCTCTCCCTTTTCACAGTCGCCCTCTGCCCACCCCCACCTTGTTTTAAAGCCTCACTATCCCTCACTTGGTCTTAGTACATTTCAAATACAGTATCAGTATCATATATTGTACCAGTTTTATTGTTCATTCATGATGAGAAGCAGTCAGTTTCATTTTGTCAATAACTCCCATGCCCAAAAGACCCCCCTCCGATTATCAAATAAGACCAAAACAATGCCAGTAATAAAGGACATTACAAAAAAGGAGTGGATCTGCTTCATTATGTAATCCTGATGGAAATAAAGTGTCCAAATTATAATCCATCTGGATTCTTTTTGTAATAGTATTTGAAAGTGATTGCCACCAAGTTCAGGCTGTTTAATATGTTCCAAGTCCCATAAATTGAATTTGTTTAGTTTGATATCCCAAATACATAGCAGGGTGGTTGCCCACTGTAGTAGTTCTGTCTCTATATCTTGTGTCACACAGATGCTCCTTTATCCGTTTACATAGAGGCCTAATAGAATGTCCAATATGCAAATTAGTGCATGAACACCAAATGTCATAGACAGCATGTGATGTGGCACAAGAAAAAAAAAATCCCTGATTTCCTCAGCTTTATCCCAAAGTGGATATTAAACTGTTTTCCCTTTAGTAGCATGCTTGTAAAGTGAACAATAATGGCAAACATGGAAGCCAGCTGGTTTCCTTGATTACCAATTATGCCCTGTTTCCCTGCAGTCCACAAAATGTGAATGAACCAGTGTGTGTTTAATGTTCCTTACCCCTGGTATATGTTATCCTTGGTTGGCCCCGTCCCAAAATACCAACATCCATGCCTGCCAAGAGTGTCATATGTCTGAGCCTTTGGAGAATCTGCAAAAAAGCCAGGGCTGCACAACTCTGTGTCTCTTCAAAGTTTACATGGGTATCTCTGAAGACACTGACCCAGCTTCTGGATTCTGACTGGAGGCCATGATTGAGCTTGGGCTACATACTTCTAGAGAGTTTGAGGTGGAAGCGTGGCCCTGAACCCTCACTGTAGAGATGGAGTTTGAGGATGCCCCTTTTGATTGATCATGTAGAGACAGAAGAGTTGATAGGGAGAAGGGCTGGGGTAAATGGAGAAAAAGGCAGTAAGGACAGGGATGGGGCAAAAAGGGGTAAGGCCATCAAAAAATGGAGGGTAATGCGTACCGATGCCCTTAGTCTAAGTAACAAGCTCCCTGAACTGGTGGCCTTGATGGAAGAGGGATGCCTGGATATCATGGCAGTCACAAACATGGTACACAGAGAACCATGACTGGGATGTTCACATACCAGGGTGCATAATGTACAGGAGGGACAGGGAGGGTAGAAGAGGAGGAGGAGTAGCTCTCTACGTAAGGGAAGGGATCAAAGCAACAGAACTAAAGGGTAAACGGGGAGGAGGCACTGTGAGTCACCCTGGAGACCGGAAGTGGCACAACAGTCCTCACAAGGGTTGTGTACAGACCTCTATCTCAGGGGGAGGAAATGGACAAGGAAATGATAGAACGCATACTTATGATGGCAGAAAAATGGGAGATATTGTTAATGGGGGACCTGAATATGCCAGCTGTTAACTGTAGCACCTTTGCTGCAGCCACATCCAAGAGCAGGGTCATACTCGATGCCCCACAGGGGGTATGCCTCAAACAGCTAATGTTGGAACCCACTCAGGAGGGAGCAATCTTGGACCTGGTACTCTGAAATGGGGACAGCGAGAGAATCTCAGATCTAGAAATGGGTAGCCATCTAAGAACAAGTGACCACCAAACAGTGTGGCTCACGATAAACAGCCGCAGAGTCAGGCCATATAAAAGTGAGGATACTGGACTTTGGAAGTGCTGACTTTGTCAGAATCAGTGAGTGTCTCAGAAAGCACTAGCAAACAGGCAAGGAGGAGGAACAATGGGAAAACATCAAAACTGCCATCACAGAGGCAACAAGCCTTTGTGTGAAGCAATCAAAATGAAAGACAAAAACACTATGGTTCTCAAAAGAGGTGGCGGGGAAGGTTAGGGAGAAAAAGACTGCATTCAGAAAGTATAAGGAAACACAAAAGGAGCAGGACAGAGAACTGTACTAGTTAAAGCAGAAGGAAGCGGGGAAGGCAGTCAGAATAGCAAAGACCCAAACCAAGGAAAAGATAGCCAACTCAGTTAAGAAGGGGGATAAAACCTTTTATAGGTACATTAGGGAGTGAAAAAGGACCAAAGGAGGGATAGTGAGGCTTAATAAAAGGGACAGTGGCTGGGCAGAGAGGGACAGTGAAAAAGCAGGGATACTGAACAAATCCGTCTGCTCTGTCTTCACAAACGAAGAGGAGGGGGAGGTACCTAATCCAGTCAATAGAGGCACTCTGGATAGGGGGTCGATACCAATCCTTTCACAGAAGAAAGGGTTCTGAAAGAACTCCTAAAACTGAAGGTGAACAAAGCAATGGGGCCTGATGGGATTCACCCCAGAATTCTAAAAGAACTAAAACTAAACTAAAACACCTTTTCTGGAGCTGGAAGGACACTACTTTCTTCAACTGCGAGCTGTGTGAGAAATTCTGTATTGCACTTGATATCTGCAACAAACGTGCACTTTTGCTTAATTCTGTGGGAGGTGAAACTAACCACTCTTGGTAATTGCTTTTTATTCACATTTATTTAGTGTTTAACCAAGAAGGGGCTTGTAAACTCTGTTTATCTTGTTAGTAACTTCAGAAGGATTTAAATACTGCATTCTGGTCCTTGGAGGTAGCTAGATTGTCTACTAGGATTTGCTGACAGTTAAACTATTTTTAAATGAATTACAGTTGGCTGAGGAGTTGAAAAAGAAACTTGCAAACTCTGCTTATCTTGGAAGTAACCTCATAAGTGTTTGAATACTGCATTCTGGTTGTCCCTTGGGGGTAGCTGGATTGACTACTAGGATTTTGGGACAGAAACTATTTTAAATAATTTACTGGTGCGTAGGAGTTTGTGATAGTTAAATCATTTTTAAATAAGTTACTGTGGTTGTGGTTATACACAGAAAACCTGCAGTGTGAAACAGGAAAAGACAGTCTTTCAAGCAAACAGAGGGAGGTGGATCTAGGTTTACATTTGTTTGTTACAATTCTTAAGATTTTCAGTGCAGGAAGAGTTTAAAGCACAGCTGACTTATTTTGGGGCTGATAGCTTCTCGGAGCACAAACCACCAGGCCTGCTTTTGGGGCTGGGAAGGTTTACCTGTGTCTGACTTGGATGTGTGGATTTTTCTCTGTTTGATTAGCAGGGTATTTCTCTCATCAAATTGTTGTGTAGGGCATCTTGCTGACAGGAAGGCACTCATTACAGCAGTGGGTCAGAGCTTTTAGCTGATTGTTTTATGAGGGCACAGTTTAGGCCCAACCCCTTCCCACCCTCACTCCCCACCCACCCCTGGAAATAGTTCCTATATACCTGGGGTTCTGACATCATTTCCTCAAGAGTGCAAGGTGCATGTCACTGTCAGATCCTCTCAGCATACTGCACTGACAATATAAGCATACACATTGTATATTATAAATATATATTTCTATACTACAAGCCAATCACACACACAAAAAAAATAAAAAATAAAAAAAAACAAATGTGGGGAGTAGTGCAATGTAATGGCTGTGGGGCAGCAGTCTTCCGGGAGTCTTTCTGGAGGCTGAGATGCTGCCCTATTTGCAGACAGACTCTGCCCTGAGGGAGGAAGTTGCCCGCCTCTCAGGCCACACTGGACAGTAGTACGGGACCTTCCCCAGGCCACACTGGACAGTAGGAGGAACCTCCCCATCCAGGAGCACCACAGCCACCACCACTACCTCAGAGATTGCGAAGAAAACACAGCAGTTGGACCACAGTGGGCTCAGGAAGGGTGAGGATGGTGGAACGGAGGCACACCCAGTCAGTTGTTCCACCCACAATCCATACACTCATTCTGGGGAGCATAGCTCCCCATGGATGCACCAGAGAGGAGACTAAGGAGGCTGAGGACAGCTGTCACAAGGGAGGCCCACAGGAAGGAGGCAGAGGACACCACAAGGAAAGGAAGCAGCTCCTGGTGGGGGACTCAATTATTAGGGGGATAGAACTGGGAGGAGCTGGGGAAACTGAAGTAAGGTGCCTGCCTGGTGCCATGGCTTGGAGGGACAGGAAGCGCATCCTCAGGATCACGACAACAGCTGCAAGGGATTCTGAGCTGGACAGAATTGTCCACCTAGAGACAAATGACTTGGCTCATCATGAGGTTAGAGCAGTGCAGGAGGACATTGCAGAGTTGGGGAGGGCCTAAGACAAGTAGCACACACAGTATCCTTCTCAGAGGTGCTGCCTGTCAAAGGCATGGGTGAGGCGAGGTAATTGCACCATGCAGTTTAATGAATGGTTGAAAAATGGTGTGGAGCACAAGGGTTTGGCTTCATTGGGGACTGGGGTTCCACCTGAGGGACAACAGCCTATACTGGCAGGATGGTCTGCATCTGTCCAGGAAGGAACAAGTCTTTGAGCAATCGGTTTAAATGTTTCATTGGCAAGCTTTTAAACTAGTCAAGGGGAGGCACTGACAAGAAGCAGAAAAATCCCAGCCTCTCCTACAAAATAGGGTACTAAATGAGAAAAAGACCAAGGTAGAACGGTTAGTGGGGATGCTGCAACAAAAGGTAAAGCCATCAAAAAATGGAGAGCAATGAGTACCAATGCCCGTAGTCTAGGTAACAAGCTTCCTGAATTAGTGGCCTTGATGGAGGAGGAACATCTGTATATTGTGGCAGTCACAGAAACATGGTACACACAAAACCATGACTGGGACATAAACATACCAGGATACACTATCTACAGGAGGGACAGGGTGGGTAAAAGAGGAGGAGGAGGAGTAGTTCTTTACATAAATGAAGGAATAAAAGCAACAGAACAAAAGGGTAAACAGGGAGGAGAAGAAGCACTATGGGTAAATTTGGAGACAGGCAGTGGCACCACAATCCGCACAGGGGTTGTATACAGACCCCCTTCTCAGGGGAGGAAATGGACAAGGAAATGATAGAAGTATACTTAGAATGCAGAAAAAGGGAGATACTGCTGATGGGTGATCTGAATGTGCCAGATGTTAACTGGAGTGCAGTTGCAGCTGCCACTTCGAAGAGTGCAGTTATTCTAGATGCCCTACAGGGGGCATGCCTTAGACAACTAGTACTGGAGCCCACTCGAGAGGGAGCAATATTAGACTTGATACTCTCAAATGGAGATGAAGAGAGGATCACAGATGTAGAAGTGGGTAGCCATCTGGGAACTAGCGACCATCGAACAGTATGGTTCACAATAAACACAGTAATAGAGTCAAGCCATACAAAGACAAAAGTACTGGACTTTAGGAGGGCTGACTTTGCCATAATGAGTGAGTGCCTAAGGAATGCACTAGCAAATGGGCAGGAAGGAGGGGTGGAAGAACAATGGGGAATAATAAAAACTGCCATCACAGAGGTAACAAGCCTTTGTGTGAAGCAAATAAACAAAACAAGACGATGTAAGAAACCACTATGGTTCTCAAAGGAAGTGGCAGTGAAGGTTCAAGAGAAAAAGAAAGCATTCAGGAAGTACAAGGAATCGCAGAAGGAGCAGGACAGAGAACTGTATCAGTTAAAGCAAAAGGAGGCTGGGAAGGCAGTCAGAACAGCAAAGGCCCAAACCAAGGAAAAGATAGCCAACTCAGTTAAGAAGGGGGATAAAACCTTTATAGGTACATCAGGAGCGAAGGAAGACCAAGGAGAGATAGTGAGGCTTAATAAAGGAGGGAGGGAGGACGGAGGTGGGCAGAGGGAGACTGTGAAAAGGCAGAGATACTAAACAAATATTTTTGCTCAGTATTTACGAAGGAAGAGGGGAGATACATAAAACAAACAGTAGTAACACTCTGGATACAGAAGTTGATACCGCCCATTTACAGAAGAAAGGGATCTGAAAGAACTCTTAAAACTGAAGGTGACAAAGCAAGGGGCCTGATGGGATTCATCCCAGAATTCTAAAAGAACTAAGGGTAGAACTAGTGACACCACTGACTACCCTTTTAACAAATCATGGAGGATGGGGTGGTACCCGAGGACTGGAGGAGGGCAGATGTGATTCCCTCTCACAAAAGTGGGAGCAAGGCAGAAGCAGGAAACTATAGACCTGTTAGTTTAACCTCAGTGATAGGGAAATGATGGAATCACTTCTAAAGGAAAGAATTGTCGAGTATCTAGAGGCCAGAGGGCACAGGACCCTAGGCAGCATGGATTCACAGCGGAAGGTCATGCCAGACGAATCTGATAGGATTTCTTTGACTGGGTGACCAAAGTAGTAGATCAGGGAGGGCTGTGGACATGGCCTCACCTAGACTTGTAGCAAGGCATTTGACACAGTCCCACACAAAAGATTAATATACAAGTTAGCCAGCCTGGGAGTGGGTCCCAAGATGACAGCCTGGGTAAAGAATTGGCTGGAGAATAGGACACAAAGTTTATAGTAAATGGAGTCCACTCAGAAGAAAGGAGGGTTACTAGTGGGTACCGTAGGGTTCAGTATTAGGACCGTCCTCTTCAATGTCTTTATGCTTACATTGCAGAAGGACTGAAGGAAAAGTATGTCTCTTTGCAGATGACACTAAGATCTGCAACAGAGTTGATGCACAGGGTGGGTGGAAAGGATGAGAAGGGACTTGCAAGGTTAGAGGAATGGTCAAATGTATGGCAGCTTAGATTCAGTGCAAGGTAATGCACCTGGGAAACAAAACCCAGGGAAGAGTACACAATGGGGGTGAGATACTAACAACAACAAGAATGGAAAGGGACCTGGGGTAGTCATATCAGATGACCTAAAGATGGGCAAGCAATGTGAGAGGGCAGCAAGGAGGGTTGGGGGATACTGGGATGCAGGGAGAGGCATCACCAGTAGAAAACAGGAAGTTATTATCCTCTGTACAGACAGCTGGTGAGACCCCATCTGAGTACTGTGTGCAGTTCTGGAGACCCAATCTCCGCAAAGACATAGACAGGATGGAAGCTGTCCAGAGGAGGGCAACTAAATGGTGCAGGGTCTGCACCGGAAGTCAATGAAGAGAGACTTAAGGAGCTTAATATGTATAGCCCGAGGAAAGGAGGGAGAGGGGACATGATAGAAACTTTCAGGCACCTCAAGGAATCAACAAAGTCCAAGAGGGTAGCATCTTTCAAAAAAGAGGTGCAAGAACAAGAGGGCACAATTTGAAGATAGAGGGGGGGCGGCTCAGAGGTAATTTTGCATAAGTATTTTCACAGAGAGGGTTGTGGATGCATGGAACAGCCTTCCTGAGGAGGTTGTGGAGTCAAAAACAGTGGGGAATTCAAGCATGCATGGGACAGTCATAAGGCAATTCTAGGGGTGGGGTAGGAAGAAGTAGGCTGCTGGTTAACTAGATCTGCAGCTTATCCAGTAGGTAGGAAATGGGCAGACTGGGTGGGCCAAGCGGTCCTTATCTGCCATCAAATTCTATGTTTCTTAAGGGGAGAACCAGTGACTCCACTGACTACCATTTTTAACAAATCCTGGGAGGATGATGTGGTACCGAAGAACTGGAGGAGGGTGGATGTGATTCCTCTTTGCAAAAGTGAGAGCAAAGCAGAGGCAGGAAACTACAGACCTGTTAGCTTGACCTCAGTGGTAGGGAAAGTGATGGAATCACTTCTGAAAGAAAGAACTGTGGAGTACCTAGAGGCCACCGGGACACAGGACCAAGGCAACATGGATTCACAGCAGGAAGGTCATGTCCGACGAATCTAATCAATTTCTTTGACTGGGTGACCAAAGTAGTAGACCAGGGAGGGGCTGTGGGCATGGCCTACCTAGACTTTAGCAAGGCATTTGACACAGTCCCACACAAAAGATTAATAAACAAATTAGCCAGCCTGGGAATGGGTCCCAGAGTGGTAGCCTGGATAAAAAAATTAGCTGGACAACAGGACACAGAGGGTAACAGTAAACTGACTCCACTCCAAAGAAAGGGGGGTTACTTTCGGGGTACCACAGGGTTCAGTACTGAGTCCATTCCTTTTTAATGTCTTTATAAGTGACATTGCAGAGGGACTGGCAGGAAAAGTATGCCTCTTTGCAGATGACCCAAAGATCTGCAGCAGGATTGATACACAAGGGGGGTGGAAAGGATGAGAAGGGACTTGGCAAGGTTGGAGGAATGGTCAAAAGTATGCAGCTTGGATTTAATGCAGAGAAGTGCAGAGTAATGCATCTAGGAAACAGAAACCCAGGGGAAGGGTACACGATGGTGTGGGAGGTACTATCAACAGCAACAAAAGTGGAAAGGGACCTGGGGGTAGTCATATCAGACAATCTAAAGGTAAGCAAGCAATATAAGAAGGCAGTAAAATGGTTGGGGGGGTACTGGGATGTATAGGGAGAGGCATCACCAGTAGAAAACAGGAAGTTGTTATTCCTCTTTACAGACAGTTGGTGAGACCCCATCTGGAGTACTGCATGCAGTTCTGGAGACCCCATCTCCACAAGGATATAGACAAGATGGAGGCAGTCCAGAGGAGGGCAGCTAAATGGTGCAGGGTCTGCAACAGAAGCCATATGAAGAGAGACTAAAGGAGCTTAATTTGTATACCCTTGAGGAAAGGAGGGAGAGAGGGGACATGATAGAAACTTTCAGTTACCTCAAGGGAATCAACAAAGACCAAGAGGGTAACATCTTTCAGAAGGAGATCGTTGGGTGAAAAACAGTGGGGAAATTCAAGAATTTCATGGGACAGACATAAGGCAGTTATGGTGGGGGTTAGGAAGAAGTAGGCTGTTGGTTAACTAGGATCTGCAGCTTATCCAATAGGTAGCGAGATGGGCAGACTAGGTGGACCAAGTGGTCCTTATCTGCCGTCAGAGTGTATATTTCTAGAGGAGCGTCATGAGCAGTCAGTGCCTTGGTTGACCCACTCTGTTTACCCAGCTGGCTTGATGGGAATTGTTTAAGTGAAGCACTGTCCCGGCCAAGTCCATGATAAAAAGTATTGCACTTTCCATCTTGATTCTCAATAACTGAACTGATGGTCCAAACTCATTTAGCAGTAGCTCTGTAGTCGTTAAGATTGCCTCCAGATTCAGAAATTACTGGATAAGAGGCTTAAGTGGCCCATATATGAGTCACAGACATTCTCTTTGCAATCTGATTGTCATGTGCGATGCTGGCAATTATTTTTTTATTTTTTTAACCATCTGTGTTTATTCCCCGGGCAGCTGCAGGCAAGGCATTTCCACCCTACCAGCCACCTAGGACTGTCCACCACTCCCCCAGTATGCCTGAGCCCAATCCCCCCACAGATTTCCCCCCCGTGGCAGAGCGGGATGGGAGAGGGCTGCCCCAGACACAGTCCAGATAGTGGCAATTACGGGCAGCCTGGTGACAAGTCGGATGCTGGTCATCTGGCAGGGTTTCACGGAGCCTGCGTTTGCCCCTTCCTTTTTCTGCTTTCTGTCCCTTCTCCCACGTGGCTGTGAACATGCATGTCACATAGCCACGCTCTTGCCTCCCTGACTCCGACACTGCCACCCAGCCTCCACCAGGAGGCAGCCAAGGAGTGGGACGACATTCCCCCCATTGCTGGGAGAGGAGAGCTGTTGTCAGACACTCAGTCCTCTCCCTCCCCTGCTGACCCCCAGCAACCCGAGCTCGCTCCTGAATCCAGGTCGCCGGCATGACGTGAGATGTAGCATCCAGCATCTCTACCCTCTGCGCCACTGGGTCAGCATGATGCTGGCAATTCTGTCTCAGGTTTGAGTGGAATAGAACCAGGGAGATGGTGGCCTAACTCCCTCAGAGACTGGCCAGGAAGTCATGCTCTCAGACCCATTCGTCTGAGAACTTTCCAGGCACCCCTTCTAAGCCTGCTTTGCCCCATCCTGGGTCTTTGCCACATTTTATCAACACTGGCTTTGTCTGTGGTGTCCCCACGGCCTCCTTTGCTGCCAGTCTTGCATACCTTTGCTGCCCTGCTTACAGGTAGATCACAGCCCAGTGAGACCCAGGGCATTGTTTGGACCGACAAGTCTAATTATGTTCCATGCCTTTTAGAGTCCCCTTGACCTGTCTTATCTGGAAAATCTTGACTCATTCTTCAGTTGATAATAGGTTTTGTCCATTCAGATAATAATCAACCTAAGGATGTTATTCAGTTTCTGACCATCTTGTCCCTGCTGGGCTGAGAGGGTAAACACAGCATGTGTAGTGGCGGTCTAGAGAGATGCAGTGGAACCTACGTGAATACTGACTTATATTTTCCTGTTTCTAACCCCAGGAATCCCTCAGTTAAATGTTTATACTTTATGAAGTCATCTTGGCTGATTAGAACATATGCAGATTTTTGAATTTGCTCTGTAGGGTTGAACTCTGCACCCACGCTATACTCTGGCCATCACTCAGATCTGTTTCTCCACCTGAAGAGAGCATTCACCCCATAGTGAACTCTGGTAACAACTGGTTCTCTAGTTGGTTTATTTGTAATTTATTTAAAAAGAAGTTACTTTAATTACTTTTTTCGATTGCCCTGTGTTAACTAGTTTTTTTTCAGTAAATTATGGTCTCTCCGGCTCCTGATAGTCCCAGGAACCAGGGACTATCCTAGGTGACTACTGTTTTTATTTTTTGAATATTAAACCATTTTTTTACCTAATAAAGCAAGTATTGTAGTATTTTTAACATCTATAACTCACAGTAAACAGGGGCACTTTACTTTCCATTTCTGTCTGTGCTTTCACCATAGTTAATTGGTTCCTGTTGATGTGACAGTGATTTGACCTCTGGCACAGTTCCCTCGGTACAAGATCCATTTTGTTTTTACTTCTGGGCCCCTGTACTACATTGTTTTTGAGAACAATTTATTTTTAAGGTTCTCTTAAACTGGTATGTCAGAGAGACTTTGTGGACCTTCAGAAAATAGTAAAAAATATTTCCAGCTCCTGGCGAGGGCAGTTTGCCACAAGCTTTGTTTAAAGTGTCTAGGTCCACAGCACAACTTTATAAATTGTAAGTGCTGTCATATTTTTTGCCCAAAAACCTAAACTAAAAAGGGTAAAACAGTTTAAAAAGAAGCATGCCTTCTCAGTTTGCCTCTGTGCCACCTAAAAATAATAAAAAAGGCTCTGAGGGAGTTCCAGCAATTGTGGAAAGCACACATTAGAATGGTCCGTCTCCTAATGTTCAGCAGCTAGTAATGTAAAAGGTGACAAGAAAAAAGATAAAACTGCACAGCCATCAGATAGGGTTGGTGAAGGTGGTTCAGACATCAGGGAGTCTGAAAGGTGGAACCCTAAATCCAGTGATGGCAAAAATATAAGTAAAAGAGCCTCAGAGCAGATACTGGAAACTGTATCTACCAAAAAATTTAAAGAAAAGAATATCACTGCCACTGTATCTGAACGGAGAAAGGAGCATGCAGATGGCACAGATAAAATGTCATTTAAGAGGGTATATGAAACATGTGGCAATGTTTCCACATGATCCTGGTCATTGGATTTTAATAAGATAACCTGGTGCTCCCCAGCTTAAGCTCAAACCTATTTGCCTGCAGAGGAGAAGGAAGAAGAATATTATGTAGAAATGGAGGAAGATGATTCCATGGGCAAGCTTTCACCTCCTCCAAGGCATAATGAGGACTACTCATCCTTTTCCTCATTTGTCAGACAAATGGTCAATACCCTCAACATCCCCTACAAGAGACTGAGGAGGATGAAGAGGATGCTGATTTTATGGACGTTGTGAGTAGCTCCACCAAGAAGAATGCTACTTCCCATACATAAACCACTTAAGATGGCCATATCAAAAATCATATCTGCACCCACCTCCGCTGCAGCCATAGATAAGAAAACTAAAATACAATAACAGGTGGACGAGCAGGGAGTGGAATACCTGTATGCCCATCATGATCATCTGAGTAGTCCAGGGTGCTGCTTGAGAGAGAGTAAAAATCACTGTCGCTGTATCGAGTGCTATACCTCTCTCCTCATTTGCTAGTTGAAATATTCTGCAAAGACATTCAAACTTCTGCCCGGATACACTGACTCCCTCCTTAGTCAGATGTAGTCCCTCAAATTTAAAGAACTTTTGTTCCCAGAACTGTTGCCAGTTACCTGCAAATTTGTGTCCTTTTTCCTGGCACCATCCCTTGAGCCACATATTTAGCTCCCCTATCTCCCCTTCTCTGATCTTCCGTCTGTCCCACTCTCCCAGACAGGCAGGAGGATCTCAGAGAAGGAGATAACTGACAAAATGGATGAAAGTTTGTCTCCCAGCCTGGTCAGGTGTTCCTTGGTCTCCACAACTGACTGGCTGGCGAGATCATTAGTCCCTATGTGTACCAGGACATTGATGTTTTCTCTGGCTTCCTGCATGATTTTAGCAATGTGGTCAGTGTCTCTTCATGCTGATGTACCTGAGTGATATCTGATCATTACCCCCAGCTGGAGGTAGGTATCAGCTCCCCGAATCATGGAGTCTCCTGTGATCAGATGTGTTTTGGATTTCCTTTTCGCTTTTTTTTGTTTTGGTCCCTGTTTTAGGCAAGTTTTCTTGTGCTAGGTCCTGCTCTGCAGTGTCCTTTGCCCGTTTGTTTGATTTTGGAGATAGAGGCAGATACCCGTTTGTAGTTTTTATATGGTTTGTGTAGGTGATATGTTGGAGAGCACTGAGTGATGGGACACCCGATTTGCCCCTCCTAACCACCTGCTAACCTCCCGGACTAGCTACCGTCTGCGATCAAGATGCTTCAGTTGGATGTTGGGGAAATGGCGGGTGGTTGTTATATTTCCTCCTGAATATGCGATTTGAGACGCACAATCTCTGCTCATGCTGCCTGGAGCTGAGCCCTTAGATCTCCAGTGGTTCAGCATGTAGGCTATAGCGTCCTAAATCCTGTATAATTGCCCTTTTGAAAAGTGGCCCGCAGTACCTGCAGTTAATAATGTCCATCCCAGTTGAGTTGCCGGGTTTATAACCTGGTCCGAGTAATTTGAAGGAGGAAAATGAAACCAAAAGTTTGATTTTATTTTTTTTTGTTTCGTTTGTCTGTTTTTGTAAAACTTGTTATAACAAGTTAGGTTACTTGTGCCCCTGTAAGTGAGGTCACTGTGTGGATACCCCTCTGATCCTCCCCTTCCTGCTTTGCTACAGGAAATGTCACGACTGTGTTACCCTATAAAAGGAGTGTAGCATGGGGTGGTTGGGGATGGGGGTGGGTGGTGGGCCCTTCCCCTGCTGAAAAAGAAGAACCACAGACAAAAGAAACAAGGAGATAAGAGCAGAAACAATCAACTAACAACAAATGCAGTAACATAGAAACATAGACTTTGACGGCAGATAAGGACCGCTAGGCCCATCTAGTCTGCCTATTTCCCTACCTACAGGATAGGCCGCAGATCCTATTTAACCAACAGCCTATATCTTCCTGCCCCCCACAAGAATTGCCTTATGTCTGTCCCATGCATTCTTGAATTCTCCCACAGTTTTAGACTCCACAACTTCCTCAGGAAGGCTGTTCCATGCATCCACTACCCTCTCTGTGAAATAATACTTCCTCACATTGCCCCTGAACCGCCCTCCTTCTATCTTTAAATTGTGTCCCCTTGTTCTTGCAAGTCTCTTTTCTGAAAGATGCTACCCTCTTGGACTTTGTTGATTCCTTGAGGTACTTGAAAGTTTCTATCATGTCCCCTCTCCCTTCTTTCCTCAAGGGTATACATATTAAGCTCCTTTAGTCTCTCCTCATACGGCTTCTCTTGCAGACCCTGCACCATTTTAGTTGCCCTCTCTGACTGCCTCTATCCTGTCTATGTCCTTGCAGAGATGGGGTCTCCAGAACTGGACACAGTATTCCAGATGGGGTCTCACCAACTGTCTGTACAGAGGGATAACAACTTCCTGTTTTCTGCTGCTGATGCCTCTCCCTATACATCCCAGTATACCCCGGCCCTCCCTACTGCCTTCTCACATTGCTTGCTAACCTTAAGGTCATCTGATATGATTATCCCCAGGTCTCTTTCCTGTTTTGTTGTTGTTACTACCTCCCCACCCATTGTGTATTCTTCCCTGGGTTCTTGTTTCCCAGGTGCATTATTTGCACTTTTTGCATTGAATCTAGCTGCCATACGTCCTGACCATTCCTCCAACCTTGCAAGTCCCTTTTCATCCTTTCCAGGCCTCCTTGTGTATCAACCCTGTTGCAGATCTTTGTGTCATCTGCAAAAGGCATACTTTTCCTTCCAGTCCTCTGCAATGCCACTGATGAAGACATTAAAAGGACTGGACCCAATACTGAACCCTGCGTGTACCCCACTAGTAACCGCCCTTTCTTCAGAGGGACTCCATTTGCAATTACCTTCTGTGTCCTCTTGTCCAGCCAATGTTTTACCAGGCTACCACCCTGGGACCCACTCCCAGGCTGGTTAATTTGACTAATAATCTTTGTGTGGGACTGTGTCAGATGCCTTGCTAAAGTCTAGGTAGGCCATGTCCACAGCCCCTCCCTGGTCTACTACTTTGGTCACCCAGTCAAAGAAATCTATTAGATCTGCCTGACATGACCTTCCGGCTGTGAACCCATGCTGCCTTGGATCCTGTGCCCACTGACCTCTAGGTACTCAACTATTCTTTCCTTCAGAAGTGACTCCATCACTTTCCCACCACAGAGATCAGACTGACAGGTCTGTAGTTTCCTGCCTCTGTCTTGGTCCCACTTTTGTGAAGGGGAATCACATCCACCTTCCTCCAGTCCTCGGTACCACACCATCCTCCCATGATTTATTAAAAGAGTAGCCAGTGGTTTCACTGTTCCTTCCTTAATTCTTTTAGAATTCTGGGTGAATTCATCAGGACCCATTGCTTTGTCCACCTTCAGTTTTAGGAGTTCTTGCAGAACCCTTTCTTCTGTGAAAGGACTGGGATCGACCCCCTATCAAGAGTGCTTCTGTTAATTGGATTAGGCACTTCCTCCCTCTTTGTGAATACTGAGCAGAAATATCTGCTCTCAGTATTCCTGCTTTTTCACTGTCCCCCTCTGCCCACCCACCGTTTATTCTATTCAGCCTCACTATCCCTCCCTTTGTCTTTCTACGCTAGCTGATGTACTTATAAAAGGTTTTATCCCCCTTCTTAACTGAGTTGGCTATCTTTTCCTCAGTTTGGGCCTTTGCTATTCTGACTTCCCTTCCTGCTTCTTTCTGCCTTAACTGGTACAGCTCTCTGTCCTGCTCCTTCTGTGTTTCCTTATACTTCTGGAATGCTATCTTTTTCTTCTTGACTTTCACAGCCACCTCTCTTGAGAACCGTAATGGCCTTTTCTTTCGTTTTGATTTGTTTATTTGCTTCACACAAAGGCTTGTTGCCTCTGTGATGGCAGTTTTGATAATTCCCCATTGTTGCTCCACACCTCCTTCTAGCCTGTTTGCTAGTGCTTTTCTGAGGCACTCTCCCATCTTGCCAAAGTCAGCCCTCCTAAAGTCCAGTACCCTCACTTTTGTATGGCTTGACTCTGTAGCTGAGTTTAACGTGGAACCACACTGTTTGATGGTCACTTGTCCCCAGATGGCAACCCACTTCTAGATCTGAGATCCTCTCACTGCCCCCATTTGAGAGTACGAGGTCTAAGATTGCTCCCTCACGAGTGGGTTCCGAAACTAGCTGTCTAATGCCTGCCACCTGCAGGGCGTCAAGAATGGCCCTGCTCTTGGATGTTGCTGCAGCAAATGTGCTCCAGTTAACATCTGGCATATTCAGGTCTCCCATCAGTAGCCCTGAAAGTTTAGCCTAATGATAGATAAAACTGTAAAACCTGTAAAACACCACCTGTAATAATTTCACAGAAGATATAACCTGCAAAAAACACTTTGCTACAGAGAAAAATAAAGCAGTAACAGAAGGACATACCTTGCAAAAAACAATTTGAATCAGAGAGATTACAGCAGTAATCTGTAAGCACAAAACAGTAACAACCCTGTAGACACACCCTGTAATAATGCAGCAGAAAGTATACCCTGCAACAGCAGTTTGAATCAGAGAACAATAAAGCAGTAAAATGTTAGCAAAAAACAGTAACAAACCCTGTGAGCACAAAAGAAAATAGCGGTGGCGGAGCTAGAGGAGGGCTGGGAGGTGGTCGCCCCTCCTGGCTGCCCCAGTATGAGTAGTGGTGCCCCACCATGATCTTTATTCACTGTTTAGTGCCCATTGTGGAGCTCACAATTGACTAAATGGTCTCCCCCACTCCCAAACCTGGCTCCACCACTGGAAAATAGTAACACACAGTAAATCTGCCTAGCCAAAAGAAGCCTTTATCTTTTTTCTTGCTCTGATAATGTTCCTTGCTCTGTTCTTACAAGCAAACCTAGAAGAAAATAGCTCAGGTGAAGCTAGGTACCTTTGCCATCAAACCTAGTGTTCCACAGTCTTAATAGTTAAATAGTTTAACAGTTTGTGTTAACAGTTTTTTATAGGGTTTTTTTTTTAATTAATTTTGACCTGGTGAATTTCACTAGGAATCCTTTAATTCTTCAAAGCTTCAAAGCTTTTATTTATTTTTAAAAAGGCGCTTTTCTCAAAACCAAAGCGCCTGTACAATTTCATAAAACAATAAATAAACAGAATTTAAAACTATTATCAATCATTAAAAGCTATACTAAAAAGGTGGGTCTTCAAGGCTCCTTTAAAGCTCAGGACAGTTGGGCTATTTCGCACCTGACGAGGTAGAGAATTCCACAGGGTCGGAGCCACAAAACTAAATGATCTAGCCCCAGAAGTTTTCAAACGGACCCTGGGAATCTCCAGCAATCCCTCGTCAGTGGATCGGAGGGGGCCGGAGGGACAGTAGGGGCAAAGGAGCTCTTTCAAGTAAGTAGGTCCCTGGTCGTGTAGGGCTTTATAGGTCAGCAAACCGACCTTGAAGGTGATTCGCCAAAACACTAGCAGCCAGTGCAGTCTGCGGAGCACAGGCATTATATGGCTGGATCTAGAAGAACCAGTCAACTACCTGGCCACCGATTCTGCACTAGCTGCAGACGGCGAAGCTCAACCCCCGATAGCCCTAGGTACAGGGAGTTGCAATAGTCAAGGCGGGAGGTAACAAAGGCATGGATCAATGTTGGAAGATCCTCTGGAGGAACCAGGTGCTTCACCCTGGCGATATTCCTCAGATGGAAAAAGGAAGTTTTGACCACCGCTGACACCTGAGCTTTAAGCGTCAAGTGGTCGTCAGTTATTACGCCAAGATTCCGCACCTGATCTGAGGTCGTCAGCGGAACGCCTGCAAGCCATAAGCCTGAGTGCGATCCAGCTGGCAAACCCACCTCACAGCGACCTTTGTCCACAACCAACACCTCAGTTTTCTCCGGGTTTAACCTCAACCCTCCCATTCATCCAATCTTGGATTTCTGCAAGGCAGTTATTAAATACCGACAAGGCAGCATCCTGGCTAGGCATAAAAGATATACAGCTGGGTATCATCGCATAGCAATGGAAACCCAGACCGTATCGCCTTACAATCGCTCAACGGCAGCATATACACTGCAAATAACATAGGCGCTAGAGTAGAGCCCTGCGGTACCCCACAGGATAGGGAGACTGATGCCGAGGAAAAAATTCCCGACACCACCCTCTGAGTCCTACCTTTGAGGTAAGATCTAAACCACCTGAGGACCGTACCAGATAATCCACAGATGGACCGCAGATGCTCTAACAGCACACCATGATCAACAGTGTCAAATGCTGCTGAGAGATCAAGAAGTACCAAGATAGAACGGGTTCTACAATCTCTCGCTATTAGGAGGTCATTGAGTACCCGAACATGTGCTGTCTCGGTACTGTGCCTTTTCCTAAATCCAGATTGGAGAGAATCGTAGATATTGTTGTTGGTCAGATGATCCTCCAGTTGCACTGCGACCACCTTCTCAATAACCTTACCCACAAAGGGTAGGTTAGAGACTGGTCTGTAATTTGCTAGACAATCTGGGTCTAAGGAGGACTTCTTTAAAAGAGGCTTAACTATAGCCTCTTTAAGGGGATCTGGAAAGATCCTCCTCTCCAAAGACTTCCAGACTATCAAAGCCAGGACTAGGCCGATTTTATCCACACAATCCACTAAAAGGTGTGTGTGGGGCCAGGGTCCAAATCACAGCTGGTTGGTCGCAATGCTCGGATGACCATCACAATATCATCGATTTTGGAGAGGCCGAAGTCAGACCATGCAAACTGGGTGTTCGACATTTCCTGCCGACCATCACTGCTCCCATTGGAGAGGGAAGAACGGTCGTCTGATCTGATTTTGGCAACCTTATCTGCAAAGAAGAGAGCAAACTCCTGACACCGGTCTGTGGAAAAGGCCCTTCTGGGCTGAAGACAGACTGGATTGCACAGTCTGTTCACAGTCCGAAAGAGCTGGGCTGGTCTATTCTGTGCAGCCGCCATCTCCCTGGACAGGAACTCTGCCTTCTTACGAGAGATTGCAGATTGATAGGCCATATAATGGTCCATCAAACTAAGTTTGTCATCATCCAGACCAGACTTCCGCCAACGCCTCTCCAGCCTTCGTCCAACCCTCCTCAACTCCCTCATGGTCTCATCAAACCATGGAGACCTGGGCGCAGAGTGAGAGGACGGACACGAACAGGTGCATAGAATCCAGGGCCCCGTGAATCGCCCCCATTATAGGCATGTACTAGGTCACCTGGATCCAAGCAATCTATCGGAAGGTCCGATAGGTCCAGCACTGCCATCAGGTCATCCGGGGATACACCCCTTAATGGGCGGTACCGGACCATCTCCGAAGGGGCTGACCTAATGGGGGGGCCTCAAAATTGAACCTAATGGAGTGATGGTCAGACCACCCGAGTGGTTCCACCACCAAATCAGATATCCCCATCCCCAGAAGGAACACCAGGTCCAATGAGTGCCCACCAACATGAGTCGAGGAGGAAACTACCTGTGTGAAGCCCAGTGATAACATCAACTGGAGGAGGTCTTGACCAAAGCGTGAGAGTTCATCGTCGACCCAGGCATTGAAGTCCCCCAGAACCAACCATCTGGGGGACCCCAATGTCGGATCGACAATGAACTCTGCGACTTCCTGCAGGAAAACATTCCTGTCACCTGGTGGACGGTATACGAGAAGTATCCTGCACCCCACACCCTCACCTAAAACACACTCAAAGGATCTGGTGACTCCCACCGGTACCTACACCAGGCCCAATTCTGATTTAAAACAAATGGCAACGCCCCCGCCCCTATGATCCTGCCTCGGGCGGTGTATCACCGAGTACCCAGCTGGAACCGCTGCGGCTAAAACTGGCCCAGCATTTCCATCCAGCCAGGTCTCGGTGATGCACGCCAGGTCAGCTGACCCAACAAGATTGGCTATAATGGCCGTCTTGTTTTTAATAGACCTAGCGTTGCACAACACCGCCCGAGCAGGGTGAGCCTCTGACGATGACCTTTACCTGCTGATCTTGACCAGAACCCTGGGTATGGGCACAAGACAGGAGAACCCTCTCCTGTACCCATTTCTCCCAGGGCATCTCCTTGACCTCACTATCCCTATCCGCCCGCCTTCCCCCGGCCCAGCTCCAACCTCTTCCTCCTCCCTCACAATCCCCAGAGCCCTACACCTTATATAGACTCCTGCCACAGGGGGGACAGGAGAAAGGACGAAGATCCCTGAGCCTGGAGGGGGAATAATAGCCGACTGTCCTATTTTCACTCCAACACATACTTAATAACACAACTAATTACAATAAACCCCACCAGTTTATATAAATAACAAAATTCTAAAACACAGCACTCAAATAACAAAATATAAATACTACAATTAAACAAAAAACAAAATTATACCCTAACAATATATTCGAAATAAAACTAAAAACACTACACTCAAATGTCAAAATATAAATACAACAATTATAAACAAAAACAAAACAATTTTTCTAACAATGTGTCAGAGCTTACACATTAATTTTATCAAAAACGCTTATCCATCTACCCCCACCCACAGTGCTCTCACCACTGCGAGGGAAGGAGCTTTCCACCTGTACAAAACCCCTTATTGTAATATATAATTCTTCTTAGTTCCCCTACTCTTTCTAGTTTTTCCAGTTATGGATTCTTCAGGGTAACTAACTTTGTTTGGATTAATTCTGGATGTCCGTGCTTATGTAATCCCCCTACAAATGGGGGTTCCCGAAAAGTCTTTCTTGAGCTTGCCTAAATGCTCACTGCCAGGCTGGTGTCCTGCGTTTTAGCAGTTAAAATGTGATTGCCAGAGAGTGCCTGTATGCCTCTGTGCACTGTCTCTTTAAGAGCTACTGGATTGCAGTCATAAGTAATCTGAGAGGGAACTCTGTTAAAAGATGTAACTAGTTGCTGAAAATCATTTAGAGTGATAATGATAATGTAGTTTGTCTAACCTGCATTCTTTGCAGCAATGACTGTTTTTTTTATCTCTGTCCTTGTCTTGGTCCTGGACTGCCGAATTGGACCAATCAGTACTGGTGGGATGTAAAATGGAGCTGGACTACATACGAACATACGAAATTTGCCAGCAGATAAAGGCCTAGAGGTCTATCAAGTCTGCTTGAATGTGCAGCTAGCCCCCCTTTTTCTGCAGCTGCCCCTCCCTTCCACCCTTCCCCTTCATTAACCCTCCCCCTTGTCCTGTCCCATCCTCGTTTGAAGCAGTCCACTGTTCTACTCCATACCACTTCCGCAGGTAACTCATTCCACCCAGCCACCACCCTCTCTGTAAAAGTGTCTGTCATCTCCCTCCTGGACCTTCCTCGCTCAGTCTCATATCGTGGGCCCTGGTGGCCCTCCCTCCTTACTTTGAACAGCCCTTGTACCTGGCCTTGTTTATTCCTTTCATGTATTTAAAGGTTTCAATCATGTCACTCCTGTCTCTCCTCTCCTCCAGTGAGTACATGTTCAACTCTTCAACCTCTTCTCGTATGATAAGTCCCCCAGCCCTTGATCATCTTTGTCGCCCCTGCACGCACCCCTCCTGTAACCTAACGCTCCCTCTTCAGATACGGACGCCAGTACTGCACGCAGTACCCAGGTGTGGTCTAACTAATGGCCTTATAGTGGCAGAATCACCTCCTCCTCCTCGAGGATATACCCTTGCAATACAACCCAGCATTTTGTTGGCCTTTGCAGCTGCCTTCCTACATTGTGCCGAGTTGTTCATTGACCCTGTAATGAGCACACCCAGATCCTTCTCCTCTTCTGTGTGGGCTAGCTGCACTCCCCCTAGCTGGTAACTCCTTCTTGGGTTCTTCATCCCAAAATGCAGCACCTTGCACTTTTTGGCATTAAAGCCCAGTTGCCAGGTGTCTGACCAGGTTTCAAGTTTTGCCAGATCATCCTGCAACCCCTGCCATCCCCCTAAGTCATCAACCACCACGCCAACCTTGGTATCATCAGCAAACAGACTGATCTTGCTCTTCATGTCCCATGATATGTCTGCAATGAATATCCCAAACAACACTGGTCCCAACACTGAGCCCTGTGGGACACCGCTCGTCACTGCCCTTGGGTGTGAGAGCTCCCACCCACCACCACCCTCTGTTGCCTTCCTGCAGCCAGTTTCCACCCATCTCACCAGCTTTGCACCTGCCTCTGTGCCTACTAACTTCTCCCAGCATTCCATGTGGCACCGAGTCGAATGCCTTACTGAAGTCCAGATACAGGACATCCACTGCATGGCCCCTGTCCAGTTGCCTAGTTACCCAGTCATAGAACTCGACCAGGTTGGTTTGGCAGGATCTGCCACGTATGAAGCCATGCTGTCTGCTGTCCTGTAGTCCTTTGGCCTCTAGGAGGGCCACCAGCCTCTCCTTCAGGATAGTCTCCATTAGCTTACCCACAATGGATGTGAGACTCACTGGTCTGTAGTTTCCTGGTTCATCCTTGGGGCCACTCTTGAGGAGGGGCACCACATGAGCCATCCTCCAGTCCTGAGGTACATACCCCGAATGTAGTGAGGCATTAAATAGGTCTGCCAAAGGTCCTGCAAGGACCTCTGCCAGCTCCTTCAGTACCCCTGGGTGGATGCCATCTGGGCCTGGCGTCTGTCCACCTCAGTGCCTCAAACCCTCTCGAACTCTGCCCTCCATGATTTTCCCATCTGTCACCACCCCGCCCTTCTGCCATTTCTCCCACCTTGGTGTCACCCCTCTTTTAGTAAATACTGAGCAGAAGTACTATTTAGTGCTTCTGCCTTATCGCACTTGCTTCCACCCAACTCCCTCCTTCCTAATCCTTACTATGTGGTCCTTACAGCCTTCTTTCTCCTGATGTACTTGAAGAAGTCCTTCCCTTCTTAATGCCTTGTGCCAGCCTGAGTCTGTGAGATGCTTTGGCTCCCCTTACTGCTCTTTGTCACCTCCTTCGATTCTGTCAAGCACTCCTCTGTCCTCCCCCTCCTATTTTCTTGTACTTCCTAAAGGCAGCTCTTTCCTCCTTACCTTTCCATGACCTCTTTGCTCAACCAGCTCAGTTTCTAGCCCTAGCCTTCTTGCTCTGGGCTTCGCAGGTTTTGTTGCCTCCACTATCCCCAGCTTTATGAGCTCCCACTTCTGGTTAGTATCCATACTAGATTGAATTCTGGCCAGGTACCCTTTTACCACTTCCCCCATCCTCCCAAAGTCGGCCCTTCTGAAGTCCAGCACTCTTGTGCCAGATTCCACTCCTTCCTTGACCATATCCAATGTGAGCCATACTGAGTGGTGGTCACTCCCTGACAGCTGTTCCTCCACTGTAAGTTCTCTCACAAAGTCCCCATTTGCCAGCACAAGGTCAAGGGTATTCCTAACCTGGTTGGTTCACTGACCATTTGCAGCAGGAAGCTGTCCTGGAAGGCATCCAGCAGTACCTGCTCCCTTCTGTTCCTGGTTGTTGGGGTGCTCCAGTCCACTCCTGGCATGTTGAAGTCCCCCACAATCACCACACTACCCTTCTCGTAGGTCCTCCTGATCTGTCCCGCTAGTTCTCTGTCTAACTCTTCTGTCTGAGATGGTGGCCTGTACACCACTCCCATTCTAAGAATCCTATTCTTGAATCCTGGATTTGCACCCAAAGTGACTCCATATACCTCCTCCCCTTCCTCCTTGCTAATACTTCAGTCCTTCCTTCACATAGTGCCACCCCTCCTTTCCCAATCACCCTGTCCCTATGAATAACCTGTACCTGGTACAGACAGGTCCCAGTCATTATATTGGGTGGCCCATGTTTCACGTGATGGCTGCAGTGTCCACCTCTCCTCTGCCATGAGAACCTGTAACTCTGCAGTTTTCCTCCCAAGGCTCCTAGCATTAAGGTAACCACCTTCCACCCTTTTCCCCCTCCCATCCTGCCCTTCTTTCCTAGCATCACCAACAGTACTTGCCTCTTTGTCCTTTGTCACTGTTATGAGGGTAGCTCATATGATTTCCCAACCTATGGTCTCTGCATATCTCTTCCCAACTGCCACCCCCACTCCTAGTTTAAATTCCCAACTTCCTCTATATACTCTTCCATCCTCTGTTTCAACACTGTCTTTCCTCCTCACTCAAGTGTAGTCTGTCCTTGGCATAGAGACTACTGTCCTCCCAGGTCCCTCCCCACCCCCCAACAGCCCATACCCTTTAGCACAACACCAGGTTCTTAGCCATCCGTTAAATTCCTCTATTCTCAGCTTTCTTGTTGTGCTTTCTTTTGCACCGAAGTATCTCGAAAAGTTACTGATCTTCCTGCTCCTCACATAATTGTGCTAGTTCCTCAAACCTGCCTGGACTATATCTACTGTCTTGTCAGTCAGGTCGTTTGTCCCAAGATGTATAATTAAATGAGGCTTGTCCGCACTCTTCTAGCATATTTCAGAACAGACTGTCCCACCCTTTCGCTGTCATTCTTGGCATGGCCTCCACCCAAATGCAACTATGCCTCTCCCCTGCTACCCCACCTAACTCCTCTTAGTATTGAGTCCCCCAGCATTAAGATTCCACCCCTCTTACTCCCTGCTTGCTTCCATTCATCTCCCTCTCTCATTTCCAGCTCCTCTTCTTCCTCCTTCACATTATTTCCCCCTTTTACCCCTGCTGCAATTCTCCCAGCAGAGCTTCCCCCCGCTCCAGTTTGGTCCAGGCATTTATCAATTACTCCTCTAATTTTATCATTTCCCTCCTCCACTTTCTTCCTCTCTAGCAGTGCACAGCTGTTTTCTGAAGACCCTTCACAAATGCCCGCTCCCTCTCTCTTCATAGTAACCTGTTCTCTCTTTTTCACTCCAGGACTTTTGCCACTTCTTCGCCTCCCCTCACAAGTCCCTATCTCCTCCTTCCATTTGTCTTTTGTCTCCTGACCTGGTTTCCCTATCAATCGTTCTTCCTGGCCTGGGCCCTTGTCTCTGCTTCCTTCTTCTGACCTCTCCTCACCAGTGTTGGCTTAAATCGCCTCCCTCATCTCCCTTCTTCCTCCCTCCAGTATTGGGCTAAACCCACCCCAATCTGCCTTGCCTGTCTTAGTTCCTCCTGCAGACCTCAATCTCCTTTCTAAGTTTTCTGTGTGGTTGCATACAACATCCTCCCACACCCAGGCAATTTTTAGAAAGATTGGTGCACCGCAGTTGTTGCAGCCTACCACCCTACCCATTGCTGTCGTTGGCTCGCCAGCTACCCCCACCCTTCCAGATGCAGGATACCAAACACTCCCCAAGTCTCCTCCCCTCTATCAGTGCAAAACATTTTCTTTATTTCCTTCCTCCTTTGTTGTATACGATTAGATAGATTGAGCAACTGCTTTTTATATTCCTGTCCTTCCTATCCACACTCAAAAAGAGACTTTAAGTAGCCATTGCACAACCTTCTTCAAACTCCTACTCCTCTTTTTCCCAGTGCAATATCAATGCGAAGAAGTAATAATGAAAGCTCCTAGATTTGCATTTACTTCCCTTCCACTGAGAGAGCAGTCACCTCTTCACTTGCTGCTGTTCCTTTCCTGGATGTCTGCTTCTGCTATGCCAGGTGTATATCCTTTGCCTGTTTGAGGAAGTGATGTCAGAACCTCTAGTATAAAGGAAATAATGGACCAGGGGTGGAACCAGCCCAAGTCTTCCAGAAACAATCAGGTAGCTGAGGCCTCTGGTCAGACCATTAGCACCCTTCCCCCATTGTGCACTCAAACTTTGCAGCTAGTGAAGCCAGCAACAATGAATCACACTTCTACTCAAAGACCCCAAAATAGGTTTGCTACCCAAAGAAACAGGACTCCAATTGAAACAGCTTCACCAACAACACATCAAAATAGGCTTGGAAGTAGAAGATACAGGAGCTGTCTGGAGTCAAACTCTGTAGGAATTGTAGTTTTGGGCTTTTGGTGCCTTTTTTCACCTGAAGGGGGATCCTTTGTTGTGACTGACGGACAGATCAGCCAGCCGAATCTTTTGGATCTTGAGGGATTTCACAGACTGCTTGCAATTTTCAATTAGCTCTGGGCTGAGAAGTGAAGCAGTAACAGCTCAAGTGATTTAGGCCAGAGTTCTGTGTAGTTTTGCATTGGAGAACTGTGAAAGGCCTGAGTTGTGGCCTGCATGTCTGCCTGCTGCCCCTGAGAGTGAGAGAAGAGAATTATTTCGGACTAAATCCAAGTTTGTGAGAATGAAGTAAGCCACTGATTTATTTTACCAGCTCATAGCTGAAGAAGACCGAAGATTTTGCCGAATGCGATCGGCCTGTCTGGACTTCCAGCCACCTCTGAACTCCTGGATTATGCAGAGACTCTGTAATTGCGACTGGAGAGTGGTTTGCCTGGTACAGTAGAATTTGGGTCGTGATTTGGTTCCTCACTATGTGAACTGTGTTCTGCTTGCTGGAAGCTGTATCCAGCCCAAAACGGACTGTATCTGAATTTATCTCCATTTGGCTGGTGCCTTGCCACACTGGCCCAGCCAGACTACCCGCTGCACAGAGAAAGCCATCGATGAGAGACCTGCCTGGGGACCAGCCTCCTGCTCCACACTTGAATAGGAACGACACCTCGGTGATTCGTGTGGGCGCTGCTTCTCCTGGCACTCCAGATTAACCACCTGCTGTCTGGATTTTCGTCCAGCCTGTGTCCAGTATTGCATATTGTGAGTAATCATCAGGGTAGCTTTCTGCAACAACTGCCTACTCTAAAAGTGTGTCATCTGGTTGTCTTATTGTTTTCTTTTCACGGACTGAGCCCTCTGACTCCAGATTAAAAATAGTGCGTGTTGTGTATGTTGTTTTCTTCCATCCCAGGGCCCCAACCAGCTGCAAAGTTCCTGGCTAGCCCACCGTTCTCCATCTGGGTGCCCAGAGTGTGTGACTGCTTATGGACCTCGAAGTGCATGCATAACTGTTTGATTGATACAGCCTTTAAGCAAATTAACCTGATTACGCCCCTCCCTTGTTCAAGTCCCTTAAATAAATTGGATCAAACTCTTTTTTGCATTTACCCTGACTATGGTTCCAGTTTGTTTTAAGAGTACTGTACTGCTATTGTTTGCTGTGTATAACCTTGTTTTACAGTGCAACAGTGTGGGTACTTGTGTGGTGTATCAGGGGTATTGTGAAAGTGATTACTGTGTATTGTTCTGACCACTAGTAAGGAAAGAGGGGGGGTTACAGTGTCCCGGAGGGCTGTGCTCTAGGTTAGCTTGACCACTACCAACCCTGACCTCCGGGTGGAGGCACCCGTTTCAAAACTCGGGACCCTTAACCTGCTACTAGCCAAGCAGACAGGGGTAGTAGCCCTTGGGATAGCGCCACCTAGGGGTTACACTTATTGTTGTTAATGTACCGTTATGTGTGATTGTACATGTTCTGTTAGGAAGTTATTGTATTCCACACTACTTTGTGAGAAAATAAAAAGTAAAAAAAAACAACCTCTGTACAGAGGCAGAGAGGATATGGGACCTGGTATATTCCGTAGAAGCAAACATATTTGCAGTACGTCTACCAGGTCAAGACAATGTCGTGACAGATTCTAAGCAGAATCAGCCAGTGAAATGACGAATGGGCCATAAACCTACATCGTTCTGGCCTCAGTGTTCAGAAAGTGGGGCACACCCAATATAGACCTGTTAGCCTCCTGGGAGAACTATCCGCTCCCACAGTTTTTTTGCAGACCACCACCCAGAGGGACAGTCCCAAAGGACGTCCTGGTACTGGACTGGATAGGGACATTTCTGTATGCCTTTTCCACCATTTCCACTCATTCAGAAGGTGCTCTTGAAACTCAGAAAGCAGGAAGCCAGTCAACCTGCCACTCAGTCACAATCTGTTGACTTTGTTCCAGGGCAGAATAAGATGCTCAAACCTCAGGACCCTACGCCTGAGGGCATGGCTCTTGAGGAGTTAGAATTTTCTGGGTTGGAGCTCTCACAGGAAGTCCTGAAGGTGCTTAGGGTTTCAAAGAAACCCGTTACCAGGAAAACATATTCCTCTGAGTGGGAAAGGTTTTCTTACTGGTGTGCCCCCAGAAAAATAAACCCAGTAGAGGCAGGGTTACCTATAATCCTAGAGTACCTAGTACACCTACAGTCATTAGGCCTATGGCCTTCAACTTTATAAGTGCATTTAGCAGCAGTATCAGTATACATATCAGCTGGCAAGGGAAAGTCTTTGGCCTCACAACCCATTTTGGAAAGTGATTTTTTTAAAGTCCTCATTCATTTGTACCCACCAGTGGGGGACCATGTCCCACTGTGTGACCTCAATATATGCCTTGGCCAGCTAATGGAGACTCCATTTGAGCCTATGGAAACTGCTGACCTGCACGTGGAGAACCATGTTCCTGGTTGCTGTGATCTGTGCTAGGAGGATAAGCAAATTACAACCCCTCTGCACAAAGCCAAATTACATAATCACCCACAAAGTAGTTTTTAGAACTAGCAAAACATTCCTTCTTAAAGTGGTATCTGAATTCCACCTGAATCAGTCAGTGATCCTCCCTGTACTCTATCCAGAGCATTACAGTCCAGGTAAGGAAACGTTGCATAGCCTGGACCTAAAACAAGTCCTGACTATCTACGTGGACCGGACAAAATAGGTTTTGTATGTTCATATGTTCTTTTGTATGATTTTGGACATGTATTAAAATTTACCCAATGTTCCTCTACTGTTTATTGTACAATACCTTGTGTTCCAGCTGTTGCACAATCTTACAATATTGTATTGTTTGTACTACCCACTTACTATTGTAACTGATCATCCTTTACAACCCTATGTAACCCCTCCTCCCCAGGTCGCACCGTGAGACGAGCAACTTGTTGTTTAGTGTGCCCTCCTGGTGAAACATTTCAATAAATAAAAATAAATAAAAAAGATGTCAGGTCTGTACACAACTTTTTGTTACTGGTGGTGAGGTTGGCAAAGGTAAACCAGCTACAGAGAGCTCTGTATCTCACTGGATAGTCTCTTGCATTCAGTTCTGCTATGAAAAAACTGCAAAAAGGCTACTGAGAGACGTAAGGACACACTCCATGAGGGGCAGATCTGCCTCTGTGGTACCCTCAAGGGGCATCCCATTGTTAGACATTTGCAAAGCAGCTACCTGGAAAGCAGTACACACCTTCACAAAGCACTACTGTTTGGACATACAGTCCAGAAGGGATGCCAGCTTTGGAACTGCTGTACTGCATAACCATTTTCCTAACTAGGTTCTGGATCATCATCCCAAGGTACTGCCACTGAGTCTATATAAAGTGTAAACATTTAAGTGAGGGATTCCTGGCATTAGAAGAAAAAAAAATGACTCACTGTAGTAATGTTGTTTCTTCGTAAGGGATCTCTCACTACATTTACGCTCACTAACCCTGCCTTGCCTTTCAGAACCTAAGACAGGTTCACACAAGAATCAGTTCCTTTTTTCATTCAGATCGCTTGAGCATTATTATTCAGTTCTTAACAATTGTAGGTTTGTTGCTATGGTGTATATGACAAATTCTTCTCAAATCTTCTTTGTTTGTTTAGTGTTTTTAAGTTCTATAACATTTCTAAATTTTTGAAGTCTTTTTAACTCACTAGCTGATGTTCCACTCCGGCGTGGAAGGAGATCTGAGCAACTGCCAGAGTGGAGCATGGGTACAGAGTTTGAACCTACATAATTTGCATAGGTTCTAATTTCCAGGCCATCATTCTTAACCGAGATGACTGTATTAGCATAAATATAGTGTGGGATCTCTTAAGAAGAAACAGCATTAGTACGGTGAGTATGTTTTTCTTCTTTCTTTCCCTTGACATTTGTAAAATCGAAGAAACATGTCTGAGTGAAACCCTATATTTTTGTATTGCTGTATTTGACTGGGGACAAGTATAGTGTAGTTATATATATATAAATATATATATATATATATATATACCTGTATAGTTATTTTACTTAGGGACAAGTGACTCTGCCTCCACCTTTGATTTGAATACTCTTGACTGAAACCTGCTTAGCTGTTTTTGGTTCAGACATTTACTTGTTTTTCCATGTCTTGATTTTCTTTTAACGCCAGTAGTTCATTTAAAACGGTCTATCAGAATGAGAGTTTCCTTGTAACGTCTAAGTTCAAGACACAATATCAGCCTTCATGAACTCTTTGCTGATTAAAAAATCTGCATTTGATGTAGAGTGTGCTTACACATGCTAAATGGCAGGTAACCTATGTGTGGCAGGCAACTAATGAAACAGATTAGCCCATATGTTTTCCTCCTAATTGGTCTGGATCGATCTTTTCTCCTAAATGATTAACCCTGGTTCCATTAGCTTGTTTATTTTCGAGGATGATTTAATAAATTATTTACTTGAGTTTATTTAAATCATTCAGTTTAGTCAGAATTTCTAGGTATTAAAGGAGTACTACAGTCAAAATTTGCAAAGACATATAATCTTCTTCGGGGGTATTTCAGTCATCAGGTCACACCATAGGAACTTCACTGTCAGTGAAGCAGGATCCACAAGGAAGATTTTCAGTAGTACAACTGGGGTCTCTCATGCCAACGTCCTCTTCCAACATCGCCAACCCTGTAAAGGCATGAGCGGCCACACTCCATCCTCAGTTCTTTCCCGCTGTTGACTCGATCACATGGGTCTCCATGCAAGCACCAATGCAGTTTCTTGCTGTTTTTTGTCTATGGCTTTGTAATACTTAGTATTTTAAAATCTCTTTTCTTAAGAAATTCCTTTATCTCATTGATGTAGAGGGTTAATCCCTCAACTTCTCTTCTGTCGCTGCCGCTATGGAAAGAAGATTGCTTCTACAGACGAACATTCTCTCTGTGTCTGTTGTCTCGGGCCTGACCATGAAGTCTCCGACTGTGGGATCTGCCAGAAGTTTAACCAAACAACCCTCAAGCGACGAAAAAAAGTTCTTAAAAATGTCCTCTTGGAACAACAGGCAGCCAGTTCCGGGTAGGGGTCATTTGGAGTCCCTCCTTCTTAGTCGCTGGCAAGGTCGTTAAGCTCCCAGGCTGCTAAAGCCCGAGACAAGTCCCCGGTGGGGTGGGGGGAGTCATAAAAAAGACAGAAATTGGAACCACTCCCCCCGGAGGTGGTTCTGCTCCCCGACTGCCTCCTCTTCTTTATCTGGGGGTACCCAGTCAGCTACACCGATGCCTAAATCTGCTGTCCGGGTCTCTGTCTGTACCAGACCCATGCCAACAGCACCTCCACCTAATGCCCGAGGTGGCTGGTCGTCAACCTCCAGGTCATCGGCCCCCTTGTCGATGATGGGGTTGTCGTTGACAGCCCTCCTGTCTAGGCCTGATGCTTCCCCAGGTACTCGGGCTATGGGCTCTCAGGGCCCTTCTATGGTCGTTGCTTCCTGCACCGCCCGAGTCAACACAGGCTTCTACTGTCATCGATCTTAATGATATTTTAACCAAATTCACTATGGTTTTGGTTCACCAGTTAGGCACATATAGGCCCACATCGCCTGTGCTGTCAACATCACCGTCGACTCCCACTGGGCCTTCGTGGATTGCGCCCCTCCCACAGGCCGTTGACGGTACCTTGGTCATCAGACCAGGAACTGGAGCAGGTTGACGTCGAAGAGGAGTACCATCCTGATCTTATTCTTCCTGATGAGTAACAACCCCTCTCCTCAGACAGATCCACAGCCTCCTTAGTGAGTGAGGACTCTTGTCAGACACACACCTAGGTGTCATCCAGAGGACTATAGGCTTTAATACTGAGGAGGAGGATGCCACCAGAAAAGATCTTGTGGATTTCCTGGCGATCCCAGAGTCTCCTCCCAAGATCATTTCTACTGTTTTGCCTGCTCTGAGGAATGCTACTACTGCAGCATGGCACAGGCCTGACATGGTGCCAGCCATGCCCTGCAGATAAACTTTATCATGCCCCTAAGGGTTTCCGCATTATGTTGCTTAGCCTGCAACAGATTCCATGGTAATAAGGGTAGCTCATGACAGGTCGAAGGTGCCTAAACACCTCTGCTCTCCCCTCCCTCTGGACAAAGAGTCACACAGAATCAGTATCTGGGCAAGAGGGTTTATGCCTCCTCCACCCTTGGGCTGAGGATTGCCAGCTACCTTTCTCATATGGTTAAGTACCAGAATATCAGTTGGAAGAAGGGCAGGGTTGCTGCCCAAGCCCTTCCAGTTGGTACCCAGAAGCAAGAGATTCTTAAATGCTTGCAAACTGCTGAAGATGTTAGCAAGCACCTCTTGGAGGCCCTCTGTGATATCTCGGATACTATTGCCAGGGCTGCTGCCACCAGCATTTATCTCCATAGGCACTCCTGGCTGAGGGTCTCAGGCTTTGCTGCTGATATCCAGCAGAAGGTGTTGAAGCCCCCTTCAGTGGCTCAAAACTATTTGGGGCAGATGTCCAGGGCATCATTAATGATTTGCAAGCATCTGGCAGGGCTATTAAATCTGTCCATTCGGACTCATCATATGCAGCCAAAGAGCAGGCAGTCTCTCTCTCTCCCTGCGGGACCCACCAGACCCGGAGCAGTCTCTCAGCTTCAAGGCAAACGCAGAGCCTCCGCTGCCTTACCTGCTTCCTCCACTGCAGGGGCCACGGCCAAGCATCCTAGGGGTGACAGACCAGTGCTGGCAGCTGGATCCGCCTCTGCTTGACTCCCTGCCAGACCTCCCTCTTTCAGTTCCCAATCAAGAGGTGGTGGTCGGAGATCGGTTCTCCCTCCATCTCAATCAATGAAGAACCATCACATCACATGCCTGGATACTTCAAATCATAGAAAGATGTTGCACTCTGGGAACTCACCAAGCAACCCCCAGAGACGACTCCTGTATCCTCCACCTACCCACTGGCCCATCTTTCTGTCCTCTGGGAGGAGGTGCAGTCCCCTCTGTGCAAACAGACCATTGAGTCAGTGCCCAGGTGCCAGAGAAACAAAGGATTTTATTCCAGATTATTCCTGGTCCCAAAAAAGAACTGGGGATCTGAGGCCCATCTTAGACCTCAAGAACTCAATTTGTTTGTCCAGTACAAATGTTCTGAGTAGTAATTTTGCCAAGGCCTCATGCCCCTTCTAAAGCAGGGTGACTGGCTGTGTTCTCTGGACATGCAGGATGCTTACCAGCACATCTCGGTATTTCCACCCCACAGGAGGTTCCTTTTGGTTTCTGTTCCAGGGTGAGCATTACTTGTTCAAAGTGCTGCCCTTTGACTTGTCCTGTGCGCCACATGGGTCTTTACCAAGTGCTTAGCAGCAGTAGCTGTGGCTCTCGGAAGGGAGGGGCTATAGGCTTTCCCTTATCTGGACGATTGGCTCCTAAAGGCCCCATCCAGGGAACAGCTTCTCTGGACTCTGGAGAGAACTCTCCAGTTATTTCTCTCTCTGGGCATTACGGTCAATTTTACCAAGTTGGTCCTAGTCCCATCCCAAAGGCTACAGTATATAGAGGCAGTTCTAGACTCTGCACAGGGAAATGCTTTCCTACCTCAGAACAGGATGGAGTGCCTTATTGCTCAGACTCAGGAGGTCGCCCAGAGCAGTTACATCCCTTCAAGACTATACTTGAGGCTGTTGGGGCTGATGGCTGCGGTCATCCCCACTGTTCCACTGGCCAGGCTTCACATGCGCATGCTCCAGTGGACACGCTGAGTACAATTGGACCAGCGCACGGACGAATTACATCAGTTAGTGCTGGTCTCTTCCCCAGTCCGCAGGGTGCTCCAGTGGTGGATAGGCCCCCTGAACCTGCTGCTAGGGGTTCCCTTCCAGATCTCCCCCCCCCCAGCAGATTCTCGCCACGGATGCCTCTGGTTTGGGCTGGGGGGGGCTCATCTGGGTCCCTTTCAAACTCTGGGCTCTTGGTTTCAGATTGAAACCTCCCTGCACATCAGTGTCCTGGAGATGTGGACAGTCCTGTATGCCATGCAGTCCTTTCAGAATCATCTCCTCCCAGGCCAGCTGTTGATTCAGTCCAACTGAAACATGGAGAACTGAGAATGATTTATTCGTCTGGATATTGAGGGATACCAATTATACAGTTTTGATAGAAATATCAGAAAGGGTGGGGGTGTAGCTGTTTACATCTCCAATAGTATTGAGCAATTGACATCAAATAAAATAAGAAAAGAAGACTCGCCTGCTGAGTCCATTTGATTGCAAATTGAGATTTGGAAAATTTCAAATACAAACGCAGTGCTGGTGTTTATTGTGGTCCAGATACTAGTTTTGAAGTTTCAGACATAATTAATATGGAACTTGAAAGAGTCTGTGAATTGGGTCCTGTTATTTTTTTAGGAGACTTAAATTACACTGATATTAGTTGGATAAATAAATCTGCAACTAGCCAAGCTGGACAAAATTTTGTGACATTAACACAGATATTATCTCTGCACCAACATGTTAAAGATCCTACAGGAAAGGAGAACATCTTGGATATTGTCTTGACTAATGAGAATATTAAGATTCTTGATTGTGCCATAGATGTACCTTTGAGCAATAGTGATTATAATAGCATTTATTTCAGCATTAAAGGGGAACACTCCATAGTAAAAGGAAGCAGGGCCATTTATAATTTCCATATGGCAAAAAAAGGAACTATACAACAACATCTTGCTACTATCGCATGCAAAAATATGTTAGCAGGTAAATCAACTAACGAAATGTGGGAAGTAATAAAAAATTAGATTAAGAATGTATGTAATACTCCTATAACAAAAAAGAAAAAAAAATATGATGACAAGGGGATTAAACCACGTTGGTTGACTAATAAAATTAAAAAGATGGTGAAACAAAAAAAAAAACACTATACAGGGAATACATAAATTTGATAACTGACACAAATTGGTCCAAATTCAAGGAGTATCAAAAAAGCAAAGGGTAAAATGGAACATAAAATTGCTAGTATAGCAGGCAAAAATAATATTAAACAATTATATAGTTATGTTAATTCATTAAGGGGAAAGAATAATGGTGTTTCTACCATTACACACGAAGATATATAAATAGATGATCCAAATCAAATAGCTACTGTTTTCAATAGTTATTTTGCATTCGTCTTTTCAGATGATAAAGTATTTACAGATTATATTCTAACTGGAAAACATTTACATGTAGAAATTACACCTGAAATTGTAGCTGATAAGATCAAATCATTAAAAAATTCCACCTCCTCTGGCCCAGGTGAGATCTCGGCTAGAATGCTCAAGTTATTAGCTCCAGAGATAACAGTACCCTTAGCAATTTTATATGAGAAGTCGCTTTCAGAACAAACACTACCTCTTAAGTGATTAAATGCAATCGTTGTACCAATTTATAAGAAGGGAAATAAAACTGATTATACCAATTATAGACCTATAAGCTTAACAACTGTAATTGGTAAGATTATGGAATCAGTTATTAAAGATAATTTATATAACCATATAAAAGATAGGGGTCTTTTGGATCAATCTCAGCACGGCTTCACTCAGGGAAGATCTCGTCAGTAACCAACTCTGTTTCTATGAAAACATTTCCAAGGCTTTAGATCAGGGACACTTAGTCGATTATATTTTTTGGACTTATCCAAAGCTTTCGATAAAGTACCACATAAGGAGATAATTACAACTATGATAAATCTAGAAATAGATCATGGATTAGTTGGGTAGGTACAGACTTGGCTTACAGGCAGGACACAGTATGTAAGCATAAATGGCTACATGTCTATGATAATAAAAGTGATGAGTGGTATCCCACAAGGGTCTGTATTAGGACCCCTGTTGTTTCGATTATTCATATCAAAATTAGGTTTAGGCACGGATGTATGGATTAGCAAATATGCTGATGATACTAAAGTTGCATGGGTTGCTGATTTTGATTCTGATAGAAATAAATTACAAACGGCTTTAGATAAGATAGCAGAGGATGCTGTGAATTTGGGCATGTGTTTTAACACAGAGGAATGCTCAGTGATGCATTTCGGTAGAGATAACATTGAAGCAAATTATCTTCTGAACAGTATCTCTCTCATCAAAACAGAGGAAAGAGACTTAGGAGTCATCATATCTAATAAATTGACATATGACAAACACTTGCAAACTCAGGCTATTAAAATTAATAAAATACTTTGGACAATTAAGAATTTTAAAAGTAGGGAAACAAAAGTGATCATGCCTCTGTATAGAGCCTACATTAAGACCATTACTGGATTATGGTAGCCCATTATGGGGACCACTAAAGGGAAACAACAGAGATATAACTGAAAAAGTACGGAGAAGAACTACAAAAATAATCTATGAATGCAGAGAACAGAGTTATGATAATAGGTTGTCTAAATTAAATTTAATGCCTCGTCATAAGAGAATTAGGAGAGATATGATGATATGTTATAGTCTCTTGCAGGATCCTACTTTATATACAGAGCTAGACTTAAGCTTTAAAACTAATGATTAAAGTACTAGGGGACATAATAGACTGTTAAAACATAGTGGGTTCTGTACGGAGAATAGGAGAGCATTTTTCATACAGAGTGATAAATCCATGGCATGCATTACCTTACATGTTGTTAATAGTAAAAATAAACAAGATTTCAAAACGTAATTGGATTGTCACATACAAAATGTTCATTAATTAATTTACAGGAGCACATATGGGCCAACAGCCTTTTCAGCTCCTTTGAACTTAGTACGAGTATGGACAACCTCAGTGTTGTGTATAACCTCAACAAGCTAGGGGGGGGGACATTAGTATTCCCTGTGTAGGGAAGCCACGAGAGTGTGATACTGGGCGTTGGATCATGGTCTAACTCTCTCAGCGGTTCATGTCCCAGGAGTGTTAAACACAGCTGGACACAGTCCAGCATGCATGAGTGTCAGCTCCTTTCATCCATCGCAGAAGATCTGTTTGACAGATGGGGTTGTCCAGAGTTGGACCTTTTTGCGTCATCACTCAATGCAAAACTGTCCAATTTCTTCTCGTTAGATCCAGGGCCTGGAGTTTTCTGGTGAGACATGTTGTCCCTCTGTTGGAGTGGGAGGTTCCTTTATGCCTTCCCTCCATTTCCTCTGATTCAGAGGGTGCTAATCAAGCTGCAGAATAGATGGAGGGGCCAGCATGATTCTGGTAGCTCCATTCTGGCCTTGTCATATATGGTTTCCATTACTACAACAGCTGGCGGAGGAGCCTCTGGTCCTTCTCCCTCTCTGCAGGAATCTGCTGAACCAGGCTCAGGGAACCCTGACCCATCCTAACCTTAAGGCACTCCATCTGCATGCTTGGCTCCTAAGAACATAGCCATCGCCAGATTTGGGGGTTCCAACAGGGTAGCGGATATTCTAGTGGCTGCTCGGAAACCCTGCACTTGAGCCACTTATGCCATGAGTTGGAGGTTTGCCATCTGGGCTGCCAAACATAATCTAGACCCTTTCACTTGTCCAGTTAACCAGATTCTGGACTACCTGTCATCACTGTTGTATTCCGGTCTCCGGTACTCCTCCCTCAGGGTGCACCTTTCGGCTATTTCGGCCTTTCATGAGCCAATGGGTTACCACGCCATAGCTCAGCTGGATGTTTTCTGTACTTTCCTGAGGGGCATCCTGCATCTGAAACCCCCAATCTGTTTCCCTGTCCTGGCTTGGGATTTGAATTTTGTTTTGGAGAAGTTGACTCTGTCTCCTTTTGAGCCAGCCCCAACTTGCAAACTACGCTTCCTTATTTTTGGTTGCCATTACATCTGCTCGAAGGATTTCTGAGCTTCAGGCCCTCTGGTGCGAGGAGCCTTATTTGATTTTTCACAGTGTCTCTTTGTGCACGAATCCTAAGTTTCTCCCCAAGGTGGTGTCTGAGTTTATCCTTAATCAATTTGTTCACCTTCCTGATTAGGTTCCTGAACATACCAATCCAGGGGAAGCACTGCTCCATACGTTAGATGTGTGCAGAACTTTGAAGTACTACCTGCTCCGAACTGAGGAATGTCGAAAGTTGAAGCAGCTGTTGGTTTCTTTCACCCCAGATAGAGAGGGCATTCAGGTTTCTAAACAATGTTCATCTAAATGTTTGGCTAAGTGTATTGTGTTCTGCTACAACAAGTATGGCAAAGAGTTGCCTGGAGCAGTAAAAGCTAATTTCATAATAGGCATGGCTACCTCTGTGGCCTGTTGTCGCGGGGTCTTGGATGCTGACATTTGCTCGACTGCCAACCTGTCCATGTTTTCAGCAAGCACTATAGTCTGGACATTGCCTCAAGAGCCCGTGCAGGATTTAGAGGGGCTGTGCTGCAGGGCCTCCTGTCTTTAGCTTAGGGTTGGCCTTCCGCCCAGACTGTCTTGTTGCACCTGTAACTGCTTGGGACTCGTTCCTGTGGTGTGACATGATGACTGAGATACCCATGAAGAAGATAGAACAGTAATGTAAGAACCTACTGTAACAGTAGATCTTTGAGGGGATCTCAGTCAGCAGGTCTGTCTTCCCTCCAGCCATCCCCCTTTTTTTTGGGGGGGGGGCTTTTTCCTGGAGCTGGTTATCTGGTATATCCAGCCTTTGTTATGGGCCTGGGCACCTCTCTTTCTCTCTCTCTCTTCTCTGTCCCCTATAGCTTGAGCTGTGAGGAGGGAGTGGTCCGCTCATGTCTTTATAGTATTGGTGACATTGGAAGATGATGTCGGCATAGGCAGCCCCAGTTGTACTGCTGAAAATCTTCTGTGTGGATCCTGCTTCACTGACAGTGAAGTTCCTACGGTGTGACTTGATGACTGCGATCCCCTCGGAAGATCTACTATTATGGTAAGTACTTACGTAACTGTTCTTTGTGCAGAATTTTGATTTGTGTGTTTAGTCCTGGTGTGCCCTTCTTTTTGTTTGCTATTAGTTTTTTTTCTAAATTTACCTACTAGTTTTATGACCACTGGGGAGCGTCATGTTAGCATGGTTTATTGCTCGTCTGGTTTGTTTCCCTTTGTCCTAAAATGCCTCATGTCTCATGTGACAGTGATGCATCTGGGACCACTGATTCGGTGAAGGAAAGTACTGCAGCAGTAATCTGAAGATAGGAGCCTGATGGTGTGGCCTCAGCTAAATAACTTTTATCCATTATTTTTGTTTTCTATATGTTTGTCTAGGTCTAGCCAGCAGGAGTAAATGTTTTGCTTTTAAAGCTTTTAATTTCATCAAACTACACCCAGACATAAAAAGCACACAAATCACCCTAGATTATCAGTGCTATAATTAGTAAAGACTCTAGGTATTTTCTTACAGAATACCCACTCAGATCTCAAGTGATTGCTAAACTGTAAATGTAGCCTTTGGTGCCCACTGGATAAGAAAAGTGACTTAATCACAGCTGTGCTGCTGTAAAATTGACTAAACCAGTACATGCTGAATCTATGGTCCCAGATATATCACTGTCACATGGGACAGGAGGCATTGTAGCGAAAAGAGCAATAAACTGTGTTAATGTAGGGATCCCCAGAAGGCCATAAAACTAGTAGGTGAATTGAGAAAAAAAACTCCTAATAGCAAACAAAGGAATGCATGGACACACGAGAACTAAATACGTAAATCAAAGCACTCAGCACAACATACCTTTTTACAATTTTTGACTGTAGTATTCTTCCTTAAGTCATCCCCTACTAGGCGGACTTTCAAAGCTGTGACATCATCACCTTTCTTGCTTAATGATTTATGTAAGCGACAGGAGTTACCCCAGTCCACACCATAAGTCAGCCTTGAGGGAGTAGGTTACATGTAAGCATTAAGCCACTCTGAAGGTGGCATCTAATGGTGAATTAATGCATGGTTGGGAGGGTTGTGGCACGAGGCCGCAGGCTGAGTGCCTACAATGGCCCAACCATGCATTAATCCACCATTAGATGCCAACTTCGGAGTGGCTTAATGCGCTTGTAACATGATATGGAGGAGCGGAGAGTTACTGTGCTTCTCTTGTGCAATACTCTGAACAAGATAAGACAGCCAGTCTTTATCAATCAATCAATCAAATCTTTATTTATCCAGGCGGACACCATTGAGCAAGCTCATTTACAAGGTGGACCTGCATTACACATGGTCAAAAGACAGAATAACATAATTGGCAAAGATACAGACATTAAAACACAGTTGAAACATAGGTAAAAGAACGACTTGTAAAACAGTAATAAGTGTGTTCAGTGGAACAGGCAAATTGAATATCTATTCTGTCTTTGAAGGAATATACAGTACAGGGAACCCAGTTTGAAGGTATATTCAGTATAGGGACGAAGGGGTTTTTGTTAAGCAGTAATTGTAGGTACCTCAAGTCGGTGTGGCTGCAATGGAGGAGGGGCAAATGACAAAAGCAGCTCGCAGCCTTAGGTTCTTGTTATAAAGCAAAGAGGTACGTAGCTCACTGAAGTGGAGAGAATTAACGAAGACTGGCTATGGCACCAGGAAGCGCCTGCAGCCCAGTTCACAAAACTTAGGTTATTGTTATGGAGCAAAGCAAAGGGTACGTAGCTTACAGAAACGGAAAGGATTAGAGATGACCAGCTATGGCACCAGGAGGTGCCGGCAGCCCAGTTCACAAGCATTAAACTTTTGTTGTGGAGCAAGGGGGTTCGTGGCTCGCAGAGGCGGAGAGATTAACGAAAAAACTGGTAATGGCACAGGGAAGGGTCGGCAGCCCAGACACAACAAGCAGCATCCAGTCTAGACTCCTGGAAGAACTTGGAGCTAGGGGAGCATGAGCCGCTCAGGCGAATTTCAGATAACGGTTTCAGAGGCGCTGCTGCAGATATACTTGGATCATGTGGCAGCTATACTTGGAGAACTTAGGGGGTCAGTGGCCCTAGGAGAGGAGAATCAGGGTGAGAGTAAGATGATGGAAGAGAGGGTGAGGCAAAGGTGTGGGAAAGAAAATGGGGTATGTGAGGTAGCAGTGCAGTATAGGCGTAGGTGATACAGAAGCTGTAGAAGAACAAGGTCAATGGAAGCAGTTACATTTACCTCTAATTAACTTTGCATATAAGGACTTGAACACTGGTTGGGTTAACTTTTTACTGCACTTTCGGAAACTGTAACAGACATGCATTTACATGGTCATGTTGACAAAACATGTCTACTGCTATATATGCACAACGGTGCATTTAACTTGTGTCTACGATTCATTTGGAGTTGTACGCGGCTATTATTTCATACCGCATGTAGGAGGTCCATGGTTCACTAATTTCTATGGCGGGTCTTGGCTTCCGCTACAGATTTGCATGCTGCGTCGCGTGTCAGATGCTTGCACTCTGTGATTGGTGCATGTCTCATGTTGCTGTGGGACACGCTGGAGGTGTTTCTGTCAGATGTCTGTCTGCCTTCCGGGTTTCTTTGGGTTCCTGCTGTGGGGGCACACTTCTGGCTGTGTCTGTCAGGTGCGATTCGGCTTTTCTGCTACTACAGCTGCTGTACTCAGTGGATGCAGTGCTTTTGGCAGTGCTGCTTTTTTTCTGTGTGGATAGCAGTGGTATTTCAGTTTGGGGACGGCATTACTGGTGGATTAATGCCATCTCCAAACTATACCAGCTGATGCATTTCATCCAATCCATCCTGCTCTTTTGAGGTTATCTAATTTTGCCATGTTACAAGTTCTGTTAGCTACTGAAGGAAATTGATGTGCTACAGTATGTCACTTATTTTCTTAGTGTGTATCTTACAGCAGGGAAATCTGTGTTTCTACACTCACTTTCATAAAACATAAATTGTCCGTTTGTGAGTTTCATTTAGCTTCTGCTGTTTCCATAACCAGTCTTCTAGAGCCCAGGTGTTGGCCTGTTTGTCCACAGGAGTCAGTCTGTCTTAATAAGGATGATATTGATATTAACTTAGTGATTTAAAGGTGGGAGGGACACTAGATCATCTTGCCCTACCCCCCCATAAATATAAATTTACTGTTTATGAATTGTTTCTTAGCCTGTTATCTAAGATAGGTTCACCACTTCTTTGTGTCAGTTTCTCTTTCTGGTGTATGAACTTCAGTTTGTTCCTCTTTTTGTTAGGATATTTTTGGCAGATTTTGTGAAAAATTTCTGTTTACAGTAACTTTTTTCTATCAAGTTGCGTTTTTGTGATTGCAGCCAATTTTTCCTGCAGTTTCTCAGTAATTTGTGCAGTTGTCTATTTTTCAGTTTTTGTAGTGAGTGCATATGTTTTCACTTGGCATCATTTTTCTGATGCGGTCACGTTAGATTTTTCAGCTTTTTAAGTTTGCACAATTTACACAAACGCCTCCTTATTTTGTCAGTTTGCACCATATTTTGCCACATTTGTGTCTTATCTTACACAGTTTGTGGACTTTGCCATTGTTGGTGCCACAGTGCGAGCAATTGTGGCAACCAGATTATGGACACATCCAGTTGTGGCAGCCTGGTTATCGACAAATTTGTAGAATTGTGTCTTTTAACTGATGTCTGTTAATTTTTCCAGACAGCATACAAAAGAGATTAGTACACAACAAGAAAAAAGGAAAAAAATACATTAACAGTTGATTCCTATTCGCAACACGGGGATGTAAAGCAAATGGTTAGAAAACATAATCAATCATATCATATCATATCAGCGTGGCTCAGTTGGTAGCGCATCCGCCTCTGGACCAGAAGGTCGTGGGTTCTCGCCCCACACCGGGATTGGACTTGCACCTAAAAAATTGCTGGCATCCGAGTGCAGTATTGGGGGGTGCTGTACTGCTGGTGTGCTCGCCCTTCGATGGAGACGTTAAACCGAGGTCCCTTCTACCCATCCTGGTGTTGTCCTGGTGGTGTCCAGGTGGAAGTAAAGAACCCAGGGCACTCTTCGCAAAGAGTAGGGAACATTCCCGGTGTCCTGGCCAACATTCCCCTTCCCATAAGCCAGTTCATGCAATTATCCAGGCTGTGTGTGGGTGATGATGTGCGATATGGCCGCCACCACACATTCAGTCACTTCACTACCAGTCTAGCATTGCTTGTAAAGTGCTTTGGATGTAAGAAAAGCACTATATAAATGCAGATTCTTCTTCTTCTTCTTCTTTATTTATCCAGGCAAATCACCGTTGAGCAAGCTCATTTACAAGGTGGACCTGCATCACACAGGTGGAAGCAAAACAAATGATTACAATTGTAAAATTTTACATGCACGCATAGAAAAAAGTTTACATAGGAAAGATGTTCATAAGCAGTCATATATATATATATATATATATATATATATATATACACACACACACAGTAACATAGCTGATGGCCAAAGAATGGGGTAGGAAGGAGAAGGGGTAAAAGTAGCAATTATAATTACACTTGAAGGTGGGAGTTTGGACAAGGACAGATATAGTGCAGGAAGCCCAGGAGTGCCCTGCCTGGCGCAGTGGATGGGAGGGTAAATCTGGTGAATAGTGAAAACTAAGCTGATCTGATCCAGTCAAGGCAAAGATGTATATGTGTGTGTGTGTGGGGGACGTGAAGGTGATTGTGCCTGGACTAGCTTAAGGGATAAATGTTGGGTCAGTTTCTGATTTATTTAATTTAGTTTTTGTTAACCAGGTAAGCGCACACACACACACCTGTTTTCAGGTACTACCTGGGAGAATACATCTAAAAATTACATTCAGAGTGATACAGTAGAATAAGTTGTAATACAGTAGGCAGTGAAGGAAAAAACATAAAGCACCCATCAGGGCCAGGTCTCTTCAAACACCTGTAGTATCTTGTTCAGTTTGTAAGTGAATCTCTCCATTCTTTGGATGGTATTAACTATTTTTCTCCATATTTCTGCAGTAGGTATGGTCTGGGTTAACCATAGATGTGTCATTACTTTTTTTTTTTGTTTGTTTGCTTTTTTGTAGCAGCTATCAAGATCAACAAAAGTTAAAGGGACTGACTTTGCAGTCTGTGCTTAGAAGGTGGCATTGAGAGCAACATGAATTAGGCTATCATTAACTGTGGGGCATTGTACATTCTCTTTATATCCTGTTGTACAGTTTGCCAGTATGATTTGCGGCATGAGCACTCCCAGAACACAGGAGATTGGTCAGCCAGTTGTGTTCTACATGTTCACCAGCATCAGCCTCTGGCAGGGTCTATATATATTGGACCTGAATAACTGGGGTGCTAACAAATCATGGCTAGCATTTCCAGGTGAACTCCCAGAGGTAAGGGGCCATATGACCTAGTAGGCTAGAAGTGTAAATTTTAGCTGTGTAAAAGGCCACTGATTTATGGAGATTAAAGTAATGAAATTCCATTTTCAAGCCTTGAAATTCCGGGAATTGCACCAATGATTGCAAGTCTAATTTCGGGATTTTACTGTCATTTTTTTTAGTAAGTGTATACGTAATTAGAATAAAGGAAGACTTTTTCTGCTTGTGATGCTGATGACCCGGGTTCGGGAACGGACCTGGGAGTCGGAGGGCCGGCTGGGGGGAGGGAGAAGGATTGAGCATCCTGGAGACTGCTCGCCTTCTGCAGGAGGAAGAGGGATAGCATGTCCGGCGCTTTACAGGCCTCTGGAGGAGGCTGGGGGCCACTGCAGCTGGTGCCATCACCTTAGGGGTGGGGCGGACACTGGTTGCCATTGCATATCCTCGCCCCTAGGGATCCAGCAAACAATGGAAAAAGCCAGCCCTCTGGCATGATGACTGTGACAGGATGGAATGGGACCATGCTCCATTTGTTATAGAGAAAGTGTTTAAAATGCAAGAATCTTTCTATTTCTGTCTCTTCTTTGTTTGTGCAACCACATTTTCCTGTGAGACTTCGGATTTGATCACCCCGACAGTCTCGCAATTCTTTGGCTCTCACTGTCTCTCAGTTCTCCCTTGCTGTCTGTTTTTCCTCCCTTGCATATCTGCTTATATAAAAATTTGTGCAACTCATTGTATGGAAATGAAACTGATATTGGGATCCCTTTTGTTTAGAAAATATATAATGTTACTGTTGAAATGTATATGAGAATAATTTGAGATGATTGTAAAAAGCTAATGGAAAACTCCAGAGGTTACTTGAGTGCAAATTTTTAAGCTTTTTGGAAAAGCTGTAGGGGCCCAGCAAGCACACTGTATTCTAGCAGCTACTGAAACTTTCAAGAACAGAACACTTACAAAAACAGGATGCTTGCCAAGAGTGGGGGTTGAAAAGACTTACAAGAGTTAAGCTGCAACTGCAAGAAAGATTAGAAGAACAAGGGACACAGAGACTGAAAGAAAACTTCATTTTATTTTGCCTTTGTAAATAGTTATACTGAACAAATACTGAACAAGTTTATTTTATGATACTGCTAGTGTAAATAAATATTTTTGGTGAATTCTATAACTGCTCCTTGTTTCCCCTGTGCTTCCTGACCTGTGCCTCGACGACAATGACCTGCTCTGCCATTGTCTCCACTGCCTTTAACGTATGTGGGGGGGGGGCAGTCCCACCCCTGTGGCCCCGACCCAGTGGGCAAGCTGGGGCTTGCCTACAGTGTCCGTTTGGAGGGGGGAGCCCTCCCGACGGCCCCACCCAGGGGGGTAAGCCTGGGCATGGGGGAACGACAGGCAGGGCAGGGCAGGTCTGAACTCTGAATGGAGGATAGGGGGACCCAGGACAAAAAAAAGAATAAAGAAAGACTTAATATACAGAACATGAAACAAATTGAAAATAGTGCAGGAAGCAATTATAAGAAAAATACAAGTTCTATAGATTTACCAGTCTGGTATAAAATGCCAAATTCTATAAATTTATTTGTTTTTACCAGTGTACAGGCCATCCAAATTCTGGAATTTTACCAGGTGTTCCGATCACGAAAAACAATGGCCTTAGCCATGTATCTCAGGAGTGTACACTGCACAGTTCTTCATTCCAACTGTATAACATCTGTTGAGTGAGCTCAGCCTTTATATACTGTACCAATCATACGCTGCCATGTTTCACCCATTTAGTGTCCTATAAAAGAATTGTGACTTTCATCTTTCCAGTTATACAGTTGTGGCACAGTCTCTGAATTATTTCATCTTTATCATATGGAAGTATGCAGTTGTTAGTTTTTGTACTGCAGTTACCAGTTTGTATTACTTTTTCAACATAGATTAAAGTGGAACATACCACGCCGGCCCAGTGGCATAGACAGCTGAGGTGCTGGGCTCCTTACCTCCTGCCACACTAGTGACCCTGGGTCGGGAACGGAACCGGATTGCTCTGAGGGCTGGCGGGGTGAGAAAGGATCAAGCGTTCCCAAGACAGCGCTCCTTCCTTGGGGAAGGGGTTTCGAGTGGCGCGCTGCTTGCCTGGCACACAGCGACGGCTAGGTGGCAGCACATGCATGTCACCACACAGGGAAAGGAATGCACGTGCAGGGTGCCAGGGCTGTTTCCACAATTTGACATTGTGCCCAGTGCACTTTACATGGGCCCAGGGGAGACGATACCACTCCAGTTGGGCAGGATAGTCACCCCCCCAACTTCACAGGCCCTGCACTGGTGGCTGGGCACAGCCACAAGTCCTGTGGAAGAGGACAGTGGCTGAGGTAAGTCCCAGGGGAAACCTGGTGATGGAGCTTGGGAGGTTGATCAGAAGGGGGCCAACAGGGGGAGAACCAGGAGGTAAATAGATGATGTAAAAAAAGTGGAACATGCCATGTTCAAAAACCCCACAGCTGCTTGTGTAGGACTGCCAGCAAATAGCACTTTGTGTGCAGGTGCAACAATTTTATTTATGGAGTTTGTCTGTAAATTACATTTGTTTGTTTGTTTAAAATTTATTTTTATGCAGGTTAATCTGATGGGGAGTAAATCCCCATTTACAACAAATACCTGTGGTATTTTACAAAAACACGAAACGTAACAAAGTTTACACACAATACGGGATCACAATTACCTAAAAACAACTACAACAGACATTTAAATAATTATACAATTCTAGTTTAAAAAGATGCGGATCAGAAATTTCAATCATTTGGCAAGGTAATTCATTCCATGTCCTTGCTAGACTATTTTGTAATACCATGTCCCCCATACGATTTATAATTTGAATCATAGGCAGTTTTCTAGTTGCCTCCTAAATATATCTACAGTAAATATTTAGAGTCTGAGTTCAAACATATCAAGTGTCTTAAGGAATGCATTTTTGAATGTATCAGACCATGACATATCATAAGCCATAAGTATTCTCTTCGGGCTGTCTGATGTAACCAACCAAGTTCCTGCTAAACTAAACAATGATGGACTTGGGATTTATTATTCAAAATATAATTCCCCAATCTATAATAAATCTGGTCCAATTTATATAAAATGTTTTTATAAGAGTGTATGTATAATGGAAAACCATAATCTAGAACAGGTAATAACAATTGTTTTACCAATTGAGTCTTTATATCCCTAGTCAAACATCCTGACACTCTTCTTAATGCCCACAGTCTTTGATTGACTTTTTTTGTTTGTAACAAGATATGTTCTGAAAAAGAAAAACGATAATCAACCAAAACTCCCAAATATTTATAAGTGTTAACCCCTTGTACTTTTGTCCCATCCAAAAAACTAATCTTCAAATCAGTAAGATCTTTTTTTGTATAAGGTGCCACAGAAAAAATCATACTCTGAGTCTTCCCAGTACTTATTAAGAGTCCAGAATCTCTTATTCAAGTTTCAATATTAGAAAAATCTGTCTGGAGTCGCTGCCTCAGATCTCCCAGACTACTAGCAGATGCAACCAACACTATGTCATCTGCATAAAGTCTGACATCAGTATTGGTTACATATTCAGAAAGACCGTTAATATAGATGTTAAATAACATAGGGCCCAAAATTGATCCCTGAGGTACACCTCGATATAAGTCCAGGAGATCCGAGACAGCGGCACCACAGACCACCCTTTGTTTTTGATTCGTTGAATAAGATCTAAACCACTGCAGAGAATTATTATGTATCCCTGTATTCTGTAATCTAAACAAAAGTGTTTTCGTGATGAACTAAATCAAAAGTTTTACTAAGGTCCACAAACACTGCCCCAGTTTGGTTTTTCTGGTTGATCCTGCCATTCCTCCCACCCTGACATTTTAGGAAGAAGCACAGAGGGGGGGCTGGGCTGGCAGCTGAAAAGAGAAGACCCACTTCACAAGGCTTCTGCTGAGGAAAACTTCAAAATCTCTAAAAAGTTTTTTTTTTTCTTCGCTATATTATATCGAACCTTTGTTTCTTGGGTATCCCCGAGAGTCTTGAGGGTCAGGATTCCTTGGGGTTAATTACTAAGCTGATTTCAGATCTTTTTCACGTGCCAGCCCAGCAGAGAACATGCCAAATTACCCCTTGACGTAAACCCAACAAGGACTTACCCCAGACTTTTTTCGTGACCACTGTGGTGGTACAGGCTTCGGACATGCTCCTTCAAAAAGCAAATGCTACAGGATCTTTGGCCCTACCTGATGGAACTGTATTGCATTGCTTCCCTGATTTCAGTTATGCCTTGAGCATGAGGAGCCATGGCTTCATTGAGGTCCGAGCGAGGTTTGCGAGCGCTAAGAGTTTCACATGTTGTCCAACTCCCGGCATGGCTAAAAATCCTATACTAGGGCATAGTTTTTCTGTTTAATGCCTCAGTGTTGTAGGATGAAAGTTGGAGCTAATCCAAAAGTACTTCGCCAAACAGCCCACATCTGAGGATACAGAGGAGGCAGGAGAAGAGACCTGAAAGGCTGCATGTATATTTGAAGTCTGAAATCTGTTTATAAAATTAAGAGTACCAATTGATAATGAAGGTTTCTAGGAGTTAAATGTAGTTGTTTCTGTACGGTGGCCAGTATCTAATATTTCACCAGTTTCTTCTATTTTTAATGGAAAAATCAGAGTACTATTATATATGTTTAAGGTTGTCCACCCGGCTTGCTAACTCGTTTCTGGAGTGCCTCAGCATTATATGAAATAGCAGACTCTGTGGTTTGGAAAGTGGTGGACGACCAACTCAGCTTTCTACTCCAGAACCTTTCAACATGGCTGCAGAGGTTTCTGGTATGATTCTGATACGAGATGGTCATGTAAGCCCCTGTCGTCAGGAGGTATATCCCCTTCTTAATTTCTTAAGAGTGGCAAGATTTAGGTGCACTGTTTTATTGCAAGCACATTAGATGCATATACTCTGATATGTAATGGTGGGGAAGTACACCAAGAGGCAAGATTGCAACAGAGGTAATGTTGTACAGTTTTTGTTACGGTGCTGTATAGCAGAAGCAAGATGCCTGGACTGTTCAGCAGTGATAATTGAAAATTCTAATGCTTTTGAGAGCTCTCATGCTTCTAATTATTGCTTTTTTCCTAATGGGACAGTAAAATGTCCATTACATTAAAGGGAGGGGGGGGAGAGTCTCTAGAGGATGTGTTCCTATAATATACAGTATAGATGCAAGGGGTTAATTTTAAGCAAACTGTTTGTTTCATGGACTCTAGGGCCAGGTTGTTGTGAAGGGTCCATCATTATTGAAGGGATTCGTCCATCATCAAATACATATTCTTGCATGAGCACCCATGGTCTTCCTGCAAACCCATCTGTAAATACGTTTTGGACTCTTTATGGGACATTTCACAACCCTCATAATGTTTTAATGCAGAGTGTTGGGATAAGTAGTAACTATGGTAATATTCCTGTAATGTGTCCCACACCTGAAATAGAGTTTTATATTTGTATGTTTATTGCAAAACTGAATAAAAAAATTAAAAAGCCGCAGTTCAGAGGGCAGCATGTCAGAATGTTTGTTGCAAAACTAAATAAATAAAGAAAAAAAAAACAGCAGCTCAGAGAGCAGCATATCAGAATCTTTGGTGGCTTTCATCAGCAATGAGAGTCAGCTGTGGCAAATTCAATGTGGGGAGTACAGTATTTTAACCATTTTATGCCAGTCTGTTTAGAATTTCAGAAAACCTCTTATGGGCACTGTCTGTGAATTCCTGTTTATTGTTGTTTTCTTTTTTTGGTGGAGAAAATACTTTTCCCCAGTTTCTGCTGTATGCTTATTATTTTTCATTTTTGGGCAATGTGCAGGACACCACACAGATGGTTTCTACTCTCTTGGGGTGGGGATTTCAGGCACCATGTGTCTGTGTGGTCTATTCTACAAAAAGGCGCAAGGTGTGTCTCAGGGGAATCTGAGAGTTTCCATGCTGTACTTTCTGCTCTGTTAATGCATACATGGCTAATGCTAGCTGTTAGTTTGCTGCAGAACTGGGGGTAGGCACATCTGTTTTATTTTGGCATTGGCAGTGTAGAGTTATGTCTAGTCATTCTGACTTGTCTCAACTGAGATGTCACACATGGAACACCTCAGTGAGATGTCCCCAGAAAAAAGATTGATTGAGATTTTTCTTCACCTGTTTGAAGTAAAACAGTCCCCATTTCGTAGGGTCTGTCTGTCATCATGTGCATGTCCTGTGGAATCATTCATAAAATCCGGGAGAGAATAGTGCAGTTTATTTAATTTGATTTTCTTTCCTCTTCCAGTGTTCTAGAGTGTACCAGCTGTATCCGGGCTAGTATCCCTTCCTCACCTCAATAATCGGGAAGGAAACCTGTCATTGAAATTTCTATGCATCCTTAGAATTTTTCTTTGGGGATGAACAAGGAGTATGTTTGGAGTTGCTTTCTGAATTCATCACTTCTACTTGTTAGACCTGGAGCTTACATGCAGTGTACTTGATTTAAGAGACTTGCAGGATTTTGCAGCTGTCTGTGGTCCAGTTGTCCACTGATCCTCAAGAGAGCCTGATTTTCTGTAGTCTGGTAACCCGTCTTAAAGGGACACTGTCAGCTCCCTTAGACCTCAAAGTATCTCTAGTTTAAAAAGCACATGATCTGTAGAGCTTGCTGATGTAGCTAGTAGTTTGATTCTGAGTCCTTTTTCTTTTGAAAAGTAAAAAAAAGACTGCCCACCATTCTGGTGTTACCACACAAACAACGTGTTTGTTTACAGTCCTTGATCAGTAGGGTTACTCAGAATCTGTACAGACGTATCTTACACATCAGATTCTGAGTCCTTTTTCAGAATTTGAAATTTTAGTATTGAATGCTGAAAATCCAAATTCAGAAAGACAGTTGGAAAATGGAATCCTGTTCCAGTTCCGTTCCACCTGCTTTGAAACCTCCAAACCCTGGCACAGTACCAGAGAGTATCAGATTTCATCTCAACTAGTAAGTTAACAAAAAAAAAATAAAAATAATAAAACCCTGTCTTCTCCATTCTGAGACATTGCATGAATGCTGTGTCATCACCCAGTGTGTCTGATGTCCTCTGGTCAGGTCATAGGTGGGTCCAGTCCAGTAGTCCACAGTCCAGCTCCAATAGATCTAACCTGACATGAGTCCAACTTACCATCCAGTGATCTCTCCCTTCCCCTTTGGCTCTGACTCGAGTCCTATCCCCTGATCTCGAACAAGTTTTGTCAGATTCCATCCAGGACTGTTTTATCTTCCCCCACCCCTTCATGCTTGCTTGACGATCATCCTCCAGTACACACACCCTAGTGCCCCACTTCTGTGTGACCTGGGAATATGATTGGTGGAGGTGATGAGAAGAAGCTACCTTACAGCAAACCCAGAGACTGTTAGCCAGCAGATGACACAGACTATGTGCCTCCTCATCTCTGGTCATTTGAGCATATTGGTGAATCTTACTAACATACTAAAAGCCAGCAGAATAGGCCAAATGGTCTGTTTTGTCTGCCCGAAAGCCAGCAACCTAATGGTTCTTGAATCTTGGTGCTGGATGTCTGATAGGGACAAGGGTATAGCTGCTGCTAGGTAGCTGTGACAGGTCCATTCAAGTGGTGTCTGGGTCCGGACAGGGGTCTGGGGATGGAGCGTCATGGGCCGGCACAACCATGACAGAGGAGACACATAGAGTCTCAGCCAGTTATGACACATTTGCCACCAGACCGGCGGACTGACATAGAGACCCTAGGCTTTCTCTTCCCGGCAGCAGCAGCCACACAGAACTGAGGAGTGCAATAGCACAGTAGTAGCATCAGGTGTTTGATGGTGCAGTGGTACAATTTGTCGGGAGTAGAGGAGGACACAAGGAAGGTGGCTCAATAGAGTATGACTGTGTTAGTGTGTAGCTTTTTTGTTTTGTTTTTGTTTTAACAGGTTTTGCAGTTTGGGTTTTATATTGGCCATAATGGGAGCTGGTATTAGAATACAGAACCAGAACTTAAAATTCTGTCTCCATGCCTTTATCGGATACTGAATGGACTCGCTCAGGAGAGGAATTTACAAAATTCTGAAATATTCAAACAGAAAGGATTTTGCTGATTCCGAGCAACCCTATTGATCTACTCCAACTATATCTTTCCTGGACTTGGAAACACTCCCCACTACAGTCTAACAACTTATGATGCAGTGGGAGGAGAGGAGACAATTGCATCATGAGTGGCTGGCTGCACTGTTTTGGGGTGTTCCTAATGTTCAGGGGAAGGAAGCCCTTGACTGGGCTGAAGAGTGACTCTAGCAGTCCGGGTCCTGCCATGGGATGGCCACGCCTAGTCTGCATTTCCTGCCCACCCACCCCCCGAGGACCGAGACAGAAGCACAGGAGGGCTGAAGAGCGGCACCTCTGATCCTGGCACTCCACACAGGGCCGCCTGCCACAACCAGCATCTGTCCCCGGCTCTGCTCGCATCTAAGGAATGAAGGAAGCCCCTGACTGGGCTGAAGAGCAGCTCTAGTGGTCCAGGTCCTGCCACTGGACGGCTGCACCTATTTCGCATCTGCTGCCCGCCCACCAAGACAGAAGCTGAGGAGGGTTGAAGAGTAGCACCTCTGGTCCCGGCACTCAACATGAATCCGGCCACCACAACCAGCATCTGCCCCCCTGCTCTGCTTGCACTAAGGAATGAAGGAAGCCCCTGACCGGGCTGAAGAGTGGCTCTAGCAGTCCAGGTCCTGCATCTACTCCGCATCTCCTGCTCACCCCCCCCCCCCAGGACCAAGACGGAACCCAGGGGGGCTGAAGAATGGTGCCTCTGGTCCCGGCACTCCACACAGGTTCGGCCGCCACAGCCAGCATCTGCCACCAGCTCTGCTTGCACTAAGGAAGGAAGGAAGCCCCTAACTGGGTTGAAGAGTGGCTCTAGCGGTCCAGGTCTTGCCATGGGATGGCCGCACCTACTGTGCATCTCCTGCCCACCCCCAAGGACCTGTTTTGCTAATTTAATATATTAAAACCAATTGCATTTTAGTAGTAAGTTGTACTATTTGATAGCAGATTGTTCGCAGATTTGTGCGATACCTGTTTGGGAGTCATACTCTCTCAAATCCCGGAGTTATGGGAAGAACTAATAGAGTGGCCACTGGAGGAGAGGGGGAGCCTGATCAAAAGAACCGAAGCCAGGCACCAGTGTGGATTTGAGATCGGGGTCGGGTGAAGACCTCACCACGCAGTCTTCAAATGCAGCACTCCTGAATGCCATCCAGAAGCTAGACCAAAAAATTGAAGAATTCACTTCACAATTTAAAATCCTAGACACTAAGGTTGGTATGCTGGAAGAAGCAACTAAAGCGGCATCCTCATCAGTGCCAGCAGCTATGACAGTGTCGACTGGCCTAACTAAGGAAAATATACTGCTTTGACATTGATTGGAAAATTTAGAAAATTACTGCAGAGCTTCTCATATAAGGATCCTGGGTCTACCCGAGGATACTGAAGGAGAGGATCCTGTGCCCTTTCTACTTACCTTTTTCAGGGAGACTTTGCAAGTCCAAGAATCTATCACGATCCCGAAAGTGTACAGAATCAGCCAGTGTGGTGGAAGAAACTGCACAGTCACAAACCAGCTACTACCCCAAACTCTCCTCGTTGGACTAGGGACTGTAAGAGACAGAGATCTAATAATTAGTAAGGCAAAATAACAGGGACCATTGGAGTGTGACTGCACTAAAATACACATTTTTTACGGAGTTAAGCTTGGAAACCAGACAACACTGGAAAAGCTTTGACGGCATCATAACCCGTCTGAGACAGCTCAGGGTTCATCATGTACTACCGATGCCGGCTAGCTTGAGGATCACGTACGGTGAGAAGAAATACCAATTTGCTAACACTAAAGCAGTAGCAAAACTGATGGACCGTATAGAATGGGACTTTAAGGCGAAAGGAGACAACCCTGATAATGACTCGGGGTGGGGGGGGGGCAGTGAGTAGTCATATACAGGGTGCAGCTTCTTTGAACATGTCCAAATGCCTTAATAAGTAACACCTTGGTTTACTGTAATACCCGGTCAAGTTTATTATGATGGCTTATTTTATTTGGGTTATGCTCCCTCTTTGGGAAATGGCTGGGGAGGGTTACGTAGACTAATCGTGAGGTAGTTAAGATGGCAGCTGTTACAACTTTTCATAGCAGTTTGATGTGTTACCCTCTCCATCAGCCAGATGGATGCTTTAGACTACTGGACATACACAGATAGATACTGCAAATGCTAAGACATGGTAATAGAAATTGAGTTATCACTCCATGATCGAGTGAAGTTTGACATGCTCTCTTATTGAATTATATTAAGCTTAAAGGGCTGTTGCTGATAAGGGGAGTGCTGCTTAATTGTACCAATGACGAACTAGTATGGTTTAGGGATGTTTTACCTGCAATACAGGGTGTTCGCTAATATAAAAATGCTGTGATGAGAACCCCGACTCATAGCAGTACTGGTCTGTTATAAATCAGATGATGGGAAATGATTAAAACTATAATGTGCGTCCCCCCTGTGATGTATCAATATATAGGGGCTTATCAACTCCTTACTGTATCAATGATATTAAACATTAACTGTAATGTTCATGTTGTTTCTGTAAGCCTACCTAAGAGGGTAGTGTACTGTGTACTTCATACAGCTAAACTAATAAAACTAAAGTTTAAAAAGAAATGAAATTTGACTAAAAACAGCCCTGTCGTAGTCCGCCCCCCCCCCCACCACCACCACCACCACAACCCACTTGGAATAACTGAGAGTAAAGTGTGTCACTGTGGCACTCATCAAATTTGTCTCTCTCCCACTTTATAGCAGAATCAGTGTTGCTAAAAACATTTTACTACCTACCCCACCACCACCATTTTCTGACTCTGGCAGAGTGGCATTGTCTGAGTAGTGCAGTATTGCTTTTTTTCATGTTTGACTTGGCATAGTCGCCTAACATGCTCCTGCCCATAACGTCTCCTAAACACACTCCTGCCCATAACTTCTCCTAAACACGTTCCTGCCCAGAACTTCTCCTAAACACCCTCCTGAAGCAACTGCTGCAGACAGACTGTGGAAAGAGCAGAGGGTTAGGGTTACATTAGACAATTTAACCAGTCCTCCCACTAACCAGATAAAAAGGACCGGACATATTATGGGGCTAATTACTTAATTGTACACCATCTCCACCCCCTTGGGTACAGAACTTGTTAGACTATGATCCTCCCCCACCAAAAGAAAAGCCATGATGCAATAATTATAAGCAGAATGTGGTTATAATGTTAAATTTAGATAGCCATAAACCCCCCCCGGGGGTCGTGCATAAATAATAATCATGGTCCTCCCCATTCCCCCACCAAACAGAGCACAAATTGGCATTGTTGGGGCTGAAATATAAACTACTTCCTTCTGTATAATTGGAATAACTGTATTTTAATAATAATAGTAATTGGAACTGTATATTTTTTTTACTTTCTATTTATAGATTTTATGATCTTACAGTGGATACCATAATACATAAAATAAGAGCATTGAGGTATGCAGACCTCCACACTGATTGTACAGGTAGATATTATTTAGAGTAATACCTCTCTCGTGTACCTCCTTTCTTCACCCCACTGCTAGCTATCCCCGTCCCTCTGAACTAAACTGACAAGGCACTCTATGGCTGCTTATCCCCCCACACTCATAAAGTGTTTTTCTTGTTATTTTAACTCGTACCTATGTTTGGAGTTATTCTGTAAGTTCTGAATCCAAGCTGTATCATTCATTGTAATGTACCTTTGCTTTCTCCTATTGTTCTTTGTTTTGCAATCGAGGATGTGGAACCTTTGTAAAAGAGCTTGCGCTCAAAGGTCTTTTCTGAATCACTAAATAAATAAATAATAAGTAGGTCCTTGAGTCCAAGCAGTTGGCCAGTAATGAGTTTGTAGGAGAAAAGTTAGATCACATTATACTGTAGAGTAATGCCACTCTCACTAACAGCATTTAAAATCAGTCAAACAAACCAGCATATTAGATCTCCTGCAGAACTGATAAATCATTCAGGAGGAACAAGGTAGCTTAGCACCTATAACCGGCAAATACCACGATGGCCTGGACACAGTTAAGTTGTATTGTAATTCCATAGTCTAAGGCAGAGCACGGCAGCCTGCCCTATGGAGTTCAGGAGATAGCACTAGGAACTTATTCTTGCTCTCAAACTGAGTGGTGCACCTAGACACCTAAATATTTACTTTTATGGTACTAGCTCAGAACAGTGAGCCAACTAAAAAACATTTTAGATGGAGCAACATTTTGGCTGCCATCTCTTAAAGGATGTCAAACAATGTTAGCAAATATCTAACGAGACCTACTGGACAGCAGTCAAAAAATTAAGAATACACCGGCCCGCTGGTGCAGAGGCATGGCTGCCATCTGCGACGCCGATGACCCGGGTTCGGGAATGGATCTGGGAGTAGGATACAGCATCTGCTGGACTGCTCTCCTTCTCTGGGGGGAGGTGGGGTTGAGAGTCTAACACACAACGGACCCCTAGCGGAGGCCAGGGGTACCACAGCGGTCGGTGCCAGCACGTACGGGTGAAGGGTGGAAGCAGGCCTTTATTACACGTCCCCCCCCCCGGAATCACTGCACAGAAAATGCCGGCCCCCGCTGATGAGCCGGCTCTGGCACCATCCCCTCTGGCCATCTAAGTCCATCACTGGCAGCCCCACTCGGGGTGGGGGGGGGAAAGCCCTGAGTATGAGGGGCGTGGGGCTAGGGGATGCTGGCACAAAAATAATAAAAAATAAAATTAAGAATACAGCCTAACAATGTCAAGCAAGCATAATTGGCCTTAACATTAATATAGAGCAACCAAGCGTTTCACAGTCCCAAACTATATGTCAGAGTCCCAGTAAATCAGATTCGAGCTTTGCAAGAGGAAACCAAATAGGGCAACTAAAGTCTAAAGCCAGTACTTCACCCTTCCTCATCAGAGGTATCAGCTGATCGACTCAATTGTCCGATAATCTTTTCTGCAAAGGCTGCTGCTACAATGGGGTCCACAAATATATGCATTTTAGAATTATGGTGAATACGCAGCTGGATTGGGAAGTTGAGCCGTGTCTCCACCCCATGTCAAAGGAGCTCCTTTTTGATTGCTTGTAACACCCTTTCTTTTTTTTTTAGCCTGGGTCTGTGCCGATAAATCTGGAAAAATGGCCAGCCTACTATCTTCCCATATTATTTCCCCTCTGGCTCTGACGGCTTGTAGGAGAGAGATATCTTGGCTTTGGGCAATGACAGGGTCACAGTGGCTGTATGTGGTCGCTGCATTAGGTCCCCTTTTGGCCTAGGTTGTTGGGATACCGTGAATGCTTTCAGGATTGTGACTGGAGATTCCAGGGGCAACAGTTAAAGATCTTTGAAAATCAGCCGGGTAACAGCCCCTATTATTTATGTTGATCCCACAAACCGGGGAGGAAAACCAACTATTCTGATATTAGATTGCCTTTGTGTGTTTTCAAGGATCTTGATCTTGATTTTGAGAAACGAGAGATCTCACACGTAGACACCATTACAGTACGCTTGCCTGGCATTAACACCTTTCAGTTCTGTGATAGCAGCGGTGTTCTCTTGAATACGAGCTTCATTTTCGGTCAATTTAGCTTCCCCTGCTGCTAGTCTTTTATTCGTCTCTTCTCCGGTGGATTGTATTTTATTTAACATAGCAAGAATTTGTGTAGTCGGGAGTTCAGCTGTCACCATTCCACCCGAGGTCGTCTGCCCCGGCCCTTTTACCAGAGCTCGGAGAAGAAAGGTAGACTTCCAGGTTAAGCAATGCATGTTTAGAACCTTTCTTTGGGCCCGTAATGTAGTGGGATACTTCCGACAGCTATTTATTTGATTTTATTGATGCTTCTGTAGTGAGTCGAGTATTTTATGCTGAGTATAGCAAGGAAATGATCAGAGCTGCTTTAGAGAAGTGTCGCCATCATGCTGCTCCACCTATCCTCTCTCCTGTGCCCAAGGTCCATCCAGTCATCTGCGTCTCTGGGTCATGTCAGTCCGCTGGGTCTGAAACTAAAAAAAAAAAACACACGACAATTTTAAAACATTATTATTTTCTGCACAGTCTTATGGCCTTAAATTTCTTAAGTGCTGGATGAGGGTCATAGTCTTCAAGTTCAGCTCCTTCTCGGGCAATCGACATGAGTTTGCTCACAGTGTCAGCCTTTAGGGAACATGTAACATTTGTTTTTGTTTTGTTTTGTACAGAAAACCCTCTTTCACGTGCCACTGATGTAACAGGTAACAAGTAAAATCTTGGCCATTGTGTCAAAATCTGGGAATACATCTGAAAAGTCCTCAGTTAAGTCTTGGCAGACGCTACTGAGCTAAGTCTGTCCTTTTTTTAGATTTTAGAACAAGTCTGAATTGTCCGTAATCTTTCTCAGCCCTGTCTTGGTCAATAAGTGCTGGCACTGTTTCTTCTTTGAAGGTCGTTTCTTGGAAATAAGTGCAAACAAAGTTCAGTTCCTACAGTCCATGGTCCATTATCTTGGAGTCATCAGGGAGACACTTTGTATTTAGAAGAACATTTAAGTTGCGTTGAAGTTGTCTCAAATCTTGTGTGAATGTTTTCAGTGAGTTGCGTCAGATATTCCTGAGATGCCGTCTGGAACTGCATTCGCAGTGCTGACTTGTCATTCACTTTTTGATCCTGCCACATGCCAGGACATTGGTCAGGTTCCTGAAATGTCTTCTGTAGCTCTACCGCATTCTGCTCATTAAACTGTTGCAGTCTAGTAACTGGTTTCTATCATGCTGCTGGCCACCGAAATGTCAACACTGTCCCGTTGCATGACTAAAGACAGTTTATTCACCACATCTAAGGCATCCATGAAATAAAGAAGTGCATAAGATAAAGCAGACTCATTGCAGTTTTGTGTGAAGGCCCTTTGCTTCGTGGGCACCTTTTGCTGCATCATGCTGTAAGGCTTGTAAAAGTGCAGGGTATGATCTGTGAATTGCTTGAACTGCAGTATGCAGTGATGGCCACCAAAAATTTAAAGGTTCTTTTAGGGACAACTATCTGATATTGTCATCATTGAGTGTTTCTTGGATGAAATGCACAGCATTGTACTGTACTGCAGAGTTGCTGTAGTATCTGTACACATTTTTGATGGTTTCTTGATATTCTTTGAATACGTAGTTGTCCTGACACGCTTGTCCTGCTGCCAGTGCCAGTCTGTGGGCAACAGAATGGATCTGAATCAGCCTTGGGTTAACTTGCATCCACCCCATTGTGCATTCCAGTCGTGATGCTGGCACTGTCACTTGCTAGTGTGATGATCGTGATAGCGTCAGCTGCATTAGCAGAACACACACTTTTAACAGCTCTGTCATAGTTATCTGTGCCTTCCCATCAGGTATTGCAACAGCCTGTCCAGGTGTTGCTGTAAGTCATATTTGGGGTGTCAATACCCCCAGGTAAGCAATAAAATGAGCATAATAAACTACCGCCAATGCTGCACTTATAATAGTAGTCATGGGAGCGACGTCACTAAATGGGTGTGTAATAAACACTTGCGCCCGCTCAGTCGGGTCCCCTCCGCATTTCCGCGTTCGGCCAAAAGTTTCGGTGCTTTTTAAAAATTAAAGCACTTTATGAGAAAAATGCCGATTGCAGCCCCGGACTCCCGCAATAGTATTGCAAGGTATGCGAGGATGGGAAGGGGGCTGCATCGTTATTTTGCAGGTCACCTTTAACTTTACTGTCATCATTTGCCTGAGGACCCGAGATCTGCTTCTCAAATGCCACTGGCAGAGACCGTTTTTCTGCTGTTTTCTTTCCTGTGTGCACCAGCAAATGTTCTCTGTTTCTTTCATGTCTGTAGAAAGCAGACACTTGCAGATTGGTTGTGCCAGTTGTAGCAAATGGATTGCTTTTGCCACCGTTTTTACACCAACTACACTTCCCAACAATATTTCCCTCTACTTCCTCCTTTACAAGCCATGGAAATAACATTGTCCAGCTGTCCCTCCACAACATTAATTTCTTGCTCTTTTTAGTAGATGGAGTCTGTTCTGACTGCTCATCATTTTCAGTTTCAACATTCACAATCTCATTCTCCTGAGATGTGCTTAAGTCGTACTCAGAGGATGATTATGTTGTTTGTTCCTTGTCCTTTGCTGCTGAACTTGATTCTCCTCCAGCAAAATAATCCATAAGGCTTCGTTGAGACATTGCTGTGTGCCACTCACGAGGCAGTCCCGCCTTTCCCCCGCCCAGCTCTTCAGTCTCCTTCTGGCTGCAGTGTTGCACCCACTGCTTGAGCCCTGAACAAAAACACAGACATAAAACCATCGGCCAAGTAGTCGCGCGATGCCCTAAACTGCCTAAAATAATTGAAATGTAAAATTACCTTTGTACCCGCCAAAAAGTAACTGGTGCCTCCAGTGATGTGTGCAGACTGTTGTCCGTATGATTTTTTTTATTTTAATTTTTAAATGTAAAACTTTTTTTTTTTAAACACTCTTTCTCCCTCCGTTTCTCTCTAGCTGTCTACGCTTCTATAAAATGGCTTCTCTCTCCAACCCAATTGTCCTCACGGTACGAACCACTGACTGTCTGGTGGCCGGTGGGGGGACTGATCTGACCCCCCCCCACTCAGTCATCCTTGCAGCACGCTTTCCTTGTCGGTCCCCCCTCCACTTCACCTGTTGTCTGCACCGCCTCAGGCGCTGAAACCACCAGGTGATAAAGGGGGAAGGAAGGGGGGAAAAGAAACAGACTTGCGCATTTCGCACATGCACAGTACAGCGGCCCGCTCCGGACTCCTGGGCCTGTACTGCTGAGCATCTCAAGGCTGGCAGACCAGCGTCCTGAAGCACAAAATATGCGTAAAGGACGTGGGTACCCATGTCCCTGAGAGCCCTGCTGTTCCTCTCTGACTTGGGTCAAGGTTTCTGCTTCAATAAATGTTTGGAAGGGGCAGACCACAATGGTATCTACTCTTCTTCCCAGTTTGCAGGTTGATCCGGTAAGATGGTCTCTGGACAAGCAAATATAGCAGCATCGTGGTCAGATGTTAAGGAACCAGACATAGTCCTTTTAACCTCCAGGTTGCATGTTGAAGTTTCAAGGTCCTTTCCATAGATGCTCTGCCACAGCTTTAAACGTTCTTCAGAGCGTCCTCTTGTCTGTTCTTCTGATTGCAGTGGTGTCGAGAAAGATTTGGGTAGTACTAGTTTCTTCTGATAGCTCCAGGTGACTAAGGAAACTTGAAGATTCAGAAGTGCTCCATGGATCTTCTGTGATGAGGTACAGTTTGGCTCAAAAGTGTTTTCCGAATTCTAATAAATCCAAAGCCAGGCAATCTGTCCCTGATCATCTGGGTCCTGAGAGAAGGCGGATCCTCAGGCCAGGATATATGAAAATCTGATGGGTATTTTGATATTGTCCAGGGGAAAAAAGTCTACCTCCAGTGCCTGCTGCAGAGTTTGGGAACTTCTTAAAGTTTGGCCACAATGGTCCAGTCTCCATCCCAGGGACTTTTCTGTTGCTTAGGTCTCAGATTGTCTCCAAGAAGGTTTAGGCAAAGGTTGTTTCTCTCTGCAAAGTAGCTTTAAAGAGACACTTGAGATCTTATGCTGATGTCACCAGAAGCTTCAGAGCAATCAGCAGATCCAGACTGAGCTCAAAGCCTCCAGTGGCCACTTGGGACTTTCTCAATGCATTACACAAACCACCTTTTGAGCCATCATAGTTTAGTGATAGCTGTCATTTTGTTAATTTATATTCTGTTGCATTTTTTAAAGAAAATACATAGTACATAAGGCTTTGCCTAAATGCCATGTGTATGCCATGTATGCACATGGCATTTAGGCAAAGTCTGCAAAAATAACGTAGGGCATGGGAGATATGGAGATTATCAAATCTCTGTACATGTGGGCACCATATAGGAAGGGGCAGAGGCACTTCATCTTATCACGTTAACAACATGATTTCGGGGTAGGGATGAGGACCACCATATTCAAACATGCCGGCTGGTGCGGAGGTTCGGACAGTTTTTACGAGTAGTCAGGTAAAAATGCACTTGCGTGGATATTGTACTTGCAGAGGGGATCTGGCTACTGAAGCCCCAGTCTGTGCAGTGGTTGGAACTTCATGACTGCCGGTAGTTCTCCTTCCACTCAAAATATGCAGTTTATCTTTATGGTGAAGATGGATTCGTCATTTGTGAGTTATGATATGGAAGCCTTGCTCCCTGACAAGCAGTGAGAAACTGTGTTTTAAGTCAAGCCTTAATTGTTTGATTTCTACAATATCAGTTTTGTAAATTGGCTATTTATGTGAAGATTGAACATTTTCTGTTTGAATTCAGCAGCTGGCTTCAGGGCACGACAGGGTAGCTGTGACATCATCAGCATTATGAAAACTTTCTGATTGGCTCTGGGGAAAAAAACGCCAGCTGTAGAATGTGTGGTTGTGACATAATAGAAATCTTTTTATAAATTTAGATGCCCTCATGTTTTTCCTGTGGTGCCTATCCAGTATTTTGTCAGTTTTACATTTTGTTTAATATTTTTTTAATTGCTTTTGTAACTACCTTGAATCATTTTCTCTTAAACAGTTACTGCTGTCTTTTCATACTACTTAACATTTGACACAATCAGTTACACTCTTCTGAACCATTCATATGGCTAGCATGGAATGGGATAATAGATGTCACTGAATGTTTTGGAAGTATGAAAAGGGAGCAGTAGCGTGCTGATGTGAGGGGAGCACAGCATAAATCTGAGGGCTTCACAAAGCTGGATGATAAATTTATCAAAAATGCTAAAGGCACATTGGACTTCACAAGTGACATGGGAAGTAAAGCAGGGGGCATTCAAATAGTATAAAAATGATTTCCTATCACCTTTAAAAAAAAATGTACTGTTACGTACAGTACGCAACCTCTCCCCTAAAATAACATGTTATTTCAGATGTTGCGAATGTCAGCAGCAACTAAAATAACTTCTTTATTTAGGCACTTTCAGTACTTGAAACGTGATTTAATAATTAATATTTATTGTTTTTAAATTTATTTAGTAAATTTTAATCATAGCATTATCCCTACTTTAAAACAGATATATGCTGGTTGGAGAACCCGAGTGACAACCCACATTCCATTTCTGACTATGTACAAAAGAGGCAAAGAACACGTAAGTAGTAGTTTACATTTTGTGTGATATTGCATTTTACAAAATTATTTTATCTGCATGGCTATTATTCAGCACTGAAATAGACTACAGCTCTAGAATAGAAAAGCATTTTAGTTCTATGCAGTGCTGTTCACGCACAGTACCTCAGTTTTTGGGTTTTATTTGTTTTTTCCTTTTACAAGGCAGTGTGTTAAATACATGGTGCTGTGACTTGAGCTGGTAAACACAGCAGTGATTTTGTGCCTGCCACATCCCACACTCCATTCCATTCCTGATTAGTACACTGTACCTGTTTTGTTTGGGGGGGAAGGGAGACAGCCATGTCTCCTACTGTTTTGTTGCATACTGCCATGTGCTCTTTAAAAACACCAGTCACACTTACTGTAACAAAAACAAAGTCCAACTAAAATATAGTTAGCCTTACTTCCCAGAAAGGCAGTCGGTACAGTACTTTTTCACTGCAGAATTTACATTTTCACTGCAGAATTTCTGGAAGGAAAGGGATTGTAGTATGGCTCTGTGAAACTTGCAGGTAAGACAACAGTCCATCAAAAACTATATAAAACCATCCAAAACTGAGTGGATAAAGGGCCATAGTGTAAGAGGTAAACAATTAAATGATCCTGACTCTCCTTCTTGCTCGTCTGAGAACATCTTATTTGATTCTGGAACTCTATCCCCAATATCTGAAACACCTGTATTCTCCATTGCTTAATAGTTCCCTGTCTTTCCTTGCCCTAAACAATTAAATTGCTATTTTGTAATTTGTCTAGTCCGTATGCTTAAGTTAATGATGTATAATTGTTAGATGTTTTGGGGATATTTAGGGGCACAGGACCCAAGGCAGCATGAATTCACAGCGGGAAGGTCATGCCAGACGAATCTAATAGATTTCTTTGACTGGGTGACCAAAGTAGTAGATCAGGGAGGGGCTGTGGACATGGCCTACCTAGACTTTAGCAAGGCATTTGACTCAGTCCCACACAAAAGATTAATATACAAGTTAGCCAGCCTGGGAGTGGGTCCCAAGATGATAGCCTGGGTAAAGAATTGGCTGGAGAATAGGACACAGAGGGTAACAGTAAATGGAGTCCACTCTGAAGAAAGGGAGGTTACTAGTCGGGTGCCGCAGGGTTCAGTATTAGGACCGGTCCTCTTCAGTGTCTTTGTAAGCGACATTGCAGAGGAACTGGAAGGAAAAGTATGTCTCTTTGCAGATGACACAAAGATCTGCAGCAGAGTTGATGCACAAGGTGGGGTGGAAAGGATGAGAAGGGACTTGGCAAGGTTAGAGGAATGGTCAAATGTATGGCAGCTTAGATTCAATGCTAAGAAGTGCAAGGTAATGCACCTGGGAAACAAAACCCAGGGGAAGAGTACACAATGGGGGGTGAGATACTAACAACAACAAAAATGGAAAGGGACCTGGGGTAGTCATATCAGATGACCTAAAGGTGGGCAAGCAATGTGAGAGGGCAGTAAGAAGGGCTGGGGGGATACTGGAATGTATAGGGAGAGGCATCACCAGTAGGAAACAGGAAGTTGTTATCCCTCTGTACAGACAGCTGGTGAGACCCCATCTGGAGTACTGTATGCAGTTCTGGAGACCCAATCTCCGCAAGGACATAGACAAGATGGAAGCTGTCCAGAGGAGGGCAGCTAAAATGGTGCAGGGTCTGCACCAGAAGACATAGGAAGAGAGACTAAAGGAGCTTAATATGTATAGCCTCGAGGAAAGGAGGGAGAGGGGGGACATGATAGAAACTTTCAGGCACCTCAAGGGCATCAACAAAGTCCAAGAGGGTAGCATCTTTCAAAAAAAGAGGTGTGCAAGAACAGGGGCACAATTTGAAGATGGGGGGGGCTCAGAAGTAATGTAAGGAAGTATTTTTTCACAGAGAGGGTTGTGGATGCATGGAAAGGCCTTCCGGAGGAGGTTGTGGAGTCAAAAACAGTGGTTGAATTCAAGCATGCATGGGACAGCCATAAGGCAATTCTAGGGGGTGGGGGTAGAAAGAAGTAGGCTGCTGGTTAACTAGAATCTGCAGCTTATCCATTAGGTAGGGAAATGGACAGACTGGGTGGGCCAAGCGGTCCTTATCTGCCGCCAAATTCTATGTTTCAACGTTTCTAATCATGGCTCACTTAAGACTGTTAGGGATTTCACCTTAGATTGTTTTACTCACTTTTCATTGCCAGCTGTAAAAGTAACGTGGTATGCCAATGGGTGGCTTAGATATTGTCATTTCTACTAAATTGAATTCTCTGCCAAATTACACATTGCACTTAATTTGTCTGATTGTTAAAACTACTTTTCCAATTATTTAACAGGAAGGACTTTTCAAAATGCATCATTCTAGTCAATTTTTATATCCACCGGAAAACTAATTTTCATATAGTCAGAGTTGTTAAACTGAATTTCTTCTATTCAGCTATCAGACCCAAACGCATTATTACTTGTTTTAGGTGTAATAATGCAAGGACTTTATCTCAGAATTCTCCATTTGGAATGGGGCCCTTTCAAGTAAATATTAACTTTATAACATTCTGCCTAGACAATCAAAATATACGATCTGTAAGGAACAGTGTGGAGCATTTCTTATGGGCAGACTGGATGGGCCAAGTGGTCCTTATCTGCCAGCAAATTCTGTGATTCTTACTATGATTGTCAATCCAGGTTTTGTCATTTTGAATGGTAGACTATCTTCTGATTACACGAGTTGTTTAATGTTTAATTCAAGCTGTACAAATGTCTGGATCTGCTTTGGATTATTTTGTGGTTGAACCTCAGCATTTTGAACTATTTCATTATTTGAAAGTTCTGAATAGAACTGATAGTGACCTTTTCACACTGGAATTTTCAGTGTGTATTTTTTAACTTTATATTAATTGTTTTAAAAAAAAATGCATAAGTACATTTGATATTGTACATGGACCGTAGAATTAGAAAAACAGCAGTATGTTACCGTAAGGAAACTATTCCATGTCCTCATTTGTTACTGACATGGGGGGAATATCAACGCATGACTGACTTTAATTTGAATAGGTTTTAGGATTGAGCTGCAGAGCAGCATGACAGTGGATAGTACCCCCGAAAAATTTACTGTCCGTACAAATTATTGCAAACCAAACTAGTGGCCGTTAAATCCATGTGCTTTCAATCATCATATAAAAAATGCTTTGTGACAGTCTTGGTCTATAAAGGTTATAGAGACCAACAAACTTAATTAAAGCCCTGTAGTGTGTATTATGCATATAAAAAATTAACATCTTGTTGTTTTAACACGATCCTAATCCGGATAACGGTATATCGAAATTCACAGGGTTGTAGGAACAAATTGCCATGCAGACTTAAAAGCTTAGAAAGGGAGGAGGGTACATTGAGTGAGTTGCTTGCTGTGCAAGCTTACCATAAACATCTGTCACACTATTGAGGAGACTCCTGGCACCATGTGTGAGGAGCCTTCATGACCCCAGGGGAATAAGAATCTGTCATCTAGGACAACTCGATCACCGTCATTTCCTGCCAGGAGAAAACCCCAAATCAACGTTCCAGTTAAAAAGATTCTACTCTTTTCTCCAAGCCTGTGCCTTCTAGCAACTCTTACTCTGCCACCCAACTACTGTATAAAAAGGTATACATTTTAGCACAGACTGGTATCATATTCATCCCCTGCCCGAAACAGCATACATGAACTGTGAGAGAGAAACAGCACAGCCTGTACTAATCCTAGGCATCAGAATCGTTGTCAACAGTGCCAGACTGGAATGTCAGGTCTGCGCTAATCTTCTACACCAGTCTGTCTGCATCAGTTGGATCGTTAAATAGATAGTACTTACTGGCATAATTGAGACAAAGTTTTGCTGGAGCCATAAAAGATCCCCAGTTCCCTCAGAATACTTCAGACTAAATCAAAACTTCTCCAGCGTTCTTGAGTAACATAGCTCAAGTCAAGAAATAGATAGAGCCGTTCTCCAGTGGTGTGTACACTAAGGTCCAGATCCTTGTGGCTGCCATTGGCTCTTATTTCCATTCATGAGCCTGTCAAATAGTAAGAGGTAAATTCTTGTTAAAAGGTTTTTCCCTCGGGCTTATCGGGTATGCCTTTTGTATAACTACTGGGGCCAAAAGCTGTAGTGGAGTCCGTAAGTACCCCTCCATTAATGCTGGTGCATCAGTCACTTTTGTACTTCGAGTAAGCCAGTGAAACTATATTTGGAACGGCCTTGAATGGTTTTTAAGATGTTGTAACTGAGCTTGTAAAAGTTTATTTCTTTAATGACTCCCACCATTGCCACTGTCTCTTTTTGCACTGTCACCAACGCCCCTTAGTTTGTCTGGCCACAGGATCTACTTTAGTTTCTAATGAAGAAGCCCTTGCATTGAAGCCTTCCACTTAACTGTCTAGTTCTTTTACAGCTTGGGGGACTGCTTCGATAGTTGGTTTGGCTTCTCATGCAGGGGTCCTCTGGCTTCCTGCTGCTTCCCAAGCTTCCTTCTGCTGATCCCGCTGCCTGATATTTTTTTTTTTTTTCCCTTCGTGGCCCACATGTTGTAATTGCTAATGTTAAACAGTAAGTATTTGTATAATGTTTTGCCTGATCAAACAAATAAAGTTTGGTCTCCTGGAGTTCTCTGAAGTGTGACTTTCTTCATCAGCTGCAAGCTCCATTCCCCAATTAGAATACACAGTCAACATTTGCAAAAACATATATTGTGAAGAGTGTTTTGATTAATGTGTTTAGTCCATGTGTGTCCTTCCCTTTCTGTGCTATTAAGGGAAAGGGGAAATTGTTTAACCAAGAAAGGCACACTAAGCTGGCGCTTGTTTCCAGGCGTGACCTGGGAGCACAAGGAAGTTAAGTGACTTGCTCAGGGTCACACAATATGTAACTGGGGGCTGGCGGGATTCAAACCCAGGTCTCCAGACCCTTAACCACTGCGCTATTCTGCCTCCTCAGTTATTATAATATAATTACAACTATGATTGCCTATTACAATTTTTTTTTCAATTTGTCTACTAGTTTTATGGCCTCTGCTATTAGTTTTACGACCTCTAGGAATCTCCATATTACCATGGTTTATTGCTCTTCTTTTTCCTACAGTGTTCCTGTCCCATATGACAGTGGTGTGTCCAGGACCATAGATTCAGCAAGTGCTGGTTTACAGTGAATTCTAAAGCAGTACAGCTGTGATTTTTAGTCACTTTACTTGTCCGATGGGCATTTGAAGGCTAAATTTGCAGTTTAGCAATCACTTGAGGTCTAATTGGATGGGTTATTCTGTAAGAAAACAGCTGGAGTCTTTGCTAATTATAGCACTGATGATCTAGGATGATGATCTGTGTGCTTTTTATGGCTGGGTGTAGTTTGATGAAATTAAAAGCTTTAAAGGCAAAACATTTACTACTGCTGTCTAGACCTAGACAAATATATAGAAAACAAAAATAATGAATTAGTTATTAAGTTAAATCCAGAACATCAGGCTTCTATCTTCAGATTTCTGCTGCAGTACTTTCCCTCACTGAATCGGTGGTCCCAGACACATCACTGTTACATGAGGCAGGAGGCATTGTAGGACAAAGAAGAGCAATAAGTAAGCAATAAGACATGACAGGGTGTACATGGAGCATATTTTACTGCATGGCCAGGGGTGTAATAAGGCACGAGGCTCCTGACCGAGTGTCTTTAGCCACTGGCATGCGGTAAGATATGTTCCATGCACATTCTGGAATGCCTTATTGTGCTTATAAAATGGGCTTACTTCTTTAAAAAAAAGATTTTACAGTTGGAATAATTATTTTTATAGCAGAGAAAAAGATCTGAGTATGTCAATTTATGATAAACTAGTCCTTCCGCCTAATACAGAGTTCAAGTTCAAGTTTATTGCAGGAAAACTCCATTGAGCAAGCTCATTCACAAGGAGGTCCTGTGACATAAACACTTAAAGTACAAACATAGATAGGTAATAACAGTATATACATGAAATGCACGTTACATGATACAGGCTGGATATGCATACAAGGGTACCACATAGGGTGACCGCAGGTGGTAAACATTAATATGACACAGGGAAGCGACTTACAGGTTGCATACTGATAAATGAAACGTGACGACTGGTGTGTGCAATACATATATTTTGGCAGCTAGAACAAACAGACTACAACTGATATGGGGGGGAAGGAGTGATTTGATAGAGTAGCAGTGCAGCGTAAGCATAGATAAAGCCAGGAGTAGAAGAGGAAGGGAAAGCAGTTAATATGACAAAGCAATTATACCTTACCAGTGGATAAATATGGCACACATGAGGAAGGAAGAGACTTAATGACAGTTACAGGTGTCTTTTATTTTGGCTGAACTTATCGATTTGTAGAAGTTTATTGAAACTGTGCAAGTTAGTTTCAGTACAGTTTGTAATTGGTTCCAAATGGAGGGAAGGGCATATGCAATAGCACGTTTACCAAAGGAGGTCCACGTCCTTGGTATGTCAAGCATAATAAAGTCAGATTTTCTTAACGAGTATGCACTATGTGAGATACTAATAAGGGAAGAGAGATAGCTTGGCAGTTTCTGCAGGAGCAGTTTGAGTCCATAGCCCAGCATGGAGCAGGCGTCTAGTAGTAAGGGATGTCCTACCAACAGCTGCATATAAGTCACAGTGATGTGAACGGTAAGGGGAGTTGGTAATGAACCGTAACGCACGGTGATAAAGGATGTCCAGTTTACTTAGATTTGCAAGAGTGGTGGAGGAATAGATTACATCGCCATAGTCAAGTAGGGGGAGAAAAGTGGCCTGTACAAGCCTGTTTCGAGTTTCAAGGGGGGAAAAGGGGCCTATTTCTGTAGAAGAAACCTAACCTTGCTTTTAACCTTCTAGAGACATCTTTGACGTGGTCATTGAAAGATAATTTATTGTCGATCCAGATACCCAGATATTTAAATTTGGTTACAACTTCCAGAGGCTTCGTTTAGCGTGGTGACAATGAAGTCTTGGGCAAGAAGTGTTGGGGAGGCCTGTGACAGCACTGCGGGAGAATATCATCGCTTTAGTCTTCTTAGCATCGAGTAGAAGCTTTGCCTTTATTAGATTATGCTCAAGTTCTGCGAAGTCCGCTTGAAGCACTCCCTTGACTTCAGATAACGATGAGCCAGAAGTATACAACACAGTATCATCCGCAAAAAAGTGCAGACTGGACGTAGATATGTTAGCATCTAAGCCATTAATGTACAAAGAAACAAGATAGGGCCTAAGATGGATCCTTGGGGACTCCTCTTACCTAGCAGCAAGGCAGCAGAAAAAAAGCCTTCCGCCTTTACTTTTGGGATCTTCCAGTTAGGTAGCTAGAGAACCACTGGGTGGTATGGTATGTGGCACCCAACTTTTGCAAGGCAATTGACTAATAGTTTGTGATCAACAGTATCAAAAGCTTTGCTGAGGTCCAAAAGACTGCGCCAGTTTCCTTCTTAGCATCTATAGCAGAGATCCAATCATTGGTTACTTTTGCTAGTGCAGTGATTGTGCTATGATTAGCCCGGAAGCGGATTGAGCTGGGTTAATGAGAGAAGGTTTCCAAGTGAGATTTTAACTGAATATGGATCAGTTTTTCGAGAACTTTAGAAAGGATAGGCAATATGGAGATAGGCTTATAGTTGTTTACATCGCATGGGTCACCAGATTTAAATAGAGGAGGATATGTGCTGATTTCCAGCAGGACGGCACAGTAGCAGATGTAATGGAAAGATTGAAGATGTGGAGAATTGGGGCAGTGAGTTAGGTAGCCTGACCTTAGGAAAAAGGGTTCCAAGACATACGTCCCTCAGCTTTTCTTGGTGTCTAAGTTAAGAAGACAATCTTCTACTTCTTTATAAGTTATCTCACGCAGTTGGAAGGGGCTGGGTGCAGGACTAGATGTAGGGGAGGGTATGCTGGCTCACCGCAGCACCAGCATAAGGTGATGAGTCAAAGCTTAATCCAGCTGTGGCAAAGTGGGAGTTAAGTTCCTCCAGGATTAGGGACTTGTTTTCCACAATCTTGCCACTTGCAACTATCTTTGTTGGGACAGAGGGGCCATGGGCCGTCCTTCTATAGCTTTGATAGTCTTCCATATTTTATGAGGGTTACCTTTAGCTTGTTTGAGAGTAGAAATATAATAGTTAGCTTTTAGCAGAGCGAAGTTTTTTCACACAGTTATTCCTGGCTGTTCTAAAGGCCTGCCAATCCGAAGATTCTTTGGAATGACTAGCTTTAGCCGAGAGCTTATCTCGAGCTATAAGGGCTGCTTTGAGATCCGAGGTGAACCAGGGGTTGGAATTGTTCTGTACCCTTACTTTGATGAAAGGGGCATGCTTATTTATTATTGTAGTGAGTTTGTCATTAAGGATGTAAGCTGCCTTGTTGACATCTTTGGCTAGTGACATCATTATTTATGTACTGGGTAAAGTTAGTCCTTTGCTGGCATCTGTAGTCCCCCCCCCCAAAAAAAAAAACAGCAATAAACTATAATTAAATGAGGAAGATGATGGGGGAAGCGTAGTATACAGAACAAAAAATTAAAAAATAAATTTGAGGCAACGTCCCTCCCATTGCTGTTATGGAGTTGGTGCCCCGATCGAGAAGAAGAAGTCAAACTGCGGTGTGTAACACTAAAAATAGCATTGATCATGTGTTGGTTCACTGTGGAATAGCCAGGGACTTAGAAACAGCAGCAGGACATGGGAATTTTTTTGTGTAGTTCAGTTAGCAGTGTTTTGCTGAGGTTACAGGCAGGGAGTAGAACGGGCAGGAAACGGACACACAAATGACACTTTCATTTGGCGGCTTTCTCAGTGTTTATGGCAGGTAAAACATTGAGAGATCAACCGAGCCAGCCTTTATTAGCACAAACTAAGCGATTGGCACAAGATTTGCATGATTGTCCACAGGTCCGTGTGAGCCGCATTAACGGGGGAGATGGCGGCATATGAAAACCTCAAGGTTCTAATGGCAAAATAATTTCTTTGGTACTGCATTCCCACTTTTAGGGATTTGTTATTACTCGTGCATGAAACAGATTTCACGCATGGTGAGCTAGCATTCTGATTGGTTTATAAAATGGGTAGGCTATATCAGCCATTCTAACATGGAGATCCCCAGAGGCCATACAACTAGTAGGCAAATAGCAGACAAAGGGAAGGACACACCGATCAAAACACTTTGCACAACGTATGTTTTTGCAGATTTCTTTTTTTCCCCAATCATTTAACCAGGAGATGCATACTAAGCTGAAAGCTTGTTTACAGGTGTGACCTGGGAGCACAGGGAAGTTAAGTGACTTGCTCAGGGTCACACAGTATGCAAGTGGGGGCTGTGGGATTCAAACCCAGGTCTCCAGATTTGCAGCTGAGAGCCTTAGACCACTGCGCTATACTGCCTCCCTTTGACTGTAGTACTCCTTTTAAGTTACCAGGAACAATGTCTTATTGATAAACAGGAGGCTTTAGTAATTCCTAAAACAATAAAATGGGATTATCCCTTTATGAAGTTTTTGTGAAGAAGTCTACTCATCTGTAAATATACAAGGGAATTATACTACTATCTAGTCCAAAGCAGATACTGATTCTTTTTGCTGTTTGATTTACTGTCCTTTCTAACTCCATACGCACAAAAACAGACAATTATTGCAAGTAAGCCAAAAGATTGCTTTGTTAAAGATTGTCAAACCATAAAATCAAATCTCAAAAAGCAGACTAGCTTCTTGTTGAATAATGAACCTGTTCCCTCTAATATGGTCTGAGTAGATATATGGCTGTATAAACTTGACTATAAGAAACTGATTAAAAGTAGGAAACACAGTTGGATCAGCATTCTTTGATTCAGAGTATATAATGCAGAGAGAGAGAATAAATGATGTGAAAACATTCTGGTTATTGGTCGATAATGTCGTTGGCAAGACTAATTAGGGCTCTGTCCGTGCTGTTGTGTTTGCAAAAGCCATGTTGAGCAGATAGCAAACAGTGGTTCTCAAAGTAGCCAGTCACCTGGGCATGTGTTGTTTTTTCCTGGATCTTGCTTAGGGTGCTGAGTATCACAATGGGTCCGTAGTTGTTGATCAGTTTTATGGATTGCAAGGCCTTCATTTATCTGGCACCATGCACTCTCTGTTGGAAATGCTGTACAGAGCTTGCAGTGGAGCCTGTATGATGGGGCAGCTGTCGTGAGCAGTTTTGGATCAAGGTCATCAGTCCTGCTGAGGTCTCAAGTGTTATCTTGTGCAGCTGACGAAGAACCTCTTTGTAGGCTTCTTATTTCAGGTGGAATTCTTAAGGGATCACCTCTGGGGGCAGCACTAACAGTAACAGGAAGGGGATGTTACAGAGTTTGTTTCTGAGGCTTGAATGGTTGACATTGTTTGTCATTTGGCTTAAAGGGAAATGTCCACCTGTAATCAGGCCATGCCTCAGTGTGAGGCATGGCCCGATTGACATTTTTGCAAAGTGATGTATATATTTTTGCTTGCAGCCTGTTGAGTAACATATATTGTATCTGGTTGATCCTGCCGCACCTCCCACTGGCATTTTGGGGTGAAGCACCCTTAGCTGCGCAGCCACAATCTTGACTGTCAGTTTATACCTGCTCTCGGAGTATAGCACCAAGGCACATAAATTGCAAACCAGAGTTGTTAATACCTCCAGATATACAGACATCTGTGCACATTCCCGCAGCTGCTTCCAGCTCATACGTCATTCTCGGGAGGTTGTGGATGCACTGTTGGGAGCTCTTCAGTCCAAAATGCCGGCAGGATCAACCAAATAAAATATGCTTTACTTAACAGCTGTAAGTAAAAAAAAAAAAAAAAAAAAAAATAATTTATCACTTTGTGAAAACGCCTCACCCACCCATGTGATCTGTATGCTCAAACAGGTTGGCTTCAGCTAAGTGGAAGGATACAATATCAAACCTGTCTGCTAGCTAAAAAAGCACTTCTCTGCCTCTTGCCCCATTACTGAAAACCTTCTAAGCCCACGCTGCAGTTCTTAGCATACTCAAAGCTCAGCCAACCAACTTCTCCATGTTCCAAGATGCTGCACAACTCAAGGACACTGCTCATTTGCCTACAGAGCACCTCTTTGGTTTAACGCACTTCACAGAGATATTTCGACCTTACCAAAATTAGGTCCATTCAAACATATGCTGTGTCAGCTTCTCATAGATAACAGTTTATGTGACTGCTACACCTAAGATACCACCACGTATGGGTATGACTTACGTTTGTGCGCTCACTTCCTCACTGTTATAGAAGGACCTTTCATGTCCCTTGCTCAGCCTTCTTATCCCCCGCCTATCTCCTCCTTTCTCTGCTCCTGCTACCCCTCTCTCTCTCCCCTCCAGCACCCCATGTCCACCCCCTACTGCCAGTATCCCGCTCACACTACCTCTATCTATGCAGGTTTGACGAGCCCTTTTGGCTGCGTCCTCCATTTTCTGGGTTCTCTTGATTACCTTCCGCTCTCTGCTACACCTTGTTCACCTGCCAATCTATAATTTTACTTTTAGATACAAAGTATGTCATTATTGCTTGACTGTTTTTGTTAGAAACTCTGTATTTTTGCCTCCTTTGTATGTTTTTCACCCTTCCCCACTGACGTGGATCCTTTGTAAAAGAGCTGCCATGTGCTCAGAGGTATTGTAATCCAAGATTGAATAAATAAAAAATAAATAAAACTATAGAATTCTATTAAGTTCCCATTGTTTCCTGTTTTCCTTTCTTGGCAGATGGAGAGCTTTTTGCTGCAGTCGTTGCTGCTCTGCCTACAGTAACAGAGGCTGTGTTTGTTTGCATCCTTGAGCTTCTGGTGCCTCCTTGCCTTCTTATGAGCTATTGTGGTGTGGTTGCATGATTGAGCCAGCACCATTTGCTCAGCTTTTTGGTGTCAGAAGTAGAGAAGAGTCAGGCAAATGGTCTTTGCCACCAGAACATTAATCTTTCTTATTCTTTCCTCCGAATTACCATTCCTAGGTCAGTGCGGAACAATCCTCCCAAGTATAAGAGAGACTGGGATGGGGTGGCCTGTCTTTTTCCCCAGTTGGTGAGGAAGTCATGGTTTTTAAAAGAAGTGGTTACCCGCAGGAGAGTTTCCTGACTCTGTGATGCCAATTTGACTGGATTAGCCAGTTGTCAAGATACAGATGAATTCAAACCCCTCACACAGTACATCTGCAGACAACTACTGCGCTGTGGTGCTGAAGGATGGGTGCTGACACAACAGGGAGGATAACCTTACTTATGATGCATCCAAAAAACGTGTGGCATGCCATCGGGTACGATGAATTCAAGCCGCACAAACAGTGCTTTTATTTTCAGTCTGCACAACTGTTTCTTGGAACCTTTATTGCACTTTCACCATCTGGTGCAAAGACATGCAAGCTTATATATATTTGTTCAATGCGCAAAAACAACACTGGGATAGTGGTGAAGGGCCAGTAACTATGCTCTTGCACTTCTCACTTTAAATTTGTTCTTGATGTTTTCAGAGCTGTTTTGCGCACTAAGTGAATGTATATCAACCTGCATTTCTTTGCACTGGATGATGAAAGCACAATAAACGGGCCTGTAACAGTTGTGCAGGCTGAATATAAAAGTACTGTTGTGCAGCTTGAATTCACTCTCTGATGAAGAGATGCTGCCAGAATCATCACGATATTTGACAAGACCCTGGGAGCCCAGGCCAAGCCAAAAGGGAGAGTGTACTGTAAGTAGGCTACGTCCACAGCAATATGTAGGAATCACTGACTGGACCAGGCTATGGGGGGACATAGAGGTATGTCTCCAGGTCCAGAGACATCAGCAGCTTCCCTGTTTGACCACTTGAATGATGGATTGAGTGGTTTCCATCTTGGACTTTACTTTTGGAATGAAACTGCGGACACTGGATAGGCCCATGTCTGGCCTGAACACCCCCCATCCTGTTCTCTCCTGATGCGTAAAGTAGAGGGTACATACCTGTGCCCTTCTCTGTGGGGGGAGGCTGGACCAATGGGTTATCTTGAGGAGATGGCCACCTGAACCACATACCTCTCAGTGTAGTTGGGGGGACAGGCAGGATCCCAGAAAAAAATCTCTGGGTGACCAGCAACAATGTCCCAGAAAGCCTAATGTGACAGTCTGAAGAACCCATCAGTTGATTGTGGAGGTAACTTACTTTTCTGGAAAACGCCTGAGGCATCCCCTCAGTGGTCTGTTACCCAATCCAGTGAATGCTCAAAATGAGCCAGTAAATGCTGAAAAGGAGGCCGTTGCCACTGAACTTTGTGACTGCCCCATCCTTAGGAGCAACAGCCGGGGTCTTGCTGTAAACAAAACTTACATGTGTTGTTGGTGTACTGACTCTGCTTAATGTCCTGATAGCCATGGCAATACTGGTTCCTGTACCCTTTTCCCCCAAAAGACTGAGAGCTACCCTTGCATCTCTAGGATGGGTTAGGGAAGTACAAATGATTAATACTGGAGAACTCTGAAATGTAGTTTTAAATTGGTAACCAGGAAGTGCACACCAAGTCAAATCTTGTTTCCAGGTGTGATGTTGGGGTACGGTGGGGTGGGGGTACAAAGTAAGTGAGCAGTCAACTAAGTGCAGTAATGACAAGCTATATGAAACCATGAGAATTGCAGGTACAGAGCAATCAATTATATAAATTAACAAGATGCTACAGTATATTGCAGAGTAGCGCTAGAGATATAATTACATACAGTGAATGGGATAGGGCCAGAAAACTGGGAGCGGTACGTGAGGTGCCAGTTGGATTAAAATATCCATCTAATTAAATGAAGGGGTATATATAGGCACAGGGGAGACACCACGGATGTGGGCAAACGATTAAATAGGTAAGGGCAGACAGATGGGTACAACTAGGTGTGTGGAACAAGCTAAACAACGAGAGGGGAACTTACCTGTCACTGAAGTGCTCCCCCATTGCTTACACCTCGTAGCAGTGGTGGGGAGAACTCCCCATCTCTGTCATGGTATGGATCCAGATTCTGAAGAAGGAGCTGATGTCACCAATTCAGGGCCTGTGGGAGGCCAGAATTCACAAGGCCTGGTCGGAGTGTACGATTTTCCTTTCTATTTCCAGAGGATGTCAGTGGCGAGGCAACACATTCATACACACCTGTGCAGAGCATGATATCTGTGGTCATCCAAGAGGCAGTATTGCAGTGGAGCAAGCTGCAAAATTCTACCCTCCCCCCCCACTAGCCTAACAACCTAGGTTTGTTCCCACACCAGAATCGCCGGCATCACAAGGGGGGGCACCCCTACTGCTGCTCTGAGCAACAGAGAGACTATCTGAACTAATGTTCCCAATACTGGGCCTGGAGAAGGAACCTGGAAAATGGCCCCCATATGATCTTTATTGAACTTATAGATCTTGGAGAGGGACTGAGGTTGTATGGTCAATGTGGTTCAAATCACTTCTGAACCACTGGGTCAGGTTGCTGTGGACCAAGAAGGATTGCCTTTAGAATCGGAGGTCTCTGAGACAGAGCTGACTGAGTCTGGCAACACCCCTTTCCTGACACTAGATGCCGAGAGTGAGGCTGATTGCTTCTCTTTAGGCACTTTTTTTTTAAGGGAAGCTGACTGGTTTACGAACATACAAAAAACGCCAGCAGAAAAAGGCCTTACAGTCTGCAAAGTCTGCTCGGTTGTGCAGCTAGGAGTCTCTGTTTTGCAGCTTCCCCACCCTCCTTTGCCTCCTTCCTCTGTTCCATCCCCTCTTGAATCCCCTCACTGTTCTAGTGGCTACTGCCTCAGCCGGCAGTGCATTCCACTTGACCACCACCCTCTCCATAAAAAAGTGTCTCATCTCCCTTCTGAACCTTCCGCACCTCCAGTCTCATATCGTGGCCTTGGGTGTCCCGCCCCTTCCTTAGTTTGAAAAGCCCCTCTGTATGAGACTTGTTTATCCCTGTCAAGTACTTGAAGGTTTCAGTCATATCCCCCCATCTCTCCTCCACGGAGTACATGTTCAGCTCCCTCAGTCTACTCTCATATGGTATGTCCCCCAAACCTTCGATCATCCTAGTCACCCTGCGTTGCACCCCCACCAGCAGTTTTTTTCTTTTCTTTTAAATCTCTTTTTGTCCACCCCCGCCTTGCCAGGCTCCACGTCATCGGGAGCACCAATGGAGTCTGCCCCCACTTCTGCCACCTTACCTGAGTCCACCGGTTCACCCCATGGAGCCGCGGTTCTCCCCCCCCAGCGTGGACGAGGTGGGGCTGCTACACCTCAAACAATTCTGGTTTCATTGGGAACCAGATGGCCAGGCAGGTGCGAGCAGTTAGGGCTCTGCTCTGGTGCTCCGTCTTCCTGGAGCCTGGAGAGCATTTTTCCCTTGTTCTGGGGGAGTGGCACATACCCAGACATCATGGCATCACCACAGTCACCACTCCTCATCCCCTAGAATGAGCTCTGTGCTTGTCGTGCCTCCGACTTCCACTAGAGGCCAGTCAAGCACCGAGCATGGACCCCCTTCCTCCTGGGAGAGGAGAGCTGTCCTCCGGATGCTCAATCCTCTCCCTCCCCTGCTGACCCCCGATGGCCCCGGGCTCGTTCCCGAACCTGGGTTGCCAGCGTGGCGCAAGGTGTGGCGTCCAATGCTTCAACTCTCAGCGGCACCGGGCCGGCCACCCTCCAGTAGTTTAATGTCCCTCTTCAGGTACAGGTGCCGAAATTGTAAGCAGTACTCCAGGTGTGGCCTAACCAGCGATCTGAACAGTGACAGAATCACCTCCCCCCTCCTGGAGGATATACCCCTAGCAGTACAACTCAGCATCCTGTTGGCCTTTGCAGCCACCTTTCTACACTGTGCCGAGTTGTTCATTGCCCCCATAATGAGCATCACTAGATCCTTCTCAGGCACAGCCAATTGCACACCTCCCAGATGGTAGCTTCTCCTTGGGTTTTTAGCCCCAAAATGCAGCACCTTGCACTTTTTGGCATTGAATCGCAGCTGCCAGGTGTCCGACCAGGACTCCAGCCTTGACAAATCCTCCTGTAGCCACTGCCAGCCCTCCACGTCATCTACCACCGCTCCCATCTTGGTGTCATCAGCAAATAGGCTGACTCTGCTCTTGATGCCCACCAAAATGTCCGCAATTAATACCCCAAACAGCACCAGTCCCAACAGCAAGCCCTGCGGAACTCATATAGAAACATAGAAACATAGAATTTGACGGCAGATAAGGACCGCTTGGCCCACCCAGTCTGCCCATTTCCCTACCTGATGGATAAGCTGCAGATCCTAGTTAACCAGCAGCCTACTTCTTCCTACCCCACCTAGAATTGCCTTATGACTGTCCCATGCATGCTTGAATTCCACCACTGTTTGTGACTCCACAACCTCCTCTGGAAGGCCGTTCCATACATCCACCACCCTCTCTGTGAAAAAATACTTCCTTAAATTACCTCTGAGCCGCCCCTCTTCTATCTTCAAATTGTGCCTCCTTGTTCTTGCACACCTCTTTTTTTGAAAGATGCTACCCTCTTGGACTTTGTTGATTCCCTTGAGGTACTTGAAAGTTTCTATCATGTCCCCCCTCTCCCTCCTTTCCTCGAGGCTATACATATTAAGCTCCTTAAGTCTCTCTTCATATGACTTCCGGTGCAGACCCTGCACCATTTTAGTTGCCCTCCTCTGGACAGCTTCCATCCTGTCTATGTCTTTGTGGAGATTGGGTCTCCAGAACTGCACGCAGTACTCCAGATGGGGTCTCACTAGCAGTCTGTACAGAGGGATAATAACTTCCTGTTTTCTACTGGTGATACCTGTCCCTATGCATCCCAGTATCCCCCCAGCCCTCCTTGCTGCCCTCTCACATTGCTTGCCCACCTTTAGGTCATCTGATATGACTACCCCAGGTCCCTTTCCATTTTTGTTGTTGTTAGTATCTCACCCCCATTGTGTACTTTCCCTGGGTTTTGTTTCCCAGGTGCATTACCTGCACTTCTTAGCATTGAATCTAAGCTGCCATACATTTGACCATTCCTCTAACCTTGCCAAGTCCCTTCTCATCCTTTCCACTCCACCTTGTGCATCAACTCTGTTGCAGATCTTTGTGTCATCTGCAAAGAGACATACTTTTCCTTCCAGTCCCTCTGCAATGTCACTTATAAAGACATTGAAGAGGACTGGTCCTAATACTGAACCCTGCAGTACCCCACTACTAACCCCCTTTTTCAGAGTGGACTCCATTTACTATTACCTCTGTGTCCTATTCTCCAGCCAATTCTTTACCCAGGCTGTCATCTTGGGACCCACTCCAGGCTGGCTAACTTGTATATTAATCTTTGTGTGAGACTGTGTCAAATGCCTTGCTAAAGTCTAGGTAGGCCATGTCCACAGCCCCTCCTGATCAACTGCTTTGGTCACCCAGTCAAAGAAATCTATCAGATTTGTTTGGCATGACCTTCCCGCTGTGAATCCATGCTGCCTTGGGTCCTATGCCCCTCTGGCCTCTAGATATTTAACAGTTCTTTCCTTCAGAAGTGATTCCATCATTTTCCCTACCACTGAGGTTAAACTAACAGGTCTGTAGTTTCCTGCTTCTGCCTTGCTCCCACTTTTGTGAAGGGGAATCACATCTGCCCTCCTCCAGTCCTCGGGTACCACCCCATCCTCCCATGATTTGTTAAAGAGGGTAGTCAGTGGTGTCACTAGTTCTACCCTTAGTTCTTTTAGAATTCTGGGATGAATCCCATCAGGCCCCATTGCTTTGTCCACCTTCAGTTTTAAGAGTTCTTTCAGAACCCTTTCTTCTGTAAATGGGCTGGTATCAACTTCTGTATCCAGAGTGTTTCTACTGTTTGTTTTAGGTACCTCCCCCTCTTCCTTTGTAAACTCCACTCATCACTGACCTTGGGGATGATAGCTCCCCACCAACCACTACACTCTGTTGCCTCCCCTGCAGCCAGAACCCTACCCTGCCCCTGTAACTTACTTCCTAGTTCCCGTGTGGCACTAAGTTGAATGCCTTACTGAAGTCCAGGTACAGGACATCCACTGCGTGGCCCTTGTCCAGTTGTCTAGTTACCCAGTCATAGTACTCCGCCAGATTGGTCTGGCATGACCTACTGTGACAGAGCCATGCTGTTTACTGTCCTGTAGACCACTGGTCTCCAGAAGGGTCACTGGTCTCTCCTTCAGGATTGCCTCCATCAGTTTTCCCACGATGGATGTGAGGCTCACTGGTCTGTAGTTCCTGGTTCATCTTTGGGGCCAGTCTTATGAAGAGGTACCACGTGAGCTGTCTTCCAATCCTATGGTACACACACCCTGAATCTAGTGAGACATTGAATAGGTCTACCAGAGGCCTTGCAAGTTCCACTGCCAGTTCCATCAGTACCCTGGGATGAATGCCATCTGACCCTGGTGCCTTGTCCACCCTCAGTGCTCTCAATCCCTCCATCACCCTATCGTCTGTGATTTCTCCATCTGTCATGCTCTCTCTTCCTCCTTACCTGCCTTCATCCCCCACCGTATCTCCCCCCTCCTCCTTTTCCTTAGTAGATACTGAGCAGAAGTAGCTGTTTAGCGCTTCTGCCATCCCCCCACTTCCACCCATCGCTTTTAATCCTTGCAGTATTGTCCTTACAGTCCTTTTTCTCCCTGATGTACCTGAATAATTCCTTCTCTCCCCCTCCTTAATGCCCTCTGCCAGCCTGAGCTCCCTTGCCACCTTTGCTGCCCTTGTCACTTCCTTCGCTTCCTTAAGGTACTTCTCTCTGTCATCCCCCCTCGTCTTGTGCCTCCTAAAGGCAGCCTTTTTCCTCCTTATCTTTTCCATGACTCTGTTGGTCACCCAGCTAGGTTTTTTTGCCTCATACCCTTTCCCTCACCCACCCTGAACATTTTAGCTTCCTTCCCTCATCCTCTCTACCGTTTCCATGAACAGCTGGACCGTAACCTGCCATTGCCGCGCTTTCCTTCCCAGCTCCTCCTGCAGTCCCTGATCTCTTTCAGCTTCCCATTTGGATGCACACTAAACATCCCCCACCCTCCACGCAGTTTAAGGAAGATTGGTGCACTGCAGTTGTTGCAGCCACCATCCGTCCCATGCCTCTACTACGCCACCAGGCGCCTCCTCCCATATCAGATGAAGGATCTCCTCCAACCCCAAAACCTTCCCTCTTCCTCCTCCACCAAACCTGGACATATTCCTTCCTGTACTTACCTCCTTTCCTGTATGCACTTTGTTTAAGGTGGTTGAGCAGCCTATTTCAGGCTCCTATCCCTCCTCTTCCCACTAGAGCTATCAAAACCTATGGAGGCACCTCTTAATGCCCCCTCTCTATTCCTCCCTGGGTCACCCAAACCTATAATGCCTCCTATTGTCCACTCACTATTATTCTCTAGGTCACCCACAATAATCACAATTCTCCCCACCAACGTTAGCAATTATCAAGCATAGGCACCCACTTGCTTGTTTTGCCCATATACATAGACTAATCAAGGCATGCCATCAAATGCAATAACCCCCCACATAGATGGAATTTATCAAGCATTGCCACAGTACCTTATTCGACTAATTCCCTTCTCATCCCCTCCTCATACCCTTTATAAGCATAGCTTTATAAGTCGCCACAGACGTTCATCCTTACCGGAGACTAGTCAGGATGTGATACCTGCTTCCTGTAACTCCACCTATAAAGGTGGACTAGTGTCATTGAAAAGTCTGATTCCAAAGCTGAGTCCCACCCTAGGAACCTGCCCAATTCTCTTAAGGGGTTTTAGGCCCTTTTAGGTCCATTGGTCTCTGAGCTGAGTGTGGGGCTTTGGAAGATGGGGGTGTGGCCTACTCTGAGGATCTCCCCCTCCTCTGTGGGGCTCATGGACTGAAACTCGATGACTCCTGAAAAGAGCTTACCTTCCGGGAGGGGTGGATGAGAAGAGGAGCTGCTTTCACTGTGCTTTGTTGGTCCAAAGAGACAGTACTTACTTCCAGTGATTTGCTCAGTTGCACCTCCTTGGTTGGGTCTTTTGGATACTGCAAGCACTGTTGGAAAAGGACCTGGCAGTAGACACCACCATCACTGCCTCACAATCTGAGCACTTCCTACCTCAGTTCTTTTCGCCTCCTGCTGCATCCTTGACTGCCATTCCTGTGAGCAGGACATGGCGAGCCGCCACCAAAATGAGGCTGTGTACCAGGCAACCAGAGAAAAGCCTTGTGATGGGCCAAGAGATGAGACATGGCATTAATTGCCCTCCTGGAAGACAGGATGATCTGTGACTGTGGGAGAAGAGTTCCTCCAACATCCCACATGGTCTTTCATTGATTGACTGCCTCACTATTGCACTGCAGCACTGAACAATAAAGGCACTGTAACTAACCTGTGCACATACAGTACTGAATACCACAGCTAAAATAGAACATCAGTCCAGGGTGTGCTTACCTGACCTGCCAAAAGCCTGCGAAATTGACAAGGACCTTCAAAAACAACATGAAGTCTTGCTGTATTCTGACAATTGCAGTTAGCTCCAGCCTTTAAACTTCCCCCGGAGAACAAAGGGTTAACTTTTCTATGCATGGCATAGAGTGTTCATCTTGAGCTCGGTTGAAGCTTCTGCCTGTTGTTATTCGAACTGCAACCGTCAGATTTTTTACTCCACCTCAATGAACAGTCACTCCGGAGATTTCTCCTGCTGCTTGGTTCAAAGTCGGTTGAAGTGTCGGTTTTCGGTTGGTTTTTCCACCGAAATTGTTGTTTCTGCATAGTCTGTTCAAGTCTCTGTCTGTGGTACCGTGAGTACTAGATAGGTTGTGTTCTGTTTTCTGTGTGGAACTTGTAAAAGTGTGGATCGGTTCAGCTGAACCGATCATTTTCAGGTAAAATTTGTACTTACTTTAGTGTGTGGTTACCGGTCCATATCTGTTCTAAAAAAAAAAAAAGGGTTTTAGTACGTTTTTTTCCAAGACCCGTGACACGGTCAGGAACCGATAGGGGAGTCTTGCCTGGCGGTTGCCGAAAAAAGGGTAAGTTTAGTTAGATTGGCCATGTCTGAGAAACCCAAGAAAAAAAATGGGCCCACTGGGTTTCAGCGCTGCAGTCTGTGTGGGGAGGTCTTTGCTAAGGCCGATTCCCACACCACCTGTGTTTATTGTCTGGGGTTTGACCACCTCGATTCAGACTGCCAGATTTGCAAAAAATTTTCCCAAATCTACCGTGGAAAAGAGATTAGGGAGACTGAGGGAAAGGGAGGCCGAGAAGTCTGCTGACCCAGATGGCCAGCCCGGTTCCGACTGAACCAGAAGGAGTGCCCTCTGACCAGGGCGATACTTCGGGCAAAAGGAGAGCCGATTCCGAGGAATTGTTTCCGACAAAAAGAAAACGAAAAGACAAGTCGACTGGTTCGGATCCAGAATCTCATACTACAACCACCGATGAAATAGCCAAAGCGATTCGTATTGTGGAATCGCTTCGATCGGTTCCGACTGATCCGGCACCTTTTGGCAGGGGCTCGGTTCAATCGCTTCCCCTGGTTCCGGATTATACCCTGGAAGAATTTTATGAACCGGAGTTTGAGGAGGAAGCAGAGTTGGAAGATGATTATGGTGATGGTGAAAGTCTGGATGTGCCTATTGACCCGGACATCTCCCAGACAGACCTTCAGGTGTTTCTCCTCCTAGGCTTTCTGAGTCCCCTTCACACTTCATGTTTTACAGAAAGGTGGCTGATACCCTCCAGCTTCCTGTGGAGGAGGCATTGGAGGATCAGGAAGAGCCTGACTATGTAGAGATGATGGACATCCCAGAGTCCAGGAGACTGTATATTCCCCACCACAAATCTTTTGGGAAATGGACACAAAAAATTCTTAAGTCTCCCAATTCCATACCTCCTGTGGACAGAAGAATGGACAAGAGGTATACTCTTTCAGGCTCAGATATGGAGTTCCTTTATCAGCAATGCAGCCATGTTGGGGTTGTACAGGCTGCTGCCTGTGATGAGGCAAGCATTCCCTTGGCATCACACCCCCCAGAGAAGGACTGCAGGAAGATTGATGCCATGGCAAAGAAGCAGTACATGGCATCATCCTTGGGACTCAGGCTGGCTAATTATATGGCCTATGCACCCAGGTACCAGAAGTCCAGGTGGGAGACTGTACTGGCGCTGGCTAAACAGGCTTCCCCCCAGCTTGCCAAGGAACTGGAGGAGGTGGCTGCAGATGGGATTGAGGCATCAAAAGTTCAGTTTCATGCTGCTGTAGACTCCAATGATGTATCAAGAGTCATGGCTACCTCTGTGGCTCTTCGGAGAATGGCTTGGCTCAGATGTACTACCCTCTCACAATATACCCAGGCTAAGGCCATGGATTTTCCTGTAGTGGGTAATTTCTGTTTGGGGAGCAGACAGAGAATTACATGAAGAAATGGATGAATACAGGACCACTTACAGGAGTGCTCAGGCCAGGAAAGGCAAGCAACTCCTCAAAGGCAGCAATCCAGGGGCAGGGCAGGCCATTCCAAAGGCCTTTTACCAAGCACATGCCTCTTCTTCCTTTCACAGTGGGGGGTTCTTCAGAGGAGATGCAGAAGGGGATGAGAAGGCCTGCATCCACCCCTCAGCCTAAAGCCCTACCAAGCAGACACCCTGATGGGTCTGCCCGGGTCGATTCTCCTATCCCAGTAGGGGACAGGCTGGCTTACTTTGTCCAGGACTGGATGTCTGTTACATCAGACAAGTGGGTCCTGGAAGTAGTAAGCCAGGGACTGGTTCTCAGCTTCAAATAATTTCCCAAGATGAGAGCCAGATCTTTTCCACCTGCAAATCTCTCAGAAACCCTTGCCCTAGAGGCAGAGGTTTCTTCTCTTCTAGCTTTAAGAGCTATAGAGAGAGAGAGAGTGCCTACCCTACAGAGGAGCAAAGGACTGGACTCCAGGTACTTCCTAACCTCCAAAAAGACAGGAGAGTGGCGACTCATCCTGGACCTAAGATACCTGAACAAACATCTTTTAAAGCCAAAGTTCAAGATGGTAACTCTGGGAATTATCCTTCCCCCTCTAAGGCCAGGGGACTGGCTAGCCTCCCTGGACCTCAAAGATGCCTACTTTCACATTTCCATTAGGTGCTCCCACAGAAAGTACCTCAGGTTCAAGTTGCCCTCAGGCCACTATCAGTTCAGAGCCTAACATCAGCCCCAAGGGTCTTCACAAAGTGCCTGGCAGTAGTTGTTGCCTTCCTAAGAAGACAAAAGATTTCCATTTTTCCATATTTGGACGACTGGCTCATAGTGGGCCAGTCCCCAGACCAAGTCAAGTCACACCTGCAAGTGACCCAGCAAGTGCTCACTTCTTTAGGATTTCTTCTCAACCTACCAAAGTCAGTTCTTGAACCAGTGCACCTCCTCACCTTCATAGGGGCAGAGCTGGATACGGTAAATGCAAGAGCCTTCCTTCCCTTGGACAGGGCAAGGGCTCATGGAGCTGGCCTCTTCCTTCAGCCTTCAGGTGTCTCAACCAGCAAGGCACTTCCTTCAGCTATTGGGGCACGTGGCAGCTTCTACAGCAGTGGTCCAATGCGCAAGATTCCAGATGAGGGACATTAAGTTCCACTTAAGAGCTTTTTGGTCCCAAAGAAAGGATTCCGTTACCAAACTATTTCCATTGACTCAAACCCTGATCCAAGCCCTGCAATGGTGGCAGGATCAGGACAATTTGAGGCAAGGGGTTCCAATTGCCACTCAGTCTCATTCAGTGGTCCTCACCACAGATGCTTCCCTGCTGGGCTGGGGAGCTCATTTGGGGGAACTTACCACCTAGGGACTGTGGTCACCTCAGGAATCTCTTCTACACATCAGTCTCTTAGAACTCAGGGCAGTGTGTCTGGCACTGCAAGCTTTTTCCAAATCAGTACAGAACAAGGTGGTTCAAGTCAGAACAGACACCACCACCACCATGTGGTACATCAGCAAGCAAAGAGGCACTTTGTCTACGGCCTTGTGCACAGAAGCAATAAAGTTGTAGTCCCTGGCTTATTCCCTGCAGACCTCTCTGATAGCAGTTCACCTTCCAGGAAAGAACAATGTTCTAGCAGATGCACTGAGCAGAATATCCCAGGGCCATCACGAATGGGCCCTAGATCCTCTGTGTTGAAGGTGATTTTCTCAAGATGGGGCACTCCAGAAAAAGATCTTTCAAACAACATGAAGTCTTGCTATATTATGACAGTAGCAGTTTGTCCCACCACTAGAACTGCTCCGGAGGTGAAATGGTTAATACCATTCCAGAATGGAACTTTGAGCACGAGCTCTAAGAAGCAGCTCTGTCTGTGATATTTCAAAACTGAACTGTCAGATTCTTTACTCCGCCTCAGTGAACAGTCGCTCGAGATTTCTCCTTCTGCTTGGTTCATTTCTCGGTTCAAACAGTGTTTTCTCGGTCCGATTCAACCGAGAATAGCTTTATTTTAACCATAAAACCGTTCGGTTCAAGCTCTGTCTGTGGTAATCGTAAGTAATTTAAAGGTTTTGTCTGTGTGGAACTTATAAGTTTATTGGTTCGGTTTTGAACCGATCAGCGGGTTTAAAACTCATTAACTTTAAAGTTTAGCATTTTAGAGTCACGGTTCCGGTTCTTATCGGTTCTAAAAAAGCGGATTTTATTACGTTTTTCAAATACCATGACACGGTTGGGAACCGATAAGGTGTCTTGCCTGGCACTGCCGTTTAAAGGGCAAGTTTTTCTGGTTAGCTGGCATTATGTCTCAGAAACCCAAAAGAAAAACCCGGGCCCACTGGGTTTCAACACTGTGATGTCTGTGGGAAGTCTTTGCCAAGGGTGACCCACACCATCTATTGTCTGGGGTTTGACCACCTCCAGTCAGACTGCCAGATATGTAGAATTTCGCAGCCACCTGGAAAAGAGATTGGGCAGGCTCAGGGGCGAGAGGCCAAAAGTCCGCTGACCTGGATGGCCAGCCGGTTGGTACCACCGAACGGGAGGAGTGCCCTCTGACCAGGCGGAGACTTCCTCGGGCAAAAGAAAGCTGGTTCTGAGGAACCAGTTCCAGTGAAGAAAACAAGAAAGTCAGCAGGTTTGGGTCCAAACCCCTTCTCCAACTGCTGCAGAGATAGCAAAAGCCATACAAATTGTCCAGTCACTGTTCAGGTTCCGTCCAACCCGCCACTATCTGGCAAAAGGTCGGTTCGTCCGGTTCCAGTGGTTCAGGAATATGATGTTGAGGAGTTTTATGAACCAGAGGAGGGGAGGATGATTATGAACAGTATGAATGTGGCTGGGAAGGTCTGGGTGTGCCCATTGAACCGGACATTTCCCCAGACAGACCTTTAGAATCTCCCCCTATGCTATCTGAGTCCCCATCTCATTTTATGTTTTACAAAAAAGTTGATGAAACCCTCCAGCTTCCCTTGGAAGAAGCTGTGGATGAGCAAGAGGAGCCTGATTTTGTAGAAATGATGGATATTCCAGAGTCTAGGAGATTGTCTATTCCTTTGCATAAGTCTTTTAGGAAGCAAAGAATAAACATTTTAAAAACTCCTAATTCTGTGCCTCCTGTAGATAAAAAGATGGACAGGAGGTACACATTGTCAGGTCCTGATACAGAATTCCTTTCTCAGCAATGCAGTCATGTTGGGGTAGGCTGCAGCCTGTGATAAAGCTAATATTCCCCTGGCTTCACATCCTCCTGACAAGGATTCCAGGAAGATTGATGCCATGGCAAAAAAACAGTATATGGCAGCCTCTCTGGGACTCAGGCAAGCAAATTATATAGCATGTAAGCTAGGTATCAGAAATCTAGATGGGATACTGTTATGAATTAGTAAGCAAGCCCATGGCCAGCTGGCTAGCAAACTAGAACAGGTGGCTGCTGATGGCATTGAGGCTTCTAAGGTACAGTTTCATGCTGCTGCTGTGGATGTTAATGATGTTGCCTCTAGGGTCATGGCCACATCTGTAGCTTTTCATAGGTTGGCCTGGCTCAGGTGTACTAGCCTGTCACAGGATACCCAAACTAAGGCTATGGATTTTCCTGTGGTGGGAGATTCTCTGTTTGGGGAGCAGACAGAGAATTACATGAAAAGATGGATGAATATGGGACTACTTACAAAGTGCCCAAGCTAAGGAGCTGCAAGCCACTCCCCAGAGGCATACCCCCAGGGGTGAGGGGTGAGCCTTTTCACAGGCCTTTATATCAGACTCAGGCCTCCTCTGCCTTATGCTCAGAGGGCTTCTTCAGAGGCAGAGGCAGGCGAGGGTGGGCAGGCCTGCTCCCACCCCTCAGCCTAAAGCACCTGCTAAGCAGGCACCCTGATGGGGTGCCCAGGACCGATTCTCCTTTACGGTGGGGGCAGGTTGCTTACTCAGTCAGAACTGGCTTCTTTAACCTCAGACAAGTGGGTTCTGGAAGTAGTAAGCCAGGGTCTGGTTCTCAGCTTCAAAAGTTTCCCAAGTTGAGAGCCAGATTTTCTACCTGCAAGTGCTTCAGAGATCCTTGCTCTGGAAGCAGAGGTCTCAACCCTGTTGGCTCTCAGAGCAGTAAAGGGTTCCTCCCTGCACCAGGGCAGGGGTCTGTATTCAGATACTTCTCACCCCAAAAGACAGGAGAATGGCGGCCCATATTAGACCTCAGATATCTGAACAAGCATCTTTTGAAACCAAAGTTCAAAATGGTAACTCTGGCAATGATTTTACCCTCCCTAAGGCCAGGGGACTGGCTAGCCTCCCTGGACCTCAAGGATGCCTATTTTCACGTCCTAATCAGAAGCTCCCATCGAAAGTACCTCAGATCCGAACTACCCTCAGGTCATTACCAGTTCAGAGCAATGCCCTTCGGCCTTACCTCTGCCCCAAGGGTATTCACAAAGTGTCTGGCAGTAGCAGTGGCTCACTTAAGGAGGCAAAGGATTGCTGTTTTTCCCTATCTAGATGATTGGCTCATTGTAGGCCAGTCCCCAGCACAGGTAAAATCTCACCTGCAAGTCACCCAGCAGCTTGTCACCTCCCTGGGTTTTCTGCTAAATCTACTAAAGTCGGTTCTGGAACCAGTCCAGCTACTCACCTTTATAGGGGCAGAGTTGGACACAAAGCTAGCCAGAGCTTTTCTTCCCTTGGAAAGGGTGAGGAATTTCGTGGCTCTGGCCTCCTCCTTCACTCTGCAGGTCTCTCGGCCAGCAAGACACTTTCTGCAGCTCCTGGGGCACATGGCTGCATCCACAGCTGTTGTGCAGGGAGCAAGATTTCAGATGAGAGACATTTCAGTTTCACTTCAGAACCTATTGGTCTCAGAGAAGAGACCCCCTTTCCAAGTTGGTCCCAGTGACTCGAACCTTGATCCAGGCCCTCCAGTGGTGGCAGGATCAGAGCAATTTAAGATTGGGGGTCCCCTTCATTCCCCCTGCTCACAATTTGACTCTCACTACAGATGCTTCCCTTCTGGGTTGGGGAGCCCACATGGGCGACCTTTCCACTCAGGGTGTGGTCCCCCAGGAATCTCTGTTCCACATCAATTTGCTGGAACTCAGAGCTGTCTTTTAGCTCTTCAAGCATTTTCTGCATCTGTCACAACAAGGTGATACAAGTCAGAACAGACAACACCACAACAATGTGGTACATCAACAAACAGGGGGGCACTCGGTCTTCGGCCTTGTGCACCGAGGCAATGAAGTTGTGGTCTCTGGCCTATTCCCTGAACACTTCCCTCATAGCAGTTCACCTTCCAGGGAAGGACAATGTCCTAGCGGATGCTCTCAGCAGGATTTCCCAGGGCCATCACGAATGGTCCCTAGATCCTCAAGTGCTGGGGATAGTCTTTGCCAGATGGGGCACTCCTCAGATAGATCTTTTTGCAGCCCCAGACAATCACCAACTTCCTCTGTTCTGTTGCAGGCCTCCAGTGTTGGGCTCAGTCCCCCTGGATGCCCTTCTCCTGGATTGGGAGGGAAGTTTCTTTATGCTTTCCCCCTTCCCTCTCCTATTCAAAGTATTAGTCAAAATCAGATCCCAGCCTTGCAGGGTGATTCTGATTGCCCCGGATTGGGCCAGGCAGCCCTGGTACCCACTCCTTCTGTCACTGACAATCCATCTTCCCTTTGTCTCCCCAGGAATCACAACCTATTAACTTGTGCCCAGGAAGGGTTTGGTATCGGACCTCAATCCCTCAACCTCAAGGCCTGGCTCTTGAGGAGTTAGAGTTTGCTGATTTACACCTCTCTCAGGGTGTTCTTGAAATCCTAAAGGCTTCCAGAAAGCCTTCCACTAAGACTACTTATAGTTCTAAATGGAAAAGGTTTTCCATTTGGTGTGCTGGGAAAAATATTTCCCCAGAATCTGCTGATTTGCCCGTTGTATTAGATTACATGGTCCATCTTAATTCCTTGGGTCTCAGACCAGCTACCCTGAGAGTTCATTTGGCAGCTGTCTCTGCTTTTGTTTCAGCAGGAAAGTCATCCCCTCTTTCTACTCACCCTGTGTTTTCCAAGTTTTTTAAGGGATTACTCCATACTAATCCACTCTTTCGGGAACTGGCCCCTGCCTGGGACCTTAATGTTTGCATTGCCCAGTTAATGCAACCCCCTTTTGAACCTCTGTTTTCTGCAGAGCTTAAGTATCTAACTTGGAAAACTGTTTTTCTGGTGGCTATCACTTCTGCTAGCATAAGTGAGTTGCAAGCCTTGTCAGTAGAAACTGACTTTATCTCTTTCCACAGGGATAAGGTAGCCCTGAGGACTAATAGGAAATTTTACCTAAGGTGGTTTCAGATTTCCATCTCAACCAATCTATCTCCTTCCAGTATTTTCACTGATCACTCCTCTTCTGGTGAGGGAGGTTGCACAACCTGGATGTTAAGAGGGCTCTTAGTTATTATATAGTACCAAAGGTCACAGGTTGAATTCCTCCAACTTTTCCTCACCTATGGTGAAGTTGGGAAAAGGCAAACCTGCCACTAAGAGATCAGTTGCCAGGTGGATTGTCTCTTGTATCCAATTTTGTTATCAGAAGTTGGGCAGAGATCCCCCCTCTGGCTTGAGGGCTCATTCTACCAGGGGTACAGCCGCGTCTCTAGCTGCTGCCAGAGACATTCCTATATTAGAGATATGCCAGGCTGCTACTTGGAAAACGGTACACACTTTCACCAAGCATTACTCCCTGGATGTCCAGGCCAGGAGAGATGCTCGGTTTGGCACAGCTGTTCTTCAGAGCCTATTCCCTAAATAGGTTCTGTTCCTCCTCCATGGAGGTACTGCTGTGTAGTCTGCTACTGTCATAATATAGCAAGACTTCATGTTGTTTGAAGAAAAATTACTCACCTTAGTAATGTTGTTTCTTCTAATGGAGTCTTCTCTATATTATGACCTCCCCAACCTGCCCTCTCAGAACCTCTACTTGGGTGGGGTGCGGGCAATTTAGTGTAGGCACTATTTTTATGCCCTTTAGCGTTTCTCCCCCCCTTTTGGGGGTTTTAGGGGTGTGTTTTATTATCCTGTTGTTTTATTCTCTTGTTGTTAGAATTGTATTAGTAGTTCTGGTCCCCTGACTTGAGTCTTGGGTGTTGGGACCAGCAATGATTGTTAATATTTAGGTAGCCATTTGGCTAGTGTAGGTTACAGCTTCCACACAGACCTTAGTGAGTTTTGCTCGTAAAGATCTGACAGGTCAAGATCTCGTGCTCAAAAGTTCCATTCTGGAATGGTATTAACCATTTCACCTCCGGAGCAGTTCTAGTGGTGGGACAAACTGCTACTGTCATAATATAGCAAGACTCCATTAGAAGAAACAACATTACTAAGGTGAGTAATTTTTTCTTTTGCAGCCCCAGACAATCACCAACTTCCTGTTTTTTGTTGCAGACCCCCAGTCTTGGGCCCAGTCCCAGGATGCTCTGATTCTGAACTGGGAAGGAAATTTCTGTATGCCTTTCCCTCTTCCTCTCCTGTTCAAAGTGCTAGTCAAGATAAGGTCACAACCATGCAAAGTGATTCTGATTGCTCCAGACTGGGCCAGGCAGCCACGGTATCCCTTGTTGCTGTCCCTAGCAGTCCATCTTTCCCTGTCTCTTCCCAAGAATTACAACCTGTTAACATCCTCTCAGGGGAGGATTTAGTACCCCAATCTTCAGTCTCAAGGCATGGCACTTGAAGAGTTAGAGTTTGCAGATCTGCATCTCTCCCAAGGGGTTCTGGATATCTTTAAGGCTTCTCGAAAGCCTTCCACCAGAAAGACTTACAACTCCAAATGGAAAAGATTCAGCATTTGGTGTTCTAAGAAGAATATTTCTCCAGACTCTGCTGAATTGCCTACGGTTCTGGATTATATCAATCAATCAATCAATCAATCAAAATCTTTATTTATTCAGGCGAACATCATTGAGCATAGCTCATTTACAAGATGGACCTGAGTGGTCATAACAAAAAAGGTTACAGAGTGTATACAAAAACATGATATTGAAATAGCACAAATACAAACATTTATGAGTGAGATAGATGTACAATTATTTACATATATACAAGGCAAAGGACAGTAAACCAAAAACCTATTAAAGGTGAGAAACAAACAGTCTGGTAGGGATAAGGCTTGGATAATGGTACATGGGTGGGCATATATGTTTGAGGTTTGATGTGGAAAGGACCAGAGGAATGATAGAAGAATAGGGAGGAGCTTTAGAAGGGGGAGAGGTGTGGGGGTGGGGGTGTGGGAGGACTAGGCCTTGTGGAAGCAATTGCATGAATCTGGGATTAGGCTGGTGTACAGCTTTTTGAAGGATGTAAGGGGATCAGTGTTTCCATTTTCAATGTCTTTTGGATAGAATTCCAGATAAGTGCCAGGAATAACTGATTGCAGCTCTTCCATACGGTGCAGGTGATAGGAATCTTCAGCAGGATCAGTTTGTTGATCCTCAAGGTGTAGGGCCTGGATGTGATCTGGTTGAAGCAGACTGAGATGTAGGAAGGGAGTTTGTTTGTCAGAGCTTTGTAGATCCAGGTAGCAGCATTTTTTCTTCTTCTATGTTGTAGGGATGTCCAGCTGACTGCATTGTAGAGAGAGCAATGATGGGTGCTAGAGGGAAGATCAGTAATGAATCTAATAGCTCTATGATACAGGGTGTCTAGTTTGTTTAGATGGGAGAGGAGCAATGACCATAGAGAAGTCAGCATAATCAATGAGGGACATGAATGATGCAAGGATTAATCTTTGTTTGGAATCTTTGGTCAGGTAGTGTTTGATTCTATAGAATAGGCCAAGCCTTTGTCTTAGCTTTTCAGGAGCTCTTCAGCGTGGGTAGTATAGTCTAGTTTATTGTCTATCCATACTCCTAGGTATTTGAATTTGTCAACATATTCCAGATTTTCACCAAGGATGGTAGAGAGTTGTGGGAGGGTGAATGATGGGATAGTGGAAGAACAGTTCTTGGGGCAAAGAACATAGCTTTGGTTTTCTTAGCATTTAGTAATAATTTCTTTTTAATAGGTTATGCTGGAGGAGGAGGAATTGAGACTGTAGGAGCTCACAGGCTTTTGATGGTGAGGATCGCTCACATAAAGTACAGTGTCATCTGCAAAAGGTGGATATTAGAAGAGAGATTGGAGTCAATATTGTTGATGTAAATGGCAAAAGGATGGGACCCAGGATGGAGCCTTGCGGTACACCTCTTAGGAGTGGCTTAGGGTAGATAGATCACCATCATTCTTTACCAGTTGTAGCCTTCAGAGAGATAGCATCTGAACCATTTAATAGAGAGTGAGTCAAGGCCTATGGAGTTTAGTGAGGTGATTAGAAGATCATGATCCACAGTGTCAAAGGCTTTGCTAGATCCAGAAAACAGCACAGGTATTATTCTTTGTCTAGGGCAGTCTGCCAGTCATTTGTGACTTTTGCTAGTGCAGAGATGGTGCTATGCATAGATCTAAACCCAGATTGAGCTGGATTTAGGAGATTGTTGGTATCAAGGTAGGCAGTTAACTGAGAGTTTACCAGCTTCTCAAGCATCTTGGATAGTATTGGTAAGATGGAGATGGGCCTATAATTATTGAGGTCCATGGGATCACCTGCCTTAAGTAATGGAAACACTTGAGCTGTTTTCCATATTGAGGGGATAGTACCAGTGACAAGTGATAGATTGAAGAGGTGGGTGAGGGGGGCGGTTAAGGCATACAGTGCTACTTTTAGAAAGTAGGGATCCAGGGAGTCTGCACCTGCACTTTTGGTGGTATCTAGTTGGAGTAGGAGGTCTTCTACTTCTTTGAACAATATTGGTTTGAATGAGAATGTGGAAGCAACCTTTTGACTCTCAGTAGATTGTAGGTTTAGAGATGATCTTAATAGGTTTGCAGGAGAGGGTGAAAGCCAGGCCAGCTGTAGTGAAATGGTCATTGAAGGCATTCAAGATATTTTGCTTGTCGGTGATTTCAATATTATTTAATTGAATTTTGGATGGTAAGACAGGGGTAGAGGTTTGACCTAGGATGCCCTTTATGGTACCCCAGAACCTGGAAGGGTTGTTATAGGAGGCATCTAGTTCAGCTGTGTAGAAGGTTGCCTTGGCTTTTCTTACTTGTTTTGTGCAGGAGTTTCTGGCTTTTCTGAATTGGAGCCAGTCATTTGGGTCCTTTGTCTTTCTTGCCCTTTTCCAGAGTTTGTCTCTGGCAAGCAGTCTTGATTTAGTCGGCAGAGAACCAGCGACACGATTTGAGTTTGGTTCTGACACTGGTGAGGGTGCATGTGAATTGAGGGCACTATGATTATATCATTTAGGATTTGAAGAGCTGACTCTATTGAGGCTGTGAGATAGAATTCTTGCCAGCGTGTGGTGTGAAGCAGATCATGGAGATATCCTGTAATATTAAAGTTCTTTTTTGACCTCCATGGGAGGAATTTTGCAGGATTGGGTGGCTTGATTGTTGATCTAATGGCAGCTATGGGACAGTGGTCACTTATGTCACTGAGAAGTACTCCTGCATAGGGATAATGATGAGGTTTATTTACCAATATAATATCCAGGAGTGTGCTGTTGAGAGTATTCTTTGGGTTGATCCTTGTTGGTTCTTTGATTAATTGAGAGAATCCATAGGTGTCTGAAGGTTACCAGGGTGCAGATGCATTAGTCGGCCAATTTAAGTTCATGTCTCCTAAGATGATGGTGTCTTCAGGGCCCAGATTAAGTATGGATCCTAAATGGGATAGGAGTTTGAGGGCCTGCAGAGGGCCTATAGCAACCAACCAGTTGAAAGGAAGATGTGTTGAGAAGGGTTATTTTAATAGACAAGCATTCGAATTCCTTTGGATGAGATGTAGAATTGAGGCAGGATGCAGAGATATTTGCTTTGACATAGATGGCTACCACCGCCCCTGGATAGCGGTCAGATCTGAAGAGCTGATAGTTGGGAAGGTTTATTTCACTATCTTTTTGTTGCAGATTTGAGCCATGTTTCAGATATAACCAGACAGTCCGGTGGGGTGTGCAACCCAGGCCTGTATTGATGAGAACTTTTTTAGGAGGCTGCAGGCATTGAAGTGAAGAAAACTCAATCCATTTATGGAGGTTAGGTCAGTTGGAGAGATCGAGCTTTCAGTGGGTCCAGGGTTGATTTCCACAGTGCCAACACAGACCAGCAGAAAGAAGATTAACTTGATGAGGGCACCAAGTGATAGGAGTAGTGAGCAGTCAGGCAGTTTTTTCTTCTTTCTTGGGATCCAATATATAGTGGGTGATGATCCTGCTGCATGGTTGTCAGAGTTTATCATAGATTGCCAGCTAATGGACAGGCGTAGGGTAATTGGTGCCAGTATGGTAGCAGGGGTATAGAGGAGTTCCAAACTGGTTGTGAGCCTTTTTGGGATTCCCAAGGATTATTGTGCAGAAGCGGTAGTATAAGTATGTATGGTTGGGGTATCCACTGGGGACAGTAGAGGGGGCAGTGTTGAGTGGTCGCCCTAAGCACCTCGGTATGGGTTCCAACAGTTATCTCATCTGGATCTAAGGAAGGTGAGAAGCAAAGCAGCAGTAGTAGGTGCAGTAGCATGGTGGAGGTGGGAGGGTTAAAGAAAGTAAGATGATGTGAAGAAAATGAGCTCAGAATTGGCTGGGAGAATAGCTATGGGTGGGGATGAGATTTGGCGGGAAGGTGTGTATAAAAGAAACACCCTGAAGGGGGGGGGCGGGCAAAAATTTTGCGGCTTTCCCGTACCTTTCTGGCTTTCTCCCCCGGCCTCCTGGTTCCCTTTTCGGCTATGCGGTGGCCGCCCGCCCGCTGGCGGCTCAGAGCCCCTCTGGTGTGTGTGTCCTCGAGGGCAGGCCGGCTAGAAGGGAGGGGACAGAGGAGAGGGCAATCAGAAGAAGCACTTGCAGGCAGTGGCTTGCTAGAGGTGCTAGATTGTAAAACTTTGCACAACAAGACTGGGAGGGTGGGGGGGTTAGGCGACAGGCGTCTAGCCCAACACAAAATTGACCCAAAAGACTGTAATTACTATCTAAACAGGTAAGTATGCATTTCACAGAAGTACACAGTAAAACAGCAAAACAGCCCTTTTTAGAGAGTTAACTTTACAGTACAAACACAACAATCTAAACCAGTTTGGTGGTGCAAAGATACAGCAAAGTCAATGGGAGAAGGCGCAGCAATCAGAGGCTGGCAAAGTCGGCGGTCGCCCTCCGATTGGCTGTGCGGCTTTCCCGTACCTTTCTGGCTTTCTCCCCCAGCCTCCTGGTTCCCTTTTCGGCTATGCGGTGGCCACCCGCCCGCTGGCGGCTCGGAGCCCCTCTGGTGTGTGTGTCCTCGAGGGCAGGCCGGCTAGAAGGGAGGGGACAGAGGAGAGGGCAATCAGAAGAAGCACTTGCAGGCAGTGGCTTGCTAGAGGTGCTAGATTGTAAAACTTTGCACAACAAAGACTGGGAGTGGGGGGGGTTAGGCGCCTGAGTGTCTAGCCCAACACAAAATTGACCCAAAAGACTGTAATTACTATCTAAACAGGTAAGTATGCATTTCACAGAAGTACACAGTAAAACAGCAAAAACAGCCCTTTTTTAGAGAAGTTAACTTACAGTACAAACACGAGCAATCTCGACCAGTTTGGTGGTGCAAAGATACAGCAAAGTCAATGGGAGAAGGCGCACCAATCAGAGCTGGCAAAGTCGTGATCGCCCTCGATTGGCTGTGAACGACTCTACCTTTCTGGCTTTCTCCCCCGGCCTCCTGGTTCCCTTTTCGGCTATGCGGTGGCCGCCCACCCGCTGGCGGCTCGGAGCCCCTCTGGTGTGTGTGTCCTCGAGGGCAGGCCGGCTAGAATACATGGTCCGTCTCAATGGCCTAGGTCTCAGACCAGCTACTCTCAAGGTACATTTGGCAGCTGTTTCTGCTTTCCTGTCAGTAGGCAAGTCTTCCTCTCTGTCATCCCATCCTGTATTCTGTAAGTTTTTCAAGGGATTGCTTCACACCAATCCCCCCCTTTAGGGATCCTGCTCTGGCTTGGGATCTTAATGTTTGCATTGCTCAGCTTATGCAACCCCCTTTTGAGCCTTTGTCCTCAGCAGAGCTTAAGTACTTGACTTGAAAACTGTGTTTTGGTAGCCATTACTTCTGCTAGGCGATTCAGTGGAATTGCAAGCCCTGTCAGTTGAATCTGATTTCATCTCTTTTCACAGAGATAAAGTGGTCCTTAGAACTAACAGAAAGTTCTTGCCTAAAGTGGTTTCAGATTTCCACCTCAATCAGTCTATATCTCTCCCTGTTTTCTTCACTGATCATTCTTCCTCGGGAGAGTGGAGGCTACACAGTTTGGATGTTAAAAGAGCCATTAGCTACTATGTAGAGCATACTAAGGGTCACAGGTTTGACTCCCTTCAGTTGTTCCTCACGTATGGAGAAGTTGGGAAGGGCAAACCTGCCACCAAGAGATCTGTTGCCAGGTGGATTGTTTCTTGTATACAATTCTGCTATGAAAAACTGGGTAAACCTCCACCCTCAGGCCTGAGGGCTCATTCCACAAGAGGTACAGCTGCTTCCCTGGCTGCTGCCAGGGATATCCCTCTTTTAGAAATTTGTCAAGCAGCCACCTGGAAAACAGTCCATACTTTTACCAAGCATTACTCTCTGGATATCCAAGCTAGGAGTGATGCTCGGTTTGGCACAGCAGTACTTAAGAGCCTATTTCCTAAGTAGGTTATGTCCTTCCTCCATGGAGGTACTGCTTGGTAGTCTGCAATTGTCAGAATACAGCAAGACTTCATGTTGTTTGAAGAAAAAATTACTCACCTTAGTAATTATGTTTCTTCTTGTGGAGTCTTGCTGTATTCTGACCTCCCACCTCCCCTCTCAGAACCTAGATTTTTGGGATGTGGGTGGGCTGGTGCAGTGTTGGCACCCTAGAGGTGCCCCCCTTTTACACCCTCTTTTTTCTTTGGGTGGAATGTTATTTCATTTGGTTTGTTTTTGTTTTTGGGTTTCCTGACTTGAGTCTTCCTCTGAGTACCCAAAGCATTATTTTTCTGCCAGTTGGGTAGTTAAAAATTTTACAGTTTCCACACAGGACTCCTAGTGAGTTTTGCCCGTAAAGATCTGACGGTTGCAGTTCAGATAACCACAGGCAGAGGATTCAACCGAGCTCGAGATGAACATTCTATGCCATGCATAGAAAAGTTAACCCTTTGTTCTCTGGGGAAGTTTAAAGGCTGGAGCTAATTGCAATTGTCAGAATACAGCAAGACTCTACTAGAAGAAACATAATTACTAAGGTGAGTAATTTTTTCTTCCTGGTGTGCTTTGTTGTTGCTGCAGAGGCAGCAACTACTGGTGTTTTGAGCCAGAACAGAAGACATTTATACTCGAGGAGCCTCCCTCCCGCCTTTCGGTCACCATTTAAAATTTTTGATGGATGAAGCTCCATCGTGACCACTAGACATGGCTGTCCCACTGTCCGCCAAGATGGAAGCAGTGATGAAGGGAAATGACTGGATAGTTGGTAAACGTACTTAAGAACAATCTGGCTTTTTGGATCATCATATTGTACATCAGATAATTGTTTCACTTTATGTTCTTCATATACTGTACATTTAGATAAAGAAAATTATTCTTTTTGTGTGTCTTACTGGTTTTAAGTCTGCTTTTGATACAGTAAATAAAAACGTACTTTGGGAACAATTAAGAGTAACTGTCACTTATTCTGTTTCGTAAAAGCATTATTAAGGTACTTCAACTCATAAGGTGTACAAACCCTAAGTTTCTTCCAAGGTGGTGTCTGAGTTTACTTTGAATCAATCCTCCATCTGCCTGTTTATCTTCCGGAGCATTCCAATCAAGGGGAGATATTGCTCCATACCTTGGATGTGCAAAGAATCCTGAGGTACTATACACACTGGACCAAGGACTCTCTGAAGTCCAATCAGTTGTTTGTTTTGTTCGCCTTTGGGGAAAGAGGGCGCTTCGGTGTCCAGTCAGTGTTTGTCTAAGTGGTTAGCAAATTGCATTGTTTATTGTTACCAGAAGTACGGCAAGGAACTTCCTGGAAGGGTTAAGGGCCATTCCACAAGACGTATGGTCGCATCGGTGGCTTGCTTTCGCAGTTTGTCAGCTGCTGACATCTGCGCTGCTGCCACCTGGAGTACTGTCCGCACCTTTACCAAGCATTACAGTCTGGACATTGCCTCTAGACGTCTGGTCAACTTTGGCCTAGCTGTCCTTCAAGGTCTCCTTTCTTAGGCTGTTAATCATTTTTGCCAGCCACCTGGTCTGTCATTCTGTGGCACCAGAACTGCTTGGGACTCAGTCCTACTGGTGATAGCCTGCTTCAAGAGATCCCCTTGAAGTAAGATAGTATAGTTATGTAAGAACTTACCGTAACAGTAGATCTTGAGAGGATCTCTTACAACAGGCCCTGCTTTCCTTCCATCCTTCCCCTTTTGCCATTCCTGTGTCTGTCTCTCCCTTCCACCGAGGTGAGTCTTCTGCTTTCTCTGCTTTATTCTCTTCTACAGGATACTCCTCTGTACCCCCGCCTTCCGGTATCCTGCTTATGGTCTCGGCAGGAGAATCTGAGGAGGGCATAAGGACCACATGCCTTACATAGGATAGGCTGACGTCAGCTGCTGACGTCTGAGGTGGGTGGCCCCCTCTGGTACACTGCTAGCTAGAAAGGTTTCCATGTTGTCCTGGCACCTGACAGCTAAGTCCTACTGGTGATGGCCTACAACAAGAGATCCTCTCGAAGATCTACTGTTACTGGCACCAGACAGGTAAAACAAAATTGAGCCACACACAAAAAATGAATCTCCGGTGGAGCCGGCCCGGTGGCGCTGAGGGTTGAGGCACTGGATGCCACACCTCATGCCATGTCGGCGACTAGAGTTCGGGAGTGAGCCCGGGAGGCAGGTAGAGAATTGGGCGCCCGTAGTGCAGCTCTTCTCCCCAGGGGGAGGGGGGGGATAGCCGGGTGCACCAGCGGCTCCCGATGGAGATCGGGAGCGCTGCATTGCGTGGGCTGCACACTGTAAAAGCGTGGCTGATGCAGGGCAGGGATGCCATGTGTCATTGCGCCAGGCATGCCCACGCAGGGAGAGCACCACCAGAACAGGGAAAACACCGGCTCTGTGGAACTGGCGACAGCACCTGTCCCCATGCCCTCTGCTAGGTTCACCTTGTCTGGCCTTCAGATCTTACTTGAGAGGGCTCTTTGCGGTAGGTAATTACATATAGGACTGACGCGCCCGGCGGCAGGACCCCATGGAAAATTTCAGGTAGCAGTCCCTGGCGAGGGACCGCCTCATCGCCAGGTGACCGGCGTCAGCGACGCCGGGTATAAAGGGGCTGTCCCGACGCCCGCCTCTTCCAGTTCTTTCGCTGTTAGCTCGAAGCAGGTGCCTCGCGGAAAGTTTGTGCTTCATCAGCCCTACCCTTTCGTCGGTTTTACGAAAATTAAAATTATTTTTCTTCTATTGTCAGGTCAACATCGGTGTAATATCCCTCCACCCTCGACAACAAAAACAAGGCGACTCGTGGCGCCTAGCTGCCACACACAAGGACTGCCATTCTCTCTGCCTTTTCTGCCTAGGCCCCGACCACCCGGTCGACAAGTGCCAGCATTGCCTCAACTTCAAAGCGGCTACCCACAAACGATGCCAACAGTCCCTGGAAGCCCATCTTCTTAAGAAAAAGATGTCTTTGATGGAGAAAGAGTTGAAGAAGCTGAGGCAGGCGTCTACTTCTCAGGAAGTACTTTGCAAAAAGCGGGACAAGGAGAGGCACTGGGAGAAGGCCTCCTCTTCCGCGACTCCGGCCGGATCCCGGCCCAATGGAACATCCCTCAGGGGACCGTCCGGCAGCAGCCTCCAAAGGTTTGGAGGAGCGTCGGCCTGCCATCTGGCTCGCGCTCGGGCCTTGCAGGCGCCTCCGGGCAAAGGAGGCTTCGCTCCCGGTTGACCACAGGCTGCGGCCTACTGGCATGGGCGACTCCCATAAGTTGGACGTCGGCTCCTCCAGCGTCCGCGGGAGAGGTCGAAGACACCCACGACCCTTCGCCGGCGCCGACCACGTCCCTTCCGGCGGGCTGCTCCTCCACCTTGGCCCGCTCGAGGATTTGATAAGTGGGCTTCCCGGTGTCCGCGAATAACCCTAAGCACCGTCGGCTCCCCGGCGTCTTGGTGACAGAACCACGGCGGACCCCCGCCCCGTCATGCCCGGTTCCCGCAGCCTTCGCTGCCGTCTGAAACCGAGTCACCAGCCTGACCCGAGGATTTCTCCCCCATCCCGAGGCGTGCGGGGATCTTCCACCTCCTTCAGACCCTCCTCGAAGGAATCGGATCTGACGCCGGCCCCGACGACGCAGACTCCACTGACACCGTCAGGGGATTTTCCCCTTCCGTCGGGCCCTGCACCCTCTGGGCCTCTCAATGTTGATCCGCCCATGGGGCCTCCATCCGGGCCGTCTGCTCCGGCAGCCCCCCCGGTGCCCGGGTACCCGCCATCTTATCTGACGCCGTCGTACCTGGGACCGCAGTATCCAGCGCCGCAGTACCCGACGCCGGTCCCTTCAACGCCGCAGTACCCGACACCACAATACCCGGCGCCGGTTTTTCTGCAGCCGGGTTTCGGATACTCGCCTTACGGGTACAACCCATACACCTTTCCCCCTCCTCCTCCTCCACCACCGCCCCTACGGCCGCCGGTGGATCTGCAGGAGACTCTGGCCTCATGGTGGGCTGAGGCCAAGGCTCAGCTCACCAAGGAGGTAGAGAGCCGCCTTACGGCGATGGTGCCGCCCCCGGCTCTCGTACACCCGAAGCGGCACACTCCCTCACCGCCTCCAGACTCCAGAGCCCTTCCTCTGGATCTCGAGAGGGCAGGACACGTGTCCAGGTACCCCCAAGGACCCGTTCCTGCCCCAAGCCGTGATAAGAGTCTTATTCTGCTTCCGTTTCTTCTTCCTCTCGAGTTCCTCGGACTCTTCTGAAGGATGCTCCGAGGAGAGACTCTGAACCTCGCTCTCTGTCTAAGCCCGGCCGGGGACCCTCCTAAGTCTCCTCAGAGGATTCTTCCTTCACAGAGTTGCTCAGAAAAATCCAGGAAGTTCATCAGTGGCGCTCCTGGAAACCAGATCCTCAGCGACTTAAACTGCCGAACATCTGGACCTGCCCCTGACAGTTCCAACTTTAGTGCCACCCTGGATTGAGCCTCATGCCCACCTTGTTTCCACGATTTCGAAACAACCGTTGGTGTTAGCCCCACTTCCTAGGAAGTCTAACAGGCTATACCAGGCTCCAGAGGGTGTAGACTACCTGGACTCCCACCCTTGTGCAGATTCAGTCGTGATTAGCGCCACTCATGGCCGATCAGTGCACCCCAAACATCTAAGCTCGTCTCCCTGGATAAGGAATCTAGCCTCCTGGACCAATATGGAAGAAAGATCTCGCCTGTTCCACACTGGAATTCGGGCCCTGAATTACGTCGCACATATGGGGGATTACCAGAAGGCCATCCTTACTCCAGGCGGAATCTAAGATTGACTCCTTACCTGACTCTCAAGTCAAGCAGGAGTTAGCGGATCAATCCGTTCTGCTTGTTCGGTCAGTCGCCACATTCTGCGGATGGCCGTACAATACAGTGGACACTGCTGGTAGACTTCGCTTTCGCCGTGAGTCTCTGGCGTCCATGCCTGGCTCGAGTGTGTCAGGTTTGGTCCTGGAGGGTGCAATCCAGCGATCCAGGAAGCACTTTTGGGGGGTGATGTCAGGACATCATCACCCGACTGCAGGAAGAGGGGCGGCTCTGAAATCCGTGGATTCCATGTGCGCCCCCATCACCGTCCTTTTCGCAGACACAGTAGGCAAAAGCGGAAACCCTAAGGAGGCAGGCTACTAACGCCGGGCCCCTGTGAGCTGCCAGGCCCCCGCCTAAAAAGCAGTGGGTGCCCCAGCTGGCTGCCCCACCCACCTGACTCCTCCCTCTCCCACCGCCTCTGGACACACCGGAGGAACCGGTAGGAGGGAGGTTCTCCCTCCACCTTCCAGATTGGGAGAGGATAACGACGGATTCTTGGGTGCTCCAGATTATAGCGGAAGGGCACTCTATAGAGTTTTTACAGAAACCACCCCGCCACCCACCCCTGAAATCATCCTACGCAAAGGATCATCTTCCTTTGGTCCGGGAAGAAATCTCTGCCCTCCTCACGAAGAGGGCCATCTTCAAGGGACGGGTTACTATTCACATTTCTTCCTGGTCCCAAAGAAGCAGGAGATCTCAGACCTATTCTCAATCTCAGTTCCTTGAACCTTCATTCGTGGAATACAAAAGGTTCAGGATGCTCTTCTAGACCCTTCTGCCCTCCTTCGGCCGGGTCAATGACTTTGTGCGCTGGATATGCAGGATGCATATCTGCACATTCCCATTCGCCCTTCTCACGCCAAGTATCTTGGTTTTGCGTTTCAGAGGACCATTACCAATTCAGGGTGCTCCGTTTAGCCTTTCCTAGGCATCCCGGTATTTACCAAATGTCTGGCTGGTGGTGGCCCTGCTAATGCGATGGGAGTACAGGTGTTCCCTTACCTGGACGACTGGCTCTAGCAGCCTCGTCCAGGAGGAGCTCCTGCATTTCTCTCCCTCACCCAGCAGGTTTTTACTTGCCTGGGTATTACCATCAACCATTCCAAGTCTCATCTGGATCCCTCCCAGAGACTACAGTTCATCGGGGCTATCCTCGATACGAAGATGAGCAAGGCCTTCCTGCCTCCAGACAGGGCGGCCTCTCTTAAGTCACAGATTTCCCTGCTATCAGAATGCAGGAGGGTTCCGGCGAGGTTGGTTCTCCGTCTCCTGGGGCTCATGGCGGCCGCTATTCCGACAGTCCCTCGAGCTTGACCCCACATGAGGATCTCTCAGTGGACTCTTGGCTCCCAGTGGGATCAACTCGTAGACGACCTAGATCATCTAGTTCTGATCTCCTCGCCGATGGCACAAGACTTGCAATGGTGGACGGTTCGAGAGAACCTGTTTCGGGGGGGTCCCCTTCTGTCATCCTCCTCCCTCCCAGACTTTGACTACAGACGCATCAGGCAAAGGTTGGGGAGCCCATCTAGGCCCTCATCGGACCAAGGGCTTATGGTCCAGACTGGAACAAGCTCTCCACATCAACGTGCTCGAGCTTTGAGCTGTGCTATATGCTGTCCAAGCCCTTCACCAATACATTCTTCCCGGCCACCTAGCCGTCCAGACGGACAACGTGTGCATAGTGTGGTACATCAACAAGCAGAGAGGGATTCGATCCTACTCTCTATGCAGGGAAGCAATGTGGGTTTGGGACTGGGCAACTCAACACAACCTTCACCTCACTGCGATTCACATTCCAGGAGTTGACAACACCCTGGCAGACAAGCTAAGCCGCTCCTCTGCCGTGCCGCATGAGTGGGAATTGGACCAAAAGGTGCTAGACGATATCTTTCAGCTTTTGGGGACTCCACAGAGTGAACCTGTTCGCCTCTTCCCAAAATGCAAAACTTCCCATCTTTTGCTTGCTGCGTTCCAGGCGAGCGCTTTCTGGGCGACATTCTGTCTGTAGACTGGATGGGCAGATTAAGTCTATGCTTTCCCCAATTCCTCTGGTCCCTCGTGTGTTGCAGAAACTAACCTCAGAAGGGCGAGAATGATTCTGATTGCTCCTTTCTGGCCCAGGCAAATCTGGTTCTCTCTTCTACAACAATACTCAGAGGTTCCTCCTCTTCCTCTTCCTTTATCTCAGGTTTGCTGACCCAGGATCAGGGGACCCTGGTCCATCAGACCTCAAGTCCCTACAACTTTCATTGGCTCCTGCAGATAGCTCAGTCTCGTTTGGTGTCTCTCCAAAAGTGGGGAGATTCTGGTGGAGGCTAGAAACCCTCCACTAGGTCCACTTATGCCATGAAATGGAAGAGATTTTCTGTTTGGGCGCCTCTAGGAGCGTGGAGCCCTTCTCCTGTTCAGTGGCGTTCTGCTGGAATATTACGTCATCTCTTCAATCTGGGTCTCAGTCATTCCTCCTTGAAGGTGCACATGGCTGCTATTTCAGCCTACCATGCTCCTTTCGCAGATAAAGCGTTTGCCCAATTAGAGGTCTCTCAAACCTTTCTTAGAGGGGTCCTTCATCTGAGGCCACCCATCCGAACTCCTGCTCCCCCTTGGGACTTGAACTTTGTTCTCGAGAAACTTACCCTTCCTCCCTTCGAACCTGCAGCAACTGCAGATCTGAAGTTCCTTTCGTGGAAGATGCTCTTCTTGGTGGCCATTACTTCCGCTTGAAGAATTTCCAAGCTCCAGGCCCTTATGTGTAAAATTCCCTATTTGATTTTTCACAAAGAACAAGTGGCTCTTCACACGAACCCTAAGTTTCTACCTAAAGTGGTAGCAGAGTCTACCTTAAATCAGTCTATAGAGTTACCTGCCTTTTTCACGCGGTACTCAGCAAGGTGAATATTTACTCCATACCATGGATATTCACGGATTCTGAGATACTACACCGACAGAGACGAAGGATCTCAGAAAGACTTATCAGTTGTTCGTCTCTTTTGCTCACAAAAGGAAGGCAATGCTGTTTCAAGCAATGCCTGTGAAGTGGTTGGCTCATTGCATCACTTTCTGTTACGACAAGTACAACAAGACCCTTCCGGGTCAAGTGAGAGGTCACTCCACACGAGGAGTAGCAGCCTCTGCGGCTTGCCTCTGCGGCTTGTTTCAAGAATGTGTCTGCGGCTGATATATGCGCTGCCACCACCTGGACTTCCGTCCATACCTTTACGAAACACTACAGTTTGGACATTGCCTCTCGCCGTAGAGCAGGCTTCGGGCTAGCTGTTTTGCAAGGCCTCCTGTCTTGAGGCTTGCAAGGCTACTGCTACTTTCTGGAGTAGTTTACTCCTCATGGTGCCTTTTATTTGTTCCAGACTCCTTGGGATTCAGTTCTATATGTAATTACCTACTGCAAGAGCCCTCTCGAAGTAAGATAGTACAGTTACGTAAGAACTTACCGTAACAGTAGATCTTCGTGAGAGGCTCTTGCAGTAGGTAATACCTTCCTGCCCTCCGTCCCCCTAGGCTTTTTCAGCTCTTTTCCAGGAATGGAAACATCTGCTTCTCTCTCGACCGGGCCTGTGGCGGGAAAGAACTGGAAAGAAGCAGGCGTCTTGAGCCCGCCCTTTATACCGAGCGTCGCATGGCGGTCCCACCTGATGAGGCGATCCTGCCAGGACTGCTAGCTAGAAATTTTTCGTGGGGTCCTGCCGCCGGCGGCATCAGTCCTATATGTAATTACCTACTGCAAGAGCCTCTCTCGAAGATCTACCGTTACGGTAAGTTCTTACGTAACTGTACTTTCCTCCACGGGGCCCTTAGCTGCAGCCAGAGACCGACTTAAGAGTGCCCAAAGAGGAGGAGGAGGTGACCCACTCCAGATTGGTTAAACCGGGGATGCTGGCTGTGGGGGGGGGGACAGAGGAGGCACAGTCTGAGGGGCCCTCAGGCGGGCAGGATACAAGCAGGATGCCTGAGAGAGGTTCCACGGGCTGTGACTGGAGGGAAATAGTCGGGGGAATGAATCGCCCCGGTGGTGGGTGGGGCTAGCAGGAGCGTGAGTTGCTCATCTGTAACCGTGGTGCTAAGGGTTATACAGTTCACTTCCACACAATCCACCTGATCTCCTTTGGCAATGTGGCACCCAGATCCTTGCTTCCATGATCTGATGTCATGGGGTAGAGCTAGAGGATATACTGCTGGGGTGGTGGGAGGAGCTTAGCTTGAAGACGTCTAATGAATCAGCGCTTCAGTGGAACTTCCAGAGTACAGTGAGTAACCTTTACTTTAAGTATATGTGCTACTCTGTCGCTGGCCACACCTCATCTAATGGGAATCAGCCATGCCTGGCTTGTGTCATGATTATCATCAGGTTAAATTCAGGCACATCACTTTAAGGATTTAGTATGCAAATTTCACTTTTAATAGACATCTTCAGATAACCCAAGTCATTTACTCTGACTTCTTGCCTCCTGTACTGGTAGAGGCGGGTGCAAGCCTATGTGCATGTAACCCTAAATTAGGGGTCACACACTTCACTATGCATGCTCACTGAACAAAAACAATTAAGTGCTGCACTTTGCAAGCAGCTGTAGCTCCCATTAGTGGCTCCAGACTTACCTTGCTAATCCCTCTGCAGCACTGTCCACAGTGGAGCAAGGAGAACTAGCCTGAGGCTGTCAGCTTGTTTCAGGAGGGCTCAGCAGTAAGGGTCTCAGCTTATCAAACAAGACTAGGTCAGTGTTGTGACACTCATGATTGTTACACTGTCTTCATCTGATCATTTTGGAAAGTTCATCTTCTCCTTGCTCCATTCCCCTTATCTTGCTCAACCAGTTCTCTCCAGGGCATTTGCCTTTGCTCCTGCTCACCCCTCTTCCTCACTCAGCCCCTATCGCCGTCATATTTGCTTACATAGGTCAGCCTTGTGGCACAGGAAGTGATCCGAATCACATCACTTTCTGCTGCCATTTTGAAGGCACATACTATATTTATGCAGTGCTGCTGACAGGATGTGACATGATTCGCATCACTTCCAGCGGCGCTGTGGAGGGCACTATATGCACCACATCAGTAATCCACTCACCTGTATGTGAAGCACTCAAATATTGAACAGCCTGCTACATGTTTATATGTGCAGTCTGGGACAGTTTAATACATGATTTATCTATATGAGTGAAGTTTGACCTCGGGTAACCCCATGAGTGGCATAAGTCACAAGTGAGAAGTTTGAGGGCACACTGCACAAATATATATAAATTGTAGCAAACTGTCCCCATTGCATATTTCATTTATGCAGTAAAAACCAGTTTGGACAGTGGAGGTAGATTTGTTAGGAAATGTTTTTGAACTTTCTGTGCTTTTTCTTATGTAGCTCTGCCTTAAGAAGTGGTTGGTAGCAGATTACTATGGAAGCTGTAATGTTCCGATGCCTCTTAACGCCCCTGACTTGTGTGTTCGTTGGTGGTCAGGTTTCTTTTTTTTAATTTAATTGAGCTTTTTGGTCCCCGCCACCTCCTCCACCAACTGGCAGCGGGGACACATATGCTTTACTGTTTTTTTTTTTTTTTCCCTCCAACCCCCAGCACATGGCCCTGTGAGCATGTGGAGGCACACTATGCACCCCGTGGCATCAGCTCAGCCCCTTCCATCTCCCGATGCTTTGCCACCCCCTATCTGCCTGTGCTACGCACTGGACCTCCACCTGGTGGGAGTGAAACTACAGGGGGGCTCCAATCCACCCGCACCACTCTCGGGAGAGGAGAACTGCCTACCGGCATGCTCAATCCTGCTCCGCGCCCCCCCCCCCCATGCTGGCACTCCGACCCGAGGTTGTTCCCGAACCAGGGTCGCCAGCATAGTGCGAGGTAAGGTGTCCAGCGCCTCAACCCTTTGCGCCAACAGTCCATCATCAGGTTTCTTTTATGAATAATTACAGGAGCAAAATGGAGGTGGTTCGTTGTGAGAGGGCAGGATGGATTGTGGTTTGTATACTGCATTTGTTTTTAGTTTTAATTTTATTTATTTTGGCAATTTCAAAAAAGTGAACATTGTAGTTTTTTAAAATTTTGTTTGGTGCAGTAGAAGTGGCAGTGGTTGGTTGCTGCAAGGATAGCTAAGCACATGTCCAGTGAGAACGGTGGTGTGAGGCTGAGGAGTTGAAGAAAAGAACAAAAAGATGAACGTAGCTTTTTTTAAATTATTTTCTGTCAATCTTTGTGAGGCACTAGGATCAAGGGGGTGAACTGTAATGGGGAGGGAATGTCCAGGGGAACTGCTGGTGGAATTGTGGGATCAAGAAGGCTCATCACACTCATATATTTTGGAAATGCGAAGGCTTACCATTTTGGGAGAATGTGCTGAGGGAAATATCTAGGATAAGCCTGAGCAGTCAACAACTTACAGTTAAGAACACTGTATTGGGAGTACCGCCAGAGGCAGTAAGAGGGACTGACACAGTTTATTTATGGAGTATCCTGCTAGTGGCAGCACATAAGTCAATTACTAGGAAGTAGCTTTCTGCAGATCCACCAGATAGAAAACAGTGGCTCTCTACTGTTCAAGAATCCAAGAAATGGAAGAGGTGACCCACAAGATAAGTAACAGACACACATTATTTATCAGAAGATGGACAAGGTGGGCGGAAGATATAAGGTGGTTGCCTCATCCCATCCCAGAGGGAGGAAAAGGGGTGCAGCAATTCTCATCCCTAGGATCACACCTTTGGAAATTCAACAAACACACATAGATGCTAATGACCGCTATGTTATAATACAGGGATTACTATTCGGCAAACAAGTAACCTTAGCCAGTGTATATTTTCCTCCCCAATCTACTTTCCAAGTTTATAGAGGGTTTATGTCCATTCTGCTTAACCTCATGCAAGGACAACTAATCATGGGTGGTGACCTGAATCTGACTCTAACCCCCAACCTAGACTGCTCAAATCCCCATAACCATAGAAACAACAAAACTGCCAGACAATTCAGATCTACTATAGAACTCCTTGGATTGATAGATGTCTGGCGCCGGATATTTCCTTCCGACCCAGGGTTTACTTACTACTCCCCTAGATTTAAAACGCACTCAAGATTAGGTTACATCCTTACAACCTGTGAGCATTTATCACTAATTCAAGATATTAATATAGGCCCTAAACTAATATCGGACCATCACCCATTGACCATTTCCTTGGACCTAGGATGAGAAGGAAAGAGATCGCTTTGGAGACTTAACCTGGCAATTTTGTCGGATCACGAATATGTTGAAAGCCTTCCCTCCAAGATTTCCCGATTCTTCACTGAAAATTCAGACCCATCCATATCCCAGGCTATACAATGGGATGCAATGAAAGCCACAATCCGAGGTGAGTTGATAGTGTATTCCTCTAGGAAAAACAAGGAAGGGGACCTAGAATATCACAGATTGTCCAACCAATTAAGAAACTACCAGATGCTATACAGGGAAGGAGACGCTGAACTGCAACTTTTGATTAGAAACACGAAAGCAGATCTTCAGAGGATAATAGTAAAGTCCAGCAGTCTTTGTATTATTTCCGTGAGATGATTCATGAGGGAGGGCCCAGGAATGTTAAATACCTGACACGTAGATTAAGGAATAACGAGGCAGCATCTACAATACTCCGTCTTAAAAATCCCTTCTCAGGACAGACACATCATACCGTGGCACACATCCAAAAAGCCTTTACAGACTACTTTTCTAAACTGTATTCCCCCCCAATGCACCTAATCAAGCTGAAATAATACAATTTTTGAAACAGGCAAATTTACCAACCCTCACCCCTTTCCAAATCTGCTCCCTAAAAGCTCCAATTTCTCCACTGGAAATAGAGGAAGTAATAAAAAATATTAAAACAGGAAAATGCCCAGGTCCAGATGGATACATACCGGAATGGTACAAAAAATTCAGGAAAGATTTAACCCCAAAACTTCTTGCTCTTTTCAGTGAGATTTCCCGGGGTGGTTTACCCCCTCCCTCATGGGACTATGCAACTATAGCACCAATAATAAAACCTAATAAAGACCCCGCTGACCCCAGATCTTATAGGCCAATCTCTATTTTAAATGTTGATTATAAAATTTATATGGCTATTCTCTCTACAAGACTTGAAAACATAATCCCTAACATAATACATCCTGACCAATCCAGATTCATTAAAAGTCTGACTACATCAGATAATATCCGTAAAGTCTTACTACTACAAGAATTTGTACGAACCAGGCAAATTCCAGTGTTTTTTTATTAATTTAGACGCAGAAAAGGTGTTCGATCACGTCTCATGGCCCTTCTTATGGGAAACTCTTAAAATGTTTAATTTCCCCCCCACAATGCATCACCTGTTTAAAAACAATATACAGTTCTCCTAAAGCATATGTCAGGGTTAATGGCTCCCTGTTTCGGCCCTTTCCCTTGGGCAGAGGGACAAGGCAAGGTTGTCCTGTGTCCCCCTATCTTTTTGCTTTATTTATAGAACCACTGGCAGCTCTTCTTCAAAACACTCCTTTAGTAGAAGGAATCCCGATAGGCCAAAAAGAATACAAAATAGGATTGTTTGCAGATGACATAATGTTAACCCTGTTCTCTACATCATAGTCAGTCCCGTCTACATGGAACATTTTATCACAGTTTGAAAAACTGGCGGATTTCAAACTAAACATAAACAAAACTGAAATATTCAATTATTTCCCCTCTCCCTTGTTAAAAAAGACCTTCCCATTTAAATGGCGAACAACTAAAATAAAGTATTTAGGCATCCACCTTCCTTCTGACCCTGGGGTCTTAGAACTGTCCAACTATGAACCTCTTACACTCCAGATACAGGCTGATCTAGATAGATGGTCCCCAGTTTGTGTCTCCCTACATCAAAAAATATCAATAATTCGTATCTGTGTCCTCCCTCGGATCCTCTATCTGCTCCAGACCATCCCTTATTTCTCCTCTTAAGTTTTATTTTACCTCCTGGAATAAAATCCTACAAAATTTTATATGGGGAAAAAAATCGTCCCAGAATTAGACTACCCATCCTAAAACTATCTCTAGCGTAGGGTGATTTGAACCTCCCAGACTTTCATTTATACGCTCAAGCAGCATTCCTAAGAACCTTAGTATTATGGCTCACTGAATCCTATAATTTCCCTTGGAAAACTATAGAATTTCAAATCAATGATTTATACGATATAAAAAAGATTCTGTTTTCCTCTGACAACAGATCCCTTAACCCATCAACTTTAACAGAAATAACGGCTCAAATATTCAAGCTCTGGAAACAGATAAGAAAAGCAGGCCCTACTCAAAAAATATACAAATATTGTAAGCTAATATCACAAGATGAAAAATTTACCCCAAATTTTATGGACCAAGCCTTTACTCGATGGCGTGATATGGGTTTATCACACGTATATCAGTTCCTGTCTATAGATGGAATTATTCCTTTTGATAGACTTCTATCTTCATTCCCCCTGAAGAACTCATACCGTTTTAGATGCTTTCAGATTCGTAATCATATCCTTTGTAACAATATAATACCTCCCAGAAATTTGGGAGCTCACTTAATAGGCCTTATCCATAGAGAGCTTCGGTCTGGCCTCCTCGCATCTACAACACCCATATTAGCCTCCTGGAATAAAGATCTGCAAACACAAATCTCCCCCGAATCATGGTCAAGATCGTCCCTAACTGAGATAAAGTCCACTTCATCCCCTTGTTGGAGGGAGTTTGCATGGAAATGTCGCTCTAGATATTTCAGAGCTCTGTCAATATTAATGAAATATTTCCCTGACGAGTATGGGAAATGTTGGAGGAAATGTGGATGCCAACGAGCCATGCTAGGACATGTTTTCTGGTCCTGCCCATTCGTTATGCCGTTTTGGCTAACTTTTCAGAATGAGCTTACTATAATTTTCACTGAACCAGTGGAACTTACTGCAGAACGGTTCCTTATGGGGGGGGGGTTCCGGACCATGCTCCCCCTTGGAGAAATCTGTACTACTGATATGTTTTATAGCAGCCAAGAAGGCAATTACTACGTGTTGTATGAGGACCCAGATCCCTACTGTCCAGGATTGGAGGCAAATAATGTCTGAAATTTATAAAACCGAGACCTTCAATGCTGAACAGCGGGGGAACCCACCTCACGAATGCTGAAATGGAAGCTGTGGATCTAATATGTAGCTTCACAACACCTAGATCTGAGTATATACAATCTTAGTAAAATATAAGAAAAATAACTACAAAGTCATACTGACCCTGAACAGTCAATGACCTGAGGTTTCATCTGCTGATAATTCTATTCAATCAACTATATAATAATATGTAGAAAATGCACTCTACAAATGACAAGAACTGTACTTTATTCAGAAAGAATGTTACATAATATAGTAATGTCCATTGTGTATTTATGTGGAAAAAATTATTTAATAAAAAGAAATAAAAAAATTAAAAAAGAAGAAGATGGACAAGGTGGATGAACAAGGTGGTCCATATTGGGTTATTGAGACCTGACAGAAGAAATAGATACAATTCAACACATTCTCTAATGTAACAAGTAGTAAACACTGAAATTCGGGGGTAGAGAGGACTTCATGTACTAAAGTGCATTATAAAATGGGCATAGCAAAAGAAGAATATTGATTGGCTAGAAAATCGGTGCCATATATGTATTACACATCAAAAAAAAAAAAAGGACAGGCAAACAAATCAATGCCCCTAAATAGAATGTTGACAAAAAAAAATGGAACGTTGATAAATGTAAAGTTAGCCATCTTGTTTTCACGCTTAGTGAGAGCCATACAAGCAAATAGTTAAGCATGTGCAGCGGGCGGGGGGGGGTGCAGCGGGGCATTCGAAACTCTGAAGAGCAAGATCGCTGCTGTCCCTAGCCGCTGCACGGCGGGGAGACGGAAGGACAGAGGTGGTTGTATTGTTTGCTCCAGCCTCATTCGTCACCACCGGGGACCAGCGCAACAGGCAAACCCTGTGCAGCGGGTTTAACGTTTTACAAGTCGGCGAGCCGCTGGATCGGAAGAGCGAACAAAAGGGCAGTATTCTTCTTGTGGGGTCCGTAGGTGTGTCTGGAGGGAACTGTAACTGCCGCCCCTCTAGGAGGAAAGGACGTTTTAGCCGTGTTGGTCCTTGGAAACTGGAGAGTGTGAGTGTGTGTGCACGTGCATGCTGGAGGGGGCCAGCCTAGCAGCCTGCCAAAACCAGGATGTAATTTTCTTGCTGGCGGAAAGACTATTTTACCGGAAGTTCTGATAAAAAATGCCTTTTGCTGCTTACAGGTGTGCTATTTTGTGGGGGGCAAAAATAATAAAAAAAAAAAAAAAAAGTCTACCATTTTATGAGTGCAATAAAACACTCTAGGGTGTGTGTCGAACAGATATTACCGCACTTCCAGGGGCTGAAGGCACTCGGCAGGGCCTCGTGCCTTACTACGCCCCTGGGCATGCGGTAATATCTGTTCGACACACACCCTGTCATGTCTTATTGCTTACATAAAAGGGAAGAAAAAGAGAAAGGAATTGGGGAAACTAAAAAACACATTAAGCTTTTATAGAACCCACCTATATAAGGTAAAGGACACAATTAATTTCAGAAATAAGTGGAGATGTACTGTAATGAAATAATGAAATAAGAGAAGTTATTGACTTAATACAACATATGGTGTCTAAGAAAAGGTAGAAATGTGTAAAATGGAAATGAGAAATTAAGTGTAAGATCTGTAGATGACAATATGTACTTGTAAAGCATAATGGAGTGTATTCGATGTACTCTGATTCCTGACTTGTAGTAAAGAAACAAGAGACATGATTATGCAGTTTAAAACAGAAATGGGCTGAAGGGGTGGGGGAAAAAAAAACAAGCGGAAAGGAAATTAAAATTGCTTAACAGACATATCTTTATGAAATAAAAGGGTGTGTGCATTTGTTAGAGTTGTATTTTTGCACAGTAGCTGGGGGTCAGTTAGGCTGGTTAAAAGCAAAGCTCTGTGTAAGTGGGTGGGTATTAACTCAGCAACTATTGAGATAAATGCTGCTGTTGGAATAAATGCATTTATCTCACTCATCACTGTTTAGCAGTGAGATAAATTATTTGTCTATACTAATTTTGAGTCCACCCCCGCCCCCGTTGCATAAATATATATCTATATATACGGGGTGTGTGTGTATATATGTATGTATGTGTGTATACATACTATATATATATATATATATATAGAATAGGATCTGCAGGGGGGAACTGTGTGTTGCATGATTTATCTGTACAAGTGGTGTTTGACTTCGGATAACCTCACGAGTGGCATAATCCACGAGTGAAGTGGCTGATGTCATACACCACGAGTATAGATAAATCATGTATCACACAAGGTCCCCTCTGCATATTTCTTTTATGCAATAGGGGAGGACAAGTGGGATATGCAATTTTCCTCTAAATTTTATATTTTTTAATGTAGTTTATTTTGTGGGTTTATTTTGAGCAACAGTGACACTGTGCCTTTTTTTGGCTGGTTGCTAAGGGCATTGCTATGGATGCAGTGTGGGGACATGTTGTCAAGGTGCCTATGTCCACATTGACTGGTGGAGATTCACAGTTTAAAAACAAACTAGGAGAAAATGGTGGCGACTCTTAAGTGAGAGTCAGTAAGTGAATCGGGGAGAAGATGCGGTACTGCTGCACTACTTTATGGAGGATTTTTTTGTTACTACAATAATTTTAAAATGTGGTTGGGTTTTATTCTTCGTGCCGCAAGGTGACGCTGGATACAGCAAACATGATCAGAGTGAGTGGGGCTGCGAGCACGAGAGGATGGAGTGGGACTGCAGTCGGCGATGATGGTTGTTGGAAAAGTAGAGGTACAGCAGCTGTTTCTAAGTAATTTGATCATTGGTGCATAGGAAAGGAACTCGACTGCAGCAAGGTACAAGTTGTTTTTTCTGGGGTTTGTTTGGAGGCAGTGTGAGTGAATTGGAAGCGTAGCGTCCGGTAGTAAGTCTCCAGTACTGACTGGGAGTGAAGGCATGTGCGGTATGGCAGACTTTCTTTTTTAAATTAAAAACGATCAACCCCCTGGGAGAAACTGCATGTTGAAGCAGATTGTGGTGCAGATCAAGGGAGCAGAGGGCAAGGTAGTGAGTGGGTAAGTGAGGAAAGGGATAGGCAGGAGACTGGTGCAAAATATGAGCGACTGTCCTATCAGGATATTGTGTGTGAGACACAGAAAGTGAGTGGAAGTAGTGCTGGCTGGCGCTACAGGCCGGGGTGACATAGTAACTTGTGTATATATGTATAAATGAGTAACTGTGTGTATAAATGAAATTTATATACACAATTACTCATTTACACACACACTCACTCAGATAAACGGATTTATCACGCCCATTTATCTCCACCCCATTGCATAAATGTATGTGTGTGTGTGTATATATATATATATATATATATATATATATATATATATATATATAGACACGAACATATGAATGTGCCAGCAGAAACAGACCACCTGATCTATCTAAGTCTGCTTGAGTGTGCAGCTAGCACCCCTAGTTTGCAGCTGCCCCACCACCCTCCCATTTGTCATCCCACTGCCACCCCCACCCACACTCTCCCCTGTTCCCTGTTCCCTGTCCCATGCCCTTTTGAAACTGTTCACAGATTTACATGATACCATCCATTCTGGTAGGGCGTTCCATTTTGCTACCACCCTCTCTGTGAAATAGTGTCTCCTCATTTCCTTCCTAAATCTTCCCCCTCTATTCTTAGCGCATGCCCCCTGGTGACCCTCCTTAACTTAAAGACCCCATCTGCCCCATCCTTATTGATTCCCCTCAGATACTTGAATGTCTCTATCATGTCCCCCCTGTCACTTCTATCTTCCAGGGTGTACATATTCAGGTCTCTCAACGTGCTGTCATAGTCTGTCCCTTCCATTCCACATATCATCTTTGTTGCCTCCTGTGCACCCCCTCCAGTAGCCTGATATCACGCTTTAGGTATGGCCTCCAAAACTGCACACACTACTCTAAGTGCGGCCTTACCAGCGACCTGTAGAGACGCAAGATCACCTCTCTTCGCCTGGACGAAAAACCCCTCACTGTGCACCCCAGCATTTTGTTCACTTTTGCAGCCACTCTCCTGCACTGAGCAGTGTTGTCCATGGTACCTGTTGTCATTACCCCTGGGTCCTTCTCCTCCTCAGTGATCCCCAGTTTAACCCCTCCCAGCCAGTATTCTCTCCTTGGGTTCTTCACCCTAAAGTGCATAACCTTACACTTTTTTGCATTGAACCCCAGCTGCCACCTCTCTGACCACTCCTCTAGCTTGCTTAGGTCCCCCTGCAGCTGCTTCCATCCCTTCTCTCCATTCCCACTGCTCTGATTTTGATGGTGTCAGCGAACAGACTTATCTTGCTCACCACCCCATGTACAATGTCTGATATGAAGTGCCCGAACAATACTGGCCCCAACACAGAGCCCTGTGGCACCCCACTCGTCACCGGCCTTTGAGTTGTGAGCTCCCCTCTCACCACCACCCGTTGCATCCTCCCACTCAGCCAGCTTGTAATCCAGTTCATCATTTTTGCCCCTACCCCTGCACCAGTTAGCTTCCCCCAAAGCCGCCCATGAGGCACAGAGTCGAAGGCCTTGCTGAAGTCCAAGTAAAGAACATCCACTGCATGATCCTTATCCAGCTCACCTGTCACCTAGTCATAATATTGTATCAGGTTGGTCTGATAAGACTTCCGTGAAACAAACCCATGCTGCCTCACATCCCGGAGGCCATTGTCCTCCAGGTACGACACCAGTCTTTCCTTTTGTATTGTCTCCATGAGTTTGCACACTATTGAAGTGAGACTTACCGGGCAATAATTACCCGGTTCATCCCTTGGTCCACTCTTGTGTAATGGTACTACATGTGCCATCCTCCAGTCAAGTGGCACACATCCTGACTCCAGTGAGGTGTTGTACAGATCCGCCAGCGGCTCTGCCAACACCTCCACCATCTCTCTCAGCACCCTGGCGTAGATACCATCCGGCCCTGGTGCCTTGTCTACCTTCAGTGCCCTCAATCCCTCTAGGACTCTACTTGCCTCAATTCTTCCATCTGTTGCCTCCTCTCTCCCTGTCCCCACCCTCCTAGCCCATGGTGGTAGCGGTCCCCCCTTTTCTTCCGTGAACACTGAGCAAAAGTATTCATTCAGAGCTTCTTCCTGCTCCTTGCCCTTTATCGTTCCCTCCCCACCCCTTTTTATCCTCACTACTGTCTCCTTGCACTTCCTTTTCTCCCTGATGTATCTGAGAAACCCCCCTTCCCCGTTAATTCTCTGCGCTAATCTCAGCTCCCTCTGGGCCTTGGCTTCTCTCACTTTTCTGGTCACTTCCCTGGACCGTCTTGCATACTCCTCCCTGTCCCTCTATACCGCTGGTGCACCTCTCGTTTTGCTCTCACCACCTCCACTGCCTCGCTGTTCAACCAGCATAGTTTTCTTGCTCTGCTCCTCTTACTCTGTGTCTTGGTGCAGGCTTCTGTTGCCTCTGTAATCCCCTTTTAGTAATATCCCATTTCTGCTCTGCTTCCGTCTCCTGCCTTATGCCCTCTAGTTTCCCTTTCAGTACTTCTTGCATCCTCCCAAAGTCTGCCCCCCTGAAGTTTACTACCTGAGTAACTGATTTCTCTGGCTCCCCACACATCGTGATGTTAAACCACACCGTTTGGTGATCACTGTCGGCTAGTGGGTCCTCCACCTTTATTTCCCTTACTGCCTCCCCATTCGACAACACCAGATCTGAAGTGTTCTTTATCCTAGTGGGTACACTAACCAACTGTGTCAGGAGACCCTCCTGGATTGCGTCCAGGAGCACTTGCTCCCTAGTACTGGAGTGACTGGAATGCTCCAGTCAACCCCCGGCAAGTTGAAATTCCCCACGATGACCATCTTCCCTTTTCTACATACCTTTCTGATTTGTCCTGCTAATTTTCTGTCAGGCTTCTCAGACTGGGACGGTGGCCTGTATACCACCCCAAACCTCAGTTTCCTACCCCTTGAGTCTAGGAGCTGCAGCCAGATTGCCTCTGTTCTCCTTTCTTCCCCCTCGTCCCTTGTGCATTTGATCCTGTCCCTCACATAGACTGCCACCCCACTGCCCCTCCCTTCCTTACGGTCCTTCCTGTATACTTTATATCCTGGGATTGCCAGCTCCCAGTCCCGGTGCTCAGTTGCCCACATTTCTGTGACAGCTGCAATATCCACCCGCCACACTGCTACAAGTGCCTGTAGCTCAGCAGATTTGTTGCCCAAGCTTCTTACATTCAGCGAGACCACCCTCCATCCTGCCCCCCTCCCTTCATTGGCCTCCATTTCCTTCCTTCTACTCCCTCCTTTTTCGCCCCCCCCGAGTCCTTCCCTGCTAGCCTGTGACTCCACTCTGTCAGATCCCTGCCTACCTGCTGTCCACTTGCCGCCTCCCCATCTAGTTTAAATCCACCTTTGTCACAATATACCTCCCCAATCTTTGCTTTAATACCTCCTTCCCCTCCCCACTCAGGTGCAGCCT